>CAXIVR010000012.1:16499218-17699218 GCA_964035755.1 Teleogryllus oceanicus | reverse complement strand
CTCAATAAATATTCATTGATTGATGAGCGTTTCCGAGAGTAAACTGGTAAGGTGATAAGTCCCAACAGTGTAGTGCATGTTTTTTTCGCGGGAGATGGCAGTGATGATATCCGACGCGGGATGATGATATCCGGCGTCATCCTACCCGTCAGCTTGCAAGATTTACCCAACTAGGTATCTCCCACCAGTGGGGTACCGCCCCGGCCGGGACAAGCACCGGGAGCGGTGACTAAGTGCATCAACTGATGTTACGAAATGTAAGGTGATACGTCCCAACAGTGTAGTGCACGCTTTTATCGCGGGAGATGGCGGTGATGATATCCGGCGCGGGATAATGATATCCGGAGACAAGCACCGGGAGCGGTGACTCAGTGATGTTACTGCAGCGCCTATGACCGGGAGGTCCTAGGTTCGAGTCCTGACGGCGGCAGGCTTTTCAACACAAGCTTTTCAGCTAGGTCGAATTCAGTTGCTGTTTGGAGGAGAATTCTAGCGGCCGACTGCTCTGATCGGTAAATTTCCGTGGTTTCTCGGATCAACACTAGGCGAATGCCGCAGCAGTACCCTAACAAACGGGCCACGGACCGCGCGCGAACTTTCCTTCCTCGTCCTATCCTCTCCCCTTACACACACACTTACACTAACATGCATTACACTACTACATATTCCGGGAGATCGGTCAGGAGCTTAGAGCTTGTCCCGGCTGGGGCGGTGCCCCGCTGGTGGGAGAGTCCTGGTGAGGGGGAAACCCCACTTGTCGACGGTAGGTCGACGCAGGATCTCGCCATCCAGCGGGGGAAGATCACCGTCATCTCCCGAGAAAAACATGCACTACACTAACGGGACAAATGACCAATGCCGTTGACGCGCCCGGAAACACGAAAAAATCAATCAATCAATCAACCGGGACAAGCTCCAAGCCGCCGACTAGTCTCGCGATATGTGTGAGAGTGTAAAGCATGTAAATTTAAGCGTGTGCAAGAAAGAGGTGACGATGGTACGAGAAATATGAAAGCAAAATCGCCTGTGATCCTCGGCCCGTTTGTTAGAGCATTATTACAGCATTCGTCTGGTGTTGACCGGAGAAACCACATAAAACTACCGATCAGAGCAGGCGGTCGCTAGAATTCACCTCCAAACAGCGACTGAACTCGACCTAGCTACCTAACTCGAAGTGTCAAAACTCCTGTCCCCGTTGGGAGTAGAACCCTAGGACTTCCCGGTTAGAGGTACTCCACTGCAACCAAATGATGCTCTGATTCCACTAAGACGGCCCATAAATTCCGACGCAGCTCGTGAGGTATTACCTGAGCAACACCGTACACGGAGCGGGTAGCACGTGACTCACGAAAAGTTGACTCTTCGAAAGCTACGGGGCCAAGTTTTAGCACGGAAGTGTACCGTACGGGAGTCCGCAAGCGCATGCGCGTGTTTTAGGGTGCGCGGCAAACCCCGCTCGCATTTTCCGGGCCTGTTTATGAACTAATCTCGCAAAGCCGTAAATCCAAGGACGGTTTTTATGCTCTAGACGTAGCTGCGGTCCCTTTCCTACGCAAGGCGCGCCCATGGGCCCTGGACGGAAATGAAACCCATGCAACTGGTACTGGCATACGTACGTGACTGATTTAATGGTCGGTGTTTAGCATTAAAACGTGTCAACGGTAACTCATCACAATAACTTTCCCTTAACAGGGAAAAATATGCTCTCCATTTATGGCAAATAAATGACGAATGCCCTACGTAATTGTTGTAGGGGAATGATCACTTCATCACATCACAGTTAAAAAACTGCAATGTTAAAATTTTCTTGAACTAAACTTTCTTTACGTTAAATGTATTGTAATTTGATTGCGTACAATGTGTGTATATTAAATAAAAGTAATTATAAATTAATAATGAATTACGCAAGATTGGAATGAAAAGTATTTTACTGCCATATTCTCATAACTTACACAGATACAAATTTAGTTAATACTTCAATTTGCTTAATTATTATTCATTTTAAACTTACTGCTTTTTAATTTGTTGCGTCCAAGTTGATGCAACGTGTCTCCAAGCTCCTTGGAGGGCGTTGAGCGCTTTTTGCGCTGGGGAGTAATCATCCATTATGCACTTTATTTGTCTTCCATCACGTCACGTGGAAGTCAGTTGTCAAGTAGTAAGTAGTAAGTATTTAGTAAGTATAGTAATTATAAATAGTAATATTTAGTAAGTACTAAATAGTAAGTATTTAACATGCCATTGTCAACAATTTTTGTTTTGCCTTTCACTAATATGTGTGCCTTTCAATCATCATTTTCTGTCAATTTGTGTACAGTGACAAGCTTACCTACAGTATTTTCTAGCAACAAAAATTGCAATCAACAACTAAATTACGATCTTACGTTACCCAATAAAGAGATGAACTCATTTTTAGGCACTATCAAAGTTTAAAAAAATTTAATTGCACATGCAATGCAGTCAGTAGCGACTTTTCGTGTTTATATGTATTTATCAGGTGGCTTTTTCACGTTAATTAAGTGACTTAAATTTTATTGAGGTGTAAATAGGAAAAAGTGTGCTACGAGAGACTGCATAGCAAAATGTAATTCATTCAAACCAGTTAAAAATTTGTTGAATAAGATTTACATCTGCGAAAATAACATCCGTCTGTCTCTTATAACAAAAGAGGGGCAGAAAGGCAGCAGATCGTAGCAATCATGTGAAAATGACATTTATTCGAGTGATTTGAGAACATTTGAAATAGATGGTAGAGAATTATCTACTTCATTAACAAAATCTGACGGCTCAGTAACAGGACTATTCCTATCTGTCAGGGTCGAACTTTTATCAAAAACGTCAATAAATGACTAATTCAAAAACTTGGGAAACAAACTGCAAATTGAAGTTAAATATCTCAATTCTACGAAAACGTAATAATGCCACTATTAAAATTGTGCCGAATGTTGAGGAAAAACCTTTCGATTTGTGACATCCCAATCAGATGTAAATAACAGTAATTGTAAATATGCGGTTATATTTGCAGAACCAGTGGCTAATTAATACTTAATTCGCGATTCTACGAAAATGTCAGTCAGAGATGTCAGAGAATGAAGGGGTCTCTTGGGTCTGGAATGTGTCTCTTGGGTCTGGAATGTGCAAACCAAACCAAACCAAACGATCTTTCAATGCGTGTCTTGCTGACGGAGGATCACATTGATAGATTTGCCTTTTTTAACCCTTTTTATTTAACAAGCATTCTATATTGCAAACTATTGTAATATATTCTTATAATTCTAATTAATTTGAGTTATTAAAAATAGACAAAATATAAATCTTCGATTCCAATGAATGATTGTGTTGGGGGGGGACGGTTCGTCTACACTACTCTCGCGTCCATTAATGCAGATTTCACAAATTAAGAAACCCCCTTCATCTACTACATAGTCAAGTTATTTTCAACGTCTGGAAACCCACCCAAATCCTCTTGCTATCAACCTCCTAGATGATAGTGAAGAAACGTACCGATTACCCAGAATTACACCCTTACAACTCCATTGTAGATTCTCAACTTAATCTAATATATAGTTACATATTTTCTGAACTTTGGCTTCTAACCAAAAGTAATTAAATTGAGTATTTCTATACTAGACTCAAGAAGGCGGTGAAATGTATCATTTGAATACATTCACTAACAAATTGTCATTATCACCTAAAAATGTTTCATTATATTTTCTAATTATTTTTAATGGAAAATAGATTGTAAATTTACCTTGTTCAGAATTTTAAAAAATGTAATACATTACTGTTTACTTGGTGGGAATTGTGGGAATGCTGATGAAGTGTTGTTGCCATCTTTAAAGGATTAAATAATTCAAGTCATTTCTATCAACATAGATTTATTCACAGAACCGGCTTTTGACGTTCTATGCACTCTATGTACTTTCTACATTTATTTCGAACATGGCGGTGAGTTAGGATTATGAAACGTTCAAGACATGTAATAACAATCACGTTGATGATTGATTCAGCCAGTGTTTGGACGAGAATTCTAGTGGACGGCTGCTCTGATCGATAGGTTTCCATGGTTTCTCCGATCAATACCAGGTGAATGCTAGAGCAGTACCGTAACAAATGAATCACGGACCGCGCGCAATCTTTCCTTCCTCTTCCTTGCCCTATCTTTACCCTTTACTTAAATACACTTACACTTACATACAGTACGCTACCACACATGCCGGAAGGCCAGTCGGGAGCTTAGAGCTTCTGCCTGTTGCGGCGCGCGGCGTCCCGCTGACCTGGTTGATGCAAATTCCACAAGCCGACAGGTAGCCGGCGGGCGAATATCACACCTTCTTCCCAAAGAAAGAACATGCACTACACTTACGGGCAAATGACTATAGAGGTTGATGCGCCAGGAATCACTTATCAATCAATCAAAACGATGGAAATTGAGAAATAGAGATATCAATTTTATAAACATTATTTTATTAACGTAACAAAATAGTCTATGTCGGTCGCTAAGGCAGTAGTGTCGTAGTGATCTCGGACCGAAGGGTCGCGGGTTTGAGTCCCGCCTCGGGCATGGTTGTATTTGTGTTCGTTCTTTCACCCCTTATCATCACCATTTCGTTTCACCGTCATAGTTACCATAACGTTAATGCCAATTATGATCGCTAATGATCTAGCTGTTGATGCGACCTTAAATAACAAAAAAAAGTTTAAAAAAAACTCTATGACCCCAAATCTATGAGTTTGAAGTTTTTACTAACCTGATAACGTTTATTGTTTTAAACATTCCTTTACTTATTGAGGGTAAAAATAAACCTATTAAACAATGTTTAAAATGTTTGCCATTAGTCATTTTTGGAACGTTCTCTCTCGTACTATCAAAGCCCGAAAACTTAGTATTAGATTAAGAATATCTGAGATGCATCTTGAAAGGCCTGGGAGAAGAGATGTCTGAGGATCCCAGGAAAGACATTCGTCCTGGAGTGGCGGAGTAGAGGGTCGTCGATGCGTCTGCGGAGAGGCTCTCGGGCAAAGCGAGGCCGCCTCCAGGGCTCTGAATGGCGGGTCAACTTGGAGACGCGCTCCGGCAACTTTTGACAACGGAGCATCAGGTCGCGAAAGCCAACCCTTGTTTCCCCGAACATTTTACATCCCCTGGCTGACACCACTCGCTAACCCCGCAACATTAGTCCCATTGTGTTTGGCCGCACATCACCTCCATTTCCTTCATGACTACTAGTATGTAATTCTTATGGAAATAAAAAATGTTCTTAAGGTATTTTTTCACGACCGGGAGAAAAAGTTGATTTTATTCTTAGCGAATGAAGGACTAAAGTGAAGCATTTGCTCCCTAGAGAGATAATATTTACTCTCTAGGGATTAAATAGTCTCCCTGGTTTACATTACGAAAATGAAATCAAACGACACACATTAGTAAAAATTTATATTTTTGAACACAACGTGATGGACAAATGATTTGTACTTCTTTGCTTGCTTACCGACATACCCTATCCAAACCTTCTAACTTATATTTAATATTACTTTAACTTTTCTTCCTATCTACACCAATTTTTAAATTTCGTCTATCATACATTTTCTTAGATATTTTGGCAATTTCCAAGACCTTTGTTAGCAGCGTCAAATATGCATTTAGGTTTGTCCATGACCTCCATTAAACTCGTAGTTGTTTACTGACAGCTTCTTTGGTAACAAACATTATTCACGTTTCACGAATTTTAAATTCCGTAACTCAATATTTGAAATACATTTTTACAAACCATTATGTGCGTGAAAAAATAGCATATACACCTCGGGAGAAAAATTATTTTTCCCTTTAATTGTAGCCCTCGGGCATGGGAAAAAATAATTAATTTCTCTCCTTTGAAAAACAGTCTACTATATTAAACAGTGCAATAAGCACAACTACGCAATAAGCGCAGAAAACATGAATATCAATAAAACCTACATCGTACTGGCGCTGTTTGTGAAAACACAAAAATGTATTTAATTCTATCAACAGTGACTTCATTTCTCTCCAACTCATAGATTCTTCTTTTTTACTTCATCTTACTTCATTACCAATTTTCATGTTCTTCAAATCTTTCACTAACACTATTTTAATCATATTTATAACCTATATTGCATTTATTGCACCTTATTCTCTATGACGCCGCTACTATGACGACGCTACTCATGTAAACACTCTTCTCTTGCACACCTATTTTTATGCAGTTAGAGTCTACAATGAATATTTAACACGAAACACATTTTATATGAATAAAATTGATATAATAATTTACCTTTTTATGAATAATATTATATAATACCAACATTGACGAATTTTGGACTCTCAAATTTTTCATTTATTTTCTTTTGATACATTTCAGCAAATACGTATATGGTCCATGGTTTTACTTCGCTTTCCTTGGTTGCGGATTGTCCCTTTGATGCAAACCCTCTACCCATTTTCTTCAAAATATAACATTTTAAAAAATAAACGTATAAATAAATATCCATGACAATTGAAATTGGTCTGTCGTTCCTGGATTTGATACCATTTCTGCATCTCATTTCTGCAGCTCATTTCATCATCCTCTTGCATCCTACCCGAGCGTGTGTTGCAATGTAATATTTCATATTGAGGAGCATATTTTATTCAATACTAGGGGACACGGCAATGCTTCGCTATTGCAATGTATTACCATTGTACATTTACTGGTTAAGTGATTGCAATGTACAAGCTACTCGTCACGAGATTGTTAATCACGATTCTACAAAAATTTTAATAGATAAATGACATTCTCGTGAGTATGTGTTTGTTCTGTTTCCTGGTTTGGACATGGTTGTCAAGTATCCTATTGTTAAAAAGTATCTTATTGTTCCCTTTCAAGTTTAGGCTGGAATTCGCTGTGGCACGGGGAGAAATTTGATTTACTTGTCCGTGATAACATTCAAGAAATAATTTCGGTCGATGTTTCACACTCCTAGGGGAAGAATATGCAGCAAACCCACGCTTAATACTTAAGGGTTTGGCGGGTTGCCTAGAGCTTCTCTACTGGGGCGTTTGAAATGCATTCATTACATAAATCATCAGCAACACCCCCACGTTGTGTCTATGTCCGACAGACATACGCAAATTTCTCTTGTACAATGCCTATATTCTTTGCGCAAGTGCAAGAGATAAATTGACAAAGTTTTATCGCAATTGGATGAACGGTACGGTAGCGCATAAAACACAAACAACCATTTTAGATTTTACCAAACTATGTACACGATCGAATAATGTTGTGCTTAGTTCTTGAGCGGTTCATCTCTGAACCTATATCCTTTCCTTTCTCTGGGTAATTTGGTGTGACTGTGTATCATTCCCAATGATACGTGGAGACGCCAGGCCTCGTCCCCAGCTTCCTGCAAGGCCCTTAACGCCTTGCCGCGTCATTAGACCCGCTCGTGTCACGCAACGTGTCAGCGCTCAGTCGAGGGCACCGACCCGACGCAGGCGCTCGAGACGCCTCACCCCCATTCCCACCCCACCCACTTTCCCATCCCGCCCCCTCTCTCCCCTCCTTCAACCCCTCAACCACCCCTCCCCCCCCTTTCCCACCCCACTCAATCCCACCCACTTCCAATCCCCGCCCCCTCAACTTCCCCATCCCTCCCCCTTTTCCCTCTCCTCTTTCACTCCATCCCCACCCCGGAAGCGGTAGCTCAGTGCATCAGCTGTTGTCACTGCAGCGCCTCTGACCGGGAGGTCCTAGGTTAGAGTCCTGACGGCGGCAGGATTTTCGACACTAGCTTTTCAACTAGGTCGAATTCAGTCGCGGTCTAGAGGAGAATTCTAGCGGCCGGCTGCTCTGATCGGTAGTTTTCCGTGGTTTTTCCGATCAACACCAGGCGAATGCCGGAGCAGTACCGTACCAAACGGGTCACGGACCGCGCGCGATCTGTCCTTCCTCTTCCTTGTCCTATCCTCTCCTCTTACACACACACTTACACTAACATGCACTACATTACCACATATTCCGGGAGGCCGGTCGGGAGCGTAGAGCTTGTCCCGGCTGGGGCGGTGCCCTGCTTGTGGGAGAGTCCTGGTTAAGGGGAAACCCCACTAGCCGACGGTAGGTCGGTGCCGGATCTCGCCATCCAGCGGGGGAAGATCACCGCCACCTCCCGAGAAAAAACAAGCACTACACTAACAGGACTAATGACCAGAGCAGTTGACGCGCCCGGAAACATGAATCAATCAATCAATTCATCCCCGCCCCCTTAACTTTCCAACTTCCGTCCCCCTCCCCCCCTTCTACCCCCTCTCCCCCCATCAACTTCCCCTCCCCCCCCCCACTTTTCGATCCCCCCTCTCCCCCCCTCCCCATCCCACACGCTTTCCAATTCCCGCCCCCTCCCACCCCCCCCCTCCTTCACCCCCCATCCACCCTCACCCGCGTATCTCTCTTCCCTGTTGTCTCCACGGTCGAGTCGTTAAAAATTCGTGCCACACGTAATCTGACTTTGGATATCTCGTTGGGTAACAGCTACCATTAATTTTCATTATTCCAGGTTTAAAACTATGTATGCACAAAATATTTGTTACTCTGGTGCAATTGTTACTCCTATATATAGAATAAGGGCCAATATAAATATGATTATCACTGTGCGGGTTTTCTCCTAACACCAAAACTCAGTAAGAAAGCTCATAAGAACATCCGTAAGCCCGTCGTTAGAGAGTTATGAGTTACGAAAATAATTAATGTCAAACTTGAATTATTCCTATAATCTTAGTGATTGGCAATCATATTTGTTTTTGTTTTCTCTGATTACCTTTTGTTCAGTTTTGTTTTATATTTACATCTGTATATAAATTTCTTCTCAGTTTTGGTGTCAATTTTCCACTTTAATCCTCTTCCCTTCTGTTTCTTCAAGGATTATTTCTTCGAGGACTATTATTTGTTCTACCTGATCTTGTTCTCGAGAAAATCGATGGTCTTTCATGTCTTTCTTTCCTATCATTTCTTGTTCCTCTCTCTTCATGAAAGCTTCCTCTTCAACTTGATAATTCACTTATCCTAATCAGTTCACTTTTTTCGGACCCTGCACTTTGTTTTGGCATCTGCACCGCCAACTTCACTTACGAACCTATGCGCTGACTCTTCAAACTTGTGGGAGTCACTTTCCAACGAAACGTTTGACAGTTTGTTCTGCTTGCTGAAGGCTGGGACTTATTCAGTGTGGGTACATTTCAGGGATCAGCTGTGTAGAAAGGAAAGGGCCAACGCAATAAGAAAGACGTAGTCAAGGCCGGATCTCTGGGTGCCAAGTAGAGTAAACAAAATGAAGTCTTCAATTAAATTGCACCATTGAAAACATCACAATTAGCAAAAAAATGAATTATGTTCTTATTCAAACATATTCTAATGGTTTTATTAATAAATATTATTTTATTATCACTTCTTCATATATTGAAATTAACTTTGTATTAAGAGCATACAACAAAGTCTTTTTGTGTGCTATAAAATCAAAGTAAGGGTTGAAATCGGGCGGTGGGCGCTTTGTGCCACGACAGGTATGAGTAAGTTGTTAAGTGCTTTGGGAATAACTACGATTTATGGTTCAAATCCTCTGTATAAAACAGCATTTAATGCGGTAAGAGTCACCTGGAAAGTAATGAGAACCTCGGACTCCGGTTATCAGGTAGATCATAATGTAGTAAAACAGAATTGTTTGTGAAGTTCATTCTTGTTATTAGAGACATTGCGATGATGCATTTATGGAACAATGATCCAATGCAACGCATGCAAGGGACTGTAAGTGTAATCAGCGAGAATAATATTTTCGTAAAGTTTCTTTGTCTTAAGAAAGTGTCATTAGGAGAATCATAACATACACTACATTAATTTTGAGGTTCAGCTAATTTAAGGTTTGGCAATTGTCTTTACATTAATGCGAGGTCAAAAATATCGGTCAGTTTTATTTTCATATCTGATGAGAAATGGAAATGTATCATATTGAAATGGAAAGCAGTTGTAGCGAGAACATCGTGTTACGCCAAGATCAAAAAAGTTAAAAATCTTCCTTTCACTTCTCCATATCTATATGAAACCATTTTAGCTCCACTTTTACTCAGAACCCTCCCTCCAAAAGTGTATTGGTAAAAGGATATGGAGTCCACTCGTATATGTATATTGATTTCTTGAAAGTCGAAAGAAAAACAAAGCACTTCAGAATTCTGCTCTCGCTTTATCAATCGTTTATTATTGGACTGTGTATTGTAGGATATAAGATCCTTCTTTTAAAACTTCCAACAACTCATTTAAAAAAAACTAAATTTAACTTTTATCGATGTACGGGTTCTGAGATTCTCGAATCTTCCATTTCGAAAAATAAAAGGAAGACATTGAATCTCTCTAGAAAGAAGGCAGTACGAAAGCAAACGGCTGTAGATTTATTATAACTTTTTTGCTGAGATTCTTTTGAAATTTGATGCAAATGAACGTGATTAAATACATTCAAATATCATAAGGTTAAGATAAAATACACAATGATTAAATGGAATTTAATAATAAATGTCTCAATTAGCTCAGAAAATATTGAATTGAATAAGATTCACAATTAATTATTTTGGTTGTTATAGATCATTATTTTAAATATAAATCTGATGGTATTTTCATTTTAAAAGATCAAATATGTATTATTCAAATTAAAATACATTTCATTTATTGTTCCTTTCTACTCGTTTACATACTGATAGACAATTAGAGAGTAAATAATAATTATTTTCTATAATCATAGTAAGTAGTCCTCTGGCCTTTCTTTAATAAATCTGCAATTACCTTTCGCAAATTTGCAGAAAAATGATGTACATATTTTCAGCGAACATAAATAATCAGGACAATCTGTGTTCATCCAACTAGAAGTCGCATCGTAGCAACTTCATTTGCCATCATTTCGCTTTATCCCCCCTTCGATATTTCCCGGCCCTTGCCAGCGGGCGGACGAGATGCACGCAAGCAGCGGGCATTTACGCAAAAAGATTACCTATCGACCGGCATCTGCCTGCTCGCGCAGCGGCGGCGCTCGGCGGCGGCTGTTCAAAAGGCCAACACGGGCGGCACCCCACCCCCACCGCCCCTAGGGGCCGCCGCGCCCCTTCATTACACGCGGATTTCGTCGCCGAAGGCGCTGGCGCCGGGGGGACGCACCGGGTGGGAAGAGAAGCCGGCAAGTAGAAGATGGCATCCCGCAAGGTCCTCAGATGCGTTTTAGAAAAAAAGATGGCAGCGTCGTTGAAAATTCGCGTCGATGTACTGTTTTTAAGTAAATATTAGAAGAACAGAAATAAAAATAACAAAAAGTGACATTATTTGACATTATTACAATAATGTAATTTAATTTTCATTGGGCAATGAATTCAATTACAGTTATTATACACAAATATTTTTTATTCTTTTGTAGTGCTGAGAACCTCTAAAAGTTGGAATTTTGACAATTCGTATTTAATGTGTTCGTATGTGTCTACTGTAAAAATTGACAAATTTCATAAACAAACTTTTTATCTTCATTTATCTGATGATCCATTCAAGATTGAGTACAGAACACAAATGAAAAGGGTGACCCACACAAAGTTTCATGACAATGGCTCATGCAAAATGCAAACGCCAAACAGACATGCAGACTATTTGTTTGTCCCAGTTGCACGTGCGCACATTACATGACAGTCAAACATTAATAACGCGTTTGTAATCAGCGTCATATTTCCAAGTTCATGGTCAGCTTCCGCATCCACGGCCACCTCCTTCACCACCCTCTTCAGCGTCGGTTCGAATTCTGTGCCACCTCCATTTCCACCTCCGCCGTCGGTATGACTAGCCTCCCCGCGCCCGTCGCCGCAGTCACCGCCTCGGGCGAAAGTTTTAATGGGTTGTGGCCACGCTCCAGAGCGCCCGGGGGTGGCGAGGCGGCGACGAGGGCGGCGACGAAGGCGGCGCGGGCGGCGGCGGGGAAAAATAGCTAATTGAATGAGTCCATGAATATGTATCCGGGAACGGCGTGTAATGACTTCGGCGGGCACTTGAGGCTCGCCGCGCGATGCTCAGCCAGCCGGAGGCGGGCGAACCGGCCGGAAGACGAGGTCACGTGACGCGGGTTGCATTTAAGCGCCTCCTTCCAGAAATGTCCCACACGCTGAGAGGGCTCATCTGCAGATGAAAGGAATTTTCCTTTGCGCATGCCAAGTACTCAGAGCTGATAGGATGCTGGATCAAAATGGTCGCAAGGAGGGAAGGGAAAAGACAAGATGATGCTTGTCAGTCAAGTTGTTCAGAAGTAAAAAGCGTTTGTTATTTTATATTTGAGAAGATACGGTATAAATAATTGTATCTGACATTCCACGTTTTGTCGAAAAATGCAATGTTATATGACTCTTTTTACAAAATGCGTAAATGTCATTAAGTACGAGTGAACTGCCATTACTATTTATTTTGTGTTCTTGGAATTTATTATTACTTTCTCTTTCTACACAAAAAAAATCTTCATTTTGTCCAGAATGTAAGATATTATTCTTTAATTTTAACGCTTCATTTGTATTCATAACACGGTATTATATACTGCTAAGACAGTATCTCAACACAATATAAATCCAACTGTTGTGAAGACAAAATTAAATTTATGTGAAAATTCTTTAATATCTGCTAGAAAGGTCAGTATATAATAAAGGATTATTAAGATGCGATGATAACAATCCTACAATAAAATTAAATTAAAGAAGTTGTAGATAAGATGAAAAAATATTGCTTATGAAAATATCACGACTGTTTTGCAAATCTTTGCTATCAAAACATGCTTGCATTCTGAAGGTCAACATTGTCTTTATCATTTTGTTCTAAAGATATCTAATGTGAATTTAAAATTAGATTCCTTCAATGTAGGTAAGATTGTGTGAGGTATTTAATTTTGGATTTATGCAGTGCCTCTTGGTTTTTGCAGACGTTAAATATAGGTCTAATCGTATTTTAAATTTACTTCTTTGTATTAATTTTTATTTTTATCTATTTATGAAACTAGTATAAAGGTCATTAAAATGTAAAATATTTCGTAAATAACGTAAAGAAATCCTTTTAATACAACAAGATAGAAACACACAATACAAAACAGCATTCAATTTTTTTCTAAATGGAGACACGACATGATTGTAGAAAACGTGTTTTTATTTTGATTATTATTTTGTCCTACTTTACATCAGCACTGTACTACGTATTTCTATGCATTGTCGCAATTGGAAGAAGGAAGTTTTATCTTTTCCGCAGACCTTTCTTATTTTTCAATGAGAAAACCAAGAAAACATTTTGAGTCCTGAAGGAGTTGAAAGAGATGCTCTGACCAAAACAACTGGAAAGGAACAATGTCTAAAGAATGTGATACCACCATTTGCAAGATGAGAAAAAGACTAAGTATGAACGTAATGGGAAAATAAGCTCTACTTATCTTTTTTCTGTATGGAATAAAATTATATTTGTACCTAATCTGTAATGTGCATCAATAGGTAATCAATAATTAATAACCAATTTAATTGTAATAAAATATTTTATTAATTTATTTCCTTGTATACAATAATTACTAATTAATCAGCATTGGAGAAAAGAAATGATCGTACTAGTCTTGCTAAGTGATAAATATGGTTGTGGTTTTCTTTCAATGAATTTAAATTATTAATAACAATAAATTTAAAACATCGTTTTCAATATACCAACCCTGTTGGAGTTGTTAATGGCGGTATTATCGATTTCATTTTCAAGATATATTTCGTAAATTGCCACAACGTATGGTTATTTATGTTTTGAGGCTGAATTACGTAAATTATTGTCATATCTTTGGTTATGTTCCCTTCATGATTTTTACGATGTTGGTCTGTGAATTAAACATACAATAGTTAAATTTTGATCTTGTTCAGCAACTAAGATATTCCGCTTAAATATCCTTTGAAGATACTGCAATGGTATTCACAAATAGAGGTGTAGATTTTTAATAAAACTAACTTATGTAAGATAGTGTCGCCTTTCAGTAGATTGTGTTTTCATTACTGATACTGATAATATTTTGAATGGAAATTTTATGATTAAAAGTTCACCATTTCTGTTTTTGTAACAGTATAAGTGGGCCAGCAAATGCTATGACATGTAATAACTGTCATTACAGTCTTATAGGATTTTGATTACTAACCTCCTTCATAAATGAATTTCCTACTTTTTCTCTTACAAATATGAACAAGTAATTTGAATTTTCGGCAACTGACGTGCTTGCAGATGGGCATAATTATGAGTTACACTCTCCATTGTTCCAAGTCTAGGATTAAACGTTTCACAGTTGAAATGCATCAATTAGCTTTGAATTTATCCCATTATTCAAGATTGTTGAAAGAAGCACGTGAGCGACTTCCAATAGGTTTCAAAGACAATTGTGAGGATTTTATAGAATTAATAAATATCTTAATAGAATAATTTATTCAGGCATCACTCAGTTAAATATATAATAAACTATTTCTAAATTATCATACTACGAAAAATGGTTTGCTCTCCTGAATAGGTATTTTGAATGTTGAATATGAAAGGGTGACTGGTGTCTGAGATTACACAACAAAAGTAATGCGCTGTCATGACATTTTTGAATTCCATAGTTAAAACGTAATTCGTATTAATGGACATTTTTAGTTTGAAGAAGACTGAAATACATGTTGGGTACAATTGTAACAGATAATTTAAAACATTACACATATGTTTATTTCGTATTGTGACAATTTAAAGATTTTTATTTCAGCCAAAGTAAACGAATGGTTTGTGATGTTTCAAATGGCCAGACCAAGAAGATCAATAGCACGTAGTAAAAGACAGCATTCATTAAAACTGCCACGTCTTTTTTCTGGGTGTCTAAAGTTAAGTAAAAAATTTAATAAATGAAATTAAATTAAATCCGTGGATTCCATTGAATATAAGCGACGTGACATGAATAGCGTGGACGCAGTTGGCATATTAAAACTGCAAAGTCACATAGCTTACGAGGATACAGAATTATGCAAAACGAAATCATATATAGACTTTCTATTATTTATTTATATTAAAATGTTATATTATTACTAAAAGTACTAATCTTATACGCCATGATTTAACGTTAAATTGTGTCTACTGCAACTCAAAGTTACGAAATTTGTTTTTTAGGTGCTAATAACCGCATAAATGGACGTGACTTTAAATTAAAAAGTAAAAAACGAAACTGGTCAAGCCTTCACACTTTTGAACAATAACAAACCGTAATTTAAACGTTTACGGAAGCTCGGTCCGGCTTCTCGAAATATCCCGTTCACAAATGATTTGTAGTGATTTACGAGAATTCATCAAGGTCACTTCGTTTGTATATATTCAGTGTCTAGAATAATAGTGAAATTGAGGTGATTTAAAGAATGAGAGCGAAGGTTTCCGCGACCGGAGTCAGTAGTTAATTGGCTGTCCGAGAGACGCCGCGTCCAAGGCACAGGTGCCAACGTTTCGGCCGCTATTTTGTGGCCTTCCTCAGGGCGAAATGCGGGAGATTATGAGCGCACGAGTTAATATAGAGCTAGGTCCTCCTCACCCGTCAGCCGATTGGCTGGGTGATCGACCAATCAGGGAACGGGTCTCCCGGGTGGGGTGGGAGAAGACACTCCGCTCCCAGTCGGGCGCCATGGACCAGCAGAGACCGCGCCCTGACACGACCGGGAGTCCTGATAAATGTTTCCAGGCCTCGTGGTGACGCACACTTTGGTCGTCATTGTCGTTTTGGGAATTTTTGAGAATTTCCGCAGTCTTTTTACCATCCTCGGTCTCCCAATTTAAAGAATATTCCCTGAACCACGCACATTAGCTCATGCCCTTGCTTTACATCTAGAAAGTAAAATTAAAGAATTATCTAATTGAAACTATTTAACGTCAGACACATTAAATATGTTTTTTCTCTAATGGTACTGAGATGATAAACCGTTGAGTTTGAAATTAGTTTTGGTAAAGCTTTTCACAATTATTCTTATCAGGTAACAGTATCCTTATCAGATAATGGAGAAACTATTCTGAAGGGATCAAAGAGTAGTTTTTGCGTGAACGAAGGAAGAATCCTATCCCGCAAAACCGTTCATTATACCATGGTTATAAAAATAGTGGCACGTCACGGTCACGAGCTGGACGGCGAAGGGGATTTGTTATGACTTAATTTTTGGTATAGAATCTCACTGTTTGAATGGCAAGGTCTCCCTGTCCTTCCAGCTCGTGACTTTGAAGTGCCACTTTGTTTAAATCGGAATATAGACGATGCTGAGATTTGCCGATCTGGATGGCCGAGGTGGTTAGAGCATGTGCTGACTCAGGGTGTCGGTATGAAGGGTTGAAGTATCGAGTCCCGCCATGGTTGGTTGTCTCTAGTTTTTTATGTATGTGTGTTGACGCAAAAGGCTTTGTGAGTGCTGATAACGGAGTTCACAAGTGTGTCTTGTGTAAAAAGGTCCCCATGAGAGACATATGTGTCTCCATGAGAGACACAGTGAGTGTTCAGCGCAGATAGACTAAGTCGACATCCGTTGAAGCTGAAAAAAGCCCCAAGGAGAAGAAAAAATGTAGAGTCGGCTCCGGTTATAGTGAACGTCTGGGGACTCACATATTTGGTTCACTATATCCGAGGTTTACTATATCAGATGATGTCAAAATTAAATAGAATTTCTTCAGAATTATTGGTTTTATTAATATAGAGATGAAGCAAAATGCATTAACACACGAACTAAAAATTTCAATATCTTAATTTCTCCGTAAAAAATTATTTTCAAATGTTTGCTTCCTACATGTTTCATTTGTAGTTTCTCTGGAGCCTTCGCCAGCCAGAGTTCGTACTCTCTCCATTCTTGATTCTTCATTGTTCTCCGTTTCTAGGTATCGTAATGCAGACTTGACACCTTTCAAAGCTTCTTCCACTGTTGGAACACTGTCCCACTCTTCGAAAGACACTTTTACTCGCCTTATAACATCCGAGATCCAATTAATTTCAAGGATATATTACGTACGTTCACTCCAGCCGACGCACAGGTTCACTATAACCGAATCTTCTTATGCTTATTTGTAGTGTAACTGAAACGGGATCAATGACTTAAGTTCACTATAACCGTGGGTTCACTACAACGTCCGAGTTCATTATAACCGGAGTCGACAGTATGTTCCTGAGATTCACTTTTCACAATTCACTTTTCCCCATAGCACGTCATACGCAGTTTTTAACTGTTTTTTTGACGTAAAATAACTAAATAAATAAATAGATTTGTTCGGGCCCACACGCAAAAGCAGAAAGGGACTATAAATATAAAACGCTTCCTACGCCCTAAGCGGCAACACCGGAAGCGCGGCATGGGAAGTTCCATGAACCGACCGGCACCACCGCGCCGCGTGACCCAAACCTTCTAAAACATTCTAGAACATATTCGAATTCTAGCAGTTGCCTACTGGACTGTTCAAATTCACCTCACCTCGCCATACTGCAACCGCTGGAAAAGCAGTCGCTAATTGGCCAGTTCAAATCAGTTCAAATCCTCTTCGCGTGCCCGATAGAACTCGCAAACCGAACAGAAATCAGTCGCTGAGTAGCACCCTTGCTAGAAGCATGTCTCGGGCTCCGTGTTAAAAGATCACGTAAATTCTAATACAGAAAGTAATATTCTGTGCTTATGTTGTGGCCAAGTGAAAAGCCACATTGTTTTAATTTGTTGTAGTTCAGCATTGTGTATAAATCACTCGCTGAGAAGCAGCCAGTGCGAGAAGTATATCTCGGGCTCCGTGTTAAAAACATCACGTATATTCTTATGCAGAAAGTAATATTCTGTGCTTATGGTGTGGCCAAGTGAAAAGCCACATTGTTTCAATTTGTTATAGTTCAGCATTGTGTATGTGTTGAACTAATTAATGTATTGTGATTCAAGATGGAAGATTCCTGTATTATCACACTGAGAACAATAACTTAGTGTAATTTTATTGTAAAGAACAATTGTGATAACTCAAAGGTAATTAAACATCATTCTGCAAGGTGAGAAGTGTGTTTCCATGATAACCCACATTATTACAAAATTCCTAACGAGCGTCGAAAGGGACTGAGTGGATTGCCTACCTACTTTCAACAACCAATAATACAGTCCACTACAAGCAAAGGTAACCCGCCACGTCCATGGTCCTTCGAGCTTCGGATATCGAACTAGTGACCCGTGGAAAGCAACCCGCTCCGTCCAAGATTTCTTCGGCGCTGGTTATTGTAGAGGCGGCGCGGCAGTGAGGACTCGGCCGGGCTGACGGTGGCGGTCAGCGCTGGGAGGTCGATACAGACTTTAAAATACCCCCACAACCGCCTCCCCGGCGCGCACGCCCCAACGCGCACAGCCAGCCACACCCCCACCCCACCCCACCCCCGCGCGTCGCCGCTTCCTCCGACTGACCTTGAGCCCCATTGTCGCTTAGCTGCCTCAACGTTCCTTGCTTGCTTCATTCCTGGGTGCGTGATTCCGTTTGTGATTCCGAGGTGCGTCAATTGCTAAGTTCATTACTCCCGTAAGAGAAGTGCAAGTTTTTTTCTTCTTCTTGGGAGGTGTCGATGATCTCCTCCGTAGATGGTGAAATCCGGCGCCAACCTACCGTCGGCTAGCGAGGTTTTCCACAACCAGATGTGTCCAACCAGCGGAGCAGCGCCCCAGCCGGGACAATTTCTAAGCTCCCAATCGGTCTCCCGATATGTGCGATAGTGAAATGCATGTTAGTGTACGAGTGTGTAAGGGGAGAGGATAGGACAGGGAAGAGGAAAGAAATATCGTGCGCGGTCCGTGGTCTGTTTATTTGGGGTATCGCTCCGGCGTTCGTCTGGTATTGATTGGAGAAACCACGAAAAACTACCGATCAGAGTACCCGGCCGTTAGAATTTTCCTACAGACAGGCACTGAATTTGACGTAGCTGACAAACTAGTGTCAAAACTCTTGCCATGGCGATACTCGGGCGTAGGACTTCCCGGTCAGAGGCACTGCAATTCATGCCCTGAGCCACCTCTCTCTGTCAGCGCTGTTTGCATTAACAGTCGGATATCAATGCCAGTTTGGTACACGATGAACATCCCTTGGGCGTGGGCAAGAGGGAGGCAACGGCGAACCCCAGATGAATAATTAAAGTAAATATTTATATAATTAAGAACAAATATAAATTATTTGGAAACATATAACACACATATTTTCTGCAAGTTCGTGTTGTATTTTCAATTTTGGCGGGTGGCATCGTGTTGAACTGAGTTGTGACACATCACCATTTTGACAATCAGAATTATAGTAAACTGTGTCACCAAGGTTCAACAATTAACGTTCACGATACTATAAATATCCAATAGCTACAAAACAAGTAAAGCCATATTAAACAATATTATTTAATTAAAATTATCGAATCTGGAGGACATCAGGTATCAATCACCTGTGATCAGTGTACTAGATTTTTTTATGAAAGCGACCCCTTCACATCAATTACAGCTTAATCGCATATAAGCCGTATCAACTTTAAATTAAATGGTAATATATGAGCAAACTCCACATGTTCTAAATAGATTTTGGAGACCCATACAAGAACGATCAAGTAAGGAAGAGATTGACTTACATTTCTGTCCATTTTTAGGTGTAATGAAAAAGGTGTACCAGTCAGCAGATTGATGAGTGTCTTAGAAAAATATGAGAATGTTTTGATTAAAGGTTCCATTTTAAGTATACATACCTAGTTAAATATAAAAATAAAAGAGAACCAAACAGTTGTATAATTAAGTCCCACTTAAGTATAACCATAAACGATAGTTAAAAAATAGAAAGTACAGAAAGAAATATTTAGTTACGTTGGAACACGCTTTAAATGAAATCACATATTTATCTGTAAGTATCGTTGGAGCAATCTATTAGTCGTGATTTGCCAATAGAAAGACAAAATCTCGTTTATTCAAGAACTCTATTCATTAATTATTTTTGGGCAATACTTAGAGATCGAAGTTTGATAAAATTATATTATTATATCTACTTTACAAGGAGTAATATTTCTTGCGTAAAATCACAGTAAGTTTCCCATCAATTATACATATTTACATTTATATAATTGTGGAGGCTCAAAAGGAGAACATGTTCTTTCAAATCAATGATTGATATGATTTTCCACAACTAGTTTGTAACAAGTACACTCAGATACTAGGATATAATTTCGAAAAAAAAATAGTACATTAAACTATACAATTTTTACGTAATTGACCCCGTCCAGTTATGCATGGTTTTAGTTACCTTTGTTGGAATCTTTAAGCCAAAATTATTCCAATTTTTAAACGTACTTGCTCATTGTTTACTAGATAGAAAAAAATTTTTAAAGTACTTGCTCATTGTTTACTAGATTAGAAATAAAAGTTTTGCATATGTTTGGAAGTGTTTTTAATGCAATGAAATAGTTTAATAGTTACTTGCCCTAAGAGTAGCTAAAAGAGATCACAATGTGAACACTAGTTAATTTTTTGTAGCATACAGTATATTTGGTTGATTATACCTGCGCGGTAGCACGAGTGAATAATTACTAACCAGCAACGTGTTAATATACGTTTTATCTTATCCAATCATCTTTATTATATTCGTATTCTTAAACTGAATGCAAATCTGTAGTATATTAACTTAGTGGCAGTTCTCTTTAATGAAAAATATATAATAAAGAGACAATTTATCTTCTAAAGGAAGCTTTATTGTACTGTATATATTAATGAGACCTTTAATCTACTACGAACGAGAGTATAAAATCCGAATATTAAAGAGTTCCATAAGGAAAAAAAATTCTTTAAAATATTTTAAAGATATTTTTAACACTTATTCAAGCTCGTACACGGGATAGACATGATGTTAGCTATCCTAAAGCATCCTAAACATTAATTTGAATTTTCGCAGAACATTAAAAGAGTATGTCAGTAATGAAAATATGAACTGGAGAATAATGTCTCTGATTTCAAGAAAGAGCAGCAATAGCAACATCATCTTTAATTTCTTTAGTTTTCCCAAGTTACGTGTTTTTAGAGGAAAGTTCGCTCTTGAGACCCTCGAAAGTAATTCAAGTACAGAAAAAGTTAATTACGCCGGGAACTCTTATTATGTCAGTAAATAACCTTCTTCAACAAAAACATGTTCTAGTATGCATTCTTGAAAAAGATGAGGAGGAAAATTAAGAGTTCCGCCTCTTTCCTTAAAAATAACTACATCCTATTAATTTCAAATCCATAAGAAAGTTGATCGGATTGTTGTTAAGAAAATGTATTATATTTTTAACTTGTATAAGTCTACAGCATGCTAAAAAGTGGATATAACTCCAAATTACATTCTATTATGACCAAGTTATGCAAGTTCCCTTTTATCTACTGTTTTTAAGAGTTTTTTTAATGTGCGAAAATTCGTTAGAATATTGAAAATAAGATTTATTTTTCTATATTAAGTGAGTACATATTTTAAAGCTGATACAACATTCGAATACTTTTTTAAATTAAGTAAAAATAATAAGATTACATGCAAACGAAAGTTGATTTTTTGACATTTGCCTAGTATCTTCTGCAAGACAGTTTTTCTCGAACGAAAAACGACCTAAAGACTTGTTTCAACAAATTGTAAAACCAAACCTCTGAATTCGTCTGTAATGGATATCAGATATTAAATATAATTTTATCATTACGTAGGTGAAGAATGGAGTGGTTTGTATTTCACTGTTGTTGTTTTTGTTCTTTTTTGGTTATATTTTGTTTGTCTTTCTTTTTTGTTTTTTGTTTTGTTTTTTATTTCTAAAATTTTGTAGGGCAGTATTTCTGACGCAGTGTGTCATACTAATGTTAGTGTGACACACTGTATTTAAAATTCTTTGCAAATTGAAACTCTTTCACTTAGAAATCCAATTTAATTTCGATGACGTGAGCTAGTGGAAATTCCTTTCTTCTACAACTCTGGCTTGCTTCTACAATATCCCGCGCCAACCAAGTCCCGTGTGATCCCCGCAGAGGGCGCCCAGTCCAGGCGCATCGCCCTAACCTTCCCTGCTTAATGAAAGTGTCACCCTGGGCGCTTAACTCCAAATTTGTATTAAGCTCCGTCTTTTTTCCCTCGGCCTCGTGCCCTTCGCACGTGTCGCTTGTTTCGCCTGCGAACCTCGTTACTCGAGCCCCCCCCGGGGCTTATTTCGTTTATCATCGGTCGGACGTGACTCACAGCGCGACCTTTAAGGGCCGTCCTTGCTGCTTCATCACGGCAAACGAACAATTTTATGAAGGCATTCACCCGTGTGTCTGAAGAGCTAATTATCCGAGAGTGTGGTCCATTAGTGTCTGCTGCCTGCGCCATTCCTCTCCGCCGGCTCTGCCTCGTGTTTGCTTCGGACTCGCCCTGTAGTCATACAACGAACGCTGGCAGTGAATACTGTACGAAATCATAATGCTGCAGCGACGTACAATGCGGATAGCCCGAGCGAAAGAGGGGAAAAGAGCGCAATTCATCTCCTAGTACTGTTCGTTTCAATTATTAGTGAGTGCGTTCAGAAAAGTTCCATTAGACTAGAGCGCCCGTGGGAGTGTTAATAAGAGAGCGGTTGCAGATAGACCGAGGGCGTGTTCTAGCGTAGTGCCCATTAAATAAGAGCGTATTTGATTGTCCTTTCTGTGGAAGGACCAAGCGAACAACACTTCGCGATCTGTACAATAGCCATCGACATAGGCCGTGAGTGGATTAGAATTCGAATCTAGTGGAGTATTATTTAAAAAAAACAAATATTTATAAAATCAAATGAATGTTATTTTGTAAGTATTAACTATATTTCTTAGATAAAAATGTATTACATGTAGCCACTAAGCAGAGAAAAAATGGTATTGCGATATACGTGTGAGGAAAACAATCTTGAAACAAGTTTAAGAAAAAGTATCTTCAGTACCGCAATAATGATCAAATATTTTAACCGTTCTTCTGAGAATCAAACTTAAAAATAAAAATAAAAAGGTAAATTTTATGGTCGTGTTTCTAACGCGAAATAAAATATTCTCAAACATTAAAAATTGCGAAATGTTTTTGAAGACTATAAGTTTTTATTAATATTTTTTTAATTTCTATATTTTAAATCCTCTGAACTTCATGGTCTAAGCGTTGCAATGTTACATTATATGTCAATATTGACATTTAATTATATAACAGATTTGATGATTCTTAACATTTATTATATTGATAATTCACATATTGAATCCCCCCCCAAATGAATACGAAATAAGAAGTATTTTTTTCTCAAATGAAAATAATGTTCATCAACTTTAACAGAGGGATATAATCGGTCATTAAGAGAATATTTTAAAACAAATTTCATTTCTGTAACTTTGTCTCCTCAAGATCATGTCGAACAATTTGACATTCAAGATAGTACTATACATTTTGTGTCACATTTTAGATGAACGAATAGTCACAGCAATTTACATAGACTAAGCTTCATAAATCACTGCGGTCATGCTCTTACACGTTTTTTAGTAATTGTTTATTTATTATGGATTCGGAATTGCATGTTATCCTAAAACTTCGCAAAAAAATTAAAAATTTAATCATGAAAAAAGAATCAGAAAATAAATTAAAACAAACAATATAAAATTTCAAAGTCGTTTGTAAAGTCTGGTTGGGATAAACTTGTTTTCAATCGCATATCATGAGCTGTATGTCGATTACCGGCTAAATTGAAAGTACTGTATCAGCTTGTTATCGCCCTTCTTGGAGCATACTACTAACTTGTAGTCAGCAGTAAACTGTGGGGAATAATAATAAATAATAATAATAATAATAATAATAATAATAATAATGTCTTTATTAATGGCGAGGCTCAGGCCATAGAGCCTGCTCTTGGCCTAACCACTGAGTTTACATTTATACAGAGTAGTAACATATAAGAGGGGAGGGAAATCTGTACATTTACGTCTGGGAGTGCAAAACTAGGAACCATCCCGGCATACGCCTTAAGCGATTGAGTAAACCCAGAAAACCTCAATCAGGATGGCAGCTTAGGGCCGAAGGTCACTACATGTTGGCCGACACGTCAGCCACTACGACAGAGACGCGGCTCATCCCGGGTAGCCTTGACAAATGACATAGCATGGGTTTTCAACCAGGTATCTCCCACCAGGTGGGCACCACCCCAAACTCTAAGCTCCCGACCGGTCTCTCGGCATGTGAGGTAGTATAGTGCATTTTAGTGTAAGGGGTAAGAATAGAACGAGGAAGAGGAAGGAAATATCGCGCGCGGTTTGTCACACGCTTGTTGGGGTTCTGCTCCGGCATTCGCCTGGTGTTGATCGGAGAAACCACGGAAAACTACCGATCAGAGCAGCCGGCCGTTAGAATTCTCCTCCAGACATCGACTGAATTCGATTCGTTACGTCATTGTTGGTGTAACGCGTCTCTTTACCCTTGTTAGGCGTTGAGCGCTCTCTTCTAGAATAATCCTCCGTTTCTGAGCATACTATTCTGAATAATTACTATGTCAAATCTCGTCACGTCGCAGTCCGTCAGTGCCTTTTATCCCTTCGGCAAGGGGCTCGACGCCGTTAGATCCCGGGGTTCCCGGCCGGTCACCCAACCAGGAACCCGCGAGTCTCGAATTCGCTTAACCATCGTGATTTCACGGAGCGTAGTAAACGAATTCGGCTTGCTCCGCCGGTATTTTGACTTAGCAGACAAGCTAGTGTCGAAAATCTTGCCACTGTCAGGACTCAAACCTCAGAGGCCCTGCAGTGTCATCAGTTGATGCCCTGAGCCACCTCTCCGGGTAGAGGTTTCGGTATGCCGCGCACTCGCCGTAGTTTCATTTACCTATCCTTCCCAAAATTTTATTAGTAGTTCCCGCCAACTCCCGGGGATATCCCTTCAACTCTTCAAATAAGTACAGGTTATTGGGATCCAGATGAGGACAGGAAATAGGAATGTATTTCACAAAATCTCGTCAGCTTTGTTAGCTGGATGAAGATTACAGTAGCGCGACAATTCATCGGGATAAAGTGCAGGCGTCCATTTTACGTTGTAAACCAGTCGTAACGTCGCCGAGTGCGGTTCGCAACAAATGTGACGAGCAGGCTTGAAATGAAAACCGGACATCGGTTGCATGCGTCACTGCCGCAAAAACTATGGAAATCAATCGGGCGCAGACAGGTTGTCGACGTTCACAATTAAACACTCAGTGTCGTTAGTGGCGATTGTGTGTACTATCCTCGCAATGATTTGTAAATGGAGGCTAACATGTAGACTGCAAAGATTTTGTATGCGTGTATAGTTCGATTCATAAACTCAACACAAAACTTTTAAAAATTATGAAGTAGGCAATTTTGAAAAATGATCGTTAAGATTCATTTAGTTTCTATAACCTTATCTCGACTTAATCCCAGTCTATTAAATTCTTTTTTCCAACTAGCATTTAAGTAATTAATTAGTATTTATGTCCGTTATGTGATCAGTACTTATCATATTAGTGTATAAATTGTTTCTACCTATCTAACGTACCAACATAAATAAATAAATAAATAAATAAGTAAATAAATAAACATATAACTAAATAAATAAATATATTAAAATAATAATAAATAGTCTTTATTAGTGCCAAGGGGCGTGTGTAAAATCAAATTCTGTAAATTTTCATAGAATCTATTGTCTTGACGAAAGACATACTAAATAGTATTTAAACGCAATAAATGCGTAGTTTCCGCTTGAATGTTAGAATCTAGAGGATTTTTGTTTACGAATGTTGGATAAAATATCAGTCATTCTGAAACCTTGTATATCTCTTTCACATTTTTAATAGTTTTTTATTAAATTAATAACCTCACATTACAATCTTGCTCTTGAATAACATTAATATTTAAAAAATAGGAATGAGGTAATACCTTTCTGAATTAAATATTCTGCCGTTGGTATATAATTATTTGTTTGAAAGAAGACATTTGAAGTCTGGTCACACATTTACTTTTTAACTTTCATTTTTCGTAACATTTATGAATTATTTTAATAATGTATCGTGGTCAACGAATTCGTTAGGTAAGCATAAATATTTAAAAGAAAATGAATTACCTAAAATATCTCCGAAACGAAGAAAAAAATGTTCATGAAAGCCAGGCTCTCTTTTGTGTTGCTCGAAAGCGTGGTATCAAAGGAGTCCTTCAAACACAGGACTCTTGCGTCTGAATTCGTCTTCCCAGGAAAAAACAAGGCTACCACTCTAAGCCCCTTCCTGCCTTTGGCATCATGACAAGAAATTTCTCATGAAAATGACAAATTGTATCTCGTAGTGAAGAGATGAAATAGACTCTTACCGTGTGCGCAAGCGCTCTATACTAAATACGAAATAACGTGGTTTAAACGCTGTCTGGTATTTAAGGGTAATAAAACTCTCTCGTGAATAACTACGTATCACAAACATGTAGCCAATAAATCTCCAGAGATATGCGATAACCACTGTCATCATGAAGTGCCAATGTGAAATGAAGAATATAACCTAAATAAGCATGGAGGTGCACGCAAGAAATATGATTGCTATCAAACAATGTTTATAAATTTCGCAATTCTTGTAACTAATGCACCACTTTTGATACTAACAAGTAAATGATATTTTACAATGAATGAAACTCATTTCAAGCTCTTATAGAGGTTAAATGAACACTTTTTGACAATGAATATGACAAAATTTCATATGTCAAAGTTACACATAGGAATAGGATGTCTCAGTGTAAATGTGTATCTTAAATGCAAATAACATTTTCAGTAATAATGTTGGTTTATTTGAGTCATATTCAATTACTTTAGACTGCAATATGTACAAATATGGTTTGATTCTTTATCTTTTCCCTACAACTATATGTCGTGTAATTTCATCTAATAAATCTACCGTCATTCCCAGTATTTTCTATGTAAATATGTGATATTTGGTTCGGTATGGCAATATTTCTTATCGCTTATGTGTGATTCCGTCAAAAGGTCTCTCATATTTCCCTACCTGGTGTGATACAATGCCCTACAAATTTTCTATATTTATTCTGAAACGTGTTCATTACACTGTGAAATACGTTTCTGCTCGTTTAGAATAAGTTTATAGATCTTTGGCTTTATTATTAATAAAATGCAAAATATCCTCAGCTTTTTAATAACTCTCAAGATTTTCTCGACTTTCGCCATTGGCTCAAAGTCCATGAGCAGGAGATTGCTCTTCTAAGGCATATTTACATGTACAGAAGCAAGTTTTCCTACCCAACGACTTTTGATGGAATTTAGAATATTGTACCAACGAGACTCTGCTGATACATAGTTTGTTTTCAGACAGCACTTTTCAGGTAAAAGGGGCTCGTGACAAATAAGTTTTAAACATTTTAATAATTTCCCCTGGCTGACTTATCGTGTATTTCGTACTTCACTACGGTTTGTAGATGATTTGGTGAGAAATAATGACTTTAGAAATCAAGTTAATAGAGCATACATGAAATGGGATGTTGACGAAGGAAAAAAATCTAGCATCCACCTGAAGCGGTGGCTCTGTGCATCATCTGATGTCACTGCAGTGCCTCTGACCGGGAAGTCCTAGGTTCGTATCACGACAGCGCCAGGCAGTTCGATACTAGCTTTTCCGCTAGGTCGAATTCAGTCGCGGTCTAGAGAAAAATTCTAGCGGCCGGCTGCTCTGATCGGTAGTTTTCCATGGTTTCTCCGGTCGACACCAGGCGAATGCCGGAGCAGTACAATAACAAACGGGCCACGGACCGCGTGCGCTCTTTCCTTCCTCTTCCTTGTCCCATCCTCACCCCTTACACACACTCTTACACTAACATGTACTACACTACCACACATATCGGGAGACCGGTCGGGGACTTAGAACTCGTCCAGGCTGGGGCGGTGCTCCACTGATGAGAGATACCTGGTTAGGTAAAGTTCCGCTAGTCGACGGAAGGTCGGCATCGGATCTCGCCATCCAGTGGGTTAAGATCACCGCCACCTCCCGATGAAAGAAACATGCACTACACTTACAGGAATCTCTCAGTTGTTGACGCACCCGCAATCACTATCAATCAATCCAGTAATCGTGTCGCAGGAATTACAGGAATCATACCAGATTACTAACAGGAATCCCTCAGTAGTTGACGCACCCGCAATCACTAACAATCAATCCATCCAGTAACCGTGTCGCACACGCTAAGAATCTGCATTTTCACCAGAATAAACGCAGAGTACCGTGAGGTAATTGCCACCGCGTCGGA
Source organism: Teleogryllus oceanicus (assembly GCA_964035755.1). NCBI lineage: Eukaryota > Metazoa > Arthropoda > Insecta > Orthoptera > Gryllidae > Teleogryllus > Teleogryllus oceanicus. The sequence continues at coordinate 17,670,900 of CAXIVR010000012.1, read as the reverse complement.
CACTACGCTGCGTGTCGTACCTAGAAGCAGATGCAGTGAAAAAAAGGAAGGCCAACGTGCGGAGGCTCGGGCTGATGGCAGGTAGCGGGGGCGGGGCCCGGCGACAGCAGCGCTGCGGGAGGCAGAGCACCCTCCACCCAAACGGCGCGAGTGGCGCGGGTGAGGGTGGGGGCAGCCCGACTTTGTGATGACTTGACGCCACCGCCAGAGCGCCCTGCGAGAGCCTCTCTCGCGCCTTTTAATTAGTGTCGGCGGCAAAAAGCGACGGCGAGGGGTGAAGAGGCGACGGCGGCTGCAGCCGGGATGGCGGCGATGGTGGCGGCGGCGGTGGCGGCGACGGTGGCGGTGGCGGTGGCGGCGGCGGTGACGGCGGCGGTAGCGACGTTGGTAGCGGTGGTGGCGGCGGCGGCGGGGCGGTGGTGGCGGCGGCGGTGGCGGCGACGGTGGCGGTGGCGGTGGCGGCGGCGGTGACGGCAGCGGTAGCGACGGTGGTAGCGGTGGTGGCGGCGGCGGCGGTGGCGGTGGTGGCGGCGGCGGTGGCGGCGACGGTGGCGGCGGCGGCGGAGGCGGAGGCGGTGGCGGCGGCGGTGGCGGCGGTGGTAGCGGTGGTGGTGGCGGCGGCGGGGCGGTAGTGGCGGCGTGGGCGGTAGTGGCGGCGCGGGCGGGGGCAGCTGCAGCTGGGGCGGGGCCGAGCGTGGTAAAAGTGGTGGGGGTGAAGGTGGCGGGGGGGCGTGTCAGACGCGGCGGCGGGGACGGTGGCGACTGTGGAATGGAGGCTGGGGTAGACGCATGAGTGGCTGGAGAGCGTAGAGGACGGGAAGAAAGAGGAAGAGACAGAGACAATCTTGCACAACGCTAAGTGTCGTTCAGGCAAAACAAGAAGTGAAAATGGGCTGGGAGACGGCGAAAAGTTGGTGACATCATAATTTCCTAGTAGGGCAATATGCGGAAAGCAGGAAATTGCTTCTAACATCCTAATTGCCAGACTAGGCTGTGTATAAAGCTGCAGAACGAATTGACGCACCAAAATCTCTTGCTAACTTGCGTTTTGATTTACCGTCAAATGTGTTGCTTTGTGTTCATTTTGGACTCTCACACGGAAGGTTTCAGAGGATTCTGTACAATTAATTTCGAGATGAAAATGAAGTGCTGTATGTGCATTATTGAATGAAAAATTCATTATACTTAAAAATGCCAACATTTTACAGATTTCGACTTCAATTGATCATTTATGAGTAATTTAATGTTTTAAATTGCATACAACAAAACATTAAAATCAAATAAACAGGCAAAATATTTTTAAATTGATGTTGTTTAAACCAGAAACCATAAAAATAAACTGTTTCACAAAATGTTGAACAATTGTAGATATCATTCCGTCGTAGCAATTAACAAGTAGAATTCTTAGAAATTAATTAACAAAATTTAAAAGTATTTGGAATCAACAGGGAGATGTTGTATTGTTCTGACAGCAGAATACATCACTAATTGTAAAACGCATTCAGGAAGAAAACAGCACCGTTGCCGTACAAAGCAAAAAAGTGTGCCATTAGCAGTTAAAAATAATGTTTGAAAAGTATTCTCAAACGTGAAACAAAAATTACGAAATTTATTTTTTTTTCTCATTGAAAGAATACAGTGTATTTTATGTATTTAGCTTCGTACAGAGAATACGTTTGTAGATTAAACGAAGCGTGAAACATACCTTTTCACATTTTGCTATTTTGATCAGTCTCCTTCAGTTGCAATTTCATTTAGTACATTTTTTATCAAACCTACAGGCGTTAATACTGCTAACGTAATACATTTCATACTCGGAACTCGACATGTATAACGATGAGTGATAGATGCTGATCCGACGTTTGAATTCCTTCCAGGAAGAGTAATAGGAATATTTTATATTATACATTATCTGAAGGAGACAGTGGATTTTTAAATAATAGAATCTATTCAAGTGATATGTTTGCTAAATGCATTAAGACTTTTGTATCCATGACGAGTACGTTCCAAGTAGTTATTTCAATGGTTTTATACGTGTTTATAGGTGTATTTTAATACTGATTCGTTAATTATTTATTATAAATCGAGAAAACTCAAATTTATGTCTAGAAGTTAATAAAATTGTTTTATTTTAATTTTTAAAAAATTAAACAAATTTAGTACAACAACTGTATTAAAAACTTTTAAATTATCCATCACTCTTACTAACATTTTTGGGGTACTCCCATCCATAACCGGGTTGAGCTATTTATCAATATTGCAAGTGATTCTAAAATCTACAAAAAAGTGGGTTGACAGTTACATATACATTTTTAAACGTTAAGTCCTACTTGCTCCAGAAATTGAATTGAAAATGTTGATAATTAAGAACGAACGCTTTGTGTCTCAACGCAAACAGTAAAAGATGCAATGTATCTGTTCCAGACCTGTAGATGACGCGTTACTATAAAACTGTGAGACGTAGACTCTTGAAATGAGGGTTTGATACTCCAGTGATAGGGCTTGAGAGAAATTCCTTACAATACACTCCACTAAATGCGACATCCCTGGATCGCGCGTTGCATTTGAAGAAACGGTGAGAACTCTTCTCTCTCTTCACACTGCTCGACCCGGGCGGCCAGAGATGTCAGGCGTTCCTGGTTCTATGGATTGGTTTGGTTTGGTTTTTTCGTATTTCCGGGCGCGTCAACTGCTTTGGTCATTAGTCCCGTTAGTGTCGTGCATGTTCTTTTTTCTCGAGACATGGCGGTGATCTTCCCCCGCTGGATGGCGAGATCCGGCGCCGACCTATCATCGGCTAGTGGGGTTTCCCCCTAACCAGGACTCTCCCACCAGCGGGGCACCGCCCCAGCCGGGAGAAGCTCTAAGCTCCCGACCGGTCTCCCGGAATATGTGGTAGTGTGTAAGTGTGTGTGTGTGTGTAAGGGGGAGAGGATAGAACAAGGAAGAGGAAGGAAAGATCGCGCGCGGTCCGTGGCCCGTTTGGTAGGGTACTGCTCCGGCATTCGCCTGGTGTTGATCGAAGAAACCACGGAAAACTACCGATCAGAGCAGCCGGCCGCTAGAATTCTCCTCCAGGCAGCGACTGAATTCGACCTAGCTGAAAAGCTATCGTCGAAAATCCTGCCGCCGTCAGGACTCGAACCTAGGACCTCCCGGTCAGAGGCGTTGCAGTGACATCAGTTGATGCACTGAACTACCGCTGCCGGTCTGGTTCTATGGAGAATTGATAGATTTACTGATTAGTGGTTCTGTGTAATGCATATCAAATTTATCAATTCTTCAAAGATTCCAGTCAAAAATTTTAAGAGTCATCTCATCAGCACCATGGTACATGTCTAATGCAGCACTCCATCGGGACCTCAATATTCAAACAATTCAAGAGAAGATACAAGAAATTAGCCTAAACTACAAGAAGCGCCTGGAAACCCATCCAAACCATCTTGCCCTAAACCTTTTAGACAATAGCCAAGAAATATCTTGGCTCAATAGAACCTCCCCTTTGGAACTTCCTTACCGCTTTAGTATTTGACATACACAACACAAAAATAATTTTCCGTTTTGTGTTATTATTATTCTATTATTTGTTTCTCTTTTCTGTTATAGTCCTTGTGTATTGATCCTGGAAAGTACCAATGGGGGACTTTTCTGCAAATTATTGTTTCTTTGATCATTTATTTTGATATTGTATAAGCAATTAATTATCATATTTACTTATTATTTCAGAATTAAATAGCTTGTAAATTTTCATTGTGTAAATAAAAGAAATGTTTTTATCGCGGGAGATGGTGGTGATTTCCCCCCGCTGGTTGGCGAGATCCGCTGCCCACCTACGTCGGCTCGTGAGGGTTTTCCCAAACCAGGTATCTCCCATCAGCTTGGCTCCGCCACAGTAGGGGCAAATTTTAGTCCCGTAACTGGTTCCCAGATATGTATTGTAGTGTAGAGCATACAAGTGTAAGGGTGTGTAAGAAGGGGTGAGGAAAGAACACGGAAGAGGAAGGAAAGATCGGGCGCGGTCCATTTGTTAAGGCAGTCGCTTGGCATTCACTTACGTTTTATTCGAGAAACCACGAAAAACTCGGAGAGGCTAGCCACTACAATTCTCCTCCAGACAGCGACAAAAATGGAAAATTGAGTCCAAAGACTTAATCGCACAGCTAAGATTCAGTGTTTGTTAATAAAAGCTTAGAAATATTAAAATATTTACTCACGCATTGGTCTACGACTGCTTAATGAAATACGCAGTGTGAGCACTATGATACACATTGCTCATTTGGCAAAGAGCATAATAGAGCAGGCTTCTAAATTAGAACATCACTGTGAAGTTGGTATTCATGTAACAACATAAGGAACCTCGATATTTTTCTTTCCCTCTAAGCAGAAATATATCACTGGACAGACTGAATATCGACCGTTTACGAGCAAAAGCTTCCAATCTAATAGAAAGACAACCCTCCCCCGTGCTTCAGAATGCCATTCCGAAATGTGCTGAATATGGGTCATGGTTGGAGCGAGCTCCCTGGCGGCACGTGCTGCTGTATGCAGACGCGGATGGCCCACCGCCGGCGAATGCCCCGCACGTCCAGGGACGCGGTCACCGCCCCGGCATGCACTGCGCGCAAACACGGCGGCCCAGGGGGCACGCGCGTGACAGGTGCCCCTCGAGACCTAGTGGGCGCCCTTCACCGCCCCGCGCCGCGCCCCTTGTCCCGCCACGCTCCCTGCTCCGCGCCCCACGCAGTGCCCCGCCCCGCCGCGAGCCCCGCCCGCACTACTCCCCGCGCCCCGCCCCACCCCAGCGCCCAGCCCCACGGCCCGACCCCCGCTACTCCCGGGTCATGTGCCCCACCCCGCTCCGCGCCCCGCCCCGCGCCCCGCCCCGCGCCCCGCTCCGCGTCCCGCCCCGCGTCCTGCCCCGCGCTCCGCCCCGCGCCCTGCCCCGCGTCCCGCCCCGCGCCCCGCCCCGCAACCCGCCCCACGCCCCGCCCCTCGCCCCGCTCTACACCCACCCCGCCCCGCCCGCATCACGCCCCACGCCCCGCCCTCGACCCGCTCTGCACCGCTCCGCGCCCCGTCCGCCCACGCCCCTCCCGCGCCCGCCTCGCCCGCTCCGCGCCCTGCCCCGCGCTCCGCCCCGCGCCCTGCCCCGCGTCCCGCCCCGCGCCCCGCCCGCAACCCGCCCCACGCCCCGTCCCTCGCCCGCTCTACACCCCACCCCGCGCCCGCCCCGCATCACGCCCCACGCCCCGCCCTCGACCCGCTCTGCACCCGCCCGCGCCCGTCCGCCCCACGCCTCTCCCGCGCCCCGTCCGCGCCCGCCCGCGTCCGCCCCGCGCCCCGCCCGCGTCCCGCCCTCCCTCACCCCGCCTCGTTCCGCGCCCCAACCGCGCCCCGCTCCGCGTCCCGCCCGCGCCCTGCCCCGCGCTCCGCCCCGCGCCCCGCCCCGCGTCCTGCCCCGCGTCCCGCCCGCGCCCCGGCCCGCAACCCGCCCCACGCCCCGCCTTAGCTCCGCTCTACACCCCGCCCTCGCCCCGCCCCGCGTCACGCCCCACGCCCGCCCCTCGACCCGCTCTGGACCCCGCCCCCGACCCGCTCTGGACCCCGCCCCGCGTCCCGCCCGCGCCTCGCTCCGCGTCCGCCCCGCGCCCGCCCCTCGCCCGCTCCGCGCCCGCCCCGCGTCCCGCCCGCGCCTCGCTCCGCGTCCCGCCCCGCGCCCAAACCCTGTCTCGCGCCTCGCCTCATGCAATACACGGCCCCGCCCTCTCCCTGCCCCTGCCAGCCCCACGCACCTCCCAGCTCACGCTCCCTCCGCCCAACTAAACTAAGTCAGAAAATGTCTTGCATGCATATTTCACAGAAAGGCTACACCAAAAATATATCCCCCTGAAAATCAGTAATTCACTTATTCCTTGGATTCCACCCAATCAAAACATCAAATACCTAGCACTAAATATTGATAGGATGCTTCAATGAACCAAGACCATATACATGTAAAAACGCATCGAGCAAAAATGAAGATCCTCCAACTAAAACCACTCATTAAGTAACCACTCAAAAGTAAAATCTCTCTAAACAATGCAATAGCCCTATACAAACATATTATCCGATCTATTATGACCCGTGCGTGTCCCATCTGGTTAAATGCCTCAAGAAACAATTTAAACAAAATCCAAATCGTTCAAAATAAATACCTCAGAACAATTACTCAAGCCCCATGGTTCATTTCAAATCTTCAGTTGCACAAAGAATTCAATATTCCGTACATAATCCCATTCATTACCAAGATCTCCAGCAAATTCAACTCACTCATCAACCAAAACGACCATTTATCCCATTTCAACCTCGCTCAAATCTCTGATTCCCGTACAAGAATTAAAAATATGTTTCCAATTCAAGAGAATTCAATTTAAGACACTTCATGAGCTCCCTTACATTGAGTAGTTACTTTTAGAATTAAGTTAATTTTTGAAGGTCAATTTAAGCCGTTAAAAATACATATGTAAAAGTACTTTATAACTGATGTATGTAACTGCAGTGCCAATAAAAAATGAAATGAAATGAAAACCAATAGTGTATATATTGTAACGTATTGTATTAACAAGCAGGAAGACGGCGACTTGCAGGCACTGCGTCGCAGGATTAGGGCGCCAAAGAATACTGGGTGGAAAAAGGAAATACAAAGACGGTAGCTAGGGACGGAGGCACCTCGAGGTATTTTGAGAACTTGCTGGAATCCATGGGAAGGGATCAGGCAATGTCCAATGTCAGGCAATGAGCTTGTGTCCGTATGTATCCATGCTGAAGAAGACGTCGCATGTGACAGACAATAAGACATTTCACATTACAGTGACTGAGTTGATTTTTTGAGCGAAAAAGCACAGCTCTTTTTTGTAAATAAAAGAGATGTGCTAAAAATCAGTTATTGGACAGAAAAAAACAAACAAAATTGATTCTTGGCGGAGGAAATAGACGACAGATACCTTCTTACGAAGGCAACGTTAGTAAATTAGAGTACAATATCTATGTTATATTGCCAAATAATGTAATATTAGCTAATAGTTAATTATTGTTACATTCTCAAATTAGGTCATTTACTTTAAATTAAAACCCTATATAGTATTAGCAAATTCATATTTGTTCATAAATATTGGTGAGTGATGTACTTTCTAAGCTGTGTTGGGTAATTTTACTTCAGATACTTAGCATAAAAGAAAGTTATGGAATAGTGCAGCAGAAAACGAACGTTTTTCTACAGAAATACGAGTATTCTGTAGTGGATAATTCTTGTTCATTTATAGTATTTTTTTCTAGTACGTTGTGTACTCAGAATCCACGTTTTATGGGTTCTTGATACAAAAAAATTGTTTTACACCGATAGCCTGTTCTCCTGTCAGCCTGTGAACAACGCTAATGGCTAAATCACAAGCAGGATTTTCAATCGATATTCCTCAATATGGCTTCGCCGGTGAATTTGATATGGATGTCTTAACTTTAGATGATACATGAAGTTTCAAGTACATTTTCAATTTTCCTCAAATATGGCTTTTTTTCGATTAAACAAAGAAAAATCTATTGATCATACATCCGACGAACAGATTTTTGAATAAAATATACCATTTAATATCCATTTATTAACATTCCAACAATGACACTTTCGAGGCTCACTTTGTGACATCATCAGTCATATTGAAACTTATACCGACTTCAAATTAAGAATATTTTTTATGTAATTGGAAGTCTCCAAAACGTGCAAGAATCAAACGTCCCAGCCGGCAAGACTCTCCTCATGAGCTGCGGCTTATCGGGGATGTATTCGAGGTCGGAGGTTGTTTTTATAATATTTTTTATTATCATTGTGCGACATTATTATTTCTTTCAAGTGTTTTCATGTTACATAGTATATACAACTTTGTTTTAACAACATTTCATCATACATGTATAATTTTTTAGGACAATAATATTGACAATATAAGACAATAACTAAAAACTAAGGATACCCAGGAAGGGTCCTTCAGAAAAATACATACAATATTTGGATTAAAATCATATATATTGAATTTAGAAATGTTGGAACCTGCTTTACAACTAATTAAGGAGGATGCAGTAGGTCTTTAGAATATCTTGATTTTATTCGTGGAAAAAGATTGACTGATTTACCTAGAGTGTACATATGAGTGACTGGGCAAGATGAAAGAGAACAAAGAAGAAAGAAGAAAGAACAAAGAAGACATTAGAACAAAGTTTTAAAATCCACGTTTTCAGAGGTTCTATTGATAATTCTTTTAAAATTTGATAATTTCTAGTATTCAGTGGAGCTTTTCAAACATTCCTTAAAAATTTTATTTTGCAATACTTCCAGTTTTTGAAGGTTGCTTTTAGCGGCACCTCCCCAAATTGGGCAGGCGTAGGTCAGTGAAGAACGTATGATGTATTTAAATATTATTAATGCTGAGTCTATTGATAACTTTGATTTTCTATTTATGAATGGATACACTTTTAATATTTGTATACGTGTGTTATTAGCTATTGATTTTATGTGTTTTTTTAGGTTAATTTGGTATCTATTTGAAGTCCAAGAAATTTAACAGGAGTGTCATTTGGAAGCCATTTAACTGCATGGTTATTAATTATTAAGGGTTAAGTGGGAAGAATCCGTTTTAAGGAGAGAATTTTAGCTTGAGATTTTTGGTGATTTATTTTTATTTGCCAATCATTGAACCAAGACATGAGGTGATTTAGGTCATGTTGGAGATAGTCTCTACCTTAAAAAGATGATCACTGTGAGTGGTAAATATTGCAGGTCGTCCACGAATAACGCAATATCTGAATGTAAGAGGTAAGGTATATCAGAAATAAAAAGATTAAAAATCATAGATGATGAAGGAGATCCTTGGGAAAGTCAAGCTTGTATATTGTGATCAGTTGTGAGAGTGTTATTTATTTGAACTTTGAATCTTCGATTAACTAAAAAGGATTTTATTATATTTTGTAAGTAATTTGGCAAACCAATATTTCTCAATTTAAAAAGTAATCCATCATGCCAGATTTTATCAAATGCTCTTTTTACATCTAGAAATATAGCAAGAGTATGACGTAATTTTTGGAAATTGCTGGCAATATAGTCCGTTAAACTTAACAATTGATGCGTAGTAGAATGGTTATGTCTAAAACCAAATTGACTACAAGAAAGAATATAATTTTGATTTAAAAAATTATTAATCCTGGTTAAAATTGCTCTTTCAAAGATTTTTGAAACATTTTGCAGCAACTAATTGGTCTGAAATTTTCAGGTTTAGTTTGATCGGTGTTGGGTTTAGGATTTAGCAGGATAAGTGCAGTTTTCCAGGAATTTGGAAAGTAGTCGAGTCTGAAACTTGCATTAAATATAGCTGTTAATGAACTGAGGACGGGATATGGTAAATGTTTAATTACAATATTAGGAATTAAATCTAAGCCTGGTGATTTCTTGTTTTTAAGTTTGGAAATTATGTATTTGATTTGAGATGGGTAAATAAATCTAATTCTTTCAGGAACTGTATGAAATGCGTTGGATAATGATTTAACTATGAGGTCGGAGGTGATGCATTAGCGAATAACAGAGACAGTGCGGTGAAAATGATCTATGATGAAATTATGTTAAAGTACATAAGATAACTCGAAATGATCAGAAGCAGGAAGAACCTACGACGGAGTTGTCAGTCACACCTTTACGCGGGGCACTACCCTCATCCCAACCAGTGCCGGCCGTGTCGCTGCATCAGGAGCGGCCGTAGAAACGGCTATGCGGGGAGGACTGACAGGCATCAAAATGGCGGCGAGGGCGTGTCTCGGCAGCGCTCAGCTGTCTCTCCATTATCGCGGGCGGTTGCGCCGTCGCCGGTGGGCTAGAGATAGCCCGCCGTTGTTTCGGCGCCCGCGCCGTCGCCCAATGACCGCCGCCAATGACTGGCCGATTGATTGATTGCAGGGACGCGCCACCAGAGTACTCCCCCCTCCCCCACCGCCGCGGCCCGCCGTGCGTGCCAGCCAGTTAGGGCCGGATTCGAGACGAGGTGCGGTCGGCACGCTCGCCGGACGCGAGGGCGCAGCGGGCGAGGGAGCCGCATAGATTCCTCGCTTGGCGCCATCAGGACCACCCCTTCACCCCTTCCTCCCAGCCCAAGGAATGAGAATGCGCTCCATGACGAGAATGCTATCGATGTTATGTTCCTACATTGCAGGTCGTCCAATTTTCTCGTGTAGTCCGCGGAAAAAAGTTGGTAAAACTCTGATAATCACTGAGATAGATTTTTTTTTTTAAATGGCATTTCAGAAAGTAACGTAAATTAATGTGCCTCAACGAAAAATGAAATATTGTGAAAACCTGTGTTTTCAAGAACTGATATTAGCTCATAATCAGAAAAATTATTTAAAATAAATTAACATCTTGAAATATTTGTTTTTCCGATAAAAAATTACGAAATATGCGATAAAAAGTATCAAGTTGATTTAAATGTTTGTAATTGCGTTAAATTAGGGTATGTCAACATCTATACATAAAACGATTCTCGTAATCCTGTACTTTCAGTAAATTTGAATTAAAACTGAGTTCTTATATAAATATATTTATTTAACACAACGTAAATAATCAATGAATGAGCCGGCCCGGTGGCTGAGATCCCTAAGGCAGTAGTGTCGTAGTGATCTCGGACCGAAGGGTCGCGGGTTCGAGTCCCGCCTCGAGCATGGTTGTATTTGTGTTCGTCCTTTCACCCCTTATCACCATATCGTTCATCCACATAGTTACCATACCGTTAACAGCAATAGTGGTCGCTAATGACCTTAGATGTTGAAGCGACCTTAAATAAACCAATTAAAAAAAATCAATGAATGAGTATACATATTCTCGCCATACTACATGCTTGCGTAGTAAAGAGAAAGTATCGCAATGGAGCGGAAAGAGACTATTTTTCGCCATTAAAACTAGTATTGTAAGGTTCTGATACTGAAAAGAAGATAGATATTGTGCCTTTTTATAGTAAATTCCTTCCTCTAGCACGTTGTTGAGTCTAAATTCACGCTTTGTGTGACCTTAGTACCGAGATATTGGTTATTTTTTCCTCAATTGTGCGAAGTTAGCTTATAAAAATACCACAGGTCCGATTTTCGTGTGACATTTTAAAATTTCGAAAAAAAATGTGCGATTGTACCGCTACTAGATTAATGATGTAAATCCGAGCAATTCTTTCAGAATTTGAACACAATTAAAGAAATATCACCTTGTAAAGAATTGATTTTGTTTAATATGGAACGAAATGAATGATTTTTCTGACTACACAAGTTCGAGGAAGTTAAAAAAACAATAATTATCTCCTTTTTTAATTGAATTGAAAACGGAGTTTCTCTGTCGGAAAATCACTGTTTTTCACTGAAGCATTTCACTACTTTTTATGTACTCAGCAGTTACTAAGCAAAAACGTTGAAAACATTCTATATTAAAAACTAGAACGTAAGGAGACCCCTAATGCAAAGCATTGTGCTGTATACACTCGCAAGAATATAACCTGCTCCCCAGGCAGTTCAGTTCTCGACATTCCCTCCTTACTTTCTGGCGACACAAAGTCATTTAAATTACAAAAAACAACAATTTGACTCAATTTTCCTTTTTCCAACTGAATCAATCCCGTCGCGGGCAGAAATATGTATATTATTTTACCATATCAAAGTAACCCGAACACTAAACTTCAGCGCAGTATACTCTACTTCATAAAACACAGCACGAGTTAATGAAGACGGAGGAAGCAACACAAAGTACAAAGGCAAACAAATCAGCCAATATCTAGCCCCGAGCAAGAAGTCCTGCCTTGAGGTCGCAAAAAGCCTTAGGCGGTCGCCGGGCAAGGAGGGCGGTCCGAGAGGTCAGCGAGCAGCCTCAAGCCGTCGCGCCGGCGGAGGCGCGTTTGAAAAATAATTCAGCCGATAAAACGTAATATTAGCGCGGGAGTTGGAGAGCGGCGGGAGCTGGATTCATCAATCATCGGGCCCCGCAGTTCCCCGCCTCGCCGCGCGGAGCGCCCCGTCTCCGCTCCGGCAGCCGGCGGCGCGCCGGCCGCCTTCCGCGCCTCGCCTGGCTCTCCGAGGAGCGGGCGAGAGCATCCCTCCCCCACCCCACCCCCCCGACCCCTGCTGAAGCAGGCCGGCTCCGCTATCCCGCTCCTTCGCCCTCGTCTCTCCTCGGTGGTTTCTCGAAGGTCCCGGACCGGGAGACGAGACTCAGTGCATCAACTGATGTTACTGTAGTGCCTCTCACCGGGAGGTCCTATGGTCGAGTCCACACAGTGGTAAGATTTTCGACAGTAGCGTGTCAGCTACGTCGAATTCAGTCGCTGTCTAGAGGAGAATTCTAGATGCCGGTCGCTCTCTGATCGATAGTTTTCCGTGGTTTCTCCGATCAACAACCGGCGAGTGCCGAAGCAGAACCGTAACAAACGGGCCACGGACCGCGCGCTTCCTCTTTCTTGTTCTATCCTTACCATTTACACTGAAAAGCACTACACTACCACACATGCCGGACACCGGTCGGGAGCTTAGAGCTTGTCCCGGCTGAGGTGGTGCCCCGCTGGTGAGAAATACCTGGTTGAGGGAAAACCCCGCTAGCCGACTGTAGGTTGGTGCCGGATCTCGTCATCCAACAGGGGAAAATCACTGCCATCGCCCAATGAGAAAACATACTCTACACTTACGGTACTAATGACATCGATTGTTAACGTGCCCGAAATGCATCAACTGATGTCACTGCAGCGCTTCTGACCGGGAGGTCCGTCACCACAATCCGTCACCACATTTATAAGTATAAAAATAATATTCGAACCGATCTAGAAATCCGGCGTATATCCATGTATCAAAAAAATTTTCAGCATTATTTTCTCAGGAGATATTTGTTCCTTATGTAGCAATTAAAAAACTGTTCCCATTAATATTCATTTATGAACGAATCACATAATTAAGACACTGTAGAGTCGAGACCCTTTTGAGTTTGGGTTGGGATTTGAATTTAAGAGTTTGATTGTCCGCCCTACTTCTATAGCTATTGAAAATCACGTTTTCGCTTGATTCTTGATCTTCTTTCAATTGTTCGGTCATTACGTTTGGAAATCATCTTTAACTCCTTTTTCTTCTTTCTGCTGACATTCACGAGGACGTCCGCATTGCTATGTTCATCCTGTATCTTCAGATACGCCATCACAACCAGTATCGCAATTTAATTACATCAAACATCGGTACTGGAGTATACCGAGTCTAAGACTTCATTTCTTTCATTGCCATATTCGGCAATTGCACATCCTTATTCGATTCAAATTATTCCATATAAAATTCAATTTTTGTACGGGAGCAAATATGTTGTTGTTTTTTTGTGCAGTGACTTGTGCTCGACCTTAATCTATCAACTAAGCTAGGGAAACAATTTAGACACACTATTTCTGAGAATGTCTTAGAATCGAAAGACGATACATGATTTTTTACCTTAATTTGTTATATAAATGATGGTAAATTCTCTTTGACAATTCATTTGAAGTTCGTCACAAGGTAAAAGAATAATCCGTTTTCTCTGACAGCTAGCAATTGTTGACTTTATGTCACGCAGTCACATAATATTATTTATGAAGCACAAAATTATTTTCTCATATGGTTATATTTTTTCAAAACACATGGGGTTCCTGTCAGAGAATTACTAGATGTTTTAATTATAAAGTAAAAGTTATCACTCATATGAATTTGTAGTACTTTTGTCGAAAAGACCTAACAGAATGTTAATTTTTGCGTAGTCTAAATTGCAATGTGCTAAAAGCACATTGCATGTTTTGGTAATTGGAATGTTTGCATTGAAAAAGCTTTTTTTCATTTTTTCGAACCTGTGTTTCCACTAGCGTCCTATTTCAATTAATTGCAATACTCTTACCTAATTTTGAAACCATTCATCTTCCTTCGATTAAAGTGGATGGAACCATAATGGATAAAAATTAAACGCTTATTTTATTTTTGACGTGCTATCGTCACGTTTTCATCATTACCTTCTTTAATATATTCATGCCTTCCTTTCCCCTATGGCCTTATTTTCTAGTTTTTCTCTTGCACATCAACTTCTTTTTCATCTTCTTCCTTCGTTCTCCTTCTTCTTTCCCTCCTTTTCTGTACCTTGCGAACGTACCGTCCAATATTGCTTCTCTTCCAGCAACAGATTATAGATTCCTTCCTAGAATCTCCAGCCTGCTAACTTTCAATCCACCACCATTGTCGTTCCTCCTTCATCCTTGCCACAGAAAGTACCACCCCCTCACCACTGTCGTCTTCCTCTACCTCTACATCGCTCTATTGCACCTGCCAGGAGCGGTAGCTCAGTGCATCAACTAAGGTCACTGCAGCGCCTCTGACCGGGAGGTTCTAGGTTCGAGTCCTGACGGCGGCAGGATTTTCGACACTAGCTTTTCAGCTACGTCGACTTCAGTCGCTGTCTGGAGAATTCTAGCGGCCGGCTGCTCTGATCTGTAGTTTTCCGTGGTTTCTCCGATCAACACCAGGCGAATGCGCCACGGACCGCGCGCGATCTGTCCTTTCCATTCCTTGTCCTATCCTCCCCCCTTACACACTCACTTACACTAACATGCACTACACTACCACATATCCCGGGAGACCGGTCGGAAGCTTAAAGATTGTCCCGGCTGGGGCGGTGCCCCGCTGACGGGAGAATCCTGGTTAGGGGGAAACCTCACTAGCCGACGGTAGGTCGGCGCCGGATCTCGCCATTCAGCGGGGGAAGATCACCGCCATATCCCGAGAAAAAACCTTGCACTACACTAACGGTTCTAATGACCAGAGCAGTTGACGCTCCCGGAAACATGAATAAGTAAATCAATCAATCCATCTACTGCACCTCTGCCTCCCGTCCCGTCCCACTCCCTTCCTCCGACGTCGTGCCCCGCCCCGTCTCGCCTCGATCTTACCCGCCCGATCCGCAGCACCTCACCTAGGAATGGCAAATGAACATCGATGTTTTAAAACCATCGATATTTTCCACGACTTCGATATATTAACATCTGTTTTCGATTTTTTGGGATATATTCATTTTCCAGAAATATCGATGTTTTCAAAAAAACGTTTGTTACTTTTTCGATGATTTTGTGTGTGGTAATACCGTTAAGTTGCATTTTGAACATTGCCTGTATAGAATTTTGATTAGAAAATTAACAAGAACGAGTGCTTTAAGGCAGAAATATACTTTAAACTAATATTTACGTATTATGAATAATAGATACAGGACGTTTTATTTGATGATTTATGAATGAAAGTGAATAAATGTATTAATCGCAAAACACGATGTACTTAATTTTTTATTTCGTTCTTTACATTCTATAAACATTGTTATTAACATATTAATTATAAGTGACCAAAAAATAAAATATACCGCTTTTCATTTAAACACTTTAATTAAAAGTGGAAACAGGCTGGCAAAATACCATCTGTTTTGTTATAATTAAAACATCGATATTTTAAGCATCGATATTTTTTTCGTTGTTTTCATCGACATCGAAAACCTTTTGGTAATGTATCGAAATATTGACGAATCGATGTTTTGGAAAAATGTGTATTTTAAACATCGACATCGAAAAACTTTTGTTATCGAAATATGGATGTATCAATACGATGTAAACTTTGCCATCACTAACCTCTCCCTGCTTCGCCTCTTCTTCCCTCTCCCATCCCCGCTCAGGTCATACCCTCTTTACTTTCCCAACCTGGTTTCGCTTCGCCTCGCCCTCCCCCCCCCACCCGGGATCTCCCCACCCTCCCGCCGGCAGCCGCGCGCCTGGCTGCCTCGCGCATGATGGATAGGCTCTGGCGGTCGTCAGCGGCGGCGGCGGCGCAGGCGGCCAGGCAGCGAGCGGCATGGCCCGGGGTGGGAGCGGGGGCGGGGAAGGGGGCACGGTGGGATGGGGGAACATTCCCACAAGTGGCAGGCAGCGGGCCGCGGCGCCGCGGTGATGCATAGCATGTGGAGATTTCCTACACAACACGCTATTCAAAGCCCAGCGATACCGGAACCGTTTCTTTATGTGAGCACTGCTCACGTCTTCGGCTTCGATTGAAGGAATAGAAAAGTGGAAAAACAGCTGCTGCAAATCGCTGTTTGAAATAACACGTAATTTATCTTACAGGCACTTTGTAAAATGTGTCAGTCGAATATATAACTACCGTGGGTTTAAAAATATTAATTGAGAAAGGCCACTGATAACGGAATCATTTAATTAAGAAGCAAAGTGTACATGAAAAAAAAGTATTGATAAAATCTTACTTCCCTACATTAACTAAAGATAAACCGATCACTTATGAAGGTGTGTCTTCTAATAGAGAAGTCCGTAGAATATAATTCTTTACAGAGTTGGCTTTGCTGGAATTTTTTCAAAAGACAATTGACGTTCTCTGGAAATGTTGCGTGTATTATTAACCACTTGGCATAATTATAATATCCAACTGCGTGACCACTTTGGACGACCTAGATCGCAAAGGTAGGAGTTTAGAGGCAATCACGGTGCGAGGGGTCGGGAATTCGAGTCCTGTTTAGGCGCACTTATTTACCTGCGCGTTGTGACGAGGTGGGCATTTCCTCCCATCGTGCATTATCCTTCTCTCCCCTGGATAGGAATACCAGTAACTAAATAGGAATAGGAATTCCAGTACCTAAATTACTTTCTAGTTTCATGTAATTATATTAAATTAAGCTGAAAAATTTATTTTTTTAGGAAACTTATTAAAGCAATTTTCTTAATGGAAAGTCATGCAAATATATCTTACTTTTCACGATGTTTTATCACTATGATTACTTTAAGAAAATTAAATGCTAATATAATTCACTTCAAATCGTAACCCTACAAGTTACAGAGTGATTATACAGTTCTGGAAATTATAACAATCAAAATGAAGAGCAACTCAATACCTGATATCAATTAATCTAACTTAGATTCATTTTTGTCAAATACAGCAAATCATTATTCTAGAAACAAAATAAAAACTAATAAAGAATACGAGATAAATTATAAAATACTTGGTAAAATTATTAGAATAATCAATCAGTAGGTTACACAGCATAATAGTATGATCGAAGCATCGAACAATGAGCACATTTGTTTTTGGAGAACAAATATCCGAGTTGGGAGTGTGGCTTCTTACTACACGAGCCAACTTCCCTTCAGAGTCATGTTGATCTTTCCGAGGAAAACCAGAAAAAATGTGAAAGAAAAACAGGAGATCTTCTGAACGGACTCGGGCAAAAGCGAGAAAATAAGGTGAGGGGACGAACCATTTCCGGAGAAATATAATCATTCCCTTCCTTCAACTCTCACGCCACGTTTTTATCTTCTTTTACTTGCGCCTTATTTCGGGCGTGATAATACATTCCTTTTAAACCTTCTTTCGTTTATGTATGAAACATTTTCAACGTCAGACATCACCTAATTTAAAACTAAAATGAAATGATTTTTCTCTTATGCATAGTATTGTAACGAATATTGCGTCATCCCCCGGCGCCACACCGAGGGGCCTGTGATTGTGGGTTACGTCATCTGCCGGCGACCACGAGCTGCCCGCGAGCGCGGTTGCATCACCTGTCGGCGGATTACTCCAGAACAGTCGCGGTGTCCGGAAGGGTCTGGATTGTCTTGACAGGTATAAATACGCGACGGCCGGCGACCGCGAGTCAGTCTTGAGTCCGCAGTTGAAGCTGAACTGTGAAGTGTGTGCATCGCGGTGAATAGCTGTGCAGTGAGTGTGCTCAGTGAAGTGAACCGTTGTCAGTGCATCGTACTGTGGTCGGTGACGTGAACTGTGACCAGTGCATCGAACTGTGATCAGTGCAGTGAACTGTGGCCAGTGCTTAGGACTGTGCGAGTGTGCAAGAGGAGTGTAGTGTAAATAAATTAAGAGAAGTGTTAGTGTAAATAAATCAAGAGAAGTGTTAGTGTAAAATAACTGAAGAGAAGTGTAGTGTAAATAAAGGAAGAGAAGTGTAGTGTAAATTAATAATCAAGTGTTTTCAGTGATTGTTTTAAAAACAAAAAAAACTTTTTGAAAATAATACGGATTTTTAATTTCCCACCCCTAAAAACCCGTAACAATTGGTGTCAGGTGGGAAATTATAACGGGTGGTAAATTTAAAAACAAAAATCAAAAAGGTTTTCCACAAAATTTTTGGGATCAGAAAAGTCCCGAGTTGAAGAGAGTTAGAAGAAAAGAACAAGACACTTCCGGATAAAAGCAATATCAAGAGCTTTTTCCCAAACAAGTAAAAACCCGGGCGGGGATCAGAACTTTTTTTTTGAGACAACGGGGAATTTTTTCGGACCTGCCCAAAATTTTAAAAAAAGGGGAGAATTGATGGAAAAAAATTTCCCAGAAATTTAGAAGAAAAGGTTAACAAAAAATTAAAATTTTTTTAGAAGGAAAGTTAACAAAAAAGTTCCCAAAAATTTTAGAAGGAAAGTTAACAGAAAATTTCCCAAATTTTTTTAAAAAGGAAAAGTTGAAAATTCGGGAAATTTTAAGAAAGGCTGAAAGCCCCCAAAGCTTTAGAAAAAGGTTGGGTTAAAAAATTTAAGTTTTGGGAAAGAAAATTGATCAAAAAATTTCCCAGGATTTTGGAAGAAAAAAAATGGATGGAAAATTTTAAAAGAAAAAAAAAAAATGGGGAAAAAAAATTAAGGAAGATGGATGAAAAAAATTTTGAAGAATGGGGAAAAATTACAAAAATTTTTTAGAAGAGAAGCTGAAGGTTTTTTTTCCAGAAAAACCCTAATATAAACACCCATTACGGGAAACCCCTAGAAATGGCACAGTACCCACCTTCGGGAACCCTGGAAAAAAACCCCAAAGAAAAACCCCTCCCCCCTTTTTGGCACTTCTTAAATGGTGTTTTTAAAACCAATTCAAAGGCTGCTGCGACTTTTGGTCCCAACAGTTTTATACCCCCTGTTTTTGGTTTTTTGCGGGGGAAGCCGTGGGAAAATCAAGACAATACCGACCGATAAAACATTTCAATTTCGGGGGGTTCAAGAGACTCGAAACACGGTACGGGGCAAGCGCACCTGGAAGACGATTTTCAGCTGGGAATCGTGTTCAAAGCCTGGAAGGTTTTCCCAAGGAATTTTGGAAGCGGGTATTTCTCGTCGGGCGCCCCTTTTCCCCGGCCCCTGTTTCCTCGGAGTTCCTGCAACGCGCCGCCCGGTGCTTTATTAAAATTACCAGTGCGAAACAC
This sequence comes from Teleogryllus oceanicus, assembly GCA_964035755.1. Classification (NCBI taxonomy): domain Eukaryota; kingdom Metazoa; phylum Arthropoda; class Insecta; order Orthoptera; family Gryllidae; genus Teleogryllus; species Teleogryllus oceanicus. The sequence continues at coordinate 17,651,612 of CAXIVR010000012.1, read as the reverse complement.
AAAAAAGCATTGAGACGGGAAGACCAAAACCTTAGCTGACGCTTTAAAATTAAGCCCCTTTAGACTTCCAGGTTAAAAAGAGCAAAAAAAACTGACGGACGAGTACAATTGAAAACCGGCGTCGATACAAATTGACGAAAAATTTTTGGGGGGCAATGGTGGAAAAAGGTTGGTACGAAAATTCCCCGGGGAAAGGGGAAAAACCCCCGATTTTAAATTTGAAGAATTAGGGCGCGTGAAAAGTCGATGTGACCGCCCCTGAAGCAAAAAAGGGGGAGCAGTCTCTTAGAAAACCCAAACGACCCGGGAAACAAAAGGCAGGTTGATGGAAGGGCCCATCGACCTTAAAAACTAAACCCCCACCTTGAAATACATCAAGCCCATTCGACACCGTTCGGGCAGGCTTTTCTGGAGAATTTGTAAATAAAAGGAATATCGCCATTTTTGGATACTGGGAAACCCAAAAGGGGCATTATAAAACCGTTTTGAAAAATCCCCCCAAAAATCTTATCCCGCCAAAGGGAAGCTTCAAAACCAGCCCTGGTAATCGGCAATGTTTGGGGAAGATGGTTTGCCCTCCTTGCTATTGGAACTTTTGTTTTTTCAGTCTCCCTGCTGGCCCTGATATGAAAAAAGGGAAAAATTTTTAGGAATGGACGACATTGGTTGTCAGCGGGGTTTGACACGGTGTCTGAGACTGCAGAAGGGGAAAGGTGGTTCCCCCATTAAACCTCAACATTCCGTAAATTAATTAGGGTTTTGACGCCCGAAATACCGGGGGGCGTGGGATGTTTATAAAGCAAAGGCCGGGGGGGCTTTTCCAGCGGGAAAGATTCCCATTCTGGAACCTAAAGCCCGGCGAAGACTTTGGGTGGGGAAATTTCCCGGGTCCCAAAAGAACTGGTCAGGAAAGAGGGGGAAAATCCCTTTGGGGGAATAATGAACATTAATCACTATCCTGTTATTGGAAAGGAACGGTGATTGGTAATTTGTTTACGGTATCCTCATTTTTGCAGAATGTGAACCATCCCGAACCACCACCAAAAGGGGAAAATTCCTGAACGACTGCAGAATCGGTTTCCCAGGGGGCAGGAAACATCCCCGGAAAAGGGTTGTCATAAGGCTGAAGACCTAATCAGCGCTACCAGCATGTCTTTGAATCCCAAGTGACGGTGAAAAGGAAAAGACTAATATTGTTCGTCCCGGAAAGACCCCGGAAACGCCCACCGATTCCCCAAGCTGCTGGGGGTTCCTCTGTCAAAAGGGAAAAGAAAAAATTTAAATTAAAGAGATGAAAAAAGGATGGCGTAATCAACCATCAAGCAGTCCGTAGGCTTCCCCGTCGTATTGGAAAAAGAAGAAAGACGGGTCGACTCTTTTCTGTGGGGGAATTTCCCGACATCAACAATGCAACGAAAAAAGGATGCTTTTCCATTCCCATTTTTGACGACTTTTGGGGACCACGCTCTGGGGGGAAAAATCTTTTGACACTTGCCCTGGGGGTCTGGCAAGTAGAATTAGATCCGGGGAATCAGAGAAAAGGGCTATTTTTAATCGGATCGGGTTTTGGCCCCATTTTCAGAAATCCTTTCGGACTGTGTAATGCTCGGCTACATTCAAAAGGTTGGTTAAAACCTTCAGGGGGTCTTTTTGGGAACATTTTAATCTCCCCTCGACGATATAATTTTTTTGGGAAAATCCCGGGGCCACATAATAACCTGAACAGGTGTTCAAGGGGGGGTTGGGGAAGGGACCCGGGCAAACTCACCCCAAAGAAATGCAATTTCGGGGCAGGGGGTTTACCTTGGACTAGGGCCCCCGCACGGGGTGGGGCCTGGTGGAAAGGTTAAAACCGTAAAAAAGGGCCCCGGTCCCAAAGGATAAACATAAACCCAATTTTTTTCCTGGGTCTATGTAGCTATTATCGCCGCTATGCCCGGAATTTGCCAACATGGGAAACCGCGGGCCAAAACCTGACAGAAAAAAAAGCTTTGTTTCAATGGGACCCAAGACTCCCAAAGCGCTTTCAAACCCAAAGCGCCATGCTGAGTCCCCCTATTTGGGCTATCCACTCCCCCAAGGGGTTTATATTTTGATACGACCCAAGTAACTTTTGGTTTGGAAAGGTATTATCGCAGATAAAGATGGACAGAGGTAATATTTTTCTAAAAGAAAAGTGCTTTTCAAACCCAAAACCCCCAACTATTGTGTCCCCGAAGGTTTTTTGGTGAAATCCTTTTGAACACTTTTCCCAAATATCTCTACGGTAAAAAATTTTTTTTGAGAACGGATTCCCTTTGAAAAAAACCCTTTTTGAACAAAAGAACCCGGAAGGTCAAGTCCCAAAATTATTAAAAAGATTACGGGGAATTCACATTTAGAATAGAACATCAAACCGGAAGTAGTCCCGGAATCCGATGCTCTCCCCGAAGACCTTTCCAAAAACTCCCAACATTGTTGTCATGCGGAAAAAGTTTTCCCCTCCCTTAAGGGTCACTGTCAGTAATGACCAGTGGGGAAGAATTTGAAAGATCAGAAGGGGACACGGGTTAAAACATTTTTGGGAAAGGGAAAAATGGCAGGACGGAGCCAAGTTGGCAGAAAAAACTCCTGTTCTTCGCAGTAAAATCATATTGGGCGCAGTGGGGTTTGATTACGAAGAGGAAGGGGTTTCTGAAACGAGTTCTGGAAAGTGAAGATGGCTCAAGAAGAGGACCTTTAATTTTTTTTTCCAGGAAATGGGGGCCCTGAAATATTGGGAGAATTTCATGATGGAACTTCAGGAGGAAACCCCCAGTATAACAAAAACCCAGAAGAAATTTAGAACAATTTTCTGGAGTTAATTGCAAGCAAAATGTAAAAAATGTGGTCTTTTGGGTTCCCGTTTGTGCTACCAGCAATGAGCCACATAAAAAAAAAAGAGCGAAGATGAACAATACGTTGGGGGTTTTAGTTTCCATTGACCAGCTCCCCCTTTCCCTTCAAATGATGGGAAAAAAAACCCTACTCGTGGCTATGGATTATTTCCCAAACCGTGGGTTAAACCTCCCCCACCAAACCAAAAGGCCACTGCTATCTCCCAAGTACTGGATTAAAAAAGGGAAAGGGTGAGCCAAAATTTTGGGGTCCACTGGGTTTCATTCAGATTGGACAACTTTGAATCCGCAGTGTTTCGGGGGGTGAACTTTTGGGGAAAAAAAAACAAAAGAGCAGCCCCCACATCCCCCAGTCAGACGGAATGGTGGAACGCATGAACAGAACAATGGGAAAATATTTGGGGAAGGTCGTGTCAGATCCCCGCACTGGGACCAATACATAAACTTTTCTTCAGCCTACCCCCTCATCTGTTCATGAGACCTGGGCAAACGCCCGCTAATATCCTCTTCGGCCGGGTGTATATCCCCTTAAATTTCGTTTGGTTTTTAAAACTAAAAAGAAATAGCCGTTTAAGACTTTTAAAAAGACCCCGGGCGGAAAAAGGAAGAATTCCAAACCCGGTGCGTGAAAGAATCCCAAAACCAATTAAAAGGATGAAAGACCGGGGTTTACATCAAAGCTGAAGGGGGAAATTTTTCAACCTGGAGATCATGTCTGGGTGTTTAAAACGTCCTTATTTTTTTCCAAAATTACAACGACAGTGGGAAAAGGGCCTTTCGAAAATCGTGAAAAGGGTAAATGATTTTGTCTACCGGAAATTAAAAATTTCCGAAGAAACCCCGAGTCGTTCATTTCAATCGGGTGGCCCCCTACGCAGGGAAATAATGAAAATGATGAAAAAGACCCTTTTTGGGGGGTAGACTGGTCAAGAGTGCACATTTCACGGGTTTAAAGTCCCCGGGATTATCAAATTTTATCTCCCGTCGCATCAAGCGGTTTTGGAGTAAAATAGGTGCAACGGGGTCTGTTGCCCACCCCCGGAATATGCATTGGCCATTTTTTCGCCCCGGTTTAGATTATGACCAAATGTTTTCCCTTTTTCAAAAAAAAACACAAGGGTAGAAAATTAAAGAAAAACAACCAGATTTGGGGAAAGGGTTTTGCATCTGCACAAACCCGTCACTATGTTTAATTTCCTTGTCACAAAAAAATAGAGTCATATCACAAGGCATCCTATGAAAATCTTTGGAAACTCCACAGTTTTGATTACGCCAACAAAATACCCGAAAACAAATCCCGAAGTTGCCCGTCAAAAAATGGGATGTAGTTTTGATGGACTGAACTGGAAAAATAAAGAGAAGCATGTTGGAATCTGTTTTTCCGGGACACTGGGGTTAAACATCAGTCTGCAGCCCCCCTTTGGGGAAAGTTTCATATCCCAAAAAAGACAATTGGCTGCCCTTCCAACCTCCCCCTTTTTCTAGAGGCTCCCCGGGTGCAAGTATCAGCATGGTTTCACTGGCCGCTCCAAAGGGCGGATCCCCAACTAAGGAGAATGGGGAACGAAAATTTTTCATCCCCGGCCAAAACCCCGGGGGGCCTTGGGGATTGTGGGTTACGTCTCTGCCGGGGACCACGGGCTGCCCCCGGGAGGTTTTCATCACCTTCGGGGGATTTCTCCGAACAGTCGCGGTGTCGGAAGGGTCTGGATTAACCGACCGGTATAAATACGCGACGGCCCGGGGACCGCCGAAATGATCTTGAGTCCGCAGTTGGGCTGAACTGTGAAGTGGGGCATCGCGGTGAATAGCTGTACCCGGGAAAATTTTGCTCCCGTGGGGAACCGTTTAGTGCATCATTGGTCGGTGGCGTGAACTGTGACCCGTGCATCGAACTGTGATCAGTGCAGTGAACTGGCCAGTCTTAGGACTGTGCAGTGTGCAAAAGGTTTTAAATGTAAATTTAAAGAAGTTTAATTAAAAATAAATCAAAAAAGTGTTGGGGTAAAATAACTGAAGAAAAATTTTTTGTAAATAAAGGAAGAGAAGTTAGTTAAATTTTAATCAAAATGTTTTCCATTTATTGTTTTGAAACAAAATAAACTTTTTTTTGAAAATAAAAGAATTTTAATTCACCCCCTAGAAACAAAAAAGTATTAACGAGGGAACCCTGTACTATTCTTTTTATTTTTTGGGAAAAAAAAGGTTTTTGTTGGAGGATGTGGGAAAAATTAAAAAAAGAAGGTATTAACATAATTTAAAAAAAATTTATATAAAGGGATAAAAAATCCAAAAAAGAAGAAATTTAAAAAATCCCGTTACTGAAAGGAAAAATTAAAAGAAAAAGCTTATCTTATAAAAAAATTTTTCAAAAAAAAATGTTATTAAATTAAATGTCAAAATTATTCCCGTTGGATGGTTTAAAATTTTATAAAAAAGGAATGGAAGGGAAAATTCCCGAGGAAGAAAGCAAAATATAGGTTAGGGAAAAAGCAAACTAGAGCCGAGTAGACATTGGCTAAATAGTGAGAAAAAAAATGTAGGATCTGTAAGTTAAAAAGACGAAGACTGGGGAAATTTCCGACTCCAAAAAAAAAAGACTTCCCCAACCCAAAAGCTAGATCAAAAAATTTTACTTTTATTTTAAAGGTTTTAAACATTGAAAATCAAATGAAAAATTCAGATACGGCTCTTTCAGAACGGTTCTTCTCGAGCTCATCTGAGGATTCGGTCCATTCGATTCGTCCCTCCTGCAGAACGCCCGCGCCCCCCCCGCTGGGGCCCCCCCTCCGCAAAAAAGGCGGGCGCCGCGTACGGCTCGCTTGGAAATCAATATTACAGACCCTAACACGGCTCCCCAAGTTCTCCCCCCTTAAACCCCCCACGCCGACCTCCAAATTTCCCTTTTGCAAAATGCAGCTGGCTGCGCTGGTTTAACTGGTTCTAAGACGTGGGGGAAACCTTCAACGCAGCACGAACAAGCAACCAGGGCGGGAGCTCCCTTGCAGCAATGAAAAGTCACTGGGGCCCGCGGCCCGGGGGGTCCCGGGTTTGAGTCGCCCGGGGGCAGGTTTTTGGCACCCCGGGTTTTAGGTTGGTCCCGATTCAATTTTGCTGTCTGGAGGATAATTCTAGCGGCCGGCTGCTCTGATCGGTAGTTTTCCGTGGTTTCTCCCATCAACACCAGGCGAATGCCGGAGTAGTACACTACCAAACGGGACACGGAATGCGCGCGATCTGTCCTCCCTCTTTCTTGTCCTATCCTCTTCCCTTACACACACACACTTACACTAACATGCACTACACTACCACATATTCCGGGAGACCGGTCGGGAGCTTAGAGCTTGTCCCGGCTGGGGCGGTGCCCCGCTGGTGGGAGAGTCCTGGTTAGGGAGAAACCCCACTAGCCGACGGTAGGTTGGCGCCGGATCTCACCATCCAGGGGGGGAGATCACCGCCTTCTCCCGAGAAAAAAACATGTACTACACTAACGGGACTAATGACCAAAGCATTTGAGGTGCCCGGAAATACGAAAAAATCAATCAATCAATCAAACCCAGAACCGTGCGTTACGTTTACTAACAATCAAAAAGACCCATGTGATTAAATGGCCCAGAGTATCAAATATTAAGTTTAATTTAATAGACACTTCGAGATTCTGCATGTTTGAAAACATGTTATTTAGTATGGGGTCTCGGAACCATCAAAAAATAATAGAATGTCTGATTTTGAAGATTATTGTGTAAGAGACATATTTGCGGGTCTTTCTGTCTCTAAAAAATGTTTTTAATGCTCTAGAACCCATCGTCTCTGTGTTTTTGACAATTGTAACGTGTGTTGTGTTTTGTAGCTTGTGTGATGCGGAATACATGTGCGCGTGGCAATTTTTTCCTAGCGATCTTCCCAGCAGCCAAAAATCTCTACAAATTCGTAATAAATGAGCGAGTTACTTCTGAAGAGTAATTTCATGACCAGAAGTAATGCATTCATGGGGTTTTATGAGCATGGTGTCTTATTTATCATTCAAAATCGACCTTGTAACCTATTTCATGTAGAAGAGATATTAGAAATCCCCAGGTATATATTAGATCTTAGATATTTATTATTTCTGCAGGTAACTTTTTACAACCTGGTGGCAGAACACTACAATTTACCTACTACAATATGAAATATAAATAAAATTTAACCTTCAATTATTTTAAGACAATAAAATAATAATAATAATAATAATAATAATATGATAAATGCTAACAATAAGAGCAATAATAATTAACTCAACATTTTATGACTGAAAATATAGGAAATATGACGTAATTAGTAAAATATGTTACAATATGAAATTATACCGAAATATGTAAAAATATGTAAAATAAAAATAGTTCTAATTCTTTCAGAATGTGTTGTAAACTCTAAAAAATATAATTGAATGCTGATATCTTGTTCGTGTAAAAACATGTAATTACATGAAAATCCATTCCCTAATGATAAGAATATTATGGGAAATTGAAAAATAAATGGACATTAAAATAACACCCATACTCTCACATACTAGTTTCACTTCAATGTATTTTGAAATTTTACGCCTTAGAAAGAAAGAGATTTGTGCTTCTGGGACAAGAGCAAATTCAGGGTAGCCACTTTCTTTTAAAAAAAATCGGGAAAAATTAGAAATGACGCAGTTCTAGAAAAAATGAGGCAAAACATGGAATTGTAGATGAATTATTACGGGAAATTTTAAGAAAATAAAACTAGATGTTATTTCTAAAATAGTACACCGTTATTTACAGCTTCATTTTTTTTGTTGAAGTAATGTAAGTTTGTAGTTGTCACAGCGAAATAAGAGAGCTAACTGATTAGAATCTGGGTAGCTTCAATACCTTTTTAAGAAGTGTGAAATTACAAATCGTATCATGAAAAAATGTCCTAGAAAATCGGAAAAAGGCAGAGCAATTTTTTCCAGATACCAAGTGTTCGCTCTGAAATTGTCTTTAGCATGTGCATGCAGCACGGCAACTCCTGTTGCACTCAACGTCGGCAGTTTGGATTCTTCCAGGTGCTCCTCAAACTTCCATCCTTATTTCTTCTTCTTCTGCCATTTTAAGATCTTGTGTGACCATCTATTTTCTGGCATTCTCTGAACATGTCCATACCACTGTAGTGCTCTATTTTCCAAGGTCTTCGTAATAGAACAAATTATATTCATCCTTCTCCATATTTCTTCATTTCGCACTCTGTCCTTGCGAGTAAGTTGTAGGCATCTATCATGTAGTCCATTTCCACTGTCCTTATCTCTTATTTTTTGTGTCGCTTCCATCCTTTCCTTTTATTTAAGGTCGCATCAACGTCTAGGCCATTAACGACCATTATTGCAGTTAACGGTATGGTAACTATGAAGATGAAACGAAACGGTGGTGATAAGGGGTGAAAGGGCAAACACAAATACAATCAAGCCCGAGGCGGGACTCGAACCCGCGACCCTTCGGTCCGCGATCACTACTGCTTTAGCAATCTCGGCCATCGGGCCGGCCCTCCAACATCTTGGTCGTCTTTGGGCGGAGTAGAAGCTGCAAAGGATGCGTCCTGGCTTCTCAACTTCTGCCCCCTTCCCCACGACGGGCTACTTGTTGCTGTGCATTCAGCCGCGCTGCCCCCAATATTACACTTCGCCTTTGGCCGCCACCCCCATGCCAGATGTGCACCGCGTCTGCGCCCGGGTGTCGATATCGACTTATCGATTTGCGACTGGGCGCTTTGGTGAAGCAGACTTTTTTACACTTTGCTCTCTGCGGGATGCAGTTTTCAAAAGAATATCAGTTTGCAAGCTCTGTGAATATTGCTGTTTATTCCACTTTATCATTCTAAAAATATATGAGTAATATGGTGTTGATAATTGCAACATCTTTGAAAAATGTTAATATATCTGAATTAAAAATCTTTTCCGGCATACAGAGATACATATTTTTATAATCTGATGGTAGAATAGCAAAGAGTTAGTAAGACTATCATTCACATAGATCGTGATTTAAATCAGTAGTTTAAGAAATCGATGATATAAATCAACAACATTTTTCTGATTTTAGTTGACGCTTCTTGAGAAGTGTGCCCTTTTTACAATGCGCCTTATTTTTCTTTAATAAAATTCACAGAGGAATAATTTTCAAAGTACACTGTAACAATTCAAAATGAATAGACAAGTTTTTAATATATTTTGTTCGTAATGAAATGTTAATTAGTTTTGCTATGTAATATTTAAACTATATACACTTGTAATATTCTTAGGATTTTATAAAATGGGCACATAGGTACCTCACAAATGTTGATGTCGTTATGGCAGAAGTGTAAAATCATTGCACTTATGATGTTGATTTCAATCGGTTAACTAACGTAAGACAAACGTATTCATTATAATGTTGTGGTTATGAAATACGTTGTAAAGAGCTCTTAAATAAATACATTTAAAAATAAATTCATCACCACTTCGAATAATCTATCTGATTTTAATGCTCTTTCACACATTCCCTGTGAAATGTTAATATCTTAATTTAGTATACTTTTATTGTATTTTATTGTCTTTTTAATCTATTTATATTTTCCTGAATACATTTTGACGGAAATATATATTGTGAGGGTTCTTAGTATCAAAGTTTGTTTTTTTTAAACTTATCTACCCGTCTGTCTGCCTATATGCGAACAACACGTGCCTAGAGCATACCCAGAAGGTTCCCCAAAATGAATATCCGTCTAAATCGTCTATGAACAATCCTAGTCTCTAAACCATAAGAAGAATTTTCACCGAAAATGATGTTTCTCGATCGATCTGACGTATGTCGTGGCCCCTTCAATTTGAAACGAATGTTTTGATCTTTGAGGGTTCTTTACGTAAAGCTTAAATATTTTGAAAATTTAATTTTCTCAAAATTGACTCCAAACTTTTTACATTTTTGCATCATTTTATAATTCCACGAAATCATTGACGTTTAGAGAATAGCTACCGACCAGAATGCATACTGTCCTGGTCGGTAACATTACTATTTCTATTTATCGTCTAAGACAAATTTACAATCTGATAAGTAAACATCATTATATTGAAGTAGTTCTGTTTGCAAATGCATTTAATTATAAAACTGAACAGTCATGTGAATATTAGCAAGTTGAGACATATTTTTAAAAGACCTGGCGCCCGGAAAGACAGAATAGTTGGTGACTGAGATTGATTGCACTTAGAAACTGTTATTGTGTCCATTATGCTGACCACGACAAAGGCTTCGTTTATTCTGGTGGATGTCTGTTGATTAGTCCACGAGCTGGTACATTCTCTGGTAATACAACGAACGGCTAAGAACTTGGAACTTTCTTTTCCGGCAAGTGGTAGATCTTGCATTGTTTTGTATGATTGTATGGTGGTTTTTGGATTGCAACGCTGGAAAAACGCAATAAACTGTTTTCGTAGAAACGTCTGCCTCCCTACTTTTTCATTCATTTCATTACGTATACGAAAAGTAAAGAAATTGTAACTTAATTAATTCTTTGAATGAATTTTCTTGTATGTAGCGTTCTTAATGTATGACTAGGCGATGTGTGTTGAATACTTTTATTGAATTGAACGATCAAATAATTTTGTTATGTGGTTCGAAATACTTAAGTTATTGTGCTTGTCATATAAAAGCGATGTTGGTAACGTGATTGCTTGGTTTGCAAGCATTTCATTCTATAGACACTGTGAAATATCTACTGAATATAACCATTGTTTGCTTGTAAGTTATTTACTGATTAGCTACTTTTCCATAATGTTTTAGTCGGCGTAAAGAACTTTCTTACATAACCTCCATTAATTTATGTAGAGCATTCAACCGAACACCCAACTCGCACGTTCTCACAAAAGAAGTCAAAATATAAATTTCAAAACACAGGCAGGGCTAAGTTTGTCTCTATAATAGCCGCACCCAGTTAAGCGAACATTAAAGGGGTAAAGAAAGCCAATCTCTTTCGTTGTCCGGTCCCCTAGAAAGTTCCTTTTATTAATGTTTCGCGCCCAAGATTTTTTCAGGAGCAGGTACTTCAAAGAGAAGCCATTAGAGGCTCAAGGGAGCTGAAAGCCGTTAATTAGCCGCTGAAGGAGGTGGTGGGGAGGAGTGGGGGAAATCTGGGGACAACCGCGCGGCGCTGTGCCCCGCTGCTGCAGTCTTGCTTTCAGGGAGTGACATGGCGTCGTTATCGACGCGACGGGTCTTCAGAGGCCACCGCAAGAGCGGGAAGCGGGAGGTGAGGGTCGCTCCCCCGACACCATTAGCCGGAAGTGGCCGGGTGCCCCCTGTGGCCTACTTGTCGCCGGTTGTCCTACAGTCGCCTGGAGCACCCTTCGCCCTGGCGACGGGTCCGCAAGCTCCTCTCTGCTACCGAACAGTTCTCGTGACCTCTACTCGGGATTCACCTCATCTTGCTTCTCCTTTATTTTTTTTTCGACGTTTTATGTATTCTCTCTCTATTCACTATGTTTAACTTTGGTATATATTTATTTATTTATAGTAACGAGTGATTTTCGTATTAGAAATGTAATAATTATTGTAAGTATTGTATATTATTACACTGTGGTGTTAGGTAAAAATGTTTACCCATGTTTGTCTGAATTTGAATGAATAGGTGCAGATTAGTGTATATGCTAGGGTTGCTGGGTCTGGGTATGTAATTACGCGTGTATGTTTGTATGTATGTATATTTGTGTAATATGTAAGTTTATTTATCTGTATGTTAGTATATATGTACTTTCATTTGTAGTTTAGTAATGTAAGTGCCATCTGCATGATGTCTACGTAATGACAAAAATAACTTGTTTTTAAATTGATTTTTATACATTATTTCTTTATTTGTAATTGTAATTGTACTTTCATGTTTCTGCATTCTGCCTCCGGGCAACATCTGCCCAATTGTAGAATAAAGCTTCTATCTATCTATATTATTTCTACCTTTGTTTGAATGCGATATTGTAACAGGTGTTTTCGTTTAGGTGTGATAGGTGAGACACTTATGATGCATAGATGTGATAAATGGTTTTAATTACGAGTCTCACTCAAAACTATAATTTAATACAACCGTCAAGCATAACGAAAATCATTATGCCGTACGAAATGAAAAACATGAATTATTTAGGAAGAAATAATAAAGAAAAGAGACGTTCATTGTCCGTGGTCAGAAAAAAATTACTACATCCACTTCAAACAATAGTATTACTAAATGATTTAAGTGTTCCTATCACTTTTCTTTGCCACGTATCAATTTTAAAACGCATAAATAATTAGAGTTTCTGTAATTGCAGTTCTGATATTCGAACCGAATAATGATATAATATTTACCACCAAACATGTGGTTTGGATGATTTGGAGGAATACTAGAGGTTTAGAAATAAATACTATTATGTTAGAAGAGGAAATTGGTTACTAAGATGGTTCTAAATTGTCCTTGTGGAATCTGGCATGAATTCTCCTTTGGATGTAAGATTTTCCAAATCGAAAGATTTTCCAAGTCGAAAGAGAAGAATATTAGAAGTTGGAGAAGACTATAAGATTTGGAAAATGTATTGGAAAGTATGAATGAAAAAATATTGCAATAAATGGTACAAACTTCTAGAGCATACATAATGTCGAAGATAATCACCTTTTGCCTCTAAATATGCTGTAAGAAATCACATATAACGATGTAAACATGTGATGTTTGACACTTGATAGGCTGCTTGTAGTGCACTGATGTTTCGCAAGTACACGTTTCAACGCAATCAAAGAGATTTCGTGCACCCACCAAACACCAGTGCAATATGAGTTCCCTACCAATCAGGACCAAATGACATGTTCACTTATTTACATTTCCCAACATAAGTTCTTTATCAAAACAATCAACTTCAACCCTCCTACATGACCTAAAACTTTGTAATATGTATTCCGAGACACTCTGTACTGTCTCTCCAGCAGCCAGTGCCCGTTTTCACGTGAGCTGCAGAGGACTTAGGTAGCTCATCAGTTGGAGCGCGCAGCCTCTGAAACTCAAGCGCAGCTACTCGAGAGCTTTCCGGCGCACACGACACCACATCCGCCGGGGCCATTAGCCCTGCAGACACGCGAATCGCCGTGCTCCCCCTCGCCCCTTGCTCGACTCTCACTCGCCTCCGCCGCCGCCGCGCAGAGCACGGCAGGGCCTGCTTTTTCCTCTCCATAACGACTCCCGGCCTGCGCCGTTCTGCGACAATTTATTGATTGATTTTTTCGTGTTTCCGGGCGCGTCAACTACTTTGGTCATAAGTCCCGTTAGTGTAGTGCATGTTTTTTCGCGGGAGGTGGCGGTGATCTTCCCCCGCTGGAAGGCGAGATCCCGCGCCGACCTACCGACGGCTAGTGAGGTTTCCCCCTAACCAGGACTCTCCCACCAGCGGGGCATGGTCCCAGCCGGGACAAGTTGTAAGTTCCCGACCGATTTTCCGGAATAAGTGGTAGTAGTGCATGTTAGTGTAAGTGTGTGTGTAAGGGGAGAGCGTAGGACAAAGAAGAGTAAGGACAGATCGCGCGCGGTCCGTGGCCCGTTTGGTAGGGTACTGCTCCGGCATTCGCCTGGTGTTGATCGGAGAAACCACGGAAAACTACCGATCAGAGCAGCCGGCCGCTAGAATTCTCCTCCAGACAGCGACTGAATTCGACCTAGCTGAAAAGCTAGTGTCGAAAATCCTGCCGCCGTCAGGACTCGAACCTAGGACCTCCCGGTCAGGGGCGCTGTAGTGAAATCAGTTGATGCACTCAGCTACCGCTCCCGGTCGTTCTGAGACAACCTCACTACGCATTTCAACCAGATAAACTCAATGTGTGCTTCACTGAAGGCGAAAATGCTCGATTCACGGCAAGGTGTTTTGAGAAACACATGCATATAATAGTTCATTTTGATACAAAATTGCAAAGCTTCTAAACAACAAATTGTCGATTCAAAATTATGTTGAAACTATTTATATGTAAATAATATTTTCGGAAAAATAAGTAAGGTAATCATAAAGTAAAAAAAGAAAGTTCGCGTATATAATTCTTTTATAAATTTGGAAGTAGTATTCATTTTCAACTTGAGATTTCTTTTATTCAAAATACTCTTTTTAATAACAGTAATAACACTATTTATTATGTCTTTGTTCATCTGAGTTTAGAACCTCAAAGTGAAAATACATACTACAGAGATGGCCCAGTGAATACATTTGAGTATTTTTTTCATTCTTTATTTTTTCTTTCTTTAGGTATTTTCATAAAGTCTGTACTCAACATATGTTATCGAATATAATTTTATTGCGTCAACATTTAACCATAATTAAACCATCATTGCATGTTTTTTATATTCAAAGGAATAGTATTTTAACACCTTTAAATACGTTAAAATAAAGTTCTCATGTTGAAAACGTTTTGCCAGCAAAATTAAAATTCATACGAATTGTTTTCACGAAAAAGAATTCAGTATGATTGGTTTAGTGGTGAGTTGTAGTTGACATTCACATAATTGAAATGTTTGAAAGCAAACTCTCCGCCCCCTTCTTTCTTTCATTCTTTTTCTTCTCCTTTCAATTCTTGAGATGTTTTTAAATTATGTAACTCTGTTAATTCTAATTTTTATATTTTTCTTGTATCAGAAAACCGATTTCTAAGCCATCGAAAGCTGATCTTATTGAAATAAATAGTATTGTTGACATTGACAACGCCTTCAATCATTTCAATTCAGTATGAATTGTTTAAGATTTTAAAAAGTTGTAATACTCTTTCTTGTTTTGCTCTGAGCAATAACTTTTCTCAATTGTTGTTTCTCTTCTATATGCGTTTCATTTGGAGACTCCGAAAATTGTAAAATTCCAAGATATTGTAATGAAACTTTCTGCTTGGTGCAAGAAGGGCAAATGTTAGTTTTTGGTAATTTTCAATTTGTATGTCAAATGTGCGCTTTAAAGCCCTTTCTTTTAGTGCAAGAAAGGCCCAAGTCAAAAGTCTATTCTATCTCTGAATTTTACATTGGTTTACGATTGTTTTAAGAAAACCACCCATTCTGTATATATTTGAGCATTGACAATGGTTCGTCATGCACAAAGACACATTTTATTACATACATACTCATAATGCTGATATCCAAAGACAAACTATATTTCTTTCGATTTCGAGTTCAATAATCTCCTATAATTGATGTACTTCAATTTTCAAATTTTTGATGTCCTACTGTTTGACAAACATATTTCCTTTTCTCCATCAAACAAATGTTTATTTTACACACCTTCTTTGCTATCATGATTAATTTTCCACTTTTCCTGATTCTTCACAATTTGTCATATTTTAATATGATTTACCCATACCTATATTATTCACTGTCGATATTCATCACGTTTTCCCATTTCCATTTACAAAACTTTGCTACTTTTTCCTAAAAGCTTTCTTCCAAATTCATTTACAAGAAAGTTTTTTTCAATGCACTAACAATCTCCTTTTCTCCCTGCGTAGTAACGCTACATTTGTCTCTGAGCCATCGTCCTCCCGCTCTGCCCCGCCTGCCGCGCCCCTCCCCGACAGTGACTCCGCCGGCGCGAGATCGGAGGCTGTTTTCTCAGCCGCGCGGCGGCGTGCGTCCCTCAGCAGCGCCCTACAGCAGAGCAGAGCGCAGATAGCTTCGCCCGCCAGTCCGCCCGTCCGCCCGTCCGCCCGTCCGCCCGTCCGCCCGTCCGCCCGTCCGCCCTCTCGCCCTCCCCCCCCTTCACCCGCCCGCCACCCTCACCCTCACAGCGACCGCGTCCACAGGCCCGGTCTCCCCCTCACACGAACGATCGTCCTTCAGCCGCTCGCCGGTTTCCCACTGGACCGCCCGCTCGCCCGTTAGCTTCCGCGCCCGCTCACTCGCCCACCCGCCCGGGCGACGGTTGAGCCCTCCCTCCCGATGGGGTCACAGATTCCCTGGGCGGCGCCTGGACGCGCGGACGGGTCGACGGCTGGGCGGGGAGCGGACGGACGGATGGATCGACGGGCAGATGGCGGGCAGTGGGCCGTTCGGTCGGGTGGGTGGGCGGCGCCGCGACCTCTTTGAGGACGCAGCCGGCGACACAGTGCTGGGCGGCTGCTCGCCCAAGCGTGCGAGGTGTTTGCTGCCTGCCAGCGCGGACGGAGGAGGACGCGAGTGCTGTGTTGGTGGTGGAGCAAATGAGTGAGAAATCGGTGAGAGCGACGAGCGAATCACTTTTCTGCCTGCACCGGACCGGCAAATGTTTGGTTCTCATGGCGACCATCACTTTTAGCTCCATTCGGTAACATGCGCCTCTGAGAATAACGATCACTATATATATATATATATATATATATATATATATATATATATATATATACATATATATCCTTATCTTATCTGTCATCTAGTTTTATATCTAATGTTTACTAGTTGTAATAATGTTTGCCACCGATCATTAGCTCAAAGCGAACTTTAATAAATCTATCTATCTATCTATCCTTATCCTTACCCCTTACACACACTCATACACTAACATGCACTATACCACCACACATGCTGGGAGACCGGTCGGAGACTTAGAACTTGTCCCAGCTGGGGCGGTGCCCCGCTGGTGGGAGATTCCTGGTTGGGGAAAACCCCGCTAGCCGACGGTTGGTCGACGCTGGTCTCACCATCAATCAATCAATCAACATTTTCTGGAAAATATCAATTTTTTTTCTTGTAATTGTTTGCTCGTAGAGAACCAAAACCATCTTGGAATCCAAACCAGAATGGCTTAGCTCCGATTTTCATTAAACACTTGTGACATTTAGAAAATTACAAAAATCTGTCTATATTGTATTTAAATCACTAAGGGTTTTCATTTATAAAGCTTGAGCTTTCCATTCAAACTAATTTCGTGATTTTTGCTTCAAATGAAAAGTACTGGACTCCAGAAGCTTTATTACTCGATATATGTAACCGCTTTTATCGTATGAACAAATAATGTATGTGATTGATATGTTCCAATGATTTATTAGACTCGTTTCAATTGAATACACTTCCGGTCTGATCAAAAATACTTGCGCCGTGAACAAACAGCCGTGTTTTGACTTTTTGTCTGTTTTTTAGACCACAATACTTCAATCAATACTCTCTCTCAATGAGGATTGTGTTAAAGCTATATTTTAAATGTCCAAGTAAAATCTGAATTGTAATTTGAAATATTGAGTAAATTAGTAAGTACCATGGAACTCTGCGTCAAATCTTTATTTTTACTTTCTCGTATACGTACGTATATACGGAGTATTTATACGTAGTATAGAGAAAGGTTTGTAATGCTGTGCGATAAAACGGCCGATTTTCGGCGGAAAAAAATTCGTTTCCGGGTTTTGGTGGCAAAAGAGTGCATAAATCTAGTTGCTAAATTAAGAGAAAAAAATCCTCCAACACGTGGTGTAGCCAAAATCCTTGTTTTGTAGGTTCTTGATGCCGAAAAACCAATTGGAAGTAAAACGTCCGTCCATCCGCGTCCGCCCGTCGTCCGTGAACACTCCTAGCACCTAAACCATTTGTACGATCTTCTTCAAATTGAAGAATCCCCTGCGTCTCTGGCATAGTTGAATCTTTGAAATTTTGAAAAACATTCTTTAAAAATTGGGAGTAGTTTACATGAAGCCTCCCGGACATTTTCCATTTTTTTTCAAAAACGGCTCAAATTTTTTTCTTTACATTTCTTGTAAGATAAGAGCAAAATACACTTATGAAGACGGCATATGTTAGTATATCACGGTTAATTCTGAATTTTCGAAAATTGCAAAAAGTTTGAATTCTTTCCAACGTCTTCCCACAACTACAAAATTGATGGCATGGATTTTTCTATCAAATGAAATTTTCTGTGCGTAAATAGTTCTTTCAATTAGATCATGTAGATTCTTTTGGAAATTTTAGTAGTTTTCGTGCAATAGTTCGTGCAGTATTTGCAATTTTAAAAGATAACAAAAACAATATTTTCTCGAAAATGTATTCAATTGTTTTCTTTAGTTTTGGTAAGGTTAATGCCAAACAAACCCTATGCTGTGACCTAAACGCCTTATTGCTGTATTCTTTTGTTTTTTCAAAAAATTCAAAAATGAAATTTTTTGATTTGTCTCTCACGTTTGTAAAACTTACATTAAAGGCAATTTATTGTATTTATGGGCATGTGCGCTTTAAATAATGTCAACGTTTCTTAAAAACTCAACAGTTTTCTGTAAAAATTAGCACAAATTTCCGCATTTTCAGAAACGCTCAAACGCCATTTCCTCAAAAATGACTCCACATTTTTTCTTCAAATTTTTCCAATAGATAGTGCTAATTGTTTTGTTTGTCATGATGTAAAGGGTATTGATTGTTTGTTGATGTTCGTTTGGGTGTATTCATGTTTTCTTCAAAAATTACGGAAATGTAATTTTCTTGAAATACCTCTCAGCCGTTAATATGGACATTTCCATCAATTTGTATGCATTATTACATTTGTGAGGGAAGCGCTTTAAATGACTAAATGAAGTTTTTCGAAAACTCAATAGATTCCTGTGAAAAAGACTTAAATTTCTCATTTACAGTAAAGCTTAATCGCCATTTTCTTAAAAAATACACTAATTTTTCAATGATACCTGCTATTTAGGAAGAGTTTTTACTCTTCTTTAATAGTCTTGAAGTAATGATTCAGTTGTATTACTAGGAAAGCAAGTAGTTGAGAAATTTTCAAAAAATGTACTTTGGGCAAAAATAGATTGCAGCTGGCCAGAGAATGGAGCAGGACCTTAAAGACAGACCACACCAAGGAAATTAGAAAAATTGGGTACGAGAAAGTCTGTGTCATTTTGTAGCACCTCTAGTTAAACTTTATTGCACTTCTCTTTCATCTTGTCCTCACGAGCGCTGTGGCTCGTTATGTCACGAGGTAACACATTAATTCAAACCGACCTGATGTTCTCCAAATTATGAACTATGTCCACTGATTCCTTTACGTCCTCTTACGTCTTACGATGGAAAATGACAAAGATATAATCATTTCATTTTTAACGAATGTGAGCTTTACTTAACAACTAGTAAAACGTGACAAGAAGTGTTCGGATGTAATCAAATAAAAAACATTTCTTTCTATTTACTGCATTAACATATTATTTACGTGAGCTATCTTTGTGCTTAGAGTGGTGGAACCTTTCATAATTGCCTTACCACAAGACATCAAATACATTTTGAATTCGGTAATTCTGTTTTCAAAATCCTGTTGAAGATGTTACATGATGTTTGGTGAGAGAGAACAGTACATCTCCGCCAGAGAGAACCAGTTTGTGGGAGAAGGAGAGTTTGCAAGAGACGAGTGACAGCGTCGGTGGTTGGAGGAGAGAGCGGAGGGCAAGTCAAACAATCACCTCCAGGGGGTTCATCAGCCAAATTGAAGGGGAGAAATAAAAGAAGTCATCTTCGTCAACATATTAGCTTTATTAAGATAGCCGGCTTTCGACGGCTTTTCCGTCATCGTCAGTCTACAAGATACAACAAAAGATATAACGAAATTGTAAATAAATGCACAATAAGATAGAAAATTAAATTACAATTAATGGATACATCTAAAGTATTTAGTTACAGATAGCACATAAAATTTCAAAAAAAGGAAATGCAACGGGAGGATTAGTAGCAGTTCAAATTAAACAAAAAAAGATTGCATTATTATTATTTATATCTTTTATATCTTCTATATAATTTATAACTTTTATTTCTTCTTATAAGAACGTCAACAACACCAAATCAGAATTCCCACAAATTGAAGGGGCTTGAAGCGGCGTGGATGTGAGGTAGGGAGAGAGTGACCAGATCCTCATCGATGAAAAGGAGGGCAAAGGCATAAAAAAAGGAGGACATTTGGCGAAAAAAGAGGACAGTCTATAATATTTTAAATAATAATGTAATATGTGACACATTCTGTGACTGTATATGTTACATTGTACATTTATGGAAGTATTCAAATAGATGTAATGTACTGATACATGCAAAAAATAAGAAATCTATAATTGAAATGGGAGCTTCAGTTACACACACTTCGCTTTCGGCTTCAGATCCTTTCCTTCCCATTTTGAATACAGGTTATTTGCTGGCGAACGGTTCCTAGCGAAATCTGCGTTTTCGCTTTAGTATTTTAAACTATCACAATAATTCTTTAGCAAATACATGTCTAGGAAAAAAATCGCACGTGTTTTCTTCATTGACAGAATCACCAACAGCTCACGCAACTTCTAAGAACAAGATCGAACAGAATGAGTCAACCATTTGATTTGCACAGAGAAGAGAAAATATTCGCTTGATAGTGCTGCCACCTGCAGACGTATCAATGTAAACAGAAGTCTAAGCAAATAATTTGAAAAAGGGAAGACGAAAAGGTTTGGTGGTGGGTGGGGTGAGTGGGGAGGGGGCAAGCGCAAGGGAGTTGGGAAGGGCGGGGAGGTGGGAGCGTGGGGAGCACAGGGAGGTTGGGAAGTGTGGGGAAGGGACAGAGCGTGAGGATAGAGTGGAGGTTGGGGTGAGTGGAGAGCGCGTGGAGAGCGGAGAAAGCGTGAAGCATGGCGAGCGTAGCCGGCTGCCGGAGCGAGGGGGAGAGCGTGGGGAGCGTAGCCGGATGAGCGGGGAGCGCAGGGCGCGGTGCGCGGGCTTGCGTTGTCAACCGCACGTCTCATTTCCGCAGCGCGCCTCTCAATTTCCGCGGTGGCGGTTGGCCGCGATACTTAACGCGACGCGGCAAACAGCGCTACGGGAGATGGGGGCGGCGACGGTAGTCCTGGAAGCGAAGGTAACAACGGGCCCATAGGAGCGGCGCAGTAAAAGCATTTCAATCATCTTCACTTCAGAACAAGACATCTGCAGTATTGATAGAACTGTTGGCAGGATTAAAAGGAATGACAGGGGAAGACAGGCTGAGAGGGAAGTGGGTGGTCCATCAGTGTTGGTGACTGTAATGGTGGTATCGGCGGCAGTGGCAGTGGCGGTTGAGGTGAAGATGGAAGGGGTGATGGTAGCCGTGGAGGCGAAAGTGTAAAAGAAGCGGCGGCAGTGTATGTGTCTACCGTGCGTTTATCACACACTTGTCTTTACCAGGGGGAATTAACCCCGGAATGGACTTCTAGACGCTAGCCTCTTATCCTCATTTCCCGCAGACGCACAAGTACGCCTTTGGGCTGGTATCTGGGTCCCGCCAGAACGCAGTTGACCCACACTGTAGCCTCGCCATAAAATGTCTGGATCGGGCCGCCCTGCCAGCTCAGAGCTCCTGGCTATCCAGGCTAGTAGTGGAGTCAAAACTCGCCAGTCAAAACAATTCGTGCCGGGAATAAGTTCCCTCCTCTTTGTCCAGAGTATCGGGCCACTTCCAGGACGAAGCCGAGGGCCCAACTGGTGGCTACCTGAACTAAGCTCCAGGCGGCATGGAGTCTCCCTCGCGTTTCCCCAATGCTTACTGCCAGCTATCGACGTGGGTAACGCCGGAACCTGGGCAACCTGATGGGTAGTATCTAATTTCCAGTCGGACTTTAAAGTGGGATCAGGAGTAGTCCGTAAACCATCCTTCGCCCAATCCTGCTCCAAGGTCGACGTGCCATAGACCCAACTGGTGGGTAGACAGGCGAACACGACTACCAAGAGCTTAGCATCGCCTTCTGACGGTCTGCACCTTCAAGCTAACGACGTGAGCGGCGCCGCGAGACTCAGGGTCCGGGTGGTCGTCTACGACACTCCACCGGAGACCACGACAATCTACGCCATTGTGACTCTCCCTCCTCTTGCGAGGAGGAAGCAGCGACAGCAAGAAATGTGATTGCGTATTTCGTGTTTCCGGGATCGTCAACTACTTTGGTCTATAAAGCGAGTTTAAATTAGAGGAAAATGACCTATAAACTGACATAAAAATAAGGGGAAAATTACCTAATTTTAAAAATTTACTAAAAATTTGTAAGGAAATCTTTATTCAATGAGTTTTACAATTTTCAATCAAATTTATTTATATTAAATTGTATGTAATATAAAGAATTTATTTTAGGAGAAAATGTACCCCTTATCTCCAATCTTTCAACCGTCAGTTTTGAAAGGTCGACGTAGTTACCGAATAGCTGTGGAATTTTGAGAGTTACAAAAACTGAGTGCAACTTCATGAACTGATGATTCAAGAAAAACTGTGTTTTAGTGAGCCATTGTAAATTCACGAAACATTCACTACCAAAAATCACGGAAAAGTAAAGAAAATTAATAATAACGACAAAAATTACGCAAAAGTTCAGAAAACGACAAAGAAATGACCCAATAACTATACATTTCTATTACCTATATGTCGTTATAAACATTCATTTACAATTTAGCTACGTGTAGAATGCATTACTGAGAAGATGACGTCATCAGAATCCGACTCTTTCCCATTAGCCCCGTGAGTGTAGTGCATTTTACAGCCGAACGATAGTGATGTTATTCACTACTGATACGTAAGATCCGCCCCTGATCCACACGTCGGCTATATCGAATTCAGTCGCTGTCTGGAGGAGAATTCTAGCGGCCGGCTGCTCTGATCGGTAGTTTTCCGTGCTTTCTCCGATCAACACCAGGGACTGCCGGAGCAGTACCCTACCAAACGGGCCACGGACCGCGCGCGATCTTTCCATCCTCTTCCTTGTCCTATCCTCTCCCTTTACACACACACTTACACTAACATCACTACACTACCACATATTCCGGGAGACCGGTCGGGAGCTTAGAGCTTGTCCCGACTGGGGCGGTGCCCCGCTGGTGGGAGAGTCCTGGTTAGGGGAAACCCTACTAGCCGACGGTAGGTCGGCGCCGGATCTCGCCATCCAGCGGGGAAGATCACCGCCATCTCCCGTGAAAAAAAATGCACTACACTAACGGGACAAATGACCAAAGCCGTTGACGCGCCCGGAAACACGAAAAAAAATCAATCAATTAATCCACACGTCGGCTTGTAAGCCCCGTCCCACTCAGATGTGTCTCCGAGGCACAACTCAACCTGGAAACATTTTCAGTGTGCGACTGGTCTCCCGATTTGTGTGGTAGTGCAGTGCATGTAAATACTTAGTGCCTGCAGTGCATGTAAATACTTAGTGCATGCAGCGTAAGTAAATACTTAGTGCCTGCAAGCGGACAAGCGCGTGTGTATGGTGCCAAGTGCGTGTGTAAGTAGCACTGTGTCGGGATTCGAACCCTGGGATCTTCCGGTCTGAGGCACCGCAGCGCCAAAAGTTGTTCTCACTGAGCTAATTTAACCGTAGAAGCAGTCGATTATAATAGATGGTAGGAATAACTAAATAAATGAAGGAGGTGACACTAGCATTAACGGTGACAATGTGCTGGCAGTGTCAATGGCAGTGGAGTTTGTATGAAGATGATGGTTGCAGTCATGTTGAGGCCAGTGATGGCTAGTAATAAGTAATAGCATCCTGGCGGTACAATTTATGATGCTGGCTGTTTCAACAATGTGGGGAGACTCATACTCATCTGTGCAAGTCTCGCAACATTGTTGAAAGAGCCAACATCAACAATGTCACCGCAAGGATACTATTACTTATTAAGTTTGCAGTGGAGTTTGTGTGAAGATGGTTGTAGTCATGTTGAGGCTAGTGATGGATAGTCATAAGTAATAGTTTCCTGGCGGTGACATTGTTGAAGCACCGCGCGAGGAGCAGGCCTAAAATACAGAAGTAAGGGAGTTTGTGTGAAGATGGTTGTAGTCATGTTGAGGCTAGTGATGGATAGTCATAAGTAATAGTTTCCTGGCGGTGACATTGTTGAAGCACCGCGCGAGGAGCAGGCCTAAAATACAGAAGTAAGGGAATAAGATAGGTATTGCTAATGTCGATCCTAGAGGCAAGTGGTATCATCGGAAACGGCGACTGGGGCGCTTGCAGAGACGAGCACTTGACAGTGGAAGTGATGGGCATTTGACAGTGGAAGTGATGGGCACTTGACAGTGGAAGTGATGGGCATTTGACAGTGGAAGTGATGGGCACTTGACAGTGGAAGTGATGGGCACTTGACAGTGGAAGTGATGGGCACTTGACAGTGGTGGCGGCAGGGCGTTTGGCGGACCAGCGGCTGCGGTTGTAGCGGCTGTGCCGGACGGGCGGGGGTTGGCGGCAGGAGGGGGCGGGGCGGCGGCCGCGGGGGTGGCTGCGGTGTTGCTCGCCATGCGCTAATGACTGTACGGTTGCTCGGGCACGCTTTACTCCCGACCTCGTCGCTCTGCTTGCACGTTCTGTGCGCCTCCATGACCGCACCCACACCGGTGGCGCAGCACTCTCCGCTGACCTATTTTCTACGACCCAACTTGCAATCTCTGAAACGTGAAAAGGCATGAGTACGCTGTCATACCGATTTTCACCATGGTCTCGAGGGAAATGACCGAAATTCACACTGTCCTTAACGTATGTCTTCTATAATAACACAGGCACACAAAAACGTTGTCAGACCAAAAAACTTGACACATGTTTCTCGAAGTATGCCGACGTGATGAATCCGAATATGAAGGTAGAATTGCGCCACTACCCTCCAGAATTTTTTTAATTGCGAAAAATCATATTGAGATTGTAAATTGTAACACTACGGTGTTTTTGTTTTTTCGATTTAAAAGAACTGGAGGGTGGTGGCGCAATTCAGGCTTCGAAAACATGGTTGAAGTCTTTGGATCTGACTTCTTTTTTTATGTCTATGTAATCGTTTGCTTGCAATTAAATATATTAGAAACATAAAGAGTATTTGGTTTTACAGAAATTGTTGTATTTAACAAATTTTTGTAGGAAAATTCATTGTCACCTATTCAATAATTCTGTAAATTCAAAGTACAGCAGCGTCAATAAGACTAACAAAATGATTAATTTATTCGCTTTATGCCAATATTCTGATCTGTCCATAATTTAAATCCAAGATACGCTTCAGAACAAAAGATAAAAAGAAGATGCTGTGCTTATACTAATGCACTGTTTTGTTGTTTATAAGCAGCTAAAAAGAAACACACGTTGAATGAAAACTTCTAAATTTTTTGGACTCATGAAAAGGAATCAAGAATTATTAACCAAATGTCCAGATTTCTTTTTCCGAGCCCGAACTCAGATCCCCCGACTTAACACGCTAGAAACAACACCAATGTCTCCGAAGCATCACAAACTAGTGGTTTCTTGCATCATTTCAAACTTTTAAAACTTTTGCGAATTCAGATAATTTAACGACAATGAAACCTGTGGCATATTTTTAGCGTCCTTTACAATTTCTGATGAAAATTCTCTTAAATGCATGAAAGCTCTTTTTGAAAATTTTAGAAAATTGCATTACGTTCTAGCAGAAACTACAAAAAATACTGATTTTTTTCAAAAAGTTGAACTTGACCGTATTTAATTATATAATTTTTCACAATGAATTTCATTTGACAAAAAATCTCTATCTTCGATCTATCGAATTTTGCCCTGCAATTTTTGAAATTACAGAGTGCGTCAAAAATGGGATCAGCATTTTTACTGTTCTCTACACCCGAAACAGTTGGAAGACGTCGGAAGTTGTGGGAAGAAGCCGAAAAGAATTAAACCGAAAGAAATTAATTTTCGAAAAATGTGGGATTTCAACAAAAAATCTGAGTTTTTTTTCTCGCGTCCTTTATCCGAAGACAAAATTTCATAAAAAAATGTGTATCCATCAAATTATTCATTTCAAACTCTCAAAAATTAAGCTTTGACCAAAGACGGAAAGTCAATGGACAGAGAGTTTTGCTGTCAATCACTTTTAGGTATCAGGGACCCACAATCGTGGATTTTGACTACACAACGTGTTAGAGAAAGTAATGAAATAATATAGTAACAAGATTTATCAATTGTTTTGTTACCAGTACGCGATAATGCAAATGTTGTTATCTAAAAATTGCCGATTTTCGCCAGAGCATTGTATTTTCTCTTTTCTACTTAAATGAAGTAAGACGAGAAAAAACGTCTGTGGAAAAAATTATAAAACAGGAAAATAATCGGTAAGCTTGAGAGTGAAAAATAATAGATTGATGAAGAGCTAGAAATAAAAACATTTCCCTTTGGGAATTTTCGACGGTATTTTATATACAGTAGCCTTTGAATTACATATTGACTTGAGAATCAGTTAGGCTACGTCCCTTTAGTGAATCACAAATCTAAATCACTTCTTATCCAACCAGGCATTTTTTCACTTTGCGTCAGTAAGACGAGCGCACGAGGTTCATTATAATTTCTCCGTAGCAACTCGCTTTTATTCCCCTAACTTAATGCTTCTTCTCCGTTATGACTAAGTCAACGGAAATGCAACCATATGTCCGTATTTACACAGACAAGAGCAAAAATTCCTGTTTTGATAACTGTCTTTTCATTTATAATTTAAAAATATTTTGCGAAACTCTTGAACATTGATTTTTGAATCACTGTAATAGATGACAGAAAAGAGATCATAGAAAGGCGAACACTATTTTTGTAGTCCAAGTTTTTTGATTACCTGTTAAACGAATAGCAGATCACTCATTATTGATGAAAAGTATTGAAGCAAATAAAATTCTAAGACAGCAATTCTACATTGATTCCATCAAAAAATTATGTTATCAAAACCCCAAAGGGAAGCAAGTATAAGCAAACATTAAATTAAATATCAGGAATTATTTAATGGTAACAAAATAAAACACTGTTTTGCGGATATGGCATTGTTCTAAAGAAAATGATTTCTAAAGCAAACAAATACAGATATATTGAGTACGAATGTATGAACTATATATGAAGATTGAGTTGATGATTTAAGGAGTTTCACACTGTACAAGTTACGAAACGTAAACGGTATCTTTGTCTCACCCATTGAAATTACTGTCTTAAAAGAAATAACGATATCTCTTTGTAAAAGTTTTACTTTAACCGAAATCCTTTCTTCAATTGCTTGTTTATTGCTGTGATTAGTCCCTTTTTATCAAATGTGCTTCCCTCTTTTATCAATCTTTGTTTATAACACATAAGCGCACAATTTTAAACGAGGGGATTTATTTAAATGATCGTAAACGGCTATAATTGATTTTACTACGCTTAGTTATATTTGAATAAAATTATTCAAATATAACTAAGCTTTGTAAAAACAATTATAGGCATGTAAGACAAGTATATTTAATTACTTTAAATAATCGTAGGAAAATATATTTGTGATACACAATAGATATTTTAAAAAAATTATTGACAAAACTGAACAAAATTCCCAACAAAAACCTCCAAATAAATGTGCCCCCTAAAACTTCCCCTACAACCCCCCTACCCAAAAAACCAACCAAATTTAGGGGAAATCCCCTAATCTGGCACCCCTCTCTGTGCCCCGCCTGCTTGGTTCTCCCTCTCCCACGGCCCCTCACAACCCGTCCCTGCTCACGATGTCGATTCTCCCTCGACGATTGAGCTGCGGATTTATTAGGCGCCGCCACGGAAGTTTCTACGACCCTGGAGCGCCGTGCCGCGCATTGCAGCTCCCTCCCAGCGAGAAAAGAGGGTTTGGGGGTAGGGTTGCCAAGTGCGTTGCGAGCTCTTTCCCCTCCACTACTAAGGAATTTTCAGAAATAATCTCTTCACTGAAACAAAATTCCCCAACTTGGAAACGAAAAATATTTTGGTTGCTTGGGTTGGCAATGATGTCAATGGTTCTATTCATAATTATTGTTCTATTGATGAATATTGAATATTTTACATTGTGCAACCCCAGTTGGCACGCGCTTTGATTATTACCATGAAAGTCTTTATTTAAAAAAAACAACTGTTTCAATTAATTTAAATAATATAAAATATCAACACACATTTACGGGAAATACGTCAAATTTACTATTTATTTACATTTTCTCTCAGTACAATACTCAAGATGTCAATTACGGATAGTTTAATAATAATTTGTTAAAATATGTAAGATTTAACGATGGTTTTCCTTATTATTGAGTCGTCTGTTTATATTGCCAATGAAACACGTGGTCGACCAGATACGCATGGTTCTGGCATGGAGGGGGAGTCCTGACACAACACATTTTTTTTCTTTCACTTACTTTCGGGCCGTGGCCCTGATATAGCGTGGCGTGCAGTGGACCTCATATTGATACATACCAATTATAGAGAATAACGTCTGTGGTTTCTTTTTTATTCATAATAGTTGAGAGAATATTTCGGATATCGTAGGATTCCGCGGCCAGAGTCAGGATCTGGGCTGTCCGGGTGACGCCGCGTCGAAGGCTGGAGTGCCGACGTTTCGACCGACATATCGCGGTCCTCTTCAGTCTTGTACAGCCCTGAAGAGGACCCCAGTACAGCCCTAAAGAGGACCGCGATAGGCAGTATAGCCCTGAAGAGGACCGCGATATGTGGGTCAAAACGTCGGCACCCCCGCCTTGGACGCGGCGTCACCCGGACAGCCCAGATCAGAATATTTCTATTGCAACTCCAGATGAAAATAATTTCCCCAAAAAATCCCCAAACATTTCCCCGTCCATTTATGTTCCTCCTTTTCCCCCACAAGGAAAAATCACCATTTTGAGGACAAAATTCCCCAATCTGACCCACCTGGCTCGACGACGCTGCTGTAACCCATTCCTTATCACCTGCATATATCATCACCTGCATCTATCATCAGACCCCTCCTCCTGTACGTCAGTCCAATATGGACAAATGCTTCCAAAAATAACCTACAAAAATTTGAAGTCTTTGAAAGAAAATTCTTACGATCCATTACCCAAGCGCCTTGGTTCATCTCCAACAACCAACTACACACCGAATTGAACATTAAACCAATTACTCACCATATTTCCTACCTCGCCAATAACTTTTTCTCGGACCTTCAATTGATCAACCAAAGCAGAAAACTTAAACTGGGAAAATATGCAGAACGCCAAACTCAAATTAAAAACAGACATCCGTTACATGCATTCCTGGACATTTTCAGCAAAATTGAATAAACCAAATGAAGTGGTCTTTTGAGTTCCCTCGTCAGATGTAGATTAGTGTTAGTAGTAAGTTAGATTAAGTTAGATTGTAACTCAGAAAATACAAATGTAAAGTTAAATATAAACTGAACTTCGTAATTTCATCAAAAATATACATTTTTTAAAACATCGCCAGCACTCCCCCCCTCACACACCCTTCACGGCCTTTACTTCCCAGCCTCACAATCGGCTTTATGCTCCGCCCTCGCCTTTGGATACGGGCAGACTGAATCCACTTTCTGCTGAATTCTCATTTACGTTTACACATTTGTAGCTCTGACCGGGAGGTCCTAGGTTCGAGTCCTGGCGGCGGCAGGATTTTCGACACTAGCTTTTCAGCTGGGTCGAATTCAGTCGCTACCTGGAGGAGAATTCTAGCGGCCGGCTGCTATTATCGGTAGTTTTCCGTGGTTTCTCCTATCAACACCAGGCAAATGCCGGAGAAGTACCCGAACAAACGGGCCACGGATCGCGCGTGATCGATCCTTCCTCTTCCTTGTCCTATTCTCTCCCCTTACACGCACACTTACACTAACATGCACTACACTACCACATATCCCGGGAGACCGGTCGGGAGCTTAGAGCTTGTCCCGGCTGGGGCGGTGCCCCGCTGTTGGGAGAGTCCTGGTTAGGGGGAAGCCCCACTAGCCGACGGTAGGTCGGCGCCGGATCTCGCCATCCATCGGGGGAAGACCACCGCCATCTCCCGAGAAAAAAACATGCACTACACTAACGGGACTAATGACCAAAGCAGTTGACGCGCCCGGGAACACGAAAAAACAAACCAAACCAAACAATTGTAGTTTACTCACGTGCGGACACGATCGCATTATGTCCTACCCATTATAATCTGGAGAACACAACCAATTTTCCGAGTTCGAAGAACTATACAAAATTAGTTTCATATTCGTTCGAACTGACCCATTTAACGTGGTGTAGATAAACTAGGTGTGCAAGTTCGTGAATGAAAAGCTTTGCAGAAGATATTCGATTCAATTCTCCGAAATTATGATAGAAATTTTCAGAATAAATGGATAAAATGTATTGCTGATAATTTATGACAAACGTGAAGAAAACTGCACCAACCAATTGGAAAGAAGTTTATTTTACAAACATATCTCTTAGAATAGACCGATGCACCAACACATAATTCTTGCTTTTCGTGCTAATAAAAACTGAACAAATAAATAAAATATATTACTTTTTTCATATTTGAATTATTTTAGGGCCGGCCTGGATGGCCGAGGTGGCTAAGAGCGTGTTCCGACTCAGCGCTTCGGTCCGAAGGGTCGCGAGTTCTAGTCCCGCCTCGGGCATGGCTGTTTGTCCCTTGACTTTGTGTGTGTGTTGTCGCGGAGGGCCTCGCGTTCTGCTGACCCCAGATCAGAGAAGCCCGCAAGTGTTTGTCTAGTATATGGTCGAATATGCGTCCCTTCGGGACGTAATGGGCAACCGGCTGTCGGCTGGATAAAAGCCCTAGGAAAATACAATTTTTTAGGTACGAGGTATCCTTGAGTTTCTTTTAAAGTAAAGATGATATTATTTTTTTTATATCTTAAAAAGTATATATATATATATATATATATATATATATATATATATATATATATTATTGATAAAAATATTATGTATGTCATGGAGGGAATAAAACTTCGAACTCTTATAATTTGGAAGCAAGAAATAAGATAAATTCAAAAATCAGTTCTTCTCATTAAATTCTCTAGCATACTTTCGTTGTCTGACAATTATTATCATTCTATGTTCAACATAGGAGCACTAGCAAAATACGAAACAATTTTGATTTTCAGAACAATTCACCACAGCCTTGTCAATATGGTTCAAATTGTGAATTACGAGGTGTAATAAGCCATGAGATGAATGGATACGCAGGGCAGATATGGATAAGCCAAAATTACAGCTACTAAATTTAGATTGTGTGAGGTCAATGTTTTCATAAGCGGTTTCCGGTGCTTTAATTAGATGAAGTCCACAAATGTGGTTTTCCTCACCCACAAATCAATCTCATTACCCCTTCCATAAAAACACGGATATGGGCAAAATTGATGAAATTATAAACTTTATCTCCCAAAAACACAATGTATTTTCACTACTTTTGCTCGTAACTTGTCCAGATCGAGAAAATTCATAAACACTAAATTAATAACATGAAAGTTAAAGTAGGTTTAAACATACATGTCAAGATTTGGTTGGTACTGAAGTATTCTTCTCAGACATCACATCAAAACGTAAGTTTAGACAAATGAGGAAACTAAATGTCACGCTCCAAATCATTCGTTACAGGCACTTTACATTGAAACAATTACGAAAGAATTGCAAATAGATATTCGAAAGTGCATGAGCGTACATATTGAATTATTATTACTATTATTATTATTATTATTATTATTATTATTATTATTATTATTAACTTACAACATCCCGTAAAGGGCAAAGGTCTCCCGCTTTAGCAGAATTACAATAGGTTGGTATTTATAAAATCACTGAAGTAGAATCATAAAAATCATCAAGACACTACAAAAACCAAACAAAATAGAAGCTATAAGAAACTGTATAATAAAATAATCAACATTTCGCTCTTAGTCAAAATACCATCCACGTGATTTAGGGAAAATACTAATATCAAGGATGCAGTACATCAAGCCAAAATGAGCAAATAGCATTGGCGAGGACACATCATAAGACAAGACCAACAACGATGGGCACATACTACAATAACCTTCAAGCCTCGGTGTGGCTGTATCGGGAGGATTTTCGACACTAGCTTTTCAGCTAGGTCGAATTCAGTGGCTGTCTGAAGGACAATTCTAGCGGCCGGCTGTTCTGATCGGTAGTTTTCCGTGGTTTCTCCGATCAACACCAGGTGAATGCCAGAGCAGTACCTTACCAAACGGGCCACGGACCGCGCGCGATCTGTCCTTCCTTTTCCTTGTCCTATCCTCTCCTCTTACACACACACTTACACTAACATGCACTACACTACCACATATTCCGGAAGACCGGTCGGGAGCTTAGAGTTTGTGCCGGCTGGGGCGGTGAAATGGGTCCCGGCTGGGGCGGTCCCCGCTGGTTAAATTTTATTTTAATATGCTCTGTCTTTTTCGAAACACGTCTATTAGCTCTTCTTTGACATTGAGCGTATTTGGGGTAATCTGTTAAATATTTGTCTTTTTGTCTCGTCATTTCGCAGTCAGTCAGTGCATCGTATTTCTTCGGCCAGGGTTTCCGGGCGCGTCAACTGCTCTGGTCATTATTCCCGTTAGTGTAGTGCATGTTTTTTCTCGGGAGATGGCGATGATCTTCCCCCGCTGGATGGCGAGATCCGGCGCCGACTCACCGTCGGCTAGTGGGGTTTCCCCCTAACCAGGACTCTCCCACCAGTAGTGCATGTTAGTGTATGTGTGTAAGGGGAGAGGATAGGACAAGGAATGGGAAGGGCAGATCGCGCGCGGTCCGTGGCCCGTTTGATAGGGTACTGCTCCGACATTCGCCTGGTGTTGATCGGAGAAACCACGGAAAACTACTGATCAGACAGTCGGCCGCTAGAATTCTCCTCCAGACAGCGACTGAATTTGACCTAGCTGAAAAGCTAGTGTCGAAAATCCTGCCGCCGTCAGATCTCGAACGTAGGACCTCCCGGTCAGTGGCGCTGCAGTGACATCAGTCGATGCACTGAGCTACCGCTCCCGGTTTCTCAGGTTGAGAAGACCAGAATCCGGCGTGGGGATGTCTATGTGCTAACCACACGTACCCCTTAATCCGTGGCCGCAAGTGCATGGACACGTAAGTTTCTTTCTATTGGGTAAGCTGTAGCCCGAAAAACGTTTAAGAGAATCGTGCTAATTTTCGTTGTTATCCCTGATTTTTTCGAAGATTGTAAAAAATCTCAATATTGTTTCGGCGTTCCTACAACTACAATTTTGAAGTTAAAAGGTTTTTCTTCCGAATTTTTTTCTTTTAATGAAATATGATTTTCTTAATAAAATATGTTCCTCAGAAACACATCTTTAAAAATGAACATATTCAATTTTTCAAAAATATAAGTATTTTTTGCGTAACTTTTCATGAAACATAGACGCTTGTTAAACCATGTAAACAATCATTTTCTCAAAAACGGCTCCAAATTTGTTTCTTGTATAAAACCAAGTACAGTAAAAAAATGTGCTGGTCCCCTTATGGGTGCACTCTCTGAATTTTCGAAAATTTCAAACAATAAATTGACATTGATAAATTTTTTTGTTGCATGAAATCTATTCTAAAAATTCATTTCTTTTAAAAGTAGTGTTCAAAAATATGTGTAGATTATCTTATTTTACAATTTTTGAACTTGCATATTTGAATTTCCTGTGCTTCGTTTGACGAGCTGTCGGTTTCATTCTTTTGAATTCTTCTCAATGTTGGACAAGGACATAGAACCATTACGAGACTATATGTTTTGTTTATTTATATATTTATTTAGCTTCAGAAACAGTTTAAAACTTTGTGTATAGAACTATAGGGAGAAATGTATTCTGTGAACGTTTTCTTAAATTCTGAGATCCCTACCCTAACCCATATACATGTTGAATCCTGAATACAAATGAAAACGAGCGTTTTTGATTCGATATGTAATGAGAATTTTGAGAATTCTTCTTAGGAGTGAATACGTGCGGAGAATTTATAATTACGTGGTAAGCAAAGGACTAACGTGTAATTTTTGCTAACATGATCAGATTGGGATACAGTATTTAATAATTCTGTTATATATTTTTTAGAACTATTTGCATTTGCTTGTCAGCTTTATCAGTCTCACTGTTTTGTGAAATGTATGTGCCAAACGAATCGTCCATTATTTCTTTAACAATGCCACGCTGGCAGCAATGCGCTGTGTCATACAGAGTATTGTTAGCATCAAGATATCTAGACAACAACATTGATTTTTAAAAAAAGTACATCAAATATATCTGCATCTCCAACAACCTCTTAATACCAAATGTACATACTTGTTTCCTAGTCTAAAACGTATATTTGTAGAAATATTTGAGAAGAGGTGAGTTGTTTTAATTATAATTTGTATCAAATTGCATTTAGTTGCCAATATAATTACGTTCTTTATACTAGTTATATACACACAACCGGCAAGCGACAATATTTATTCTGTAAAAGATATATCTCGATTGACTGACTCACTGCAATGGTTTTGCTATCCTGCGGCATGTGTCATTTCCAGATTTACGAGTACGGGATAGTTAATTGAGTTTGTTTTTGCTGCAGCATTTTCTAGAGAACGTGTATGAAATTTAAACTTATGGTGCTACAACAGCTTACATTTTGTTGCATTTTCCTACCTTTTAGAATTTTTGAAATTTCACAGAGATCAAGGAATATGAGACTTGCTTTATTTATAAGCGTCCTTTGCTCTTTGAGATTTGTCTCACAACAGCAGATTTCGTGAAGAAAGAAAATTTCTATCTTCAATATTGCAGTTGTGGAAATATGCCGAAACAATTTCGAACTTTTATAATTTAAAAGGAGAGATTTTAACGAAAATGAGACTTATAGCACTCTGATAGCAGTATTTTACCCTATTCGAGAACAAATATTAATCAAAACATTTTGAGCCACTTTTGAGAAATTTTTGAAAATGTTGAGGCTTGTTCTTGATGCTAGATAAATCAAGTACCTCCAAAACAAAAATATCCATTTAAAACTCGCTGAGACACGAGATCGCGATCGCGATTGGATTTTGGGTGGGTTTCAGTTGAGGGGTTTTCAGTAATAGGGAAATCTACTTTCGGAGAATATCGTCTGAACCGTTTAGACGCTAGCTTTGACCACAGGCAGAAAGACGGACAGAATGATAACTTTAGATCGTTTTGCATTAATACAAAATAATTAGCAATATCAGCAGATGTGCATACTGAAACCAAGGTTTAAATTGAAGCTTTATTTTCAAAACATACGGAACTTATCGTTAGTTGCTTTATACACAGAACCAAAATTTTCATTTATCAAAACGTTTTTTATATCTTCGCTGGGTGACTTCTTTGAAATGTACTGGCATATTTTTGGTCTTTGATTTTTTAAAGACAACATTTTTCATATTAATATTTATTATATAATACATATAAACCAACGTTTCGTAAATTAGTTGTTCCCATCGTCAGGCTTAATTGAAATAAGTTAAAATAATTATAAATGAACTTAATAAATACTCTTGAATATTACTTTGTAAAAGGCAGTAGTCAGAAAAAGATTGAGATGGACATTAAAATTGCAATAAATTAGACAGATAGAAGTTAATAGTAAGAGAAATATCCTAATTTTCAGAAAAAATACTTAATAATCCATCATATAGACTAGTAAATTTTGTGTATTCAAACAAGAAGATGTTTTGATATGTAACGTTCCGGGAACACTGAAACCTCCTGGGAATTTACCATTATTTTCACTTAAAATTTTGGTGCCCTCGGTGTATTCGACCCTGTTCTCAGATCATGGCTGGTATAAAGGAAATGGAGGAAATATGGAAATGGAAAAAATCTATTGATACACTTTTAGGAATTCTCTCGCATTTTAAAATGCAAAGACGTGAATTGAAGGTTTCGTAATGAATTCTCACGTTGGACCATGGCCGATTATCTGATATCTCAGCATTGTATATAAAAATAATACATGAAAGGCGAAAAAGTTCAATAATTCGGAAAAAAAGTATTTATACCAAAAATACCAGAAATACATTTATGTTCAAGAAAGCAAAAATAAGAATTAAAGAATTTCGCCATATGTTATTATTTGTCACGATTCGTGCTCATACATTATCATCTTTAAATAATAAAAATAGGCATTTCTGTAAACATCCGATGTGTTTTGATGACATTTTTTAAAAACTATTTTCGGTAAATCAAGAAAGAGGTTTAAAAACTCGTGGGAGTATGAATGAATGAATTTTGCGTTTTGGTTGTGAGCGAATGTGAAGCACTTACAAAGAATGTGGAACGAGCGACCGGATCAAAACTCCTTCCTCGAAACACAAACGGAGCTCCCTCCAGCCGCGCGTCCGCCGGCGGTCACAAAGACGCCCCTCCCGCGGCGGCCGCCCAGCCAGAGTGCCGCTTCCCGGAAATGCGACCGCGTGACGCTTTGACCTTTCAGGGCAAGATGCGGGGCGTTGTGGAAAGAGAGGGCGGGGAGGGCCAGAGAGGTAAAGAGCGGAAATTAGAGGCAACGAGTGGACGGCTGAGCGCACGTGATTCCGTCCGCGAGCCCACCCGTCCCCGACCCGTCCCCCGTCGTCCACCCGCCGCACGCGGCCGGGGTGTTCCGCAGGGTCCGGGACGTGACCGGGCTGTGAAACGAGTACAGGTGATTGCACGGACTGCGGGCGCCGACCATGGCGAAAATCCTATTACGCAAATGACGGCACGAAACACGCCAACAATTAGTTTTAATTTCTATTCAGTGTAAGCGTATTCAGAAACTTGACGACAATCTCCTAATAGAAAACGGCCCTCGACCGTCAATATCGTCTTTTCCAAAGTGGGAGCTTTGACACCGCTAATCACGCTAATTATCCAAACACGTTTCGCGCCGGACGGAGGGTGAGAATGAGGGGTGATGAGCTATTAATAAAAGGGGCGCCCGCGTGAGCCCGGAGCCCTCCGACAATATGGCGGTCGATTTTCGCTATTGTCACGCGCCTCACCGCCGCCCCGCCCCCGTGACGATACGGTCGTTTAAATGACGTTACGGATACTCATGCGGCTGCACAATAGACCTCCCCACCCCCCGCCCCGCGGACGCGCTTCGGCGCGCCCCACGTTTGGAAATAACGTCCTCACAGTGCCCTCTGTTTCGGGCATGATGTTTGTATATTGCTCTTAACTGTTGATATTTGATAGCGAAAAGAGAATGTGGATGTGAAATAGCGTGAGAGCATTTCTCGTCCTTTTTGCGCAATGTTTTGGTTTGCGAATGGCATTCGTGTCAATAACGTCTGGCATGTGACTCTATATTACGGAAATAAACACATTCCAACGGAAATATGCTTCTATTAAAATTGATAACAAAATAATTTTAATGTAGTCAATTTTAAGTGTCTAACTTAACATAACTTCATTCACGTAAATGTACTATATGCAAATGAAATAATTCAATAAAGATATCTTACTTGGATGTTCAAAAATGTTAAGTGAACTGAATTACTTGCTTATATTTCCAAAAGTGTATTTCAAATGAATAATGAAGGAGCATATTGTTTATTTTATATGTTTATTTTAATTTTAATTTAATTTAATGTAAACAGTTATGAAAAGTATTGAAAATGGGGAAGAAGTGAATTAACCAATAAATGTAAGAAAAGAGAGAAGCAGGGAGAGAGAGAGAGAGAGAGAGAGAATGGGAGCAGAGGAGACGAACAGAAAGAGATGGGAACAGAGTGTGGAGGAGAGGGGAAGACTGGAAGGAAAATGAAGAAAGTGGCCGAGAGAAAATGACAGAATGACAAAAGACCGATTTCACAAAATCGGTTTGATTCAGAACACTACGTAGAGGTGGTGAGACTACGTTTTGGAGAGGTAGTGATTGTGAATAGACCTGCTTCTGCAGGGATAAGGAAGTGGTTAAATAAGGACACAAAGCATGGCTCTTGCAATTAGAATGTTCGGGATCTGAACTCCTGGGATTCGTTGCATTGAAATGATTAGCCAGTTCACCGACGAATACGTAAGCGTTTAGTCTTCTGGCGAACGGAGCTTCTTGAACACCAGAAATTTCGGAAACTAGACAGCTCTGCGTGTGATTACGAGCGTGTAAGATGGAAGGGAAAGGCTCCTAGGGGGCTGGCCGGCGAGATACGTGGATAACAGTCGCGGTCCCAAGGAAGTTTAATCTGACAGGAGCACAGAGGAGTGGCAAAGCGTTGAAAAGGGGATTAGGCAGTGGCGGAGACTGGGTGTGCACAGCAAACTGCCGCCGAGCGGCCGTAAAAACGCGCTTTATTCAATTAGACCGGGCGTCGGGCGCGCTATCAGCAAACTCGCGCACTAACCACGCGGAATGTAGTAAACGCACGCGTTTTATGCTTCCGTATCAGATTTCACGGCGGAGTTCTGGCTACACGCTGCCGCCGCCGCCACTTGCTGTGCGATATCGTGTGGCGCGAACGTTAAGTGCCCGAGGGACCGCCGTTGGGGGCGGAGGGGGTGGGAGGCGGGGGGTGGGACGAAAGCCCATCAATCCACCCCTCCTCCCAACCGCCCGATATCGGATACCGCAGGCCCGATACGCGCACAGTTAACAATCCAGCCTGATAGCCGGCGGCGGCGTTGGCGGGCCGGCAGCGCTCCGCACGGGGGCTCTGCCAGGTGAGAATGATCGCGGGAGAAGCAATACGAAAGTGCGGTGTCTTGCCGTGGAATAGGGGCTAAAGAATCATGACTTTGAGTGAATCGATTGACAGAGTAATTTTTGCAGAGGCCATGAGAATTATGTTCGTAAACTAAAGGGTAGACTAGTGTTCACTAAACTAGCGTTTGAGAATGAGCGGGAGAAACGCAGTACGAGAGCGCTGTGTCTTGCCGTGGAATAGAGGTTGAAATGAACCAGTGACTTTTGAGTGAATCGGTTGAAGAGTAATTTTTAGAGGCCATGAGAATTAGTTCGTAAACTAAAGAGTTGACTAGATTCACAGCAGGGCCATGAGAATTATGTTCGTAAATTAAAGGATAGACTAGTGTTCCTTTATCGTGGAATAGAAATTTCAAAGATTGCGAATTAATGAATAAACATGCTATTCACTCATATTTGATCATATATTGTTCATTGTTTAAACTGATTTCTACAATACACAACACGTGAGTATATATATATATATATATATATATATATATATATATATATATATATATATAATATAATATACTACTATATATATATATATATTATATATATATATATATAACATTAATACTGGCTCATAAACAACTGTACGTACTTACATTATTAGTAACAGCTACGCAATAATATACTACTACATGAACCTCAAGTGAACATGAAGTTATCTAAATATTAGGCTACTACGAAATAAATTTATAGGTGTAAATTTTTATGAAATAATTTTTGAAAATATGTGTTAAAAAATTATGTTTTGAATGTAATCTGAAAATATCAGCTTTCTGCCTAACATAAATTTTTTCTATAAAAGATTTATGTGATAAAATTTAAATTTCACTTTAAAATCTGACAGTGACTACGCGAAAATCCTGGTCACTCGTTAACACAATGATACTAAAATGTAAACACAGAGCAAACATGAAATTAGCGATCCGGTGGCCGAGATCGCTAAGGCAGTTGTGTCGTAGAGATCTTGGACCGAAGGGCCTCGGGCGTGGTTATATTGTGTTATTCCTTTTACCCGTTATTTCATCTTCATAGTTACCATACCGTCAGCTCCAATAGTGGTCGCTAATGACCTAGATGCTGATGATTGTTTAGTGATTCTGGGCCCGTCAACAGCTTAGGCAATAGTCTCGAAAGTGTAGTGGATGTTTTTTCGTCGGGAGAAGGCGGTGATCTTCCCCCACTGGATGGCGGGATCCGGCACCGACCTACAGTCGGCTAGCGGGTTTTCCCCTAATCAGGTATCTCCCTCCATCGGGGCACCGCCCCATCCTGGACAAGTTCTAAGTCCCCGATCGGTCTAAGCTCCCGAACGGTTCTAAGCTCCCGATCGGTCTCCCAGAATATGTGGTAGTGTAGTGCATGTTAGTGTAAGTGTGTGTATAAGGGGAGAGGATAGGGCAAGGAAGAGGAGAGAAAGATCGCGCGCGGTCCGTGGCCCGTTCGTTAGAGAACTGCTCCGGCATTCGCCTGGTGTTGATCGGAGAAACCATGGAAAACTACCGATCAGAGCAGCCGATTGCTAGAATTCTTCTCCAGGTAGTGATTGAATTCGCCCTAGCTGAAAAGCTAGTGTCGAAAATATTGCCGCCGTCGGGCATCGAATATAGGACCTCCCTGCTGGATTTCGTCTCAAGACTAATGTTGCATCACAACAGTCCGGGAGAACCTCGCAAATTCTGACCTCGTTTCGTTAAAAGATAACTTTCCAAGGACGTTCTACAAATCGCGTCTCATTACAAATACACTGCTTTGCTTGCTGGCTGGCAAAATTGTGAACTATCTCGGAGAGAAGGAAGAGCGAATTCATGAACAAAGGTATTTAGACTAAACTCGGAATCTGCGGGGTTGACTAAAGAGGAGTTCTGCACGTAATAATCCTGATACTGTTTTATCAAAGACAAGGCAAGTCTTCGTAGTAGGTAGTAGTTTTTCACTCCGTCACAGAATAAATTGTATTCATGCTTTACGATATTTATAAAACGAATGTGTATCTTTAAATTTTATATCATTTAATTTAAAAATTTTTTACTTTATCCCTGTTAGTATTTTATCACACCAAAATAGATTCTATTTTCTTTTTCTAGTTGGGACAAAGTGCAAGAAAGTTATATCTATTCAATATATTGAGTCGTAATGACTAAAAAGGATTAAGAGGTTGTGAAATAGAAAAGTATATATCTGTCACTATATAATCTAGAGAACACTTTGTTTCTTTTTCTTTTAGTTTAAAATTTTCGATTTAAAATATGGAATGAATTTGTAACTTACTCTTTAAATTTGTTTTTCTTTAAATCAATCTCACTGATGTCTATGTGAAACTCTTTATTTTTATAAGGCTCGATAAATCTGAAACTCGTGTCAAGAGTGAATAATTCTTTACCTATTAAAGATCTAGGTGCACTTCTCGATACTAAACTCAAATGTAATAAACATTCGCAATCCACAGTCAACAACACTAATGCAAAAATGGTGCAACTTTATCCACAAATCAATAAAAAATTTAATCTAAATGTAGATAATGGAAAATTAATTTATATTGTCTGTGCAATTTGTAGAAATACTTACCTAATTAACCTGCATAATTTACAAATTACACAAAATAAAATTACGAAAAATAATAAGAGAACATTGATTCGTTTCAAACACGCAAATATATCATGAATTACAAATCCCAAAAAAAAGTATTTATAACGAATCAAGCGCAAAATGTTTTTGATCTTCTTCCATCCGAAACTAGCGTCAAACATTTCAGTATAGGTCAAACCGGAGAATTAGGACTCGAGAGACTAGTTGCAAGAGACTGGTTTTGTCCCTCATAACTGTGTACTACATAAATAGTTTAAAGTTATAATTATTCATGTTAAAACTCCTAAAATAATTTACTGTAATCTGTTTTATAACTGTCTTTTAAAACTAAATTTCTCAGTTACCCGATGGGATCCCGCAATTATTTTAATAACCAAATGTTAATGAACTGTAAAATTTGATTAACTAATAGTAGATTGGAACAAACTACCTGCAAAAGCACTAGAGACTCTTCCTTCTAATGTAGTGAAATTTATAAATATACTTAATTCTATGTAGGTCGTCATTAATAATACTGGGACTTTTATCATTATTATTATTATTATTATTATTATTATTATTATTTTATTAGTTTCATTATTATAATCGTTAGTATTATTAATAATATGGTCATGTCTCTTATACAGTGAAGTGAAGTGAAGTGTAGTGTGGGGGGGCACAGAAGGGGAGGGGAGTGTAGTGTAGTGCAGCGCAGTGAAATGAAGTGAAGTGAAGTGGAGTGAAGTGTTAGAAAAGCTATAAGTCAACATATAGACAACTCAAAATTAATTATAACTAGGATATTAATCTCTAATTCTAATTGTAATTATATTTGTAAATATTCGTAATAGTTTTGTAATTGTCGTATATCTAGTTGTAATAATGTTTGCCACCGAGCATAAGCTCAAAGCGAACTTTAATAAATCTATCTATCTCTCTATCTAACTTCTGTGAAAACATGTATTTATGGTCAGTTATAAGATACAAAAAGTCGTGACACGTGTACAAAAATACATAAAAGTCGTGACCATTTCTCTTGCGTTGCAGGGAACGTGTTCGTGATCGCGGCCATCCTGCTGGAAAGGAACCTGCAGAACGTGGCCAACTACCTGATCCTGTCGCTGGCGGTGGCCGACCTGTTGGTCGCGTGCCTCGTCATGCCGTGGGCGCCAAGCAGTGGACGCTGGGCACTGAGCTGTGCGACATGTGGACGTCTAGCGACGTGCTATGCTGCACCGCCTCCATCTTGCACCTCGTGGCCATCGCGTTGGACAGGTGAGCTGCCTTTGTGTCACGTTAGGGATGGGCAAAGTCCTTCTTTCATGTGAACGGTTCTGTACACGATCGTTCTTGTTAGTGAACTAGTTCATTAGAAGGAGATAGTTTATTTTGGTGACGTACATATTTTTTCAGCGATGAGGTTGAATTTTCTTTTCCGAAAACGTAGGGCGAGGGCAAAAAATTGTAGGTCAAGACCATAAAAAACACTCACTTTGATTATGAAATATGAATATTTTTTCTACATAACTGTATAAAAATTATAACTTTAAAATATTAAAAAAGTTTGAATTTTATATTGCAATAAGCTGTTTGATATAGCAGTAGGTTATAGAGAGTTACTAAAGGATACTTTGTTAAATTTTCATGAATGAAGTACTTTTTTTCATGGTAACAAGACAGTTGTCTTTGCAACCGTCTTTTTTAATGAATATAAACATTGTCCATATCACGTGCTGTTAGCAATGAGCAGGATCTCCCTTTATTATAGAGTTGTAGAATTAATTATTAATGATACGAATGGTTAATTTTGCATTTTATTTGAGAGTAGGAAATGATGCAACACGAGGCCGATAAGCCGAATGGAGCAATCTTACGAACAAAATAAAATCACTTTTACCACGTAAGGCATACACTATTTTTAGACTGCCTTTTTGACTTTCATTATCTTTTAATTCAAACATCCAAATCAAATATATATTCTATTAAGATCAGCAGTACATATTCGATCAGAAGACAAAAATTGTTTTCTTTGTTACAATCACTATTTTATCTGAACATATGAATATCTCCTCACTTTTAGCGCTAGTGCTAAAACTTGAACTTTAAGCACGCTTTGCATGCCCTCAAAGTAACTGCTTTTTGTAGGGAGTGCACAAAAAAATCTTTTTTACATGTGTAATGAACATGCTATTTCATAAGGTATACAAAAGCCCTGAATCTCAATTCTGCAAAATAATAAAGAACGTTTATTTTATTTTGTATTTAAATACTATGAATTATCTGCTTAATTTTGCTGAATCATATAATAAATAAAAATAAAATTTATTGAGAAACACGGCGATCAACTTAAGTTGAACTAAGGTGACCATCGAGCGGCGACCAGCTAACAACAGGCGTTATCAGGGGACTCTGAACTAAGATGAACGACAAACAATGACCAGCAAACTAAGGGAGCGATCAGTGATCTTTTTTTATTTTATTTAAATCTGTAAATTTACAATCTGTTCAAAACAAGAACAATAAGTAAATATGTTATAAAATACAAACTTGCATGGAAAGGTCACCCACTGGTGATCTTCCTTTATCATATTATACACTTGTAATGTTGACAAAACATTTGGTGTTGATTTTATTACAGTATTATCACTATTGTCATTTTAAAATCTATTTGGAAATCCAATGGTTTTTTTGGCTAGTACATTTTATGG
This sequence comes from Teleogryllus oceanicus, assembly GCA_964035755.1. Taxonomy (NCBI): domain Eukaryota; kingdom Metazoa; phylum Arthropoda; class Insecta; order Orthoptera; family Gryllidae; genus Teleogryllus; species Teleogryllus oceanicus. Next base: position 17,608,056 of record CAXIVR010000012.1, on the reverse strand, counting down.
TTTTCTAGTTTACTCACATATTTATGGCTAAGAGTTTTAATTTCTTGTTGTACTGTCCAGATTGGTTTCAAGAATAACTTGTATATTAAAAGTTTATTATCTGTAGCCAGCACAGATTTTCTTCCTAGCAACCAGTATAGCTGTTTGTATTTTATTTGTAGTTCCTTGCGTTTGTGCAGAATTTGTGCTTTCCATGTGAGTTTTCTGTCTAGGTGTACGCCTAGGTATTTGACAGTGGTTTCTTGCGATAGATCATGATGATTTAGTTGTACGGGAGGACAAGTTTTCTTATTCATAGTGAAAGTGATTTGTTTCGATTTAATTTCATTTACTTTTATGCGCCAAGTATAACCATAGAACCATAAGAACCATAGTTGTAGTTTGTCCAGATGAATTTGCAGTAGTAATGATGGTTCATCTGGTTCGTTGTCAGTTGCCATTATGGAAGTGTCATCGGCGAGTGTAGCTGTTACAGTATTCTCAGTGATAGGTAGATCATATGTGTATAGTACATACAGAACTGGACCCAATTCGCTTCCTTGAGGGATGCCGAATTTTATTGGGTAGTGATGGGAATATTCTTTCTTGTTTCACTTCAAACGATCGATTACTTAGATAAGACTTTAGGAGGGCAATGACCGGCAAACTAAGGGAGCGATCAGTGATCTCTGAACTAGATGAGCGACGACCAGCGAACTACGGACGGTGACCGGGGCAGATGAATGATCCGTTCAATATATGGTCGTTCCGTATCGTCGCGTTCCTTTTTGAGAATAGTTCATTTGAACTACTTCGTTCGCGATCGACACATCCCTAGTTCACGTGAATTCGTAGGCTTACGAGACTTGCGAGTGCACTTGGCTGTCCGAGTGACGCCAAGACCTGCCCTGAGGAAGACCACGGCAAGATGTCGAAACGTTGGCAACATAGCCTTCGGCGCGGCGTCACCCGGACCGGAAACATCACTAATTTGTTTAACGTTCTGGATCTCAATTGATCTCAGTTTATTAGCGTTGGTGTAAAAATATGTGCATGGTGAGACTGCAGCATTATACCCTAATAAGGATCTAAATGTAAGCGACGAACTACTAAACGATATTTCATTGGCATCTGGAGATGTAAGTGGACGTTTGGTTCTTAACGAAATAGTGAGTCATTTTGGTTTCTCATATTTGATGCAGTGTGAGTGCGAGTAGCTACTTACAGAATAATGATTGTATGGAGATTATCATGAATTTTTTTGGCTAATACGGTTTTAGTGAAAATAGATTTTTTGCAAAACAATGTGATTTCACGATTGTTATGTTTTTCTCAATGTGCTATATTGTGTCTATATTCCATTAACGTAATATATACATTACATAATATATTTGTATTTATTTGCATTTATTCCTTCTATGTCCCGTAATGGGCAATTAGCCTCAGCGCCAAGGATTAAGTTAGATCCTCAAGAACCCACGATGTCTCTAATTCGCTTAACCTTCGTGATTTCACGTAGTTAACGGACGCCGATTTCACGGTCAGTAAAAAAATATTCCAGTATTCGTTTGGATGACCGAGGAAAACAAAGAGAACCCCAGTCAGGTTGACTGGCACGGGGTTTGAACTCGGGTCTCCCGAATGCGAAGGCATCGCGTTTCACCCTGAGACACTTCGCTCGTTACATAATTCATTATTAAATAATAATTATTTCGTCTGGTGTAAAATGTACTTTATACGCGTTGTTATTTACACTTTATATTCATGTCTAACGGATAATAGAAGATAAAATGCTTTATGAAGTCCGCTCTTATTTACTTAATTAATAGTTTACCTATAGAGGACCAAGAAAGTAATGAGACTCGATTTGTAGTGAGACTAGCTAAACCCCAATTCATGCATACACAATTAGAAAAAACTCATTTCAATTTCTTAGATAAGTAGATTGGATATTTGTATGTCTATTTTGGTCTAGGCGTCGTTTCAACTGAATGACAGGTTTGTAAAGTTCTGAAAAATTTCTGATTTTACATCCACAAATTCAGCAACATTAATGTGTTTCAAAGAAATTTACAAACTCCCCACGTTTGTCACGACAAACTGTGATTTTCAGGGACGTAAACATTCTTTTCCTTTAACTTAAACGGAAAGAGAATGCCAATTGTAGAAAACGGAATTCTTTTCCTCTAAGCGAAACTTCATCCGGTTCTACGAAACAACACATCGACCACCCTGATCCAAGTATTGAAGAACTAAAACTTTCTTATCCTTGTTTCATGGGTTTCCCAGGGAGAAAGAACTCAGCAGTCACGGCTGTGCCAATGGCGTCTCGTGAATAGAATTCTTTTTACCCTTATAAAAAGATAAAGGTTTTATATCTAAGGATTTTGATAAGAATCAAGCATTCAATTTGTCAAACCATTCACCAAAAATTCAGAAAAAAGTTGGTTTTAGATAATACGTTAGTGTAGTAACTATATTTGTAATTTTCTGTGCAAGCTGATATTGTAAGATAGAACTACGCAGCCTGCCACCATGTGAGCGGCGTTTAGGGTTTTATTAGAGACTCAGGAACACTGGGAAATTCAAAAACATATCCAGTTGGTGACAGTCTTGTTTTACAATCCATAATTTGCTCGAAAACATTAATCTTAAGTGAAACATTGATACTACACCCCTAATATATTTCAAGATAACTAAATAATTCCAGTTTAATAAAATGTAACTTAGTACACGTGGACGAAATGTCCTTGAATTTGAAATTCACCAGTAGTTTTAGTCGCTCGGGAACCTCCTTAGCGGCTTGATCACGAGCGACTAAATGTGCTGGTGAATTTCAAATTATTTCGGTTAGGTGTACTAAGTTATATTTTATTTAACTGGAATTATTCAGTATCATGAAAAATATTTTGCGTTAGTATCAGTTTATAACTTAAAATTAATGTTTTTCGAGCAAATTAAAGACTGGACACACAAGACTGTTACCAACTGTATATACACTACAAATTTCTATGTATGTATTTGACGTTATTGGGTCGATAGTACGACTTCACCAGCTAGCTACCGGTATCCCTTTGCCTGGACCTAGTTAAATTCCCATGCTTGGGAATCTTGCCGTATGGAACAGCCACAATTTCTTTCATTCTTGGTAAGCAAACAACTGTTGTAATGGAAAAATCCTTTTTACCTTCTAATTGAGGTGTTCGTGATGGTTCATTTTGAAAAATATTGAATACTTTTGTATGGCGAGAGTATTTTATTTATTCGTGAGCAGTATGGGTGCTGCATTTTGGAAATCCATTTTGTGTTGTTTTGTTGAGTAGGAGTTTTATAGCTGCAGACCACTAGTTGGACGTAGTTTTTATTTGGAAAAAGTACAGTTACTTAAATATTAGAAACACGATTGAATAGATAGATAGATAGATGGATGGATTTACTCAGCAAATATTTGACAAGAAATAGTCGCAGAATTGCGTAATAATAATAATAATAATAATAATAATAATAATAATACAATAATAACAATTATGAAAATATAAAAATATAAAAAATAATGATTAGGAAGCAAAATAAATAAATAAAACATTTAACCCACAGCATCAGAACTACTTTGGGTGGGCATTGTTTTTTGTCGTTTTACCCTTCATTACATGAATTGCAGAGCTATGTTCCATGTGAGAGCGTAGGCTATGTTCCATGTCCCGTCTATTTCACTTCTTTTCTCTCACCCGATTCCCTCACTGAACATTTCAGCGAACCCAACCAAACAGTGTTCTGCAGACAACTATAAGTATATTTCTTATTCTAAATATCTAATACAAACTAAATAATATTGTTAATATAGACTAAATTATATTCGATCTAACCTATATCTAAAAATTTTAACAGGGTAACAAACGGTTTCAAAGACTGTCAAGGGTTAGCTATTTCAATCCTTTATTGTCTAATATAGAAAAGGGTTTTTTGTTATGTCTGTTCTCTGCTTCTTTCGTTCGATTTTGTAAGGATGATCTCCTCTGCCTTAGAGTCAATCAATTTTCAATGGTCCAGAATTTAATAAATTGGGCGCCCGACCATCTCGAAAAAATAAACCGAAATATTATTTACCTAACCTCTATGTTTTTATTTGAGAAATATTTGGACCACTGTATGAACCACTTAAAATCGATTGACCCCTTGGTAGAAGGGTTTCTCGATTCTACTCTGAATTTCACCCCACACCAGTTCTCCTACGTAAATTTTAAATAGAGCGCAAAGATTGACCTTTTTCTAGGTGTTGCTAAATATTCTTATGTCAAACCTACGAATATGCTTTATTTATCGAATGAAACTTTGTTCTGTCCGCTTTTGAATTTTAACTATACTCTGTCTTTATCTCCTTGCTGTGAGGGTCCCAACAAGCTACTCCATATTCTAAAATAGGGCAAATAAGAAAGTGTAATAATAATACAAGCTAAACCTTTTGCATTTGAACTACCTTTTAGTATGTGCGTAACAAAGTATAAATTTCTCTTTCTCCCTACTTTTCCCGGTACGTAATTTACATGCTTATCCCAGCTTGTTATCTAAGAGAACTACCAAATACAGTAAGAGACCTGAGGTATTAAGTTGGTATCTAACAAATAAAATAAAAGTGATAACTGCGAGACTTGCAAAATGTAATAGTTTGGCTTTTAGAGTAATTCATTTTCGATTTATTGCAGATTCCGCAATGTTCTACTTTGTTTACATGTTTGCAAATGTTCGACATCCCTGTTTGATTTTGATTTAAATAAACGATAGAGTATACAGTCATCTGCAAATAATCCGACGCACGAAGTAATATTTTCTGTCAAGTCATTAATGAAGGCAAGAAAGATTAGGGTATCAATAACACTCCCCTGTGGGACCCGAACGCGATATTCACAGATTCTTATAACTGTTTACCTACTCTACACTTTGTTTCCGGCCTGGCAAAATTCATTAACCCACGCCACGATCTTCAGGTAAATTTTCAATATTGTGAGTTTTTCAATTAGTAAATTGTGCGGAAAAACATCAACGCTTTTGCGAAATCTATTTTTATAGCGTCAAACCTTCCGTCTGAATCGATTTATTTAGCTAAATCCTGCAAGAGAGAATTTATTTGGCTCTCATACGAGTAAACCTTCCTGAATCCGTGCTGATTTAGAAAGAACCAACTCTCTCTTCAGATTTTTGACAAATGTATTGACTGTACCACTAGGTGCTTCATAATTTTGCATAAAATGGATGTAATGTCTATAGTGTACCTGTCAATCTTACGTTCTTCTATGTACAAGTATGGGGCACTTAATACAAGGTAATATTTGTCAAAATTAGGAAAAAGACAAAGGTTTTTTAAAAAATAAGATGAATGATTCGTGAAGTAAAAAGCAACAACTATAACTTTTATTGGGTAAATTTTTTTCTGCCAATAATTTCCAAATTTAAACATGCTTACGCTTTTATTAAAGTTTCTATCGGCAATATAATAATAATATTGGCGAATTTTGTTTTATCATATTTTCATATCAAATAATTTACATATTTCCATGTATTGTAACTGTTTTGCGTTTTTTTTTTCATTTTCCGGATTGGAATTTCTTTGGTGTTCTTTATTTTAGAGGAAAATTGATGATGATGTTTAATTAAGGAGTAGCATTAGAAAATATATTATTGATCATGCGCCCTCATTGATCCAATAAGACATTATAAATTTGTTTTTAGTTTTTTAAATAAAATAGATTAGGAAAATTATTGGAAAAGCAGTCCAAATTTCAGATTGAAATTTAGTCCTGATGTATTAAACTCACTGCAATTAATTTGGAAACAAGTTTCAACTATGAGAACAAAATATTTCGTCAGAAACGTAAAACAAGTTCACTGCAATAAATAAGAGACAAAAATAAAAGGACATACAATGCAATCGTTTGAAAATAAAAGTATAAATAAATAATTAATTATACACCCATTTTCTAAAAGAATTGTTACTCGGATGTGTGACATACACACGTTTCCTCTTCTAAATAAACTGGGAAAATAATGTCAAATTTGCCCATTCTATCTCATATTTTTCTTCGGTAATTCCGTTTAATAAAATGTAAATATTATTTTTAAAATTTCTTAATACCGAAGCACTGAAATCAATAATCAAAGAGGCATGTAAGTTATTCGAATCGCGCCTTCAAAACAAAAAAAAAATCAGCCTAATGAATAACGAAGTCGGTAATCAGTAATACGTAGTCAGTTGAGGTTAACCCGCAACTGTGGATTACCAAGATCTAAGGCGTTACGTCCTTCCATTGTATACTGTTCGACATTGCCTTTAATCCAGTACATACAAAAAAATAAGCGCGAAAACATTAAATGCGCAAATCCGTCAAACGACCACTCTGGATTTTTAATTGGGTCACTCCACTAACACACCTCCCACTGGCGTAGGAGTGTACTCGTGGCGGAAAAAGTGGTGTATTTTCGCAGACGCCACTTCCTGTTTTCAGGGCAGACCCGTGCGTCACGCCGCTGGTTGGTAGCTGCGGTATCCAGCCGCAGCCCACCGTCAAATATTCACAGGCCGCCTACGGTGTAGCCGCCTGCCGCTTTCGACCACGCCCCCTCCGCCCACGCCCCTACCCTCCTCGTTGAATCAATCGGAGAAGCCGCAACTTTCCGAACGGCATGCCGAAGCCCTAGCCTTTCCATTGCAGCCCCTGGATCCCTTACAGAGAGTACGGTCTAGCGATAGGATAGGGCATAAAAAGCTACTTTCCCGAATCACAGAAACGTGAACACAAGAATTAAACACATTTGCTTCCAATGTTAATAAAGATCGTCGTGGATCTATCTCATAAGGTTCGTCGTGTATCAATCTCATAAAGATTCGTCGTGTGTCAATCTCATTGTTCCGACATTGCTTTAAAATTCGCGTTGTACAGATGTGATTTATTATGTTTGCAACTGTATGACAAATAAGCAGGCTAGAGAAACAAAATAGAGTTAATTTATTATAAATCATTCTTAAGAAATAGAAATGTGAATACCTATGTTTACCCTTTAGCGAATTGAATATTTTGATACAAGTTTTTTGTAACGTTTCTTTATCATAGTAGCATATGAAATAAGGTTAAGTTGCTTATACAAGTAGGAAAAATTAAAAGAGGTCTTTCGTACGTTTTTTCATCAATAAAAGTATATTTTGAAATTTGAATAATTGGAACTTTAATCACGTAAATGAGTAAAAATTTGTCTGCTTACATGAGCTGCTGCCCAATCATTAGAGCCCCTAATTAATTTAAAACATGTCTTACTTAGCCAAAATTGTATATTCAGATTTAATACTGTCATTTGTGGACTCAAATTGGCATTCTTGTTAGACGAAAGAGAGAGAATCTGCTTGCCATTACAGCAGCTTCTCCATATAGTTTACCATTGTACCGTTGGAAGTGTCCGATAAGTTTAATTCATCAAATTTTAACCTTCATTAAAATTCATTATTTTTTGTTTCACATTTCACCCAACTAATACTCTGTCATCTTTAAGTTAAAAGATTTCAATTTAATACTCTTAGTTCGTTATCAGCGTGTACAACCGCAATAAATATCTGCAAAGCCAATTATGACCGCTTTCTCGTCCTCATCACCTCTACATCATCTTCTCTGGCTTCCGTCTTGCAAACTCGAACTTATCATTGTATTTGCTTATGGAAACTACATGTCTATTGACATATAATGTATTTATTTGCGTATCGTGACTACAACTAGACGATTTTTGTATTTCCGGAACATAATAAAGAAACCTGTCCAAATGGTATATAAAGTATGGAAAAGTATGTTGACAGATGTCAACATACTAAATTATCACTAAATTACCTTTATTTTTGTAAAAAAAATAATTCAAAATAATCAATTATTCTACCGAATATATCCACTTTATTTTGTGGTAAACAGATGGAGCATTAAGTATTTGTGCTTATTTAAAATTATTTATGTAAATCGTTTCATTTTCATAGCAATACAAAAGACATTGTAATAACTGTTTTAACTAAAATAAGCAAGTCAAAGTCCCTCAAACTATCTCATATTACAAAGGTATTGTTTAACCTAGCTTTTGTACTATTACAATACTCAATAGTTATATTACACCATACAATTTAATAATTTCTAATAGTTTCAATATCTTGACATTCCTCTGCAGAATTTAACAATTTAGATTTAAAGATTTCCTCCATTTTAAAGAAGCTTCCTTACAATATATGTTTCAGTTCTTTGACTCGACAGGTCGCTATGGGCTCTACCCGACCTCTCGGCCATGGGATAAAGCGTTCGTGTGGTTAGCACGAAGACGTAAATCCACCGTATATACTGGTATTGCCGACCTGGATGGCCGAGGTGGCTAAGAGCGAGTACCGACTCAGCGCTTCGGTCCGAAGGGTCGCGGGTTCGAGTCCCGCCTTAGGCATGGTTGTTTGTCCCTTGTCTTTGTATGTATGTGTTGTCGCGGAGGGTCTCGCGTTCTGCTGACCCCAGATCAGAGGAGCCCGCAAGTGTGTTGGGGTCTAGTGTATGGTCGAATATTCATCCCATCGGGACGCAAAGGGTAACCGGCTGTCGGCTGGATAAAACCGCTAGAAAGAAGATATACTGGTATTCATAACCTTAGGGTGGGCTTTCTCATAATCACACACCAATGGATAGTGGGGCATTTGTAAAGAAAGGGTAGAGCTATAATTTGTCTCGACCGGGAATCGAACCCGGGGTTGCGCGAAAGTGAACACGATAACCAACGAGTTACCGAGGGAGACACTTACATTATCTAGACCAGGGCATTCAAGAGTGAGATGGGAGGTGGAGACTGTGCCCTACGCTTTGAACAGGGTTCTGGATCCGACCTTTTAAATAACTGACAAAAATGAAGTTTGAAATGACCTTGCCTTAGTCTTGTAATGACAACCTGTTCTTTTCTCTTTAAGAGTTTTGCTGGGAGAGCTGGGTCAAGGATGGATTGCCTGACTAGATGGGAGTTTGGAAACTTTTAACTTCCAGTTAAGAGTTCCCACAACTAAAGCAGGAATCCATTACTAGCTATTTGAAGTCCTAAAGAGTGCCTTGAATTTATATATATATATATATATATATATATATATATATATATATATATAGAGAGAGAGAGAGAGAGAGAGAGAGAGAGAGAGAGATAGATAGATAGATAGATAGATAGATAGATAGATAGATGCCTTAAACCAGAAATTCAACTTATGTTACAAAAGGACCACGAAAAAAGGAAAGAGTATTAAAAAGTCCATTTACTAGACAATTACATACGAGAAAACTATGAAGTGTAAGAATGATTTTGATACTCTTTTGCAAGAATTTAAAATAATAATAATAATATATAATAATAATAATAATAATAATAATAATAATATTTACATCTCTAAAATACAAGCCTATAAAAACTCAAAAACACAGTTTTTCAAATACAAAATGTATTTAAAACACGTATTTCAAATACATGTATTTAATGAAGTTTTAAAATACAAGTATCAAATACAAGTATTTAAACGTAATCAAATACAAGTACTTCCCAATCCTGCGTATATACTTTATTTTGTTCGCATTGAATATTCCGTGACGATATTGCTTAGATTCATTAGATGAAATATTTAGATGAAAGCTAGATAAATTAACAATAACGGAGTCATGATTCTGTGATCGAGCGTCTCAAAACTAACCCTGACTCTACAGTTTGCCAGTTAAAGATATTTTTACATTTGAAGATCACATGATCAAGACGGTGTTCCCACACATCTATAATAGCTATTTTCTTATTAAAATCGTCAAACAGCGCCTACTAATTCATTGTTCTTAAACAAATTTCGAGGAAATATAAATTGTGAATATTTTTAGAGAGTTACAATATCAAAAAGGTAACAGTATCAGAGTCAACTACACACAACGCGTTTGAACTTTTAAATTTAGTTCCTAGAATGTCTTCTTATAGATTTTATTTGCACCAATATTATTTCTGCAACTATTAGACAGCTTATTTTTATTTATTGTATTTATTAGTAATACAGTACTAATAAATTTGTCGCTATTGTCGCCATCTTTTGAAATTGTCGCTAAAAATCAGTAGCAGGTACAATAATCTTCAAGGTTCAGAGGTAAGTATCTGATATTCAGTATTGTTTAATCATTTGTAATTAATTTCACCATCACATCACATTTACATTTACCAGTTATTAGAAACTGAACAGTGAGCTGTTTATGTATTGATCACAGAATTCTGCGTATCAGGTGTGGAATCATGACCTTGAAAACACGCTTTCCTCTTTATTGTCAAAATCACGAATCACACTACAACTTTGCTAGCCTTGTCTGTCTACGAGATCTTTACTACGTTTCACTTTCCTGTTTATTGTCAAAATCACGAATCACACTACAACTTTGCTAGCCTTGTCTGTCTACGAGATCTTTACTACGTTTGACATTCCCGCAGGCAAAACATTTAGGCGGTGATAGACGCTGTTATCCTTCAAATTCAACTTAATAATCGCCGTCGTGTTTCAAATCCCCCTCCCTTTTCCTCCTAAGCACGGAACCTCGACGGCGGAGCTTCAAACGCAAATTCCACAGGTTGCACCGCTGACGCCCTGCGTGCTAACGTCTCTTCACGGATGACAGGCGCTGCTATTTTGGCTCGTTGACACGATACGCGCTTAGCCCCGCCGCACGCGATCTCCCGGCGCTTCCCCCCCGCCTCCCCCTGTGGGCCTACACCCTCGCTGGGCGGGGTTCGGAGCCTCTGAAAAACAGCGTCCGTCACCCGCGAGACGGCCACGGACGAAGAGATGTATGGCCGCTGGGCACGATTGCAAGCTGTATGGAAATCCTTTGAAAGGAAATTGTAATATTTAGCGCTAATTTTCTGCACGGATCACCTTTGATCTAACTGACGCATTTTCCACCATTATTCTGCGGATATAAAGACAAACCAGGTTCAAATTTATTCTGTATTCTAATTTTTATAACAATGTAACAATGAATGTACCGGGAGAGGTGCATCAGTGCATCAACCGATGTCACTGTGGTGCCTCTGACCGGGAGGTCCTAGGTTCGAGTCCCGAATGTGGCAAGATTTTCGACAGTAGCTTCTCACCTAGGTAGAATTCAGTCGCTGTCTGGAAGAGTATTCTAGCGGCCGGCTGCTCCTATCGCTAGTTTTCCCTGGTTTATCTGACCAGAATGCCAGGGTCAGTACCCTAACAAACGGGCCAGGTATCGCGCGCGATATTTCCTTCCTCTTCCTTGTCTTATCCTCACCCCTTACACACACGTCTACTAACATGCACTATACTAGCACATGTGCAGGGAGACCGATTGGACCTTAGAGCTTGTCCCGACAGGGGCGGTGTTCTGCTGGTGGAAGATACCTGGTTGGGGAAATATCCGCTAGCCGACGATAGGTCGGCTACGGATTTCGCTATCCAGCGGAGAAGTCCACCGCCCGAGCAACGTCCGGAGCAAAAGATGCACTACACTTAAGGGAATAAGGACGCTAGTTGTTGACGTGCCCGGAATCTCAATCAATCCACAATGAATGTCATTAGTCCCATTTAATGACTTAATTCACCATTTGATATTTTACCGTATTATAATAATTTGTTAATATTAATAATATACAGTAAGAATATAAAGAACCATAATGAATATTAAATTAACAAGGTCATGAGTGAGGTGAAAAAATATTATCATTACAATCAAGTATATAAACAACTTAACAACACCGTTTATTTATGAAATTATATTGAAAATAAATTCCTTTGTTATAGATGGTGCATTATTAATTAACTGTATGTATTATTACTGACAACGGCGATTAAATTGTGAAAGAATGCATGGTTTCTTGATTGCGAAATTAAACTGTTTTGATATTGATTAAAAGCGAGTATACTACCTTAAAGTGGAAGATATCATTTAAATGTAGGCAAACATCATTGTAGTATTGTTATTATTGTTTATATTGTTTATATTGCTATTATTGTATATTATTATTATTATTATTATTATTATTACATTTTCGCTAGTTATGAGTAATGTCTTCCTGATACTGTCAATATTTTACTGGAAGATTCGGAGTTCTATTGCGACATACGTTTACCGTTCGAATTATATAAATAATCACGATCACAAAATTATTGCAAGCGATGTATGAGGGGTAAAGGAGGAACAACAGAACAGTAATGTTAAATCGAAAGTTGTTGTGAAATCTGAAACTTTCAAAATATGTTTCTAACAAAATTGACTTTATGAGTAGATTTAAGGAACGAGTATTACAATTGAGCCGTTAGCTAGAAGAGGGCACAGAGGTCTATAGTCCCTTCTTCCGGAGAATGCAGAAATAAATTCTGCATACTTAATCTATATCCAAGCAAATTTTTATGTTAGGTTGGGTTGCAATATTCCGTTACATGAAGAGAGTTCTCCAGGATATTGCACCCTATCCCGTAATTCCAGTCCCAAATAATCCTAAAAATGAAATAGACCTAATGACCTAATTAGACCTAAAAATGAAATATTACTTATATTTCAAATTATTTTCTTATCTTTTGTCGATATCAAACATCAACTACAAATTGTCGATACAACTACAAACAAGTTGTCAAGAAAAAATTAAATATTAACACAGAGGACTGCTCAATTTTATTCCATTTAATGCTAGAAGTTTTTATTTTGCAACCGCCAAAGCGTATGAAACAAAAATCTTCAATCGAGCAAATTCGATAATTTCCTCAATCTTAGCAAACTTTCAGACAATGGAGATTGAGGTGATAACAATAAGAATCCGGGGCGATGTTTGACTCTGAGAACACTGCAGATGACAAGCTGACTTATGCGAGCGCGCGCCTGTAGACACGCTGGCACTGTGTACACTCCTGGATGTTGGTCCAACACAGACGGGTGCCAAACTGAAGCAGAGAGTAAGCCATATCGAGGACCCCGACAACAGCTGCGCTCCGCTCGGGGTGGCGAGGGCTGGGGCGGGGTGGGGCGGGCGGGGCGGGCGGGGCGGGCGGGGCGGGCGGGGCGGGCGGGGCGGGCGGGCGGGGCAGGGCGGGGCGGGGCGGGGTGGGGCGGCGGGCGGCGCGGGGCTGGGCGGGCGGGGCGGGGCGGGGCGGGGCGGGGCAGGGCTGAGAGGGCGGGGCGGCGCGCGGGCGCGGGGTGGCGCGGACGGGGCGGCGCGGGGCGGGGCGGCGCGGGGCGGCGCGGGGCGGGGCGGGGCGGGGCGGGGCGGCGGGGCGGGGCGGGGCGAACATAGGCGCCGGCGGCGCTGCGGCTCAGGGAGTGAGCGCGGGTGCGGCGGGGCAACCGAGGTCAGCAAACGATCGGAGGGGGGGGGGCACAAGGCGGCGTATTGGCTAACCCTCTGAGGCTGCTGCCGTCTGAGTTGCCTCAGAGATACAGCATTACCGTTGTCACTGCAGAGACTCTGATTGGGAGGTTCTCGAGTTCGCGTTCTGACGGTATTGGAGTTTCGACACGAGCTAATTAGCTAAGTCAATCTCAGTCGGTATGAGGAATAGAATTAATGCAAATGGCTGCTATAATCCTTAGTTTTCCGTGTTTTCTTTTCGAGAAATACAAGGCGAATGCCAGAGAAGTGTGCTAACAAATGTATCGTGGACCGCATGATATATTTCCTTTATCTTCCTTGACTTATCATCTTCCCTTACACACACACACACACACTAACTTATATATATATATATATATATATATATATATATATATATATATATATCGTAAATACTCAATATCAATATCTCGTAAAATACAAATGATAAAATAGAAATGAATACAAGTATCAATTATCCTAATTCTATCATGCACTTCCGTGTAAATTGTATTGCAAGAACTTGAACCATTCAAAACCTGCAGGATATACTAAAGTTATGTGACTCTTCCTGTATATGCACTAAACTACCTCACATGTCGGGAGACCTTTCATAACTTAGTTTGTTCCGGTTGGAGTTGTGTCCCGAGATACATGGCGAGGGACACCTGGGGGATACCTACAGGTAGGCATCGAATCGCACCATCCAGCAATGGAGGAACTTCGCCTCTTCCGGGATAAAACGTTCGCTACACTAACGGGACTAATGATCACAGCACTTGACGTTTTCGGAAACGTGTCAATTAATTAATTCTTTGCTGCCCTCATCTTCTCGGATAGGACCCCCATCATCAAGGGGCGATCATACAACGGTCGATTAGTTATAATTTACAGAGACCTTTATCGTCTGAGCCGTTCTTTTTTTTTTTTTTTCAAAGATCAGCATCATTGTTCCCGCATCTTCTTCACAATCATTTCACAAACACAACATAGATATCTGAATACACGTAGTGTGATGTTCATAAATTTGCAAACCTGAATTTCAATGAACTTATTCGGAAATTGTTATTTAGATAGTGTTTTTTTTGCTATATTCCTCCTTAGCTTTCTAGCAACTGCCTACTCCAGCTCTTCCTTTGATCAGATCTATGAGACGATGAATTTGACTATGGAGAGGAACAGGAATTACGAGAATGAACGTGACGTGAATGGTGCAAAGTGACAAAAGTGGAAGGATACCAGGATACCAAACCTTTCTTAAAAACATTTACACGGTTACTCCAACTCTCGCCGCAGGGGGGGGGGGTTACAATGGTCTAGGTTGTTGTGGTGGAGTGTCGTGGACGACCACCCGGATCCTGCGTCTTTTGGCCCCACTCACGTCGTTAGCTTTGAAGGTGCAGGCTGTGAGAAGGCGATGCTAAGCTCCTGGTAGTCGGGTTTACCCAGCTACCCACCAGTTGGGCCTATGGCGCGTCGCCCTTTGGGCAGGATTGGGCGAAGGATGCTTTTCGGAGTACTCCGGATCCCACTTTAAAGACCGGCGGGTAACTAGATACCACACATCAGGTGGCCCAGGTTCCGGCGTTACTCACGTCGATAGCTGGCAGTAAGCAATGAGGAGACGCGATGGGGACTCCGTGCCGCCTGGTGCTTAGTTCAGGTGGCCCCCAGTTGGGCTCTCGGATTCGTCGTGGCAGTCGCCCGATACTCTGGGCGAAGAGGAGGGAACTCGTTCCCGCTGCATGTGAGTGGCGCGTTGTTTTGATTCTGTACTATCCTAGAAAGCTAGAAGCTCTGAGCTGGCAGGGCGGCCCTTACCAAGGCATTGTATGGGGAGGTTACCGTGAGGGTAAATTGGGCTCCGACTGGATCCGAACATCTGCCCCTCGGCGTTTGGCGTGTCGGTGGGGGGGGGTGAGGATAAGAGCCGCAAAGGCAAAGGGGCTCACCCCGGAGACTTGCCCCCTGATAACGCAAGGACAATGTGGTGTTGTAGAGCGCATGTTTTTTTTTGTTTTGTTTTTTAATTTGTTGCGTCTACACCTTGACGCAACGCGTCTCCAAGCCCCTTGCGGGCGTTGAGCGCTTTACACTTGGAAGTAATCCTCCATTAATGTGCTTTTACTTTTTAATAATTGTCAAGTCTCGTCACGTCGCCAGTCAGTGCCTTTTATCCCTTCGGCCAGGGGCTCGACGCCGTTAGATCCCGGGGTTCCTGGCCGGTCACCCAACCACGAACCCGCGAATCTTAACCTTCGTGGCTTCACGGAGTGACTTCACGGTGACTAAACGCATTCGGCTAGCGCCGCCGGCAAGAAAGTTTTCATACATACTCCAACTCAATCTCACTTATGAGTACTCCAACAACTGTACACAGGTTAAGAACATGCGTGTTGGTCGAAGACGCCTCCCTTCGTAAGACGATGACCATGTAGATAACTAGAACGTAAATTATGGGGTAAGGAAAGTATATACGTGGTGCTCTCAGAAATGAGTTGTAGGCTCGCAGTTAACATTCATTTCCCATTCAGCCACACGCGAAGCATGAGAATGCGCCTCCGGAGGCAGGCTGGGCTGGGCTGGGCTGGGCTGGGCTGGGTCGGTGCAGGAGGAGCGTCAATACACGGCCGGGCCGTCGGGCGCAGCGCCTACGGGGGCCGATGAAATATTGCAGGATCCGCTAATTCGGCAGGCAGACGGGCGAGCGGGCGGGCGGGCCACGGACGGACAGCCCTTTGTGGTGCCGCACGCGCGCTTCCTCCCCCCCCGGGGGCCCGCTCGCCCGCCCCCGAGCGCCCGTCTCTCTCGCTTCCCCTCTTCCCCGCCCGCTCTACCACGCTCTCTATCTCTCTCGCTTGCTCGCTCGTTTGTTTAACCTTTGCCCCCGCTGACGTCACAAGCCGCCACTGACGTCATACGGCCCGGGCGAACCCCGATGGGAGGGAGGGAGGGAGCGAGCGGGGGGGGGAGGGGGGGAACAGGGAGCAGCGGCGCCCCTACCTGTTGCTGCCACCGCCCCTCCTGCGGCCGCCGTTACAGCCCGGGGGAGAGTAGAGGAAGGCGGCGGCGACCGAGACAGTCTTGCTAGTGCTTGTGCAGAAGCAACGTCAATGGGAAGCAATAGCCCAGGGCTTTTGAGGACACGGGCAAGGAACAAGTTGGCAGTGGCGAAGGCAGTAGTCACTCTTTGAGTCATGGCCAAATCATAGGACTATGGCTCTTTTGAAGTGGCTAAGGATTCCAGAACAGTGCAGAGAGAACCGGCGAGGTCAGTCTTTTACAAGAACCCTTCTCCATCCACTGGAATCAGGTATTACACTGTTTGCAAGGATATCCCTGCCTGTTGGGGTGACCATTTTCTCTTTTGATTTTCATTGAGAACGGGGTCATACTATAGGATACAAAACCGTACAGAACATTTAATAAATTTCATTACTGACCAATCAGAAGCTTGACAAGTGATGTTATAAACACTTACTTTCTCGTGTTATTTGTGAGTATTTCGTACTATTTTAACATTACAATTTGTAATCTACTAATTATTCACCTAAAAAAGAACTCTCTTCTCTCCCGTTAGCTTCAAATTTTCAAATCAATTTCTCTGCGCAACGAACTTATTCATATTGATTTCAGCACCTTCATTTTGGAGAATGTCCTGTGAACAATTTAGGCGCTAGTGTTGTTGACGAATAATTTGTGTCGGTACAAAGGGCCCCAAGATGTGTATTTCCGTAAAAATATTGCCATCCTTTCTTTTTTCAGCATTATAGAACTTTCTCCATGTTACGATTAACTTCCTTTACAAATGTGCAAATACTATGCTGTATACTACTAGCATGAATAAACTTCTCTAGCGTATTCTTAATTTCTTATATGCTTACATATATTTCGTATGTAATACATAAAAGAAAAGAAAAATAATTGCATATTAAACAAATGGGTCAAACAGTGAAATTTATCAGCAGCGTTCACTGAAGCACACGACTAAAAAGGATATTGAGCGTTCAGTGTAGTTTAGAACCGGCGAGGACGGTAGAACAGTGGCGGCACTGATATTCGAATGACGCAATTAGTAATACGAGGGTTGCAGAAACGGCAGTGAGTGTGACCGCCATGGGACTCACATGTAATACCAAATAGCTTCATGGCCGCGACTGTAATTCGGCCGTTTGCGAGAGTTAAATTTGCAAACCAGCAGTCAGGGTAGAGACTGACAATCTGCTAGGTATCGGGTTCGATACCACAGGATGACCAGTGAAGTAAAACTCACAAGAAGATATTACAACATTTAATTTGGCAATAGCTCTGCACAAGTTGGAACGGCCGAAAGATGTTATGAGCTCAGTGACTTGTGAGCGAATACGCTGCTTTGGCCGTCGTGCTTCTCAATATATATATATATATATATATATATATATATATATATATATATATATATATATATGATTTTACATGGTTACAAGAAATTACTAGAACAAGGTTTTACAGATTTCACAGAGGTAGTTTCCAGAACGTTTCAGGATGTTTATCACTGAATCGTCAAAACATATTATTGTACATATGGAAACGTGAAGCAAGTAGCAGATGGGGCGCTCGGCTGGGCGGCGCCGTCTGGAGGTCGCGGGGTGCGCGGATCTTCCTTGTTGATGTTTCCAATGGAATACATAACTCGAGTGACAGCGAGGGCGGCGGTAGTGGTTGCGGCGAGGAGTAAAGGCGAGGAGTGATACCTTGAAGGGGGACGGCTCCCAGTGGTAAGAGCTGTTCGGCAGCCTACGCAGCGCCTGTCTAGGGAGTCTCTTCTACTGACTAACGATACCTCTGGCCGGGATGTCCCAGGTTCGAGTCCCGACGGTGGCAGGACTTTCTACACGAGCTTGTCAGCTAGATCGAATACAATCATTGTCTGGAAGATAATTTTAGCGACCGGCTGCTCTGATCGGTAGTTTTCCATGTTTTTTTCGATCAACACCAGGCGAATGCCGGAGCAGTACCCTAACAAACGGGCCACGGACCGCGCGCGACCTTTAATACCTCTTCCTTGTGTTATCCTCTCCTCTTACACACACACACTTACACTAAGTGCACAACACTACCCCACATGCCGGGAGGCCTGCAGAGACCGTAGAGCTTGCCCCTGGGGTGTTGCCCCACTGATGGGAGATACCTGGTTGGGGAAAATCGCTAGTGTACGGTAGATTGTCCCTGGATCTTACCATCCAGCAGGGGAAGAACACTGCCACCTCCAGAGAAAAAGGTGCACTATACTTACAGGACTAGTGATTATTTTAGTTGACATGCCCGGAATCTCAATCAATCAATCCGACTGGTGATTTGAGGTTGGCCTTTTCCCGCACTGTTCTTGAAGCTTGCAACTTAAGATGCTTTGAGCCTGGAAAGTCATGAACTAGAACTTAAAAATCGAGAAACGAAGGAAGATCAAACTACGTACAAAACTATGTCTCCATTTCAATTCCAATTTTCATTCTGCAGGAGTCTCATCAATATCATAGTGGATTAGTCACGTCACACTTGTTACAATTATGATGCACTTCTCAATGTGAAATTTCAACTCAAGTTTTCACCGTTTTTCTAGTCCTACATAACGTACATCATCACAGAATTTTCAATTCTTTTATCATTGATATTTCTTACAAATGCTTCTCAGAAAATAAATATTCGGTCTGTATTTTCTCAATTATTGAGTGTAATATGATTAATAACCATTTGAAATGTTAAAAAATACTTCAGTTTACAATGTCATATAACCAACAACTAGGTATTAAATAGCGAGTATGGTCTGTAATTGCGCATAAAATAAATAGGTATAGTATGAAGCATTTGTAGCTCCTGATGAAGTTGAAGTAGTCAAATGAATGATTTCGAATAATGACATACGTCTCATTACGATTATAGTCTTTTTTATCAATATTTTCCCATGTTCACCAATAATTTAGTAGATTCTAAATGTATACTAAAGTGCTGTTTGACATTAAGGTACCTAAAATGTCAAGGTCATACGATTGGTCAAATAAAAAGAGTAACAATAAAGCGAGTACTTCATAAACTTCGTTGTTTATTTTGTGTCATTTCACCAAAATGAATTTGGAAACGTCTATGACGTAACGCTTGCGCATGACGAGTCAGATATTGACGTGCAATTTGAGGATGGAACGACTGAACCGGCTATCGCATACACGTACGATTAAATGTAATTAACAACTTCCTCTCAAATAAAACAAAATAAATGTATTTGCATGCCTCGAAATGAAAATTCATCATTTAAAAGATAGAATTTGAAAATTAATATGGAATATGCCATTAGCGACACCACTAGAATTTTTATTCAACCACAACATAATCATAGAATTTATTAGGCTACAAAACGATTAAAAGACGCAGAATGTTCGATCAAAATTACAGAGAATAAATAACTCTTATGACAGAAGAGCACTGAGTTCTATGGTTAAATTCATTTTTAAAATTTTATTTACAGTACTCTATCATGTTTTGCTGGAGGGACAAATTATATTACTTATTGAAAGTCCTATTGAGAGCTGAAACCCTTTTTTTTAATATCATTCTCTTATATACTACATACAATAAATGGGTAACTTGCATTGGCGCATATATGTTCGTCCGTTACACCGCATGTAATCCACCATTTCGAAAAGTATGAAGAATATGAAAAATGCGATATTCGACGCGTCTCAATGTGCTGGTGGGAAACTGCCATTATTTCAGAATTCATTTAAATTGATCTATATAAACCTGTTTTCACATACGGCCAATCGTAGGTCAATGTATCTTGGAGAGTGAAATCCCGGGTTAGTTTACAAATGCTATCAGAAAATGAAAAAGGAAATAAGATTAGAATGTTGTTTGAGCTGAAGTTTTTGTAAATCAAGAAACGACAACACAGGCGACATTACAGACACCACAAAACACCAACTATAATTTCACTCGATGAAACGAAATGTGAGCACGAACGAAAGGGTCGCCCCCTATTTGAATGCTTCGTATACCGGCACTTCACAATATAAAGTAGTCGCTGCTAGGACAACCCTTCAGGTGGCGTGTGTTGAGATGCGGTTTTGGTACACCCCCGAGTTGAAGTGGTCATATGGTTGTAATCTGACATGACCTCGTACTGCAACCACACAATTGCTTGCAAGTTTTTATGTTGTTTAATTTTATATTATAATCAATTTTTTGTCAAAAATTATTCCACAGGATGGAAAAGTGACACATTTGTACAATCATGATTTTTTTAACTAGTTTAGCGCACAAAAGTTACTTTAAAAACATTATAAAGCGCCTCAAAGAGTCGTTTATTATTATTATTATTATTATTATTATTATTATTATTATTATTATTATTATTATTATTACTATTATTATTATTATTATTATTATTACTATTATTATTATTACTATTATTATTATTACTATTATTATTATTATTATTATTATTACTATTATTATTATTACTACTATTATTATTATTACTACTATTATTATTATTACTACTATTATTATTATTACTACTATTATTATTATTATTATTATTATTATTATTATTATTATTATTATTATACATTTCACCTGGCCACAGTTGGGAAATTTAACAATTACATGGGACAGTGTATCACGCTTCGCAGTTGCCAACTACCATTGCGCCCCTTAGCTATTCAAATAGACGTAACGTTGCAGGCCCCTGTGACGTTTACATTTCACTTTTCACCACCTAATTCAAGTTGTAACTTTTAACAATTACGTGAAAATATGTTCCCCATAATAGGTGTTTTACATATAACGTAATGGCTAAAACTCCTAACTCTTAAAGGCTGTTCGAAAAGTTGGCTGTCTGAATATCTGAAGTGTTTGGAGCAACCGGGCGAATTGCGAGTTCGAACCCCGTAACGAACTCTTAAAGTAGTCAAACAAAACTGTTATTATTACAAATTTATTATTATTATTATTATTATTATTATTATTATTACAAATTATTGTTATCGTTACGAATTATTATTATGGTTATTTTTATTATTATTATTATTATTATCATTATTATTATTATTATCATTATTATTATTATTATTATTATTACGAATTATTGTTCAGCATTATTATTGTAAAGAATAATTATTATCATTATTATTCCTTTATCAAGTAGAAAGTGTCTTTCCGTGTGATCCTACCGGTGTGGAATTCCTTTCAGTAGCGACTTATCTAAGAAATGTTGATGAGCACAGTGTCAGAATGAATACTTCGCACTAACACGGTTTTCAGTACTATTTGGGACTGTTAAATGACGATCTACAGACAATATGGCAATGTACGCTACTTTGGGCATTCAGAGAGAGCTTGCTGAATAGAACAACTATTTTCGGACTAGGCCTTGTCCCTCGGTTGATTGCCCTATTCGAGCAGCTCACTTCACTTTCGCATCTGTTTTCACCACCTCTCCTCGCTACTCTTCGTATTTGCACCTCGCTTCAGTGAGCTCATTTTCCTGCCAATTCAAGTTCAATGGCGTAGAAAGGGGAAATTAAATCGAAATGATGGCTACTCTTCACATGTAAAAAATATTGAACAAAAATGTGTTTTAGAGCGTTTCACAAATTCATAATTTGTTCTGAAACATTCTGTCAACAAGGAGAAATCAAATAAAAACTACCAAATTCACGTAGATGTACTGAATTAGATCGAAAGTAAATGTTATTACTGTTTTCTACTGGTCTTTTATATTTGAAGAGCCCCGCAGTGGACGTTGATAAAATAAAACGAATAAAGGAAAACAAACAACAGTTCTAACAGCCTCTTACTGATATTGAGAATCTTAAAGTTGTATCCATCCTTAATGTGTAAAACCTTTAACTAGTATTACGTGGTGAATTTTTACTATATATAATATGCGTTTAATGATAAAATTGCATGCTTTCAACCATGTAGTAGTCAACCGTTTTGCATATTGCATCGTTTCAATAGCTTTACATTTGTACGAAATGATAAACATATATTTCTACAATTTTAGCAAAAGTTCATTCAAAGCCACGAAATAAGTTATTCATTCATTTATTATTCGAACATTCTCAATTCTATCTAATTCTAAAAAGTATTGTTCTGATTCAAGGTGAAAAAATTAAATATTCACCTCGTTCATTATCTGAATAGAAAACCTTTTTTGCTTACTCAATGTGTAAAATTAAATTCAACCCTACATACTAAATTTCAGTATTTCAGAAGCATACAGAAACAGAACCATGCAGAAGATCATTGTGATTCTCAGCAACTTAAAATTCATTATTCGTTCCCTGCCTTCCTAGAAAACAAAATACGACGAACGCAGGATTGTCGCTTAGTTTTCTTCGAAACGCTACAAGCAAAGACCGCATAAAAATGCGCATATCGGCTGAGACATTTACAGAGGCAACATATTAAATCAAAGTTTCCTTGCAAGAACTGGAAAAAGATCAGGACGGACCGCATCCGCGAAAGCCAACGCTGTGCGGCAGCTTCTTTGGGAAGGACGTTTGCACGGGAATAATTCACAAGACACTGGGGCTGGCTCGGGCCCTGTGCCTGGGGAGAGGTGCCACCGCCGCCATCAGCGACTAAGTGGCTCGTCTACCCCCCCCCCCGACGCCATCCCCCTCCACCCCCTCCCTCCACCCACACTCGCCTCGCGCCATTAGCCCAATCCCTGTGCCCCTCACTCCCGCCTCTTCCTGCTTTCCCTTCTCCCCCAACTCCCACTCGCCAGTGCCCGCGCCTGCTCTCTCTTCGTCAGCTGAGATATCTTCACCGGGATAGATAGCTCAGGGCATCCGTACTTGTCACTGCAGTTCCTCTGACCGGATAGTCCTAGGTTCGTGTTCGAACGGTGCCAGGATTTTCGACACTAGTTTGTCAGCGAGGTCGAATTCAGTCGCTGTCTGGAGGAGAATTCTACCACCCGGCTGCTCTGATCGGCAGTTTTCCGTAGTTACTCCGATCAACACCAGGCGCATGCCGGAGTAGTACCCAAACAAATAGGCCACGCACCGCGCGAGATCTTTCCTACCTCTTCCTTGTCCTATCCTCTCCCGTAACCCATACTTAAGCTAACATGCACTACACTATCACATATGCCGGGAAACCGGTCGGGAGCTTAATGCTTGTCTCGGTTCGGGCGGTACCCCGCTGCTGGGAGATACCTGGTTGGGGAAAACCCCGCTAGCTGATGGTTGGTCGGCGCCGGATCTCGACTACCAGCGGGGGAAAAACACCACCACCTCACAAAAAACATGCACTACACTTACGTACCTTAATAGTTGACACGTCGGAAATCACTAAAAATCAATAGATTCTTACAATCTCCGAAGAATAGTGTCTTTTCCTCTCTCTCTCTCTCTCTCTCTCTCTCTCATTTTTAATAAATCATTTCCACAAGCTTCCTTCCTCCTGTTCTTTTCTCCCATTCGCATGTTTCTCCTTTACATTTTATTCTGTCCCGCTTCAGTCAAACACCATTCTCTAGCAAGTACAGGATTTTGCCGCCGAGTTAACCCAGTTTCCAATTGCTCCAAATCAACTGCCCGAAACTTTGCCCCGGGCCTCGTCTGCGTGCCAGCCGCATTGCCCTGCCTCGACCCCTGGCTCCCACGGGGCGGGACTGCGTGGGGGGCAAATCCGCTTTGCAGCTCTCTCGGCAAGCGGTGTAATTTTAACAGCGTTCATTTTATGCTGCAACTGTTAGGGTGCGGACGGGGACTAAAGCATTTCCAGGCCGCGGGTCACGGCTCTTGGGAACGAAAATAATTAGGGAGTTAAGCGTACTTGGTACATGAAGAATTACCCGGCTCTCGGTGCTATTTGTAGAGCGCTTTCATACGCGACTTCGCACTTGCCCGAGACGCGAGAGGAACATTGGTATCAAGATGATCTCAAGAAATGCAAGAGAGGGAAAAAGAGATAAAGAATGGAAGGCGATAAGTGGATTTGTAGTGTTTACATAGGGTACATGGACAATTCAGTTCTATGTTTTATCTAGTGAACGTAAGAATTTAGACATGAATTACAGCAGTTCTTATATTATGCGATGATAATATGTAGGGTTATCTTATACGCTTTAGAAAGATAATAGTCAGTTGGAGCATAGAGAAAATAAGACGCCTCACAAACAATACATATTGCATGCCCAAGGCTTAGGTACTAAAAAAGAAGAGTTCTAAAGCTTAAAATTGAAGCTTTAGTACTGCCATTAACTCATGATATCAATATACCGGCTTCGCTTTTTATAATTGCACAAAATTGCATAAACTTTCATTAAAAAGATTATACACATTTTTTACTTCATTCTGCATAATCATTTTACTACTTCTTGATAGCCATCACAATCAGAAATCTGTTACACATAAAAAGGTCAACTCGCATTTGCTTCTTTTTCCCAAATTGTTACCAAAAAATTACCATGTAATAGGTATTTCAAATGTTAACGAGCACATCAGAAATCAAACGAAAAAAGGCACGTGATTTCACAGTAAAGTTAAAAGAATCTATGTGCAGTATTCATTTTATGTATTTTAAAGTATAAAAATTAAGGTCATGCAATATCCCCAAACAATGTAAATAGTTTCAAAAATAAAGTTACGAATAGTGTTCATTTCATGACTCCAAATCAATTTTCATGAACTTGTGTGCAGCTCTTGCCTGCCATTAAAGTCAATGCTAAGTGTAGATACTACATTAAATACACCAAAGTCCCAATATAGACCCACAACTTACTAGAAATCAACAATTTGTTTATTGAAATGCTCTCTGATAATTGTTGGTCAATTCGCTTCATCTAGAGACATTCTTACAACATATTTTAAAAATATTTCGCCCTGTCATTATTTGTTCTTATATTTTCTAGTCAACCACCTTAACCCTCAAGAAATTAACTTAACAACGTTATTTTATAAATAGGAAAACCAGTCCTAAAATGACATGCTGTGGTAAAACGACATATCTAATTTTTCTCAATTGCTTCAAAAGCAAGACTCTTCAAGAGCAACGTAGTTTTAGAGCTGTTAACAGATATCCACGGGAAATACTGTAGTTATCTTGTGTGAAATTCTCTTATTATCATGAATTTCAAAAATACCTACGGGTCACTAATTTGTAACAATTGTTCTATGAGAAGATAGAACGTTTTGGAATGATTCAATACATTACAAATACAATTAGATAAAATAAGTTAATGTTTTGTTTCTGATTGCTTTCATCATATTTCATAACCTGCACTTCAATGTGCTTGCTATCAGTATATATCTGCTGATTATCATTGCTTCATTATTATTGTTAATATTATTATTAGTAATAGTATTTTTGTCATTATTATTATTATTATTATTATTATTATTATTATTATTATTATTATTATTGCATATTTTTTAGAAGTGATAGGAACCTACGTGAGGTCAAGACATCGACAATCATAAGAAAATAAAGTGAGATTTCTGAATGTCATTGACCTCCTT
The DNA here is from genome assembly GCA_964035755.1 of Teleogryllus oceanicus. Lineage (NCBI taxonomy): Eukaryota > Metazoa > Arthropoda > Insecta > Orthoptera > Gryllidae > Teleogryllus > Teleogryllus oceanicus. The sequence continues at coordinate 17,582,176 of CAXIVR010000012.1, read as the reverse complement.
GACATGTCACCCACACACTGAGAGTAAAATGACGCACTCAACTCACTAGAAACATGTAAAGCATTATTTTAAATACATTAGACGTTCCGTTTTAACCATATTATTATGTGATTGTTTTCTAATAATCTCATAAAAATATTTTTATGAGATTATTAGAAGAAAGTTATTATTTTAATTTTGCGATTGCACTATTTAATTTTTCTTTCATAAACACTTCCAAATCTACTATAATAATGTTCAACTAACTGCTTAACAAAGATAATTATTGTAACTTGTCAGAAGTGAGGACTACAAATTTGATATATTTTCATATCATTTTTCATCTGTTCGTGCAGCACATTTTTTAATCATCTGTTCGTAAGCAAGGACCTTTGTGAGTAAATGTTATATTGAAACAATCTACACAGAGTAACATTTGCATTACGTCTCTATTTATATCCATGAGCATTCCATCACAAATTCTTAACCCTTTTACTTTTTTCGTATGAATTTAAACAGTTATTTAATATTTCGTTATCAGATTTTTTAAACTATTTTGTTTACTGCATGAAAATATGTAGTGAAATGGAGATCACTGTGAAAACACAATGTACTTCCTTTGATTTCGAAGTTTCTCCTACGTGAATTTCCAATTGCGTTTCTTGACACTACAAAGTCAAATATGTGGTAGTTTATATTTTTTCATTAAAGGACACGGGCTCTATATTTTCAGATAGCTCTAAATCTACTCAACTTCTCTTGCATTTTTTCCAAAAACATACAAACAAAATGTCCTATTACCAAGTTTGTTTGGTTTCTTTAAAACAAGAGTTTCAATAGATAGAGAGGAATAAGGATGTTTATGATCTCTTTTTGTTCCATATTAATTATGTAAAATTTATTAATGAAGAGCCCTTAAATTCTAAAATAAGACACGTCGTTGGGTGTACTTTATTATTTAACCAGTTAGATTGAATTTTTCAGCGTAAACATACTTGAATCCTAAAGTCTGACTATAAAAGTGGATCCTCGAAAAGTATTCTCCGTGCTTATTGAGCAGAATTAAAATTCACTAATGTAAGAGTAAGCTGTTTTTCCACGAATCGGAAAATTTATCCTATAATTTCAACGTTCTCTCTTAAAAAATAACTCGTGAGTTTTATTTGGTGCATTCTGCATGGGTGCTCAACAAAAGTTAACATCTGTTCTGTTAAAAATCCTTCTTCTAACAGACGTTCTCTGAGTCACTGGTCAGAGATGGGCGATCACATACCATCCAATATCATTTCGAATCTTCTCATGTTCTAACAACACCACTATCGAGGTCACCTTCAACACTACTCCTGAGGTCTATTGAATTTTATAGTATTTAGCTTGCGACCAGAAGAATCTAAAACAATGATTTTAAAGGTGGACAAAGTTGTCTTTGAGATCTCAGCTTTGGCATTTTTCTCAGATACTTAGAAGTTTCATAGAGAGAAATATTAACTATAATAAGATAAAACACAAAAATGACGAGGGAGGAAGAATGTGGAGAGGGGGTCTCGTTTTCCTAAACTTTCTGACTTATTTTTAGTATTATGGAGATTCAAATAAAATTGTTCCTAGATTGATTTAATATTAGTGTTTTTTGGCGCGTCAATTGAAAAGTTGTTAGTCCCGTAAGTGAAGTGCACGTGTCCCTCGTGAGGTGTCAGTGGTCTTCCCCCGCTGGATGACGAAATCTGGGGCCGACGTACCGTCGGCTAGCTGTGTTTTCCCCAACCAGGTACCACCCACCAGCTGGCCACCACCTCAGCCGGGACAAGCGCTAAGCTCCAGATCGGTTTTCCAGAATGTGTGATAGTGTAGTGTATGTCAGTATACGTGTGTGTGTGTGTGTGTGTGTGTGTGAGGGATGAGGACAGAACAAGGAAGAGGAAGAAAAGATCGCGCGGTCTGTGGCCCGTTTGTTAGGGTACTGCTCAGACATTCGTCTGGTGTTGATTGGAGAAACCAAAGAAAACTATCGATCAGAGCAGCCGGACGCTATAATTCTCCTCCAAACAGCCACCGAATTCGACCTAGTTGACATGGTATTTTTGAAAATCCTGCCATTGTTGGGAATCGAACCTAGAATCCCCCAGTCAGATACATTAATCGATGTGATCATCCAGTGACATTAATCGATGCCTTAAACCACCTCTCCCAGTTTTCTAACAGAAATTATCATTATCGAAATTCAAGTTATCGATTTTCAGTTGTGTGAGAAAATCTCACAAAAAATTCGTTCCTTTCCTGGGTTAATCGTGTTCCTAGTAGCTCCTTGACCGTTCCATTGCACCGAGAGCAGAGCAATTCGCCGGCCACGCAGGCAAGTGTATATCCATCGATGCGCCGCTAACCGTAAACCGTCAGAGATCTCGCGTGAGGGTTGTCGGCGGCGGTAAGCTGCTTGGCGGCGCGCGATCGCCCTTTCCCGCGAGAGGCTGCGGCGAGCGCAAGGACGCAGAGGCCCGCTCGCCTGTGGCTCGGGGCGGCGCGAGGAGGCAAGAGACAGAACCGGCGGGGAATGGCCGCGCGGTGCCGGGAACGGGCATCAAAGAGCAGTTTAGAAGTTAGCCCAGCCGGTGCGGTGGCGGCGGGGGTGGCGACGGCAGGGCGTCGCCCTGGGAGCAGCTGGGTCCGGCTAATTAGAGGTGAGGTTCCGGGGAGGCAGGGGAGCGAGGACGCCCCCACCGCCGCCCTCGCCGGAGGATTAGGGCGCCCTCGTGGATGGGTCCCCGCCGCCGTCGCCCGCGCCGCGCCGCCGCCGGTGCACAGTATCGATCCCATTGTTGCGCCGCCCCACCTGCCCGAGGCGCCGCGAGCCGCCAGCGCGCGTCGAGCGGGGACGCGAGCGGGGGCCGGGAGGGTGGTTGGAGCGGGGGCCTAAGCGGAGGGTTGGGTGGACGGCTGGGGGGAGGGCTGGGTGGTTGTCTGGATGGTTGTCTGGATGGTTGTCTGGGTGGTGTCTGGGTGGGTGTCTGGGTGGGTGTCTGGGTGGGTGTCTGGGTAGGTGTCTGGGTAGGTGTCTGGGTAGGTGTCTGGGTAGGTGTCTGGGTAGGTGTCTGGGTGGGTGTCTGGGTGGTTGTCTGGGTGGTTGTCTGGGTGGTGTCTGGGTAGGTGTCTGGGTGGTGTCTGGGTAGGTGTCTGGGTAGGTGTCTGGGTAGGTGTCTGGGTAGGTGTCTGGGTAGGTGTCTGGGTAGGTGTCTGGGTAGGTGTCTGGGTAGGTGTCTGGGTAGGTGTCTGGGTAGGTGTCTGGGTAGGTGTCTGGGTAGGTGTCTGGGTAGGTGGCTGGGTAGGTGTCTGGGTAGGTGTCTGGGTAGGTGTCTGGGTAGGTGTCTGGGTAGGTGTCTGGGTAGGTGTCTGGGTAGGTGTCTGGGTAGGTGTCTGGGTAGGTGTCTGGGTGGTGTCTGGGTAGGTGTCTGGGTAGGTGTCTGGGTAGGTGTCTGGGTAGGTGTCTGGGTAGGTGTCTGGGTAGGTGTCTGGGTAGGTGGGGTGGGGTGGAGGGGGGTCAGCAGGGCGGGGACCTGGTGGGAAGGGTGCGGAGCGGAGGCGCCGGCGAGGTCGGGGATAACACGGGAGCGGAAGCGCGCGGCGGAAGGCGGGGCCAAGCGCAGCAGGGGTGGGAAGAGGGAGCGCGCGGTGCTAGCCCCTTGCTTTCATTTTCACGCGCACTGCGCTAGCGTGTGTTCGTTAACAAAACTCTCCGCTCGACTCAATAATTCATTATTTCGCGCTCAAATTAGATGCCGGGCTCACTATATGAACCTCAAATGGCATACTTCTGCAACATTTGTGTTCACAGTATATAAAGTTTTTCTCTATTGAAACTTCAAAAGAGTTTTAATAAGTATTTTTATTTATTTATTTATTTTTGCGCAAACTAGGGATTTGGCTTTACATGTTTGTACATCGTTTATTTCAGAAACCCGTCAAACGCCAAATTTGTCATGTCGGGAAAATTGAGAAAAAGTGTCCCAGTTTTACCGATTTAAAAATATTTTTAATATTAAAGCAGTTAATAAATTAATATACAACAATATTCAATATGGAACAATATTCCACCGCTAAATCGCATTTTAAATTTTGGCGTTTGACGTTTGACGGGCGTTTGAGGGTTGGCGTTTTTTAGTTGTGAGTAAAGAATTGAGAATTAAGTGATGATAAAGATGATTGGGGATACAACTTCATTTGTAATTTTTTAAATCAAGATCTCTTTAAATGAGTTGTCTAATTCGTGTACCATCCTTTGAATCTATATTGTATTAATCTATGATCATCCAAGATTGCTTTTAGAATATTTTTTTTCAATACTAATCTCCAAAAATTATTATTTTATAATTGCCAATTGATTCTTCGTATACTCAAATTCTTCCTGTATTTTAGTCGCGCGAATAGCAGAATACGTGAAATTGTGAAGGTTATTATTTACATTCAAAGAGGAAATATGGAGAGCAATTATCTGCCTTGGATATCCAAATAATAAGTGGACTTATTTACCTGTGCCAGTTTCTTCAACGATCAGTATGTATTCATTCTGGCCATCAAAGTGCCGGGTTTGGATTTTTGCAGGTTACGTTTTGTAGACTTTACAACTTTCTACCTTCATTTAACGATTCGCAATTCCATTTTTTTACCGATCTGATCACATGTATCGGCTAATTTGTCAGTTTACTTCAGTCATTATAATTTCGAGTTTTCCTATTTTAGGTTCAGCAATCCTGCTATGTTTGTCAACTCAATTAGCGTCGCCAGCTAGTTTTTGTACGTGTTGGGCTAGGATTCTCTTTTCAATGGTGAGACACAATGCTCGTTTATTAATTAAATTAGTCATGCCTAATCTCCATAGAGATTGTTGATTCAGTGGTGAGGTGTAGTTGACATCTACATAATTGGAATGATTGAAGTCGTTGTCATTGTCAACAATATTATTTATTTTACAAATAGCAGTCCGTTTGTGGCTCCCAGACAGCAGAAAACTGATGATGATGGCTAAGCCATCGAAAGCTGCTATTTGTAAAATAAATAATATTGTTGACAATGACAACGACTTCAATCATTCCAACTCCATAGAGATTGCCATTCTTTCTTTTCAATAATTTGGTCTGGTGATATCGGGAGCTGAAAGATAATGTTTTAACACGTATCACTACCACTTATAAACAGGGGTGCAAGTAGTTTTTCTGAAATAACATAAATGAAACAGTAAGTTACAATATAATAGTAAATTACGACATAAGTATCACAAGAAATACATTAGAAAGGTCTCGTTTGATTACCGAACGAGTATTGTAATATGATATTCTAGTTTGAATATCGAAAGGTTTAGCCGCTTTGTAAAAATGTCCAATGAACTATAATTTTCGTTTAAATTTGACTACTCGTCTCGCGAAAAGTGACTCACTGTTGATATAAATAGGAGGTCAAGAATTTGTTCTAGTGTTACTTACGTTACATTGTTTTGAAAGGTGGGTTATGAGTTATTTGAACATTTGTATCGTAATAAATCCTTTTTGTTCAGTAATTTAACGAAGTTCATTAATTGGACACAAAATCGTAGTTTATCTCTGTATTAATCGCAAGTGTGCTATTAATGCACTATAAGTTCCAATCAGATCTCAGGAAAGGGATAGAAATCGTGTCTTTATGATTCTACAACACAAAAAATACTCTTTACAGATTACATAGTACTTCAATCAGCAAAATTTATGAACAAATATTCAGTTACTACTTAAAGATATTATTGTGCCGCTTCATTCCAAGTCACGACAGACAGATGTCCGTTGAAAAGCTTACCGGAGTATTGACGATATCCGTTGACAAGCTTGCACGGCTATAGCTTAGCGGTCAAACGGCAAGGCTGCGGAAGCAAAACACATGCTTACTTGCTTTTACCCTAACCATAAAGAAACATCGTTACCAGGATATGAAGTAGAACGTGAGGAGTTTAATTAATCATGAGAAAAAGAGAAGAGTTCATTTTAACAAGGATATTATCGGTAATATCAAACGAGAAGAACGAGCGGATTTGGTTGTATAACGGTCAGCGCACCCGAGTTTGCGGGTTCAAACCCGATCGAAGCCGTGAATTTTTAAGGGCGAAAAAATCCTTCGTACGCCTTCCTTCGGAGGGGAAGTAAAGCCAGCTGCCCCATGTAGTTAATTTACTGCATGTAAAAGATCCTCAAGCCTAAAAGAAGCCTCGGAGCAAAATTGAGATCCGCCTGTTTCGTCACCCAAGATAATACCTCCTTTCTCCGCTAGGTGGTGAAAGGAGCGTAGCGAAATTTGCGTGGTTAGACGGAAGAGCGGGCCTCATGGCCCGACTCTCGCCACGTAAAATAAGGCATTAACTAAGAAGAATTTTCAAAAGAAATTAATAAATTCTGAAAAGAAATAATTACGAGAAAACGAAATTCCATACTAATACATAATCAGCAGAAATGTCTGCTCTTAGCTCATCTTTCTTCAATTGACACTTCTCCGTTGCAATGAATCCGGGATGCAGGGTTATCCCTCCGACATTGTAAGTTCCCTCAAAGCTTCTGGCCGTGATTTTTGCGGCAGGGGCGGAGAGATTGCCGCTTCCAGGCCAGCGGCTGGCATAGCTCGGTGAATGTCGAGTTCTATTCCCAGTCGAGGCAAAAATAGAGTTGTAGCTTTTCTTTAAATTCTTCTCATTTTTCATACCTGTGACTGCGAGGGGTGGCTCAGTGCATCAACTAATGTCACTGTAGTGCCTCTGGCCGGGAAGTCCCAGGTTCGAGTCCAGACGGTGGCAAGGTTTTTGACACTAGCTTGTGAGCTAGGTCGAATTCAGTCACTGTCTGGAGAAGAATTCTAGCGACCGGCTGCTCTGATCGGTAGTGTTCCGTGGTCTTTTCGATAAACACTAGGCGAACCCTAACAAACGGGCCATGGACCGCGCGCGCTCTTTCCTCCCTCGTTCTTGTATTCTCACTCCTTACACACACTTACACTACCACACATGCCGGGAGGTCAGTCGGGAGTTTACAGCTTGTCCCGGCTGTGGCTATGCCCCGCTGGTGGGAGCTACCTGGTTGAGGTCAACCCCGCTAGCCGACGGTAGGTTGGCGTGGGATCTCGCCATCCAGCGGGGGAAGATCGCCGCACCTCACAAGAAAAATGCACTATTCTTACGGGACTAACGACTTCGGTAGTTGACGGGCTTGGAATCAGTAATAACCAACCAACGAATCCATAGCTGTGTGACGAAGAAATGCTCAGGTTGGGGGAGTTTGCTAGTTACGGTAAAGGGAATACGTCATGTTCACCACATCTCTCTTGTCCCTAAGTGTGTTAATTAACTAGACCCATGCATAGGGGACACCGTTAGCTACCCGGCAAAGTCGGGTAGTCGACTCGAAATTCCAAATGCTTATTTACCCGCCTAAACCCGATCAGTGTGTGCCGACGAAACAGTGTCTATCATGATAAATAACCAGTGACGGACAATGATCTAGCAATCGCAGACATGGGGATTAGCAGGACGGTGATATTCAAAAGTATTCACGACATGGAACGCCGGTACAGATAGGTCGGAACGAGACCTCCAGAAAAGGCGATTGCGCGTTGAAGAAACCATAATCACGTGAGATCGGTCTACCCGGCAAAAGTGACCTTCCAGCTTCCCTCGTTCCATCATCTCACAGTCCCTTTTCAGAGACATTCACAAAAGGATAAAAGGGTGTAATTGCTCTCATGATAAGTGAGAAGTATAGCTCCCATTATCGCTAGTTTTTCTTAAACATACCACTATGTAATAATACCCTCCTTTATCCATTTTATTTAACAACTGTATTTAAACACCGATTTCAGTTTCCACTTTACCTTTAACCCCTGTATTTAAACACCGATTTCAGTTACCACTTTATCTTTAACTACTGTGCATAAACACTGATTCAGTTTCGTAAAGTTTGACTTTAGGTAATAAAAGCGGATAAAATATTTTGTTCGTACTGTGAGCCGCGCAACGCTGCATTATGATACGGCACCCCTGCCCACGCATGCACTATGTCGGAGACCTATAGGGTTTCCACACCTTTCTAAGACCGTCGGTATTGTTTTGAGGTCATGCACTCGAACTTATTAAATAATATTTTTTTTATATTCTCCAAATGTATTTTTAATGAAGTTTGTGTATTAATTTTATATGTTCACAGAGTGAAAGTGTATTTAATTAACAAATACCAGTCTAGAATTTTAAATTTTGAGCTTTCTACTTGCTAACTTAAGCCAGTTTTTATTTCATATTGCTAATAGTATTTTTGTTTCATGTCTTTAGTTCGATATACGACTACGTTGCCACCAGAATGTTCCAATTAATACCTAGAATTAATAAACCAGTGAAAGAGATAATTTCCTTAAATACATTAAACCTTGTACTTCAAATGAAATTGTAAATAAACTATTTCCGAATAACACTTGAAGTAAATCTTTTTCATTCATTCATTTAGCTTTGAAATAAATCATTGTGAAGAATGCAAAGAAAAAGGAAGCAACTACATTGTCAAAGGACTGTAAACAGTTTTCTTTAGAAACAGAACATTCATAACAAAGCGTAGAAACAGAATTTTTACGAGACGTGTCTCACTTTCTGTGGTGGCGAATTAAAATTCAGCACGTCGGGTGAGGCGTTAACAAACCGGCGAGAAAATCTTTTCCTTGGCCAGTCGCAAGTGCCCCTGCCTCGCGCCGTGCCTTGCACATCGCCGCTCCGCTACGTGTTGCGGGTTGCATAGCGTTCGCACGGTTCAAGCCCCTCTTAAGCCTGTTTTACACGGTCATTTTTTCATCCTTTTTTCATCATTTTTCTGTACAGAAACTGGATGGGAAAAGGACGTTCGGTTCTATGCGTATCGAAACTGGATGAACGTGATTCCAACGTTTTACACGGTCATTCCTGGTCTGTACGTAATCGTGATGAAAATACTTCCTCCAAACGCCGCAAAAAGCGCTGGAAGTTTAACAGTTGAACATCGCATATACAGAAACAAATTAAATTAGCGGGAAGAATGATCAGATAGTTACGAATTCGCAGAGTAAGGAGTAGAAAGATAAGTGAGGTATTGTGGTTTTATTTGCGAGAGGGATCACTGAACGCAAAGACTCAACATCACAAACAACACGTGCCCACGCTACGCACCAGATAAATATACTCCCTGCCGGAGAACTCACGCAATCGAAGAAAGTTCCATAAAGAGACACTAGGGGCTCTGTAGTCAAACTGGATGAAATCTGTACGGAAAAATGAAGCATGCTTCATTTTTTCGTACAAATTCATCCAGTCTGCTCCATGACCGTGTAAAACATGCTTTACTGTGGTTTTTTGATTCTCCATTAACCCGGGAATGTCCTCAGTATGTGGACTCACGCCAGTACCCGCAATGTATCTCTCAGATGTAGCTGCACCTTTTTGTGTATGTGAGTGATCTGGAGGTCGATTTACTCAAATATGTATGTTATTCAGTTTGTACAGGTCTCCCAATGAAATTAATGAATCTTATACTGCAGAATTCTTGCCTGAATAATTAAGGCGATAAAGGTCAAAATTGACAAAATACACACAAAACCCATTTACCATCTTACTATTCTATTATAGTGCATTATGAAACGATGATGGGTATTAATACACAAGTGTGATATTACGATACGAGCGAGGTACAAGAGAGTATCGTAAACTTCACACGCGTTTATCGTTAACCCATTACATCGAGTTTCATACAGTACTTTTTCTACGACTTTTATAAGTTAAACTTTTACATTGAATCGTTTCATGGCAGTTGACGTGCAGGATTCAGCCAAGGCCACCCAGCTGACAGCTTCCCTACCTACCACAGGTGCCTTTGTTTTTCCAGTGCGAGAGAATACAAAAGTTTCTCTTACAATAATTACGAGGTCACCATTTTCGCTTTTTCTCTTATTTTTGAGGGTTACAACTCCTCTGATTCACTAGATATTTCAAACTAAAGAATTGGCAAGTTTTAAAGGACAGACACACAGCAGCAACATATAACACAATAACTTGCGTTCTGATCTTAACGTCAGTCAAATGTTCCCTCTACCACTACCACTGCGCTAGTCAAATAGGATCAATGTGAAATTACGATCCAATTTATTTTATATAATATTCCACATACAAATTACTGATAATAAAATAAATTAAAACTGATAAACATAATATAACATTAAATGCAATTTTAATGTACACAATCGAACAAACATTTACTAGAACGATTCTCAAAGATTAATGAAGTCTCAATACTTGGTTTGTAAGCTTCTCTGTGATTGGTCCAGAACCTGTATCATAATGAAATTTGTATCGTAATGAGTATCATTATGTCACGGATTGTAGCCATCAAGTGACAGAATAATACAATGGGAGTAGAAAAAATAATATTAAATACTATTTCCATAAATTTTTTTGGGATGTTATAAACAAATATAGATTTTACTTTCTCATTAAAATATTTAGAAAGTTAATGTTTTCTACATTTTGAAACGTTCGCATGTTTTCCATTTCCCTACAGGCGTCTCCTGCAAATCTTCTTTCTCTTTGGTAAGACATTGTGACAGTCAATTGTAGATAGAAAAATTATTCCTTTCTCTGAATAGGCATTTGTCATGGCTGATAATAATACCATGAAACGAACCGCTCAGAACAGGAGCTCACAATGCGCTGGTACCATTGCACACAACGCATATGACAGATATCGCGCTGCGCAGCGATCACGTTTGATCGTGCTCACGGTAAATAATTCAGAGAAAGGATAAAAATAAAAGGCAAGGCTCTCTCAGAAACGTACAGTGAAGGAATATATGAAATATCAGACGACTAATGAATGAAATGTTGTAGCTTAATGTAAAGTACCCTTTCAAACTCGCAAAACGGCGAGTTCGTTCAGATTGATTTAAGAATATCAATTTTGGAGAAAGTTATCTGTAATTTTTAGTAGCTAGCGTTGTCTAAAATCGGACAAATGGATAGACAGACAGTTTAGCCTTCCCTCAATTTGCCTGTATTAATGACGAGTGTAAGAAGATAAGTAAACCAAGGAAATATGGAGTATTCTATTATGAACTTTTATAGTTATAAACAAAACGTTTCAAGATGATAGTATAAATAACTATTAATCGAAATGGGGGACTAACTCAGAAACATTTCTAAATATTTGTTACAGATAGAAATATAATTTATAAAATAAGAATACTAAAGGTACTGGCCCTTCAAATTGGCTTCGTGTTTTTTCATTTTTAAAATAGAACGATCTGTCTAATATGACAGTTAAACATATCAGTAAATATTGAATGCACCTTATGAGTGCTGCGACGTAAAAATGTCTCGTCTGAGAGATTGGATTCCACCTAACAAAGACGTCAAAGCTTTCTGGAGAGAATTAGAACGGCATTTTACGTAACATCTACCCAGATATTTGGATGGCTCGAAGGCATTACAAGCTTCTCAGAGAACACATCTCATTCATTTTTTCACAACGACTATTAATTTGAATAATATTCATTTTATCACATGGAATTCCTGTTAAATTAAAAGGCGGAAAAAAATCTTGCAGCATTTTTTATGTTCGTACGAAATTAATATAGCGTGAATTTGTGAAATCCACATAATTCCGGGGTAGAATTTTGAATTCCATAATTCAACATCTAACTTGCTGATCGTATTTATATAAACCATTAAATGATTATTTTTTAACTGTTACTTTCAATTTGTTAACAAAGAAAATAAGTTGAATATAGTAGTAAGTTCACGCGGTAGTAGTTTTGTAATACACCGTAGGTGAAGTGCATGCAGTCATCACAGTCAGAAGTGCAATGCATGTTTCATTGATATATTGTATTTATTCAATACATGCACATTCATTCATTAGCAGTTCCAACACCGAGCTCTAACCAAGCTGTTTGTTGGTGTTAGAATTAACATATTAATTAGGTTAATTTATTTCAATATGAATTGGGTTAATATATTTTGGATCATTTCGAATAGCGCTAGTTTAACGTTTGTTGATACGCTTTTAAATGTATGGTATTTTTTTTTACTTATGTAAAAATCTTGAAAAATAATTTGTCGCAACAAATTGTTTATTTAATGACACGGATTCATTTGAGTTGCAATACAATTATTATTTAGACTATTACTCTTCATAATAAACTTACACTTTGGTAAGATTGGCATGACAAGCAAACCATTTTGGCATCATTTCTTACATTCCATTTTATTGTTCCATTGAAATTAACATTTTTCGAAAAATTTTGTTTGATTGTTTTTCAAAGAGCACAATTTTGAGCTTCCTTTTACTCGAAAAATTTTATATTTCGAGAATCCTTACATGAAGCTATTTGAAGCTTTCCAACAAATATACTCGCTAAAATAATTCCCCGTCAAGTAAGATCAACTTAACGTAGTTTGGTGTCGATGGAGTCTTAAAAATGGAGCTTAGCAGTCACCTTTCCTTTGCATATTAATTGTTCTTAATAAATCTGTACTTTCTTTTACATCGACATAATTAACATAATGAATTTTAAAAAACACTTATAACTCATAAATTTTATATATATCTATATATATATATATATATAGATAGATAGATAGATAGATAGATAGATAGATAGATAGATAGATAGATAGATAGATAGATAGATAGAGATAGAGAGAGATATAGAGAGATATAGAGAGATGGATGGATGGATGGATATAATGAAATAGTTATTGAATTAATATAAATTATTTAAAAGTACAATATCGAAGTGAAAAAGATCCAAAACTCAATTCGTAAAAGTAGTTAAAAATATAATTTAAACTAACATAATCGTCCGAAATAGAGCTATTTTCCGTTGTTTACACATCACCCCAGAACCCAATACAACGTGCACTAGTAGAAGCGTCTCTCCTAAAGCTACACCCGCTCGTGAGGACGCGTGACCGGTCAAACGGAAGGCTGGGCGGCGAGTTCAACGGGCGATCAGTGAGGTTAGCGAGCAAGCGCTGGGGCGAGTGATCAGTGATCTCCCTTGCGGAGGGTCAATCGGGGAACGCCACCGTCAATGGCGCGTGGTTTGTGATCAGGTGCGATGGTTCGCTTGTGGCCAGTCGCGACGCGGGACTGCGACCTTTGCTAAGCTCTCCACGCACAACAAACAGGCGAAGCGTTATTTTAATTTGATACAAATCGGGATATTTAACGCTATTTATTATAGAATTATGGCAGTATTTTATTTTTAATTATAAAGCAAATGTTTAAATACGCAAAAAAAATGCAAGCTAATTAAAGACTTATGCACAGTTAAAATTCCGATTTGTTTCATAGCGACTGCTTCTAAAGGAATGTCTATTGAATGTTTAAAAAAATGCAGAGTTTCATTATTGTTTTTATTATATTTCATAATTTGAAACATGTCACTCAAACATTAAAGTAATTGAAGAAGTTTCAGAGAGTATATTTCTGTCCACCGTTTGTGGCCTTGCTCCAAATTGCCAAATGTCAGAAAACGAGAAGATTGAACCTACCATTGAAATGCAGTTAAAATGTAAAAGATTGTAATCTTTAGAAAATAGATCATTCCATACATACAACAACAACAACCCTCTAAGGCAATTCACCAACAAAATACGAAGAAAAACACAAAATCTATAACACCACAACAGATAAAGCCATATATTTTCAAAATATCGAAGAATTGGCTTTATATTTGACATCTACATTTATTTCGAATCTCTCATAATCGTCCCCTGAACATATAATGATAAACAAAAGTGAAATAGAAATATACAACGGCTTATATCACAATGCTAATGATGTAGTTGTTCGTAAATGATGTTAGAGTCTTGCTCCGTTCTCTGGCCAGCTGCCAGAATCGCCCAGAATACAGTTTTTTTGACATTTTTTCAACTTTTTCGTTTCCTAATTGTAGAACCGAAATATTACTTCAAGAATATTAAAGAACACTAAAATCTCACCCTAAATAGATATTCTTATTGAAAATGTTGAAGAAAATGACAATTAAGCATTACTATAAATGCGAAATTTGAATCTCTTTTTGACAGGAATCTATTGAGTTTTCATTTGAAGTCATTTGAAGCACACTTTCACACATGTAATAATGTAATAATCAATGTATATTAACGGTGAGAGAAATATTTGAAAAAAACAGAGCCATTATCACTATCCATTGGAAATGTTTGAAGAAGAAATTTGCAGTAATTTTTGAGAAAATGACGCTTGAGCATCTCTGAAAATGCGGAATTTTGAGCTCACTCTAACAGAAAACTTTAGAGTTTTTGAGAACCTTTATATGACATTATTTAAGACACATGCACTCAAAAATAGAATAATGTGAAGAATTCGCTTCTAATGTAAATATTACCGATTTGAGAGACAAGTAAAAAAATTACATTTTTGTATTTTACGTAAAATCCAATAATTTGAGCTATATGGCGTTTATGTCATCGTATATGGATCGTTTGTCACTATTCCTACGAAACATTTACAGAAAAAATGTAGAGTTGTTTTTGAGAACATCTTGTTTTTATTATTTTTTAAAATTGCAAATATTACACGCAATATTGTACAAAATGTACTAAAATTTTCAAGAAATCTACATCACCTAAATGAAAGAACTATTTATGGACAGCAAATTTCACTTAAAGGAAAAAAAATCTATCTTAAATTTTATAGTAGTAGGAAGACGCCGGAAAAAATTAAACATTTGCAATTTTCAAAGATTCACAGTTAACCGAGAAAATCGGAGCTATGCCACGTTTATTAGTGTGTTTTTCTCTATTCTTACAAGAAGTTTAAAGGAAAAATTTGGAAGAAAATTTTGGGAAAAAATAGAAAATGTCCATGAGCCTAGTAGTAGTATAGGGGCTTCATGTATAGTACCTCCAAATTTTAGAGAATGTTTTCCGAAATTTTAAAGCTTCAACTAGAGCCAGATGGACAGGGGTTTCTTCCATTTGGAAAAGATCGTACGTGTGGTTTAGGCGCTAGTAGTGTTCACGGACGAACGAACAGACGGACGGACGACCAGACGGACAGACAAATAGACGGACGGGCGTTTTGAAAAAAAAACACTTTTTCGGTATCAGGGAACTCCAAAACATGTATTTCCGTTGAAATCTCGAAATCGATTTTCCGCAGCATTACAGAACTTTCCCTATATTACTCCGTATATACGTATGTATACGAGAAAGTGAAAATTAAATAGCTCTTCCTAAATTACTTACTTGTTATAATTATAATATAATCATAACTTCTAAAATATTCTACAAAGCCAGTGCAGAAAGTTTGAATTAACAATTTCAAAAATTGGATGGGAGAACTTTCACAATAATTTGTCTCTCGATAAAAGTATCGTAAAAATCAAATATTCATAAGGTTTTAAGAGAAAATCTAACATTTAAAATAATAGAATACATTATAAAAAATGTATAATGTACATTATTTGTGAGCATTATTTTGTTTTTCAATGTTCACAACCAATGCCCATTAAAGATTTATTATCATATTTGTCTGTGATTTAAGTGTTTTATTGTCTCTAATAACCTTACGGATACTTGATTTTTACGATACTTTAGTCGAGAGAATAATTATTGGGAATGTTCTCCCATCCCATTTTATATTCTTGATTGTATATGTACTTGATTTTTACCACGCAAATCACAGTGTTAAGTGACGCTAGATGCTTGAGATTGTCAGCATTCGAGCGTACTAGAAAGTACGCATCTCTCAGGTTACACAGGACCAGGAGCATACACTTCTACTATGCAAATGCAGTGCGGCATTTTTTTTAATTCAATTAGGACAGCAACGTGAACATTTCGCCTACAGGTTCTGGCGTAAAGACAATAGAAGGTCATAGGGCAAGCGTGCAGGTTATCGAATGATCAATGGAAGCAACGTTCTAGAGCATGTGAACTGTAACGTTGCTTCATTGATTTTCTTTCAATTGCTTTTTTTTCTTTCTTCGAAAAGTACGGTTTGATGTTTCACTAGTTCTACATTCAAATGTGATTTAAAAGTGACTCGGTCGGTTTTTAACTTTTTATTGCATAAGGAGATCTATTTGAATTTTTCTGGTAGGACATCTTTCAACCATAAGTAATTAAATTTTAAAAAAATCCAGTTGCTCAATACCTTTACTACACGATCGTGGATGTACAGAAAATTGTATTACAAATTGTAAATAATCATAATCGTAAGCATTAGTAAGGATGATATCAAGTAACAACGCTTTTTTCTACCTAAAGCATTTTTTATAAAGAACCTACCAAAACATATTAGCTAGTTTGAAACTCATAAATGCACCCATGAGTTAATAAAATTTTAGTGCAAGATCTTCGATTACTTTCAAAGAACGATAGATACCTGGCACATGAACCGCCTCAACACGGACGAGCTCTAAGCGCTGAATGGGTCTCTGAGTCTGATAATGTAGTGCATGTAAGAATATGGAGAGATACGACAAGGAAGAGGAAGGAAAGACTTAACGCAGTCCCTGGGCACTGCTCTGACAGAGGCTTGGTAT
Source organism: Teleogryllus oceanicus (assembly GCA_964035755.1). Classification (NCBI taxonomy): domain Eukaryota; kingdom Metazoa; phylum Arthropoda; class Insecta; order Orthoptera; family Gryllidae; genus Teleogryllus; species Teleogryllus oceanicus. Next base: position 17,565,610 of record CAXIVR010000012.1, on the reverse strand, counting down.
TTATCGGAGATCCCAAGGAAACCCACCGATCAGAGCACCCCCCCTCCGTGAGTATCTGCCTCCAAACTGGATGAATTCGACATAGCTATGTAGCTGATCTTGAAATTCCTCCATTCTCATATACGGAGTAATACATACGCAGCCTAGAGAAAGTTATGTAATGCTGCGAAAAGCGATTTCGAGATTTCAACGGAAATATTCGTTTTGAGGTCCCCTGTTACAGAAAAGTTTGTTTTTCAAGCGCCCTGTCGATCCATCCATCGTGTGTGAACAACGCTAGTGCCTAAAGTAATCTCTTAGGTAGTCCTTAGGTAGTCCTAAAGTAATCTTTTTGCTAAAATGATTATTCCCCAATCATTCTGAACCGGTTGAAAGCCCTGATAGTTTGAAACGTGTTCTTTAATTTTAAGGGTACTTAACATGAAAGCCCTAGAACATTTTCAATTTTTTCTCAAAAGTGGTTTAAATTTGTTCAAAGAATAAATGAAAAACGGTTTGAAATTTTTTTCAGCGACTCCCTACAACTACAATATTGAATAATATTTTTTTCTTCAAGTGGAATTCGTTCTTCAATATAAATTCTTTGATAAATGTCAAATAAGTGTTTTTGAGGATATTAGTAGTTTTGGGGCCATTTTCAGTAAAATCTGAGCCATTTTACAAAACATTACAAAATATATTAAAACAAGATTTTCTCAAAACGGCTCCATTCGTTTTCTTCTTTCTGTATGGATAGTGCTAAATTGAGTATACAATGTGACGTAAACCCATTTTGTCGTATTTTTTGTTGTGTTTTTTCAACATTTATTCACATGTAATTCTTTTAAGTAACTCCCCCGCATACTAACATTACTGGCGTTTTAATACATACTTTAAATTTTCAGAGCAAATGCTTCAAATAATTTCTTATGAACTTTCTCAAAAACATTTTTATGAAAATGAACTCAAAGTAGCAACTTTTGAGAGCAACTCAAACTACTTTTCTCAGAAACGGCTCCCAATTTTCCATGAAAATTTGCACCCTTAAATAACCAGAAAAATCAGATTCCGCTCTCGCATCTGGAAAGAGGGTGAGGCAAAAAGGAAATGGTAACCCAGACTCAATAGATTAGGAAACTAACAAGTACGAGAAAGCCAGTGACAGTCTGTAGAAGCACTAAGAGTTTAACGGAAAATGGAAAGATTTTGCGGAAAAAATAGTCTTTTGGTATTTCATTTTTCATAAATATCAATATTGTTTTCTTTAAATTGGCGTTTGAAATTTATTGATATCATTCTTACAAGGATGTGTTCTGAGGGTTGCGTCTTTAAAGCCCATTTCCCGAAAGTTGATATTTTTATACTAAAATTACCTTCTCACAGCTAACATTTCTAGTAGAAAACTAAAATTTTCAGAAGTTGTTAATAAAGGTATCCTACACTTACTGAAACAATTACACCACTTACCTTGACCACTTAACTTGACCACATTACCTTGACCACATTACCTTGACCACTTTACCTTCGACCACTTTACCTTGACCACTTTACCTTGACCACTTTACCTTGACCACTTTACCTTGACCACTTTACCTTGACCACTTTACCCCGACCCTTTACCTTGACCACTTACCTTGACCACTTTACCTTGACCACTTTACCACTTATATCGACCACTTTACCTTGACCACTTTACGCCGACCACTTTACCTTGACCACTTTACGCTCGACCACTTTACCTTGACCACTTTACCTTGACCACTTTACCTTGACCACTTTACCTTGACCACTTTACCTTGACCACTTTACCTTGACCACTTTACCTTGACCACTTTACCTTGACCACTTTACCTTGACCACTTTACCTTGACCACTTTTCTTGCTCAGTTGTGTGCGAGAGCCTAGCGTTGGTGGCCAGGCCGTGCGAGAGGCTTGCGTCGGCGTCGGCGTCGGGGTCGGGGCAGGGCGTGGGCGTCCGGGCAGGTAATCGGAGCCGCAGGGCGCGCCACCTTCGCCGGTCGGCGACGCTCCGTTAATCACCGGCTGTTGGGGCCGGGCAGGGGGGCGGGGCGGGGCCACGGCGGAGGCGCACGAGGGCGAGAAGGCGGGGCCGAGAGACGGAAGGGGGTGCCAAGGGTCAACGGGGAGGGTCAGGGAATGACCTCAGCAAGTGTTGCAAAGTAACGAGAGAAGAATAAACAGAATGTTTAGTTTTGTTATTCGTTATTACGAAGACGAAAGCGCTGAATATTAATTTAACGATGTAATTTTATCAAGTCAGTTTACTGGAAGACTTAGCCCAGGGGATCAACTGATGTCACTCCAGTGCCTCTTAGCGGAAGGTTCTAGGTTAGAGTCCCGACGGTGGCAGAATTTTCGACACTAGTTTGTCAGCTAGGACGAATTTAGTCGCTGTCAGAAGGAGAATTGGAGTGGCCGGCTGCTCTGATCGGTAGATTTCCTTGGTTTCTCCGATTAGCATCAGATGAATGCCGGGCCCTACCAAACGGGCCACCGACCGCACGCAATCCTTCCTTACTTTTTCTTGTCCTATCCTCACCCTTACACACACACCTACACTAACATGCACTGCACTGCCACACATACCGGGAGACCGGTCGGGAGCTTAGAAATCGTGCCTGGGGCAGTGTCCCTCAGGTGGGAGATACCTTGATGGCATTTGGCGCTATTGGTTGGTCCGTTTATCAGGAAATTAAAAAAAGAACTTCTTTGTTGCTCCTAAACGCGTAGTTTAAATATTCTGAGCCACTGAGGTACTTGAGCGCGTCCTGCAGATGAGGTAACGTTGACGGTAAGAAGGGAGAGGAGTGGTCGGTAGCGTTTAGTCTCGACCTGGCCGCCCAAACACGTAACACTAAGAGGGTCTTCGTTACTCAAAGCAAGAAAACCGTGCCCCCGTCTTGCCGCAGCCGGCCTCACCTCTCTCCTCAACTCCGACCTCCGCTGCCAATCTCGCCTCTCTCCCTACTCAACGCAGCGGAGCATTACGTCGTGTCTGAGCAGCGTAGGGGATTTGAATTACACGCCCAAATGCACAAAAGAAGTCGAGTTTTTCTCGGAAACGAAAACGAAACGGAATGCCTATGGCCGCTAATTTCCTCATAAAAACGTACCTACAGGTATAATAAGCGACATCCTGTATTTGATGCTTACTTTTATAATGTATAAATAATTATATTACAAATTGCTAATAATTTATACTACTGACTTACAAAAGTGAATTCATATGGTATCGTAGGCTTCCGCGGCCAGAGTCACGATCTGGGCTGTCCGGGCGACGCCGCGTCGAAGGCTGGGGTGCAGACGTTTCGACCGACATATCGCGGTCCTCTTCAGTACAGCCCTGTACTGTCAGCAGTACAGCCCTGAAGAGGACCGCGATGTGTCGGGCGATACGTCGGCACCCCAGCCTTCGACGCGGCGTCACCCGGACAGCCCAGATCGTGAATTCATATGTTTATTTTCTGAAACTATTTCTGATAAGTGACAAACAACATTGACTTTTACTTGTGTTGAAAATTTTAACATAACTTTTGCGTGTAAATCTTACAAGAATCAGCGGAGGAAGTCAAAAAGCCAAACGCGAACACTGGCTGCGGCCAACGAACGACCGCTGGACCCTCAAGTTCGCCTGGTCGCAACGACTATTCCGGGAAGCCATAAATTCGGAAACTAACTTTTCGGGCCGTCTGAGACCCAGGCGAGCGTTCCGGGCGTAGTTACGGCCCTCCTCTTCAAAAGCTCTTGGCAGCCATCCCTGCCCGGTGTCGCTCCGCGAAATTAAATCGTTGGCTTGAAATTACAAATAAAAGTCCAGCCATCTCGTGCGCGGAACCACTATACGAGATAGAGCCGCGTGCCAGAAATGCCTTTCCCAGAACAGCCACGTGCCGCCGTGGACTGCAGAAATAATTCTCCATGTTCAAAGAGCTGCAAGTTGGTGCTGTACAACCACTTGCATCCTGTGAGGGAAATAGAAGGAATTGAAAATAGTGTTAAGTTATTCTAAACGTACTCTGACGACGGCCAGTGGAAGTATCTTCTTTATTGATTTCAAGAGAAACTGAACTTTTTATTTTTTACCTCAATGCAGTGTGCACAGTTTTCAGAGACAGTTTATATAGTATGTATCAAAGTAGTAAATATTTATGTTTTGTGAATAATTAATGTAAATTGTCAATAACTGCTTCTACTTCTTTAAGAATAGTATGAATAAAAGTGGGATTGCAGTAACTGAAGTAAAATGGAAAGCTTCATGATTATTCAATTCTGTTGAAAAGTGTAATCAATAACGTGAATATATTTGAGTACTTCAAATATGTTAGCGTGTTCTTTTCACTCATAAAAACGCACATTTAAATAAACCAGAAATAATAAATCCTATTGCAGAGAATGAAATTATTTTTCCGCACTTATCTACAATACTCTGATTTTCCTCAACAACAATACTTTGTCTGAAGTACAATTACAAATTACTATATGTTATTTTTCCTCCTATTCTCCCCTGTTTACAATTATTTCACCATGCATTCTTCTACATTTTATGTTTTCATTCACTCTATCAATCATGAATTCAATGATCTTTTTCTTAACCTCGCCTTCAGGATTCCATTTTAACAGCACTTTTGAAATGGTCTTTATTGCGATATGCACAACAAACACGTAATCTTATTCCTTCTACAATTTTCATTAAACCCATTGATCATCTTTATTCCGTCTCTTCTAACTGGGTTCTTGATTTTGTATTTTCTTGATACTCACGGTTCTCGTATAAACTCCATTTCTGTAGCTCTCAGTTTCTTTATTTGGTTTCGAGAAATCTCTGCCTTAAAGTAAGACTGTCTACAATACTGACTGTATACAATATTTAATACAACCATAGCTCTCGTTTTATTTATACTTTTTTATCCATAATAAGGAATTTAATATATTAGTTTTCTTTTTTAGCTTAATTGATTCTTCTTTCGACTTTTATTTGCGCTGTTACATCAATTTTTAAAATAAAATATAAATATTTGAATTATATCTTCTTCTTTTTTCTCAACAATTCAAACTCAAGTTCGGTTTTGTTAATGTGTCTTTTGAAATATATTTCATGGTTTCTTTTTGAAATTTTCATCACATAATCAGCATTATCGTTATCTTGAGCAATTGTTATTTGGTTTCTCAAACACAAGCTGTAAAGTTTTCTGTGATGAGTCCTGATTTCATTACTACATATCACTTCGTCCAATTATATATTCATATCAGAAAAATAAATTATAAATTATGTCGGAGGCATACAATAATCTTGCGTGAGGTTATAAATACTTATGTGTAGAAAATGTTTTAAATAATTTTGTCTCGCTTTTAATTTGACACCAAATCTATAGAAATAAAATTTAGTCAATGATTGGCCCAGGAAAATCTCTTCAAACTACGTTTTGTTCTTAATTAAATTTTGCGTACTTCACCTTGAAAAGAAGAATGTGGTCACTGTACAAATGATATTTCCTGGGGCAAATTATCCCCTTTCTCATCCCAGGTTTGTACTATTCTTGTATTTTTGTGAATATCTCGATAAAGATGAGAAAATGACCCTGTGTAATTTTGAAAGCCGTGAAATATTATACTAAAATTTTGTTGAATTCCTTTAAAACTATATCAGGCTTCGATAATCTTAAGATCGATAAAGAAATTAACTCTGGCAAAGGGGACTGACCGGAGGCGGGCAAGAAAACGGGCGACTCATTGAGGTAGAAGACGGAGGACGAGGGGCCCATGGGAAAACAAGCGGAGAAGCTCGGGCGACCATGACCCATGGGAGTAGCAGACTAAGAACGGGCGGCTCATGGCACATGGAGGTAGCAGGACGGGCGTCCTCTAGCCCAAGGAGGTGGAGGACAGGCGACCCATGACCCAAGGGGTAGCACGTGGAGGAGGACGGAGGCGGACTGAGAGGATGGCTAGCGCATGACCCATGGAATAGCACGTGGAGGAGGACTGAGAGGAGCTGGCGCATGGTCCATGGAGTAGCAACTGTAGGAGGACGGAGGAGCACTGGGAGGATGGTTGGCGCATGGCCCAAGGGGTAGCACGGTGGAGGAGGACGGAGGAGGACTGAGAGGATGGCTAGCGCATGCCCATGGAGTAGCAGGTGGAGGAGGACTGAGAGGGTTTCTGGCGCTTGTCCAGGAGTAACAAGTGAGGAGAACTGGGAGGATGGTTGGCGCATGGCCCATGGAGCAGCAACTGTATGAGGACGGAGGAGCATTGGGAGGATTGCTGGCGCATGGCCCATGGAGTAGCCGGTGGAGGAGGACCAAGAGGACAGTTGACCCATGCTCATGGGCGTAGCAAGCGCATCGGGGCGAAGGAGGAGAGGAACCAGGAGAAGAGGAGCGGGGCGGCTTGGGGCTGCAAATAAACTTTATCGCATTTAATAGTAGATGGAATTCATTATTGTCCATGTCTAATGGATTTCTGTTGTAAATAAGTACTGAAGCACCGCTTGGTTACGTCGTATAATATCTCTATAAATTCAAAGAAAAATGTTTTATTTATTTCTAAGACTGAGGCTTTTCTAGTTTCACATTAACATTTGTTTCAAAAGTCAAAAAGATTTTTTTATTTCTAATTTTAAATTTTGTTAATAACGTTAGGTAGAAAATATTTTTGCAATGCATGATTGACCTACTGTTAATCACGTATAGTTATATTCTTTTTTAATATTTATTAAACATTCTTATTTAAAAATTAAAAGTACATTAAATTTATTCTAAAGCAGTTAAATATATTTACAGTATTTTTTTGTTATAAAACAAGTCTCCTTTTCCCAGAATATGATACAACCTATTGCACTGAGAGCAAAGAGAAACAATAGCGCCGAACGCTTTGAGCTGATGTAATTAAATTAATGTAACAAGAAACGGATGAGTTGAAAATGAAACGATGCCCTACCTTGTTATTTATGGACAATGTGAAATGTGCAATCCATTATATAATGTGTACAGGGATACAATTACAGTCCGTTAACCGACCAGTTATTGTAAACGTGGTTTGAATTTCCTGGTATAAATGACACAATAGGTCCATGGTTCAATATTTAAATCAGTTAATGCGTTAAAGAGGAAATGAATCCTTTCACGCGAGTAGTAATTTTGTTTTGCAATTAAATCTCCGTATTACTACGCTCTCATGAAATTAGACAAAATGTTCTCGAATAAACGAAGGTATTTCCGTAAGTATACAATCTTAACATTCTAGTTGCGATCGTTTATTTTCATTTCAAGACTTGTTTGATATACAAACACTATGCTTAAATCAAGACAATGTAATAGAGTTCGTTACCAGTTAGCAGGATTTTCGTTAGGCAGGGAGTATTTGGCAATGCAAACTGAACTGAAATTTTCGTCAAAACGATTATGTGATTTGCAGATTTGGTGGATATGATAATGGTTATGGTAGCGGTAATGGTTACAGTATACGGTAACGGTTAGCATATCGAGTTGTGGGTATCCATGTTTGCGGGTTCAAACCCGATCGAAGCTGTCGATTTTTAAGGGCGAAAAAATCCTTTGTACGCCTGCCGCCTGCAAACCGGCTGCCCCGTGTTGTAAATTTAATGCATATAAAATATCCTGAAGTATAAAAGAAGCCTCTGAGCTAAATTCAAAACCGCCTGTTTTGTCGTTCGAGTAATATCTTCTTTCACCGCTAGATGGTGAAAAGAGCGTAGTGAAATTTACGTGTTGAGATGGAAGAGCCCCACGAAAAGTAAGTCAATAAACTAGCTATCCGAAACGTATGTAAAAAGCGCACACTCATTAGATGGGAATATTTCTGTATTTTTAAGAAATGTATTCTCTGGCGCCTTTCCTGCCCCATCACGCATCATCATCACTATCTCCGCTTCCAGTGTACTCCATTGTCTTCGGATGGACGCACCATAATCGATGCCTGAGGGTATCGCCAGTCTAGCAGCACGTCGCTGTTTTCATGCTGGGGGTATCAAACCGGCGACGGCGACGGGGGCGTGCTGCCCATAGTGAGGATACACATCAGACAGCCTTTGAGATAAGCCGCTGGGCGCGCGGTTGCCTATGAGCAGCTGGGCCCGCCTCCACGCCGGTCGGGGGCGTGGGCCGCGCCTGGGCGACGCGCGATAGAGGCGGGCGCCTGTGACCGTGGATGCGGGAAGGGGGCGTGGCGATGGGGGCGGGGAGCGTGGCGAGACAGAGAGAGAGAGAGAGACAGAGAGAGAGACAGAGAGAGAGAGACAGAGAGAGACAGAGAGAGAGACAGAGAGAGACAGAGAAGAGAGACAGAGAGAGACAGAGAGAGACAGAGAGAGACAGAGAGAGACAGAGAGACAGAGAGACAGAGCAGAGACACAGAGACAGAGAGAGACAGAGAGAGACAGAGAGAGACAGAGAGAGACAGAGAGAGACAGAGAGAGACAGAGAGAGCAGAGAGAGACAGAGAGAGAGGACAGAGAGAGAGACAGAGAGAGAGCAGAGAGAGAGACAGAGAGAGAGAGAGCAGAGAGAGAGAGACAGAGAGAGAGAGACAGAGAGAGAGAGACAGAGAGAGAGAGAGAGCGTGGAGGTGACGACGGCGGAGGCAGCCGCGACAAAGGCCCTCGCTCGTTCCGGGATTACCCACGCAAACCACGGGGCCCGCAGCGCGGCGATGACCGCCCTCCCAAATCTCTGCGGTCGGCCTTACTGGCGCCGCCTCGGCCGTCGCCCTCTTGCCGGCTCTTGCCGGCCGGGCGCTCCGCCGTATTGCGGCGGAGCTTTAGCAGCGACATGCCAGAGAATGCAGATGTGACGTACGGCTACCGCTGCCACCAGCTGCGACGGAAAATGACTATAAATTTTAAAGTTGAAATAAATATTGTTTAAGAAACAGCTCTCAGGAAATCGCGACTAAGATGTCTTGCCAATCCACTCAAACACGTGGACATTTGAGCACGTGTGCACAAGTGTATGCGTGGAGTCACGCAGGATGTTCTCTTAAAGTGAGAACAACCTCGTAAGTACAGATCCTCCATCAGGCGACTGCCTGGTACCTGCCTGCGACACGTGGCTGTTAGGCACTCGCGAAGCAGAGGCGCCCTACGAGAGGGGGGCTCAATTAGTTGTAAGTTGAACCAGATCTTCCTGTAACTCTTCATTTTGGAATAAACGGCTGTCAACAGGTGTTGGTGTTTGACTGTCTCTCTACCCTGAGACAGTTGCAGCGAAGCAGTGCGAACCTAGACCGCACATTGTTCTCTCATCCCACAGACAGGATAACCAACATAACTCGAGTACCGCTGCTGCCAATTGTGACCAGTGGTGAGTTCTCCGATACACCGCCTATGTCACCGGTATACCTAGTAATTGGAAGTGTATAATAAATACTTCGTAAGTTTGGTAATCCTCTAAAACCTTATTGAGTTTTTGAAAGCTTTAAAACAGATGCGAAAAAATAACTGTTATGCTACCGAGAACCAGTCAATCTTCCGCATCCGTAAGCGCAATAAAGTCCGGTAGACTGAGAAGTTTAAAATAGTTCTTAATGCAGCCCAGAGAATTTGCTGGCGCATGCGAAGGCACCGCATACCAACCGCGATAACCTAGGGCTCCTCAGTTGTCAAGGGCGGAGAGAGGGGGGAATGCGCGTCTGGACGGTCGGTAGGCACCGCAAAATTTTGCGGAGAACAGTCCTTTTTTTTGTGAAAATGGAGTGTGTTAATGAACTAGAAGTGGTTTGTGTAATTGTCTTATAGAACAATTATTAAGGACGGAATTTTATTGAATTAGGACTTCAGAAAAACTCAAAATACAAGACAACGGTAGATGTGGCATCCATATAGTGCGGTATACTTAAAATAATGTTCAGGATTCGCCACTGCTTGTGACGTGCGATTGTCGTAGCTGACTGACTTCAGCGTATTCTTCAGCGTGGTTTGGAAGCCAGATGCGTCAAATGCGTAGAGAACCATCACTATTCCGAATGTAGAAAATTAAAAGACGCACGCCCTCAGTGCGTAAACTGCAACGAATTTCACGCAGCATAGAGGTTGCACATATTATCAAAAACATGTAAATTCCCTTAAAAATTTTCCTTCAAATCTAAACTTCAGCAAATCAATTAATTATAACTCCAATTTGTCAAAGAACACCCCTACCCCACCAATATTCTCCAACCAACATTTCCCATCACTACCACAACGTCCTTATTTAAAAAGTAGTCAAACAAATACCGCAGCCCCGAATATTAACTGGCCCAATATAATATCTTCCATTGTCTCCCAAGTTATCAATGTGATTATTCCTCAAGTGCAAAATATGGTTGATTCAGTGGTTTCTTCTTACCGAAGTAATGGTAAATAAAAATTAAATAAATAATATTTTAAATTGGAATGCCAATGGTTTAAAAGACAGGAAAATATGTTTAAAGTATTCTTACACCAACATAATATAAAAATTGTGTGCATCACAGAAACACACCTAATGCCTGGCGACAGGTTTAATATTCCAGGTTACAACTTTTATCGCAACGATAGAGTGACCTCTAACATAGCCTCAGGCGGAGCAGCAATATTCATATCAAAAAATCTTAAACATCAACAAATTCCGACACCATTTTCCGCAAACCTTGAAACAGCCGGAATTAAAACAAATATCAATAATAAATCAGTAAATATAATATCGGCTTATAAGCCCCCCCAATAGAACTTTCCCAATAAATTCATACAAACAAATATTCGGTACCAATAATACAACCATCCTTTTAGGAGACCTCAATAGTAAAAATACTACTTAAGGTTGTATTACTACATCTTGCCACAGTAAAAAATTATTAGAATTTGTGAACAATAATAACATTGAGATAATGCTTCCTAACGAACCGACACGATATCCATCTAATACAAATGTCATACCTGATATATTAGATATTATCCTGAGTAAGAACATAAATTTCCCCCTCTATCAAAACGTTATAAATAAACTTGATTCAGATCACTGTCCAATAGGAGTATCATTGACAGCCCCAATAGAGAAACTCTCCACTAACAACATTATAAAATGAATCACAAATTGGAACAAATACTAATTTAATGACCTACAATTATTCGCATCCGTTTAATATTAAAAGCTTTACTGATATCGACAACGAAATTGAAAGATTCTCTAATCTCTCTCACTCATTAGAACAATCCACCATGCCTTTCCGCCAGCCAAAAATCAACTCATTACCCATAAACATTATTAACCTAATTAAATCCAAAAATAATCTGAGGCGTTTCTGGCAAAGAACTAGGAGGACGCTTAAAAGAAAAGTTAAAAATTAAAAGACTCATTAAAACCCATTTAGATCAATTACGATACTCCAAATATAATGCTTTTATTGCCGGAATACATCCAAATTACAGACATCTATGGACTACGGTTAAACGTATCAACAAGGATTAAACATAAATTCCCCCATTATCATTAGGATCTAAAATAGCTTATTCAGACAAAGGCAAAGCCAGAATTGTAGCTAAACGCTTGGAAGATACGTTTAAACCCTACCCAGTGACAAATATTACTTTTAATGCCGAAATAACAGAATACTTAAATAATGAAATCCCAACCAATTAAAGAGTCACCAATCAAATTTACATCACCCTCCGAGACATTTATCCTCCCTCCTATAATCCAATGTCTTAAATTTTAAAAAGCCCCAAGAATTGACGGAATCAACAATGTTTGCGTTAAGATGTTAAATAAACAGGCTATTTTAATGCTTCCCTACGTCTTACTTATTTCCCAACAGCATGGAAAAAGGCAATTATAATTCAATTTTTGAAACCAAAAAAGATTCTAGATTAACTGGAAACTATATGCCCATCAGTCTTTTATCCACATTATCAAAAATGTATGAAAAATTGATATTAATTCTAACCCCAACGAACGCCATACCATCCGTCCAGTTTGGTTTCAAAGCGAATCACGCCACTACACATTAGCTTCTTCGATTAACCGAAGCAGTCGCTCAAGTATTTCACGATAAGAAGCACACAGTAACAGTATTTCTAGACTTACGCCAGGCTTATGATAGGGTCTGGCACTCAGGACTCGTATACAAAATGTTTCGACTGCGAATCCCCGAATACCTAATAAAAATCATTCAAAGTTTCATATCTAACAGAACATTTACCGTTAAAATCAACAACTCTAGTTCAGAATTTTACCCAATAACTGCAGGAGTACCACAAGGATTAGTACTCTCTCCAACATTATTCAATATTTATACCCATGACATACCAATTCACGCTGATTCCAATATTGCATTATACGCGGATGGCACAGCCCTATTTTCTACAAATTCCGATATCTTATTAGCGAAAGATTACATCCAAAATCATCTCGATGAGTACATAAACTGGACACAGAATTGGAAAGTTAAAATTAACCCAGATAAAAGTGAGGCAAAAATCTTCACCCTTTGTAGACCACGAAATCCCATTGAGCTATCAATACTAGGAACGAAAATACCATGGGCCTCCTCACCAGTAAACCTTGGCATTTTATTTGATAAAAGGTTGGCATGGAAACCGCACATCAATGCTGTTGCAAATAAAGCAAAAGCAAAAATTTCAATATTTTCATTAAAAAACTCTTGGGAATTAAAAATTTTCAAATCGATAAACCTTAACCATGGATGCTCAATCTGGGGAGGTCCAGCTCCTTCCAATATTATTAAAATTAAATTAATTCAAAACATTTTTTTAAGAAATACTCTAAATGCCCCCTGGTTTGTTACAAATGAAAATACTCATTGGGAATTAAAAATTACAAAATTAAAAATTAATAAACCATAGCTAAATTAGCTAACAATTTTTACAACAATCTGCATACCTCACTACGTAACATCATTTTTAACATGGGGAAAAAATACGGTCCACCCACGCATGAAGTCAAGATTCCCCAAAGACAAATTCATAACCCCGTAAACCACTATACCCTCAGCTCCTTAACATAATCATATTCCTTTCTCTTCTTAATAAACAATAACATTAAATCAATAATTATGTCAGAGTTTAAACCTCACTTACCTTATGGATGGCCAATCCAAAATTGTCATATAATAATTTTATGTATTTTTCAAACCCTTGAAAGACTATTGTCGAACAAGAAGAAATATTTTTTTTTAATTTAAAAAAGCATCTAAAGGAATGACTAAACCTTGACCCATTTCGACATACTGCGTTCCATCCCACTATTCTTGTTTAATCCTTCACCTTTTCTCTACCTAACCTCATTAGACATGCGCATCTCTAATACATGCAGCTGCCGGTCTTGTCGCGAATGTTCTAGTCTCAGGACAGGATTCTCCTCAGATAACAAAACAAGCCACACAGAAGACTCAAGACGTGTATTATATTTTTACTGTCCTGTGAGGCAGGAAATATATAATGAAAATGTAAGTTGGAAAAATTTCTGATGACGAGGTCAGAATGCAATTAGTTTTTGCATTTATTAAACAAAAATTTCATTAACTCTGTCAAAGGTGTAAGAAGTGTAATGATTTGTTTCAAAGTAACTAAATAAGGGAATGAGTTCATAGGAGATTCTTCTGGATAGAAACATTCATGCTATTATAATGATAGTCACCCTGCGCCTATCTAGTTGCATGCGCAAAGGAAAATTCGTAACACAACAATGTAAACAAAGTTCATTATAATTTTTAATAACATATGCCTAATTACACTTGCATACGACTGTTAAAAATCTAGGAGCATTTAATAATTCACCATGTAATCAAATTTAACGACAGACAAAACTAATAACATTTTCGGGCAAACAACGTCATTTTTATTTTACAAATTTTCATCAATACAGGAACTGGAAATTCGAATTTATACAAAAAGTAAAAGTAAAATTCTAGAATACCGAGTATTAATCAATATCAATATCTCGAAATATTTCCTCTTATAACTAAGATGCAAAATGTATCGTGTACAACATATGTAATATATCATATTACATGTTTGTTTTGTATTGGGTATTATTTGTATTGGATTCAACAATATTGAACGGCAGAGAGAAAACCATTTTGATTTCAATAACAAGATAATGATGTTGTTCTTAAATAAATAAGCTTTTAAGTGTATTTGGTGATGTTAGAATTCAATCATCTGATGAATAATGCGAACTTGGAATACAATTCTGAAAAACGTTACTCTAGATTGTGAGTGAAACGTCGTAGCAGAGCACGGTAGAAGGATGACGCGAAGAGGGCGCATGACGCTGGAGAGAGAGAGAGCGCATGACGCTGGAGAGAGCGAGCGCATGACGCTGGAGAGAGAGAGAGGCATGACGCTGGAGGAGAGAGCGAGCGCATGACGCTGGAGAGAGAGAGAGGGTGCGGGACTGGAGGGAGAGCGAGCGCATGACGCTGGAGAGAGCGCATGACGCTGGAGAGAGCGAGCGCATGACGCTGGAGAAGAGCGCATGACGCTGGAGAGGCGTAAGGTGCTGGAGAGAGAGCGTAAGGTGCTGGAGAGTACGCATGATGCGGGAGAGAGCGCGCATGACGCGGGAGAGAGCGCGCAGAGGCGCAGACGTGGGAGAGAGGGAGCGCATGAAGCAGAAGAGAGCGCGTGCGAGCGCGAATGCACGCGTTGCTCTAGCAGGCAACGCGCTCTACCGCAACCTACCCTAGCGTTCACGCCACGCGCTCTACCGCAATGCCGAGCCACCGTGTCGTACACGCACGAAGTACGCGCGCATTTTTTTCATTTACCTGTATGACTTCATTGGCTTGTTTTGTAACATTTGACTGCATTTGTTTTTTATTACGAACATATTACTGTCTATTAATGTCAGTTGTACTCCTGGAAATATGAATGTTTCTGAAATTTAAGTATTATAATTAGTTATCGATTATAATAATTAATGTGAATTTCATGTTTTGTTCGTACGTAATTAATTTTTATGTACTATAGATGGAAGAAATAGAGGCTTGTAACACAATCAAATATTTTGAAAAAAATCACAAAATATAAGGATTGAAACAATGTTAAAAGACCGAAAGTAGTGGTCCTACAGCAGCATACACTTTATCGTATTATTTTTAATGATTATTAAAAATTATGCAAAAACTACTCATTTTTAAAAAATATACTATATTATTATTTGGAAATCTAATTTCGAAGAATAAATTTCAATAAGGAACAATTTCTATCATACTGTAACTGTTCGCACCAAAAATTTTAAGAGTTTGCTTTTTTCAAAAATACAGAGAGAGAAAGAGTGTGAGAGACAGAAAGAGAGAGGGAAAGAGTGTGAGAGAGAAAGAGTGTGAGAGAGAAAGAGTGTGAGAGAGAAAGAGTGTGAGACAGAAAGAGTGTGAGACAGAAAGAGAGAGGAAAGAGTATGAGAGAGAAAGAGTGTGAGAGAGAGAAAGAGCGAGCGAAAGAGTATGAGAGAGAAAGAGTGCGAGAGACAGAAAGAGAGAGCGAAAGAGTGTGAGAGAGAGAGAGAAAGAGTGTGAGAGAGAGAAAGTGTGTGACAGAGAGAGTGAGTGTGTGAGAGAGAGTGTGAGAGACAGAAAGAGACAGGGAAAGAGTATGAGAGAGAAAGAGTGCGAGAGAAGAAAGAGAGAGAGAAAGAGTGTGAGAGAGAGAGAGAGGTGGAGAGAGAGAGAAAGAGTGTGAGAGAGAAAGTGTGTGACAGAGAGAGGAGTGTGGAGAGAGAGTGTGAGAGACAGAAAGAGAGAGAGAAAGAGTGTGTGTGTGTGTGTGAGAGAGAGAGAGAGAGAGAGATCAATGGAACTGGAACGTGCGCGGCTTTTGTGATCGTACTTCGCTTTATGGAAGAAAATAAACTATTGAGGATTCATGTGAACTACACCCAAAACAATAAAATATCCGTTTAAAACTCTCAGGGTTCAACTAGATCGATCGAAAAAGTCAATTTGAGAGAAAATCGCGTGAATTGTTCAGATACTAGTATGGTACCACAAACGGGACGGACGGATGGATTGACGGACGAACGGAAAGACAGACATTTTGTCTTAAATCAATTTTTTGCTATTACGGATACTTAAAACATACGTAATAAGATTACGTACGAAGAACGTAAGATAATTAAATAATAATAAGAAGAAGAAGAACAAAGATAAAGATACATAATACGTACTACATAACATGTTACTGGAAGAAATTGAGTATCAAGAATCATTTAATTTTGCGGTATCAGATTCCCACAATACGAGGTTTTCTCTCTCTCTCTAAGAATCGCCTTTTTTCGCGGCAAAATTACAATACTTCCATTTTACTATGTAAATACTTCGTGGGCGAGAAAGCAAAAGGGATGAAAAGCTAAAGAAATGTATGTAAAATAAGACACAACCCTGAATAATGCATAACATGAAAAGGTGTGAATTGGAATTTTCGTAGATTAACGGTAATGGAACGAGTGAATAAATATGAACGCAAATGTTTCAAAAACTCCTAAATGTTCCGATGGGTCTAAGTGTCTCGAATGAAACGATAAAATGAAATGTAGAAATATGAAACGCGGAAAGAGGGCAAAGTACGTGCTCTCTGCTCTCCATGTTCCAGGGAAATTCAACTGGCACTCCAGTCGTCCTAATTGGTGCTTTCAGAGAATGAACATGATTAGAATCCAGCTGCTTCATCACTGTTCCTAGAATTTAACTCAGAATATCCAAATTTCTTGAAACACGCACTCATTCCAACCTTCACGTTTTCGACGTAAAGCCGCTTTCTGCTCCCAACTCAATTGTTTTACAAAATTAAGTACCGTTCGCCTGATGTTTCAATAAATATAAAATATTTGGTAATATTTTGGTATGATACTAATATTTGGTTACGTCAGTAAAATTATATTTTTGTTAGAGAGCTACATTACTTTCTATCTTTGTTCGAGTCAACAGACTGAATAAAAAGTAACTAACGACTCAAATCTGTTAGGTGTTGGATTTAGACTTTCCTGAGTAAAATGTTATACCTAGTTTTTTTGCTATCATCATTTAATTAGGATCTCATTTATCCTTCTTGTGGGGATATTTGTATTGCTAATCTCTGGGATTGCTAATGGGCAGCGTACTACTCGTAGCTTCCCGTGCTGTGGCTCCGGGTTCGATTCGTGGAGAGAATTAGATATAGAGTTGTAGCTTTCCTTTAAAATCGTCCCAGTTTCTGTAGCTGTGTGACGAAGAAAAGCTCAAGCAGGCGGATATTGCTAGTTACGGGAAGAGAATACGTCATGTTCGCCTCATGTCGCTCCTACCCCCAAGCATGGGAATTTAATTAGGCCCAGGCATAGAGGACACCGATAGCTGGCCGGCGAAGTTGGATTACGGACCCAATAACGCCAAATACATACGTTGTGTTGCTAATTATATCCAAAGCCAAACATTCGGAAAACAGAGTTCGAAAATATATCTATCAATCAACCTTTTGACAGACACAAATTTCGCATGATGAATATACTGACGGCAGTCGGATTGCATTTTCTAGTTATTCTAGTTAGTTTCTTCTTATTTTGATCTTCACCTCGTTTTATAGGCGGAGAATCGGCAGGTCAATAAAAGTCTGTTTTTTACAGTGCCTACTTTTCATTTATTTGGATTGCTTCAGGACTTTCAACAAATATAAGGGCAACTGATTAACACAATTTACCATTACATAAGAAAAACATAAATAAATGGCCGAACGTTGGCACCGTAAAAAAGCAGACTTTTATTGATCTACCCGCACGATTCTCCACATCCAATAAAATAACACGAGGTGAAGATCAACATAAGAAGAAATTTCGTGTTTCTGCTGAACGCCAATAATAGTTTTTACCAACAATAGGAAAATGTCAAAAGCGTAATATCTCTCAATATGTCTCGATAAAAAATATTTCCTTAATCGTGTATTACATTCAATTACTGAATCAGGAAAATACCGAAGGTCAGTTGAAATATATATAGTCTAAAATATTATTTTCGAAACCATTATCTTTGTTATTACACCTAAGTTTATAAAAATGCATTTCAATACAAATTCGATTGTTTTCTCATATCACTATTCTTAATACGTTTTAGACATCTTTGTACTGAAATTTTGTTTTCAGGTTTGGAATTGTCAATTTACTATTTCACATGCTTTCTAAGATGTGTATCATAAGGAGGTAGTGTGGAATCGGTAAGGGATTACCTTATAATCAAAATTTAATTTAAGGTAAATTTCTACAAAATTGAATTGCATATTACTTTATATGGAAAATACAAATTATAAGCATTAATTTCAACCTATCAGTATTATGTTGAATACCATGTATTACATCTGCATTACACCGAAAATGTATTATTTCACATTGTATTTTACAATCTTGTATGCACGGTGCATCGGTTCTAGAGTTCATTCGTTTCAAAGCACACGCATTATCTTTCTTTCATTTAAATGTTAAATTAACTGACACTCCTTTTCATATTTATTCATCTCTCTTTATCTTTATGTGTTATGTTCTACTGTCTCAGTAATCTGCGAATAAAACCGAGAAGAGAAGCAAAATCTCCACAGCAAATGGAAATTCTTATATCGAGATGATACGGAAAACGCTTCAAAAGAAATTTTCTTTCAGATTTAACGAACCAAAAATTCAATTCCAGACTCACCGGCTGGACATTTAAGAAAATTCAGAGTATTGGTGATTTTGATTGATAAATATTATATTTCTCATCAATATTTGTGGTGGAGTGAATACTTTGATAAAATACTTTAGCAAATGACATTTCCAAACAAAAAAACTCCCCTTCTCGTTTAATTATTTTTTCGTAATAATAGAAAATCTTTAAGAAACAAAACAAGTAATGTGGGTTAATTTGCGTAAAAATATATAAATCGCAAAACTATGTTAGTTTCGTTGTGTAAATTGAGAAAAATAAGGATTCAATTGATAAACTTACGAATTTCCTCATTCTGATTCTTGTAAAAAAAAATTTATGTGTCTATTTGCAGACTTCTCACAGACGTGTAGACGACCCAGGTGACAGTATACTCTTGCGTGGTCTACCATTCAGAATGCAACAATTTATTGTTCTGCCAGGGGGATTGCACCTCCAACCTACGCCTGCCGGCACACAACTTCACCGACAGGCAGATTTGGATCCTGCCAGAACGCACTTACCTACCCGAGAACCTCCCCAATTGGGTCGGTCCACTCAGCCAGCTCAGAGCAACTAGCCGTGCTAGTATCTACTTTCCGTGCTAGCACCGGTGTCAAATTAATCGCCACTCACAATGCAGCGGGACAAATCCTTCCTCTTTAACCGGGAGCGGTAGCTCAGTCCATCAGCTGATGTCACTGCAGCGCCTCTGACCCGGAGGTTCTAGATTCGAGTCCCGACGGCGGCAGAATTTTCGACACTAGTTTTTCAGCTAGGTCGAATTCAGTCGCTGTCTGGAGGAGAATTCTAGCGGCCAGCTGCCCAGTTTTCCGTGGTTTCTCCGATCAACACCAGGCGAATGCCGGAGCAGTACCCTACCAAACGGGCCACGGACCGCGCGCGATCTGTCTTTCTTTTTCCTTGTCCTATAATCTCCCCTTACACACACACTTACACTAACAAGCACTACACTATCACACATTCCGGGAGACCGCTCGGGGAGCTTAGAGCTTGTCCCGGCTGGGGCGGTGCCCCGCTGGTGGAAGAGTCTTGATTAGGGAGAAACGCCACTACCCGACGGTAGGTCGGCGCCGGATCTCGCCATCCAGCGGGGAAAGATCACCGCGCATACCCCGAGAAAAATCATGCACTACACTAACGGGACTAATGACCAAAGCAGTTGACATGCCCGGAAACACGAACAAATCAAATCGAATCAATCCTTCCTCTTTGCCCAGAGTATCAGGCCATTATCACGACGAAGCGTGGCAGCGGCCCGATCAAGTGTCCAACTGGGGGCCACCTACTTCAGGACCCGGAGGCTGGAGGACTCCAACAGGTCTCCTCACTGCCTCAAATTTGAAGCTATCGACGTGAGTACCGTCGGAACCTTCGCAACTTGATGTCATGGTCCCCGTCGGACTTCAATCTGTGGGTTTGAGATCCGCCACCAGCTGTACAGAGAATACCGACTAAGTCCCTCGCCCAATCCTGCCCGAAGGTCGGTGAAGGACCACCTTCTCACTGCCTCCACTTTGAAGCTATCGATGTGAGTGCCGCAGAGGCTTGAAACAGAGTGGACATCTCCAACACCACAGCATAGAGCTTCAGGTCTTTCGACCGTCTGCCCCCGCCCCCTGCGGAGAACCCAGATAATAGTGGCAGAAGTGAATGGCGCGCGACTCGAATCAGGAACGGTCTACAGAGATCACTCGATGCGTAATACATATTTACCACGAGAAGATACCTTCCTTTATCATAATAGATATTTATGTCACGAGTCCTCTAAACGAGTCTTTAAAGACGCAGCCGGAAGGTTAACTGCGAGGCGGTGCGATAGCGAAGCCGAGTAGTTAACCTTCCGGCTAAGTCCTTAAAGACTAACAGAGGACGAGTTACATACAATGATTTTTGTTATTTTTTGTTATTTTAGTTTATCGCTTATTAAAAATAAACTTTTATCACTTTCACGAGTTCAGAATTGTCATTACTCTTGATTTTCTGTAGCAAGTGTTGGTGGTACTGGATGCTTTGTTTGTGATCAGACAGTTGAATGTTTTTTCTACTAATGCAAGCAGAATCTAAACCCGAGAGTCCATAGTGTTCATAGCAACGGCCGCTAAAATGATCGAGAGTCCATTAAAAATATTTTAGCGACCGTTGCTATGGACGCGCTCTTAAAGCAGTATTTAGATGATTGGTTGCTAAGGGGCTAAGTGCGTGTTTACTAACGTAAATAACAAAAAACAAATTAATTAAAATAAATGAAGTTAAAATTCATAAAACAAAGTAACCTACAGGTTATGAGTAAATTTTAAAATATCTTAATATGACTGGTCTTAATTATATGATCTGAATTATTGTAAATTTACTCTACTTCTGTGCTGTATGGTACGTTTTTTACGTTACTGTATTTTTATTTATTTTCATTAGTAAAATGTCCCTCTGGTATAAATCAGAAGCGGTCGCCAATGACCTAAGATGTTTTAAAGCGATCTAAAATAAACAATTTAAAACAGTAACCTACAATCAATGAAACATGACGAAGACCATCCACGTTGGTCATGAGACATAAAGCAATGTACGCCAGTTTTAAATTTTGATCTTATCTACAATAATTACGAAAAATTGTCTCATTGAGACAAAACTGTTGGAAAGTTGATATAAGTTTACAAATGTTTCTATATTTTGTCGTCGATCATCGAGCAGATCGTTTACATCATTCATAAGAACATGTAATTAGTTCAATTTGCTGAGATGGTAACGTATATTGCGGTTTCTTTATTTAAAAATTCTAAAATCTTTGCGAACAGAACAAACATTTGCCTTCCGCGCCATCTCTCTTGGCAAAATTGCCTCGAGAAGACAGGGAGAAAAGAAGGGAAGGCGAGGATAGAAGAACCGGAGAACAGAGTACGGGAAGGAATTCGAGCCTGCGATTTCCTCGGCCGACAAATTAACAACGGTCTGAGGCTCTAGAGTGGAGACGGCAGCAGGGCAGTAGGGAAGATGGGGGATGGACACAATGGACAAAATGTCTGACGAATATCCAAATACTCACAATTGTTGCCGGCCATGATTTTTTTTAAATTTTATAGTGACGTAAAATAAATGAAGACATTCTTTCAATATATCTGTTTCTTGACATCGCTTACATTATTATTTTTCTTTAACAATTAAGTTTATGAATAAACTTTATTGTAAAATTGCAATTATTTCGTATATGGCTGATAAAAAATTAAAGTTAAAAGTTCTTACTCCCGAATATTATATCGGTTAAGAAAAAAAATAAATGTGCTGTTCAAAATTTCAAATGATTTGGAAAATAAAGACATGTGCCTTAAAAAGTTGAAGAAAAAAATAATAATATAAAACTGTGCTTTTCGAGACTTTTGTACGTTATTTTTTTGCATACTCCCTTGATTTGGAACGGAAATACGTTTACCATAAATTTCGGGGTCGTTGAATGCGAGTTCGAGGTCAAAACATTAATTTAATCTTAGAGTTTTAATTCTAACAGTCATTTTTTAAATATGTGATAAAAACGTTTTTATTGCAAGTTTCAAAGAATAAAATATCATCAGCGGGAATGCATTGACGTTTTTAAGTATTATAAAGTTATTCCGTCTTTGGACCACTTTATCGGGTTTGCTATACCATAGCTTGGAGCGGAGCGGGGCGGAGCGGGGCGGAGCGGGGCGGAGCGGGGCGGAGCGGGGCGGAGCGGGGCGGAGCGGGGCGGAGGGCGGGCGGCGGAGCGGGCGGAGCGGGCGGAGCGGGGCGGAGCGGGGCGGGGCGGGGCGGAGCGGGGCGGAGCGGGGAGAGCGATCGGGGGCGGGGTGGGAGGGGGGGGGGGCCCGGGGGGAGCGGGGGGGGGGGGGGGGGGGGGGGAGCGACGGCAGCGGGTGGGCGGCGGCGTCGGACTCCCAGGAATGCAAATGGAGGAGAAGCGACCGCCGGGCGGGGTCCTCTGTAATTGGGTAAACACCGAGCGGCAGTCGTCCGACGGGCAGATATGCGGGTTATGCCGAGCAGCGGGCGGCGCCCCGATATTACGGTGGTCGGTTGGTTGCGCCGCGGCCGAGCCGCCCTTTCTCCATCTTGTGCCCATCCACTGCTTCCTCACCTCCAGCGCGTCTCCACGCACAGCTTAAACAGTGATTCATAGCCTGCGGTTTTTGTTCTGTCTTAGTCACGTAAATGATTATTTTGATTGTTTTGATTCGGTGTCTTTCAACTATTATGGTCATTGTTCGCAAAAGTGTAAGGTATATTGCACCACGGGAGGTGAATTGATTGATTAGTGATTCTGGGCGCAACTACTGAGATTAGACTCATAACTGTATTGCATGTTTCTCTCTGGAGGTGACGATGATCTTTCACTGTTACATGGTGATATCCGGCGCCGGCCTACCTCTCCGCTAGCGGAGTTTTCTCCAAGCAGGAATCCCCCACAAGAAAGGCACCACCGCACCCGGGACAAACTTAAAGCTCCCGTCCGGTCTCCCGGCAAGTGTGGTAGTTTAGTGCTCATTGGTGTGTGTGTGTGTGTGTGTGTGTGTGTGTAAGTAAAAGGTGAAGAAAGGATAAGGAAGAGGAAGAAAAGATTGCGCGCGCCCCGTGGTACTTTTGTTAGGGTACTGCTCCGGCATTCGCCTGGTGTTGATCAGAGAAATCACGGAAAACTACCGATCAGCGCAGCCTGCCGACAGAATTGTTCTCGAGGCAGCGACTGAATAAGACCTAGGTATGTAGCTAATGTCAAAAATCCTGCCACCGACTCGATCCTAGGACCTTCCGGTCACAGGCCCTGCAGTGACTCTTGTCCTATCCTTACCCCTTGATTTACACGTACTAACATGCCGAGTAACCACTCGGGAGCTTAGTTTGTCCCGAGCGGTGCCCTGCTGGATGGAGAAAATCCCGGTAAGTCGGCGCCAGATCTCCCCATCAAGCGAGGGAAGAACACTGCTATCCCCCGCGAAAAAAACAGATTACACTTACGGAATTAATGAACTTAGTAGTTTACGCGCCGGGAATCAGTAACAATCAATCAAATGCGTTTTGCACATGCGCATGACGACTCGCTTCAGCCTGAGTTTTTCTTTTGTGTTCTCTGCAGCAGCGCTCTGTTCTCACGTGTGCTTGTCCGTATGAACAATCTTTCCCCAGCATCAATGTGCTTCCTGACGCCGCTCACGTCTCCGCCGCGGAGAGCGCTGTGATGAGGGCCCTGCCGCCCCGCGCTGCCTCAGCGCCGCTGGGATCCGCGCTGCCAAGTTGGGTTCAGAGTCAACAGAGCCTTCGACCGACCGCAGCGCCTCCCGGCCCCGCCACCCGCACTTGCTACCTCACCACGGCGGCGACTTTTGCTTCCACACGCCCCGTCTCCCCTCCATTAACTGCGCGCCACTCCAGCGTCTCTGCCAATTTGCCTTCTCCGCGAGCACTTGCCGGCCAGCTTCCCTTGCAACTCGTGGTACCCTCTGCACTAACCCACTTCCTCGGCATTTACTACTGCATCATACTTCTGCCCTCCACGTCACATGCAATGTTTACTTTTGATTCGCCAATATCCATCTCTGTGCAAAGACACTTTCCCGCCGTTAACTTCCTCGGCATGCATCATACAGGATCCGGCAAAAACATCTCACCACTTTTAAAAGCAGTTACAATCAAAGAAAGGAAGAAAATAGAAAGAAAAAAGAAAAAGAAAGAAAAAAGAAAAAGAAAGAAAAAAGAAAAAGAAAGAAAAAAGAAAAAGAAAGAAAAAAGAAAAAGAAAGAAAAAAGAAAAAGAAAGAAAAAAGAAAAAGAAAGAAAAAAGAAAAAAGAAAAAGAAAAAGAAAGAAAAAGAAAAAGAAAGAAAAGAAAAAGAAAGAAAAGAAAAAGAAAGAAAAAAGAAAAAGAAAGAAAAGAAAAGAAAGAAAAGAAAAAGAAAGAAAAAGAAAAGAAAGAAAAGAAAGAAGAAAGAAAGAAGAAGAAAAGAAAGAAAAAAGAAGAAGAGAAGAAGGAAGGAAGGAAGGAAGGAAGGAAGGAAGGAAGGAAAGGAAAAGAAAAATACCTTTATTTGAAAACGACAAACACTATTTTACATTATTTGGTTTAAAACACTATGTCCGGTAAATAGTGTTCTCCATTGCTGACACATTGACAAACACTTTTCCGGAAGTTATCCATAATTCTTCGTGTCATTTCCGGTGGAGTGGCGGCCACTGCCTGGTGCTTGTATCCTTGAGTTCTTCCAGAGTTGTAGGGCAATGTTTGTACACTTGCATCTCAAAGCGTCCCCCCAAAAAATCAGAAAGTGAGAAGTCGAGTGACCAGCGGTCAGCTGATATTTCCTCGCAAAGAGAGAAGACGTCCACGAAACAACACACTCAAAATTGCTGGAGAACTTCGCGAAGTGTGAGCTGTGGCTTCGTCGTGAGGGAACCAGACTTCTCCCTACGATGAATAATGGACAAATTCTAGGAAAGGCTTCGTAAACATGGCAACAATGGAAGACGCCATTTACCGACATAATTTTTAAAACAAAATAATGAAAAATGTAGTTTTCGTTCATAAAAGTATATTTTTCTTGGTCTTCCTTTCTTTTCTTTGGTTTCTTTCGTTTCTTTTGTTTATTCAGTTTCTTTCGTTTCTTTTGTTTCTTTTTTTTTTTTCTTTTCTTTCTTTTCTTTCTTTCTTTCTTTCTTTCCTTTTCTTTCCTGTCTTTTTAGCATACTCTGTATTTGTTCTCTCCTTCATTTTCATCCGTTTTCTGTTTTACCAATATAAATCTGTGTGCAAAGTCACTTCCTCGCAATTCACTCCTCACCGTGCATCACACTACTTCACCTCACGCCGCATACAGTTTTCATTCGATTTTTTCACTCTTAATGAATACGTTAAATCACTTCATTCTTAATGTATTCTCCTGGACCTTCTAATTAGGGTTGTTCAAGCAGTAATCCTTCGACCCTCCACAACTGTCCTACAAAAAGTAGTATTCCACATGCAATTTTCTAACGTTTCGTGACCCCAACCTCCTTGTCACATTCTTTCCACTCAGCTTCTACTCTCTCTCTCTCTTCCTACTCTCACATATTCCTATGTTCTCCAACGTTTGTCCGTCCCACTTGGACTCGCCGTCCCACAATTCTCCACGAGAAGCTTCGTTCTTGCTGCCGCGGTCGAACCTGAGCTCTTGAATCGACTGAAATTGCCGCGTCGTCCGACAAACCGCCGAACCCGACGACTAACTTCAGGGACTCGCCCAACAGTTGCCCGTCGCCACACGGGGGTCGCGCAGGGCACCACGGTCACCGCTTCCGCTCTCCAAACTCCGCGAACAAAATGGGCCCTCTGGCGCCGTCTTCAATCGCTGCCCCACAGCGCCGACTCAAATAGCAAGTCTTTAATTATCCCTCAGGTCCAGGCTCCATAAGAGCCATCCAAGTGACCAGTGATAGATTGCCCATGTTTGCGTTGAACCGATGGGTTTTCATCATAGAATGTAAAAACTTCCATCTTTTACATGCTACAAAGTGTAAACCTGCCTCTCGCTTCCTAACTTGGTGACTAGCCGCAAACAATTAAATTCAATTTATGCTTTACTAGCGTACCCGTGCGAGAACTCTCGTATGTACCCACCATCATCCCTATTAAGCATGTAATTTATATTTTTCTTCAAGACCCTCTTATCCTCCGTCACTTGTTCTATGTATCCTTGTAATTGATAACAATCCAGTACACCCTTGTCAATATGAGCTATTCTTATTTAAAGTTATTACCGAGCATAGAAGTACATCGTGCAATTCACTCGCGGAGAATATCTTGTAGAATATGGTGTGAGGAACGTTCGTTTTAGGCCTTTGTCCTCCAAACATTAGTTTTTGAGGCTCTAAAACGCTTGGTTTAGGAGTTATTTAACGACATATAGTCTAAAATGTGGCTGAGGTTTGCGGGTTTGTATTTGACATAAATATTTAGATACGTTGTTTAACGAAATCATTCGTATTTTCAAAGTCAAAGTACAATTCGTCAGGTTTCCTTGATATTCTCTTTCTTTAGAGACCTAATTTATTAAAATTGGTTGCGGGTGAGATCCGCAAAAGGTGTGTATACTACTAAAATAATATAGGAGACGATTTTTTCCTATTTTTTCCTTGGCTCAGGTCATGAGGCCTACTCTTCCGCCTGACCACGTAAATTTCGCACCGCTCCTTTCACCTCTAGTAGAGAATGAAAGTATCACTCGAGCGACGAAATAGGCGATTTGAATAAAACTCAGAGGCGTCATTGAGGCTTGAGGATCTTTCTCGTGCAGTAAATCTGTAACATGGGACAGCCGGCTTTCCTTTCCTTCCGAAGAAAGCCGTAAAGAGTACTTTTTCGCCCTTAAAAATCCAGGGTTTCGATTTGGTTTGAACCCACGAACTTGGGTATAACACAGTGGTATCGATAAAATGATACAATGATGGCAATTCATCCATTAATGACACATCAGATAACTCATTCTGGGTCCAATACATTCCTGATCGTTTGGCACAGCAATAAATTTGTATAAATTAATCCATTCAATTCACAATCCTGCATCACTGTACTTTTATGAACTTATTGGTCTGGTTCACTAAATACAAATAAAATTAATATGTTTCAATAAATAAACGAAAGATCAGAAACTTTTAATATAATGAGCCAAATTAGCATCTTTCGTCTACAAATTGTGAGAGTTATTTTCCGTATGTCCTATTTGCTAACCATTCACAAAAATTACTTTTAAGATGTGGAATTAAATTGGCGTTTAGAGTACATAAAATATTTCTAAACACTAATATGTAGTAAAATAGAATCATTAATATGCACCTTTTTTTCGATTCTCAAAGTTCGTTTAAAAGAGATGAACATTGAAAGTAATTATTGTAGCCAAATGCAATATAAGTAGTAAAAGCCAATAATAAGAAATTAATGAGTTGAATTGGGACTCCATAAACATAGCATGTAAATCTTACATTACAGAGCTGAGATAGAGGAATAGTGGACCCTTATCACTTTGGTTTCCCGTATCATTCTTATCTGAAAAGGGGTTTTCTTTCATCTTTCAGGTGTCTGAAAGTGTACCCATCTGAGCTGCTTTTGAAACACCCTCTTCCCTGTCGCCTTATGAGCAGTTAGCTCCGCAGCCCGAGCGTGAGAGGATTGTCACGTTTATCGCCGAATTTACGCATCTTCACTACTTTGCCAATTTACAAACATCAAATTGACCTGAGGCTTTTTGTTATCTTCTGAATTGATTGACTGATTTTTTCGTGTTTCTGGGCGCGTCAACTGCTTTGGTCATTAGTCCCGTTAGTGTAGTGCATGTTTTTCTCGGGAGATGGCGGTGATCTTCCCCCGCTGGATGGCGAGGTCTGGCGCCGACCTACCGTCGGCTAGTGGGGCTTTCCCCTAACCAGGATTCTCCCACAAGCGGGGCACCGCCCCAGCCGGGACAAGCTCCCGACTGGATTATGTGGTAGTGTAGTGCATGTTAGTGTAAGTGCGTGTGTAAGGGGAGAAGATAGGACAAGGAAGAGGATGGACAGATCGCGCGCGGTCCGTGGCCCGTTTGGTAGGGTACTGCTCCAGCATTCGCCTGATGTTGATCGGAGAAACAACGAAAAACTACCTATCAGAGCAGCCGGACGCGAGAATTCTCCAGACAGCGACTGAATTCGGCCTAGCTGAAAAGCTAGTGTCGAAAATCATGCCGCCGTCGGGACTCGAACCTAGGACCTGCCGGTCTGAGTCGCTGCAGTGACATCAGTTTTATCTTCTGGAGTGAAGACTAAGTTTTACTGAGCACGGAATTGAGACGCGTCTGTGAATATCGGAAGCGTTACAGTGCAGTTCACATTGCCAACTGGCCGTACTTAACAATTATGTCACGGTTCACTTCATCTACCAGGTGAATGCATAAGTCTTTCCTCGTTTCATTAAGAGGCGCCAGCAAACAGTACGCAGCGTATGAATGTGATATCACGTCAGTTTGTGTGACAGTAACCTACCAACATACACAAGTTGAGCCCACCAAACACTAGCAAATGTGCTCTGACGTTTAGTGATTGTGTCAACGTTTGGGCCTGAAAAGAACATTTGCGGCACGCATTGCTTTTCTTATTTAATCAATTGAAAAAGGCTGTGTAAAGTCGACGTTTGCTGATATAAATATATGATGAACACGCTCCATCGAGTACAGCATGTGGGAGAGGTTTTCGAGAATTTAAATGTGGTGATTTCAATGTGAAAGACAGTGGGCGCTCTAAAAGACTACAAAATTGTAAAGACGAGCAATTGCAGAATGATAACCCAACACAAACTCAACAGCAATTGGCAAAAGCACTAAATGTGTCATAAGAAACAATCAGTAGACGTTTACGAGCAATGGGGAAGATCAATTAACTCGGTAAATGGATCCCACGCGATATGAATCAACGCCAAATGCACTACAATGCGCCGTCTCACACAGCAAAACCAGTGAAAGACATCTTGAAATTGCTTGGATGGGATATCTTTCCGCACCTGTCGTACTCCCCCGACCTAGCGTCATCTATCACCTCTTCATAGCGCTCGCAAGCCACGCGCTCGCAGAGTAGCACATCAGAAATTTCGAGGAAGTTGGAAAATGGTTCGCCGAATAATTTGCCGCGAAAGACAAGCAGTTTTTCTGGAATGGTATTCATAACTTACCTGAAAGGTGGGCAAAGTGTGTAGACGCCTATGGTCAATATTTTGAATAAACAAAAAATGAATTTCCCTTTAAAATTACGTATTTTCTTTGCCACAAAAAATGACAAAAACTTATGCATACACCTGGTACTTGTTTATGGTACGAACGAATGAAGCTCATAATTTGTTTCCTTGTGCAGTTCTGCTCATATTATGTAATTTTAGTGTAAAATGAATAAATATGGTACTTACAATAATGTATTCATTTTTGAAAAGTGAAATGAATAAGAATTATCTATAAAAATCATGTTGTTACAAAGTTGCTGTTATAATTTATTTAAAAAAGGAAATCAGTGAAGGTATGAGTTCAACACAAAACCGATTTTGTTAAAATAAATCTGGTGACCATTTAAACATATATTTTTATCAGCTCTCTAAACAGCTGATACCAAACGTCTTTGTAGTACAACTACGTAATGACCTTCCTCTTCCTAACACAGCATAGTCTAAAAGCTATACTTTAAACAAAACAAGATTCAAAAGATCTTTAAAAACTGACTAAAGTACGATATTTCCCGTTAAAGTGTTTGAAATCATGCATAATAGGAACGAGACTTGCCATAGAAAAAACAGATGACGTCACGCAAACATAAAACCGAATTAACGACATTTAACTCAATCTGGATGGATGATAAGTGATTATGTGATATTCTTGTCCCAAATATTCAGTATCAGTATCGACGTTTGAAAAATTATGTTCCTAAACGGGTTAATGAGAAAATATTTACGGACATTAGTTCACATTCAAATGCTTCTGAAAGCAATTTTTAGACTGATTGAAGCTGGTTTTGTCCACCCTCAAAGTTTATGTCTACCTGCAGTGTTTCAACAACGTTATTTTAAAGATAAAAGCTGCCTGTCACGAGATGAAAATTGATGTGTTCCCTATAATATGATTTCAGTTCAAATTTTAGCACACGAATGGATTTCATAGTGCATTTCTGAAAATCGCGGTGACAGTATCAGAAGCATCAAGAATCTTGATAAAAAGAGACCATATCATCCATATCGCGTTCATAGTGTTAAAATAAAGTTACTATTTTTCGTCTAAAACCAATCATTAATACTAAAGTAGTGGGAATATTGGTTTTTATTTTAGGCATAGGATGTATAATGAGATGGAGTAATTCAGATGTTTCAATTGCAACTCCCACACCAACTTCATTTAAAAGTGCCAATTGTGAGGGGGTGTCTTCTCTAATTTCCAGTCAATACAATCCCAGTCTTATAAAACAATATGCCAAAGTTTTAAAGATTAATAATAAAGTTCAATGCTAATTTTACGTTTAAACATTACGTTCTAAAGTTTAAAGTTTTATTGGAATATGGCATACTATATGAAAATATCAAACAGCATTGCGAAGCTAAGAGACGTATGAATGGAATATAAATTCTGACATTAGAAAAAAATAAAAAGTAATTCTAAATTGAAAGTGAATATCTTTATTCAACAAGATTCAGTACGCACTCAAAACATAAATTATTGTGCTCATCTGGCGCTAATGCACACATAATAAACTCTCTTGACACTTGCTGCATGCCAGACATTGCATATGTAACAGCGACTACCAAGCACAGATCTGCAGCTTGTGGTCTGCGTAATACCACTCAGAGTGTATTACAGGAACAAGCGTAGTGTTTCTGAAGAGCTGCGAATACATGTGGGAACAGAATAAACATCATTAAATTAATTTGCATTGGATTTACATTTTACGTATTTTGTTCACTTGTTTATATGGTGTGGAAAAGTATTTATAAAAGGAACAAACTTACTTTTATTACACATTGATAGACGTTACATTTGACATAAATAGAATTGTGTAATTTTTATTCATTGATTTATTGTAGGTAGTTCGGTTATTTACGTCACCAATTACAAATAACAATGTAATATGTTGCTGTACATAGGATAAAATAGAATGATATTTACTCATATTACATATTTAAATTTTCAAAGAAATGAATTAAACTTTTGTTTCAGATAATGTAGTTACGGAATTTATTCTCTCCCTGAAGACGTTCTATATTATTGCACTTTGTCTCAATATCATTATAAAATATGACCTAGATAAAAATTAACAAATGGGAAATAGAGTTAAACTTATAATCATTCTAGCTAGTGGTTCGACCAAATGATACCTCCAAATTTAAAGAGGCGGAAGAATACATTAACCTAAATATTAGAATAATAAAGTGTATAATTCCATTTATTTCTGCATGAATTCACTGATCTTTCCGGTGTCAGTCACTGCACAGTTGTCACCAACAAACCTGATAGACATGCTCTTATCTAAATTTTCAAACCATCATTCGTGTGTGTTATTAGAAAAACATTGAGTTTTTTATTTGAATTTGTATAAAGTCCATTGATTGGGATCTCGTGGATCTCGTATTTGGAAACTGCTAAATTCGTAGTTAAATTATTTAATGTCTTCTCATCTCACTTGACGGAACAATTGTCTACTGTGTTTTAAACAACTTGAACTGGAGTAGAAACTGTCTGTGTCCCTTCTCAGCGTCTTGTTCGATATTCACGAATTGAGCAGATGAGAACTCAATGATCAAGAAAGGAAAAATCCTTAAATATATTTCCTATGTTATCACAACCATTCCGGAGTAGTTTTCCTTAAAGTTACATCGATTTGCATCGTATACCATAGTGATCATCTTCATTAACCTTATTCTTTTTTAACCCTAGGTAGAAGGGAATGGATTGTAACTTAATTTAAATTTGTTCTTTCAGGTCTATTGTCTTTACACTCATTGAGGTCTTGTTTCATCGCCACTCTCATCAGCATGTCAACTTTATGGCTGACTCGGTCATAGTCCTTATTTACGCCACTCATGCGTGTTTAGTAAAAGTTGAAAGTTTCGTTCTTACGTTTTTGAATTTTGTATTCAATTGAGGTCATCATATTTTGACGTAACTACTTAATAAAATGGTTTTATTATTGGTGATTGCTGAAACGTGTTTCTTCAAATTGTAGCTTACACGACCAATTGGCTCATTATTATGTAAAATTCATCAATAGTTTATAAAACCGTATTTCAAATTCATTTAGTTTTAATCAGAGTAAACTACACATTTGGCAGGCAGGTCACATAGTTTTGAATCTTGCATTGAGATAATTCTGCCTTGGTCTTCAAGTTTGAAAATGCAGTTCTTGGGTATGTTAGTAAAGCTACCAACGTAGTTTTCAAAGTTAAATACAGATCTTGAACGCCTTTTCGAGTGATTTATTTATTCAGCATATTGCATCATCGAACTCCTTTGTCTAACCCTTTTTTTCGCATCCACGACCTCTAAATCACGTGGAAGATGTACGTATGTCACCCCTGCCTCCGACCATAGCTACCAGAGCCTGAGAGCGTTGGATTGGTCGTGAAGGAAGAGGCAACTTCTCCCTCCACTAAGTCGTATAGCGGTAATTCCGGAGAGAAATTTCGCAGTAAAGGAGATTATATTTCCTAAGTGCACTTCGGATCCAGAGGGGCGCTCCCAGACCTGCTCGAACCCTCTTACGCCTTCCCCTTCCGGCCGAGCAGAAATGCATCTTCCCTCGTCCTCTCCTCTAAACTTCTTTGGGTCAATTTGTTGCCTGGTTTTATCTCCGTGTCGCCTGTGTTCTCACTCTTTCTCCTTCCCTCTCTTACGAAATACGCGACCGGTTTATGAGGCTCAGGGCATCAATTGATGTCACTGCGGTGCCTCTGGCCGGGAGGTCCTAGGGGTAGAGTTCCAGCGGTGGCAGGATTTTGGACATTGTTAGGCTGAATTCTTTTGCTGTTTAGTGGAGAATTCTAGCGGCCGGATATCCGATCGGTAGTTTTCCGTGGTTTCCGCGGTCAACACCATGCGAATGCCGGAGCAGTACCCTAAAAACGGGTTACGGACCGCTCGCGATCTTGCCTTCCTCTTCCTTGTCCAATCCTCACTCCTTTTTTACACACACAGTTACATGCAGTTTACTTACACACATGTCGGGAGAGCAGTGGATATCATAGAACTTGTCCCGACTGGGATGGTGCCCCGCTGGTAGACACCTGATTGAGAAAAACCCTGTAAACTTTCGTGTAGGCGGCGCTGAATCTCGCCATCCAGCATGAGAGATCTCCGTCACATACTGTGACGAAGCATGCACTACTATTACGGGAATATTTCCCTTAGTAGGTAGTGACCTAATGGAACGACGCAGCCGGAATCACTAATCTATCAACGAACTAAGCGACTCTCACAATCATCTCTTGGACAAACTCGGCACTACATTCCCTTTCGCCCCACGCACAAAAAGCCACCCTCCTCCAACCTCCAGAAAAAGGGTCTTCCGCGAAAGTGCAACACAAACACAGTTACGTGTTATAACGTCTATATCGCGCGTGGGCCACTCCACGTATCCTCTCGCAGAGCCACCGCGAGGAGGACCGGGCCCATTTCTGTATCCAGCCTTCTCGCTCCGTTTCTTCCGACTCCACGCACAATCCATCGCACGCAGCGGCTCTCTGCAGCGCCGGAGGGATGAGGGCGGATAGACTTCCTTTCAAAAGCGCCGGACGAAAAAGATCGCGGTACACGAAAATGGCGGCGCTTTAGTGACGTCATTTCCTCCGGCCGCGCTGAACTTTGCGCCGCGCCAGTTCTCCGGTTCTTGCGCGCGCGTCGCGGGCCGCCCCGGGCGTTTGGGGGGGGCGTGGCCCGAGAGAGTGGGTGGAGGGGGGGCGACTGCCCGCGAGCGGCGAGAGGCGGAGCAGTAGAAGAAAACCGCGGCGCTTTCAAATCAAAATAATGGCGAGCCGCCGCCTGTGTTTTGCGTCGGGACGCCTGAGGCAATGGAGGGGTCGCGGTGAAAGGCAGGGTGGAGCTGTAGCAAACGGCAGCTCGGAAGAAGGGCGGTTTGAAAGGAGAAAGACGGCGAGAATGAGAGAGAGAGAGATAGGCAGAAGATAAAATGCGGCGTTGTCAGTCGGGAATCAGGATAGACTGGCACTTCCCATGCTACCGTCCTGCGCTAATGATATTGGCTAACGCCGTAAATCAAGACTTGGCGTCGGAACACTTTGAAAGGTAAGAACACCACACGCCATTTTGTTTTCAAGACAGTAAAGAATAGTACGCGTTTATCATTATTTATATTCACAGTAATTGAAATGGATGAATAAACCCAAATCATGAAAATACATGCGATAACGTGTATTAATATCATATATTGCCTGGTTTGACAGAAAGGCAGCGTCAATGCTTTTTACATAATATTTTCACGTCAAGTTTTGCACACTTTACTGAGGTTCTGCACCATCCATTCTCTTTCAAAGATGTTGCCACACCATCTTCTCGGCCGATCATCCCAGGTGCCCCTTCTTTTCACCTCCAACTACACCGGATATTCCCATGCAAGTCTTTGTGAAAAATATTAGGGATTCTCACATGTGCCAGTTTACGCCCACGTGTCCTACTTATAACTCTACTAACTGTCCGTGCAAGTTGGTATTGGCACTAATTAAAATGCAAATTTAAATATTTAGAAACATATTGATTCAGAAATTAAAATAAAGAAAAACCGACTCTCTCTCTCTCTCTCTCTCTCTCTCTCTCTCTCTCTCTCTCTCTCTCTCTCTCTCTTTCTTTTCTTTCTTTCTCTCTCTCTTTCTCTCATTCTCTCTCTTTCTCTTTCCTCCTCTTTGAATCTCTGTATCTCTTTTTCGCAGATAAAGTAAATTAAAAACCGTACTACATTTTCGTGAATTTTAAATATATAGGACGTATTAAATATCGTTTTGATATAACACATTAATCATTAGTAACGACAACTACCACTTAATAGCGCATGTTGTCACCTCTTTGTAAAACTAGAAGTCGATTCGGTTGGTGTTTTGAAGTTGAACGTCTGTTTTTTCTACCAGGTCACTCCTCATGCATCCATTACTCACAGAAACACCAAATCGATGACTTTCGAATCTGATTAATTTCGTCTTCCTTGCTCTCTATCGAGCTGCCATTGTTTATTGTCATAATACGTAAAAATAGTATCATAATTCTTTTCTCGAGAAACCTTTTAGACTGATATTGATTGGTAGACGTCTCTAGCTCAAATATTTTAAACTCGCTTGGGTATTCCACTGATGACTTTGTCACTCCTCATCAAGGTAAATAGTTTCGATATCGAATAGTCTTGACTCTTGTATGTGGAGAGAACGTGAAGCTGCTTACACTTCCCAAATATGAGCAAAGAAATAGATAGTTTGGAATGAAGAATATACAGTCATACGTTGTAGCGGAAGTTTTGGCAACAAAACATTAAAAAATGTTTGTAAAGAAATATAAGAAAATATTACCGAGATAGATTTGAATACATCTCTTTCCAAAGGCTCATGGTTATTTCAGATTATTGAAAATATTTTGACATTAAACCTGTACTAAAAAACGTGCAAACTTTAGTACATTTCAGACACATCAGTATTTCACAAAATTACATTAAACTTTATTAATGTAAACCATGATATTTTTGTAATTAAATAAGACAATAGAGAGAAACTCTGTGTATACATTTGATGAAACCCGCACAATTCAGACAATCAAGATATGTGTAAACAGGGGAGAGGGAGAATAGCAAATTAATTCTTAAGAGGAAAGAAGGAATTCCAGGAAAAGAGAGTGTGTAAAAATAGCAGAAGGGATAACAGAGTTAAAGGGGAGGGTTAATGGTGTCTGGAAATGTCGTAGTAGATAATGATAATATAATTTTCACAAACCTCGTTAACTAACTATCGATATTTAAAGTGGATCGTTTATACATAGAATACTTTCCCAATTATTTGCGTAGTGCATATAAACGATGAAAGATAGATAGATAGATAGATAGATAGATAGATAGATAGATTTATTAGAGAACTCTCTTAGATGAACTCTCGTACATATCATCTCTTATATATATATATATATTCGATATATATATATATATATATATATTCGATATATATATATATATATATATATATATATATATATATATTCGATATATATATATATATATATATATATATATATATATATATATTCGATATATATATATATATATATATATATATATATATATATATATATATATTATTCTTTTATTGCAGTTTGTCTTTCTCTTTCTTCATTTTTCATCACGGTGTTCATAAGAAGAAAAATAAATCAAGAAAAAAACTCAATTACACATATTTGAGCATTTGAAGAAATTGCATTTTAGTTTCTGGTGAAAGCGAATTAATTGCAGATAAATCTGTTTTTTTATCAGGATGTTTTAATACATGGATTAATATGTTTTTGTTTAATATTAGAAGTAATAATTTTCGTGCTGAAATATTATATAAATATTAAACTTACATTATTAACATAAGTTTTATAAGTAATAATTTTCGTTCTGAAAAGTATAACTTCTAATAAATGTGGTTTATAAAATCCTTATAAAATGCCCAAAACGCGTGCTGCAGGTTTATATGTAAGCTTTTAATACATACGACGTGCGGTGAGTAATTTAATTTGCTAGAAGCAATTTTGAATTTTTCAATAAATACACGTTAACACCAATGGAATTTAAAATAAAAATTATATAACTAATGATATAACGAACATTATTTTTAACAGTTCTATTATACGTTTTTTTGTGTCATTCCACCTACACATGCCAGAGATATTTAGACGAAAATCTAATAGTTTCTAACAGTAGCAATGAGATGACGATGGAATTCTGGGGCCAAGAAAAATGTTCGAGATATCAAATTGAAGTTTTTATTGGCGTTGCCTACAGCTATGCTTTGTTCTTTAACGAATGAAAATAAAAATACAAATATATTTTGAAGGCAATAGTGGCAATTGTTTTTAATTCAATTTTAAATACATTCGGAAACTGAATTAGTATTGTCAAGAAACAATTGTCATATTATCAAGAAACAATTTACATAGGTCAAGATATAACTGTAAAATATTCATATACATTTAACATATCTGTCAGTTTTAACAAAAACTGGCATACTACAAATATTACCTAGCACTAGTCATTTTATCCACAATACAAACATATTTTTATGTAGATCTGATGTATACAATGCATTTTGCCTCTCCAACAATTTCTTTCAAAACGTACTAGAAATATTTGAAAGAAGTCATCTTGGCAATTAGGGTTAAA
The DNA here is from genome assembly GCA_964035755.1 of Teleogryllus oceanicus. NCBI lineage: Eukaryota > Metazoa > Arthropoda > Insecta > Orthoptera > Gryllidae > Teleogryllus > Teleogryllus oceanicus. Next base: position 17,528,049 of record CAXIVR010000012.1, on the reverse strand, counting down.
TAATAATAATAATAATAATAATAATAATAATAATAATAATAATAAGTAAGCATAAATGTTAAACGAGAAACTTCGGCATTATGTCATCAGGGAATGAAGGTACTCTGTTTTGTTTGGTCTTCTTCCGTTCATTCCACACCAAACCAAACTATGTTAAGAACAATCTCTCCACTTGAAAGCAACGCATCTTAAGTTCAGGCTGGTAGTCAGTTTTAGAAGTTATTCTCTTGTTGGACGCGGGTTGATTCAACACGGGCGCCGGCGGCGGTAAGACTATACGCTTGCGTCCCCATCTCCCCACCACTTTACCTCCTGCCGCATCAGCGCTAATCTGCACAATTTAAACTCCGCAACTCCAGACCAGGAGCATAGCTAAACACCAACTCCGTTCTCCCAAAGCTTTATGATTCATAACTGATAAATATCTCCCTCCCGCAGGTAGCTCTAACTAGAAAGCACCCACAAATTATTATCCTCTCGGACCACGCAAATGAACTATGAGGCCAAAGAGCAACAATGTACAGATTTCCCTCCCCTCTTATATGTTACTACTCTGCATCAATGTAGACTCAGGGGTTAGACGGAAGAGCAGACCCTATGGCCTGAGCCTCGCCATTAATAAAGAAATTATTTCAAGAATGACTGACTTTTGAGCTTTTGGGATAATTTTATGAGGATGAAGACCTATTTTTTCTAAATAATTCTTTAGATTTTTTAGATTTTTGTTAATTATTATTATTATTATTATTATTATTATTATTATTATTATTTTTATTATTATTATTATTATTATTATCATTATCACAATTTAACTTGTTTCCACTCGTGCATCTCGGTTACCATGAACAAGAGATACACGTCCCAACTGTCATAATCAGCACTGGATCAACCGTCAATGTTCAGAAATTTCCTCACGATGTTACATTTGTCCAGTATGACAATGTTTTGCATCTGGATGTATAACCCCTTCTTCAGTTGCAGTTCAGCTTGGGATTCATGTAGGAACTTGGGAATTTCACCAGTGGCGCCTAGAATTATTGGTACAATCGGTACTTTTTACACGTCGCTCCACATTTCCTTTATCTCATTTGCCAGAGGTTGATATTTTAGATTTTTTTCACTTCTTTTCTTTGGGATGTTGTTGTTGTTGTTGTTGTTATTATTATTATTATTATTATTATTATTATTATTATTATTATTATTATTATTATTATTATTATCCCCGAGGAAACCTAACACAATGTGTCGCGATCAGCTTAATTTAGTTCTTCCGTGAATTCCAGCACAAAACAAACTCCATGCACCCAGATCATACACTGACATGACGTTCTTTTGCCCGTTTCAACCCCCTTGCGGCGAGACGCGAGTGGGCGCGCTTTAGTATGCAATGCGAACAGTGAAAATCTACCCCTGTGTAGCGCGAACCGCGCCCTCGCTGCACGCCCCAGAGCACTCTAGTGGCGGTTGCGGAAGCTGCGCCCTGCAATCAAGCGGCGTTACGGCATCTAAGGTCAAAGGTCGCAGCGCTGCGCTGCGCAGGGGGTTCGGTTTACGGTCGCTTCGGAAGCAAAAAGGGGCGCGGGGCTTACGCTGAGCCGTGCGGAGCGGCAAAGCCACGCGGATAAATTCATCGGCACAGTGAACTTGTGACGCACCTCTCGAATCAAACGGAACACAAGCAGGCGCGGGGAGGTGGTGTCGGGAAAATGTCGCGCGACATGGAAGGTAATGGGAAGAAAAATGAGGGGCAGATCTTACTTTGCTGAATGCGAATTTTTTTTCGTTACATCTACGTTTTTTTCACCGACATGGAAATAAATAATGTGTTCATAATCCCGAGCCCGTGTCCCCTTCAAACAGCAGACTGTTCCGAACTTGAAATAGAAACACATAAACGGTTTGTTAATTTTTTAGGTATATTTTCATATCCAATGTATTTTTACGGCTTCTATGGCTATCGAACTGCATTAGAGTTGCAGATTTTAATAACTCGTACAGCATTGGATGTTTTCCCATTAGGAACCGTCCATAAATTACGTAACGCAAATTTGAAGTTTTTTAAATACCCCTCTCGTTTTATAAAGCATTCGTAACGCACTCTTAAACGCCCCTAAATAATCACGTAACGCTTTCGACATCACCCAACCCACATTTACAGCTATAAAAAATCAATTAAATCACAGTAAAAACAATTTGTGGAAATTGCTTTGTGTAACTTATTTAAATGTAAGATAATTAAAGCCACATGGGCGAGATTCTGTTGTGTCAATTTAATTGAATTGTAGAATACACTACAAATCAGTATTGAACATTTTTCTCCTAATCTGATGGACTTAATTAAAATACTGATAAAAATTCAATACATTGAAACAATTTATATAAAATAACTTTTCATTTATTTATAATTATAACAATCATTAAAATTGTAACGTTTTGTTATAAGACTGAAAACAGAAATTATTTCTTCAATTAATAATATAATAAAATCAATGAAAAAATAAATAAATATCAGCGTTACGTAACAGTAAACTAACATTTCCTACCCTTATGTAAAGCGTGAAGTGGCCTCAAACCCCCTCCTCCCCTCTATAGCGTTACGTAATTTATGGACGATCCCTTATGATTACGACGTGGACGGCAAGGCAAATCTCTCCGTCTCATCATTTAAATTATCATTCGTCTTTCCATAATTGATACAACACCACATATAGCGCCACAAAAACGTGTCATTTAGCCACAGTTCATTATCCAAACACGGACCCAGATCGGTACTCTAAAAGAACGTCGTTAAACTGTCGGTCTGGAAGCGTTCTATTATATCATAGTAAAAACGAACACGCGTTCGCGCGTTGAAGACCTCCAAACCTTACGAAGTATACTCCACGTCCTCTCTCCACATCCAATAAAGAGTGCATGTGGTATAAATTACAATGATGTAATAGAACTAGGACTGACATTTTGAGTAGCACTGCAACCTTCCCGAAGGGGGAGGAGTTATATGAAAATGTAGTTATTTCAATAGATATTGATGTGTTACCTTAACGGCAAATTGAAGTTTATGATTGTTGTGGCCCACTAACTATTTATTCTTTCTTTTAAAGAAATTTTTAATCAGAACGTTCGCGGAATGAAGCGTGCATAAGAGACGGAGAAATGTTTTATAATTTTTAAACAATGAATAAGTAGTTACTGATAAATACATGTTTCATTGTTTATAAACCAAAGAATACATGCAAAAAAATACATTAACAAAGAATCAATATTGATTACATTTAAACGTAACAACCTAAACTGAAAAAGTTCAATTCCTATCAAATAGAGAGGGAACAAATTACAATATGCGCTAGAATTTACAAATATTTAAAGTATTCAATATATATATATATATATATATATATATATATATATATGAGAGTAGATAATCTGCCCCCATTTATTACAAATATATAATAAAATTCATCTTGAAATATTTAGAAAGAAAAAAAAACATCCTGAAAATAAATGGATTAAAGAATCTTAAATGTTTTCACCTTAAAAATTATTTGGATTCGCATATACAAAAAACAGTACTTATCAAACCAAGAATATTTCAGCTATCTCAATGAACTATTTTACTAGTGAATTATTTTATTTGTTAGTATCTACATCGTTTTGTATCTAACAAAATAGTTTTGAACACAGCTAGAATCAATGTTAGAACAGACAGCGAATACTTTCACAAACAGATAAAAGAAAGAAGAAAAGAAAATAACATTTTAGCTTAATTCATATTACTAACACGGCCTATTCATTCCATGTTCTACCCTCTACAAAGAAAGACCTCTGTGTGCGAGGGAGCGAGGAGAAGTCTCGAGAGATTGTTAATGGAGGAGCCAGGTAGGAACCTACATCCGCACGTACATTCTCCTTTGTTAACAGCGACTGTTCTGTGAAAAGTTTAGTTGTTCTCTTTTGGTCTTTAATACACGTGACGTGGGTTTACACTGAAAACTTTTCTCTTCTTCCTACTAGATCTTTTACATCTACCAGCTGCCAACTTGCACTTCAAATTACAATTACACAATGCTGTTGTAAATATTGTTGTGCACAACATGCATTGGGCCACATTTTAATAGAATTCGATTGATTAGTCTAAAATTAAGTGCAGAAAGAGACTTCTTATTGGTTAAATATAAACCAATACCTGATAACAATCTGATGCATCTGATTTCTTTAGTGCTTATTCAGCCTTCTAGCTTGATATAATGTTTAGAGTTTATTCTGACAGTGAGACACTTTAGACAATCACATTTCCAATTTGATTCGTATCTTTTGTTCAGAAGCGTCAATCTATTCAAATAGTTTCTTTTCAATTTGCTAGCATGTTACGAAAGAGAGGATCAAATCACTTAACTCCTGTTTATTTTTCTGTCACTGGTTATGTTTATATGCTAGATAAGCCGAAGTACCACAAGTTTCCCAAACCTTTTTTCACGAACACTTTTCCAATTGCACAGTAGTCAAGCAATTGATCCAAGTACCACCGAGAGCGGTAGCATAGTGCATCAACTGATGTCACTGCAGCGCCTCTGACCAGGAGGTCCTAGATTCGAGTCCTGACAAGAATTTTCGACACTACAAGATTTTCGACACTAGCTTTTCAGCTTGGTCGAATTCAGTCGCTGTCTGGAGGAGAATTCTAGCGGTCGGCTGCTCTGATTGGTAGTTTTCAATGGTTTCTCCGATCAATACCAGGCGGATGTCGGAGCAGTACCCTAACAAACAGGCCACGAACCGCGCGCGATCCTTCCTTCCTCTTCCTTGTCTTATCCTCTCCCATTACACACACACAGGAGCTCAGGAACTTAGAACTCTGCCCGACTGGGGCGGTACCCCGCTGGTGGGAGAGTCCTGGTTAGGGTGGAAATCCCACTAACCGATGGTAGGTCGGCTCCGAATCTCGCCATCGAGCGGAGGAAGATCCCTTCATTTCCCGAGAAAAAACATGCACTTTACTTACGAAACTAATGACCAAAGCTATTGACGCGCCCGGAAACACGAAAAATCAATCAATCGATCCAAGTACCGAAAACAAGAATTGAGGAAAAACGGCAAAGCTGTCGGAGATCCACAGACAGTAAATAAAAACCCGGCGCGTTTTGTAACAGATTGTAACTAAATGGAAAGGTTTTGACTTTATGAGCCAATAACACTGCAATGGTCTTGGCAATTACGTCACGTTGAGTTTAAAAAAAAGGAATCTGAACCTTGGGAACTTTTATCATTTTTCTAGTTCACTCTACAATTTCATTTCAAAATCGAATCGATGCAACAGAAAGCATCAACGGTTTGAAAGAAATACTGCTTAGCCTCAAACCGAAGGCCAATTCCTAGATGAAAGGAAAGTAATCAGGCTAAGAGAGAAACGGGAAGAAGTGGGAAGAGAACTTTAAGTACCTAAAGCAGGTGCGATGTGAAGGAAAGCAATTGTAGAATAAATGAGATAGAACTTGAACGAAAAGTTTCCAACTGTAAAACTTCACCTCGAGGAACTATCAAAGAGGCGGTGGAGGCGGTGCATGTGTCAGTAGCGTCTAGAACAGAACTAATCCAAAGCCAATCTGGAGCAGAAAAGACGTTTTGTTGGCACAAAACAGCACGTACTTTTCCCGAACGCCTCGCAAAGTACAGGAATGTTTATGTCACACTGCCTTTTATCACATTTAAACTCCTCACTACCGCTTACGCAGTACAGAGAAAACACTGTAATATTACGGGAAAAAACGGTGAAATTTCTCACTGGTAACTAAAAAGTGGATAAATATTGTCCCTACATACAGGGCGATTCACGAAACTTAAGCCTCCTGCAGTTTTTGAATGGTTTTATTGTTATTGGTTAGAAAAGCATTTTTTGAGTTATTTTTATTTTTTAGCAACTCATGTTTAACGAGTGCCAACCTTTTGGGGGTGTGAGCAGGCCCCTTTGTCCCCCTGATGAAGAGCAGTTCCTCTTCAACCTACTCCGCCCTCACCGCCCTCCGCCACTCCGCCCGCTCCGCCCCTCCCCGCCCGCCTCCGCCCCTCCCCCCGCTCCGCCCCGCTCCGCCCCGCTCCTGCCCCCCGCCCCCTCCCGCTCCCGCTCCGCCCCCTCCGCCCGCCCCCCCCGCTCCGCCCGCTCCGCCCACTCCGCCCCGCTCCGCCCCGCTCCGCCCCCGCTCCCGCTCCCGCTCCGCCCGCTCCGCCCGCTCCGCCCCGCTCCGCCCCGCTCCGCCCGCTCCGCCCCTCGCCCGCTCCGCCCGCTCCGCCCCGCTCCGCCCCGCTCCCCCCGCTCCCCCCCGCCCGCTCCGCCTCCGCCCAGCTCCGCCCGCTCCGCCCCCACCCGCCTCTCCCCTACCTGTTCCATTCCGCTCTACCCACTACGATCCGCTCCGCTCTGCCCCGACAACCCACTCCAACCCAACCCAACCCCCAACCCACCCCAACCACTCCAATCCACCCAATCCACCCCAATCCACCCCAACCCACCCCAATCCCAACGCGTCGTGCGAGGCGAGACGGCTTCTGGAACACTGCCAAACAGCAGCCCCACGCGGGAGGCGCCCAAAGCACGATATCATCGCTGCGAGTTCTGCATGAGGAAACATAGGAATATCGTCTGCCGGCTAGTGTTTAACGCCCGTTTCACCATCTAGTGTAAATTCGTGGTGACGTGTTTACAATGTATTAAATCTCGGAACCCTTTGTAGCTGTTGTGTGCTGAATACGACAAAACTGCCATCTTCCAAGAAGTGTCCCGAGTTAAAAATAATACAAAAATAAGTTTAATTGGGTAACATTCATATTTCGTGGTTGATCATATTATTGTCGCTACATTACGAAGAATGTATGTCCCAGACTCTACAGGAAACAATATTTATTCTAGTTTAAGTATTTGAAAGAAAACTCTGACAAGTATCATAATAAGTATGGAAAAAATTATAATATTTTCAGTTGACATAAATATCGATAAATAATTATGGAAACACGATATCTGTTTTCATTGATAATAGGAAATAATAAGGCGAATGCCGGAGTACTACCCAAACAAACGGGTCACGGACCGCACGCGATCTTTCCTTCCTCTTCCTTGTTGTATCCTCTCCCCTTACACACACACACACACTAACATGCACTACACTGTCACATATTCCGGGAGACCGGTCGGGAGCTTAGAGCTTGTCCCGGCTGGGGCGGTGCCCCGCTGATGGGAGAGTTCTGGTTAGGGGGAAACTCCACTAGCCGACGGTAGGTCGGCAGCGAACCTCGTCATACAGCAGGGGAAGATCACCGCCATCACCCGAGGAAAACACACGCACTACATTTACAGGACCAATGACCTACGCTGTTGACGCCAACCAGCGACCAACCAACCAGCGAAATAATAAGAATTTAAGATGAGAAATATTATGTGAGAAATTGAGAAACGCAAATCGAGCAAAAGAACTCAAATTCCATTCTCTCACACAATATCGCACTAATACATATGAAGTACGTTAGATACGCATCGCATTCTTACCCCCATTACCGTATCAAGTATGCAATTCGCATCAACAATGCAAGAGAAACAACGAGACGAGAATGTTATATTCCCGCGAAGTACCCGCACGTGCCGGCGTATTCAAGAGCCCCCGACATTAATATCGTCGGTATGCGCTGGGCGCGGCGCGAGGCGGCGCGAGGCGGCGCGGCGCCGAAGCAGGGCGTAAGCAGAGCGCGCGATGCGCGGGCACGCAGCGTCCCCTTGGCCGCGCGCCGCCGAGGTGCGAAACGCAGCAGCCACGCGGGAGGTGGGGAGGGAGTGGGCGTGGCCGGATGCGCAGCGGGGTGACGTTTGGGGGGGGGGGGGGAGGTGGATAGGGGTGTCGAGTGGGGTGAGAGCGGGATGGAGCTGGGTGGAGTGGGATGGAGCGGGATGGAGCGGGGTTGACATATGTAGTGCGGTGTGGAGCGGGATGGAGCGGGGTTGACATATGTAGTGTGGTGTGGAGCGGGATGGAACGGGGTTGACATATGTAGTGTGGTGTGGAGTGGGATGAGAGCAGGGTGGAGCAGGGTGAAGAGGGCCGGAGCTGGAGGAGCGCGGTGGATACGGGTGGAGCGGGATCCATCCCGCTCCACCCGTATCCACACGAGGTGGAGCGGGATGGAGCGGGGTTGGCCGATGTAGTTTGGTGTGGAGTGGGGTGAGAACGGGTGGAGCGGGGTGAAGCGTGGAGGAGCTGGATGGAGCGGTGGAGAAGGGTGGGGGGGGGGGGGGGGGGGAGTAACGCGGCGCGGGGGGGGGGGGGGGGGGGAGAGGGTGGGAACGGGTAAGATCAGGGCGGAGCGATGCGGTCCACGAGGTGCGGGTCGTGGCCGAGTGGGGTGGAGCGGAGCAAGGTGAGGTGGCCCTAGAGGAGCGTGGTGGATTAGGGCGGGGAGGAGCGAGGCATTGCGTGGGGAGCGGGGAGGGACAGGTCGTGGAGCGGGACGGAGCGGAGTGACGGGAGGCATAGCGACTGTGACCAAGCTGGGTGAAGCGGAACGGAAAGGAGCGAGGCGACGCAAGCGTGGCGGGGGGAGCGGAGCGGGTGTGGGGGAAGGGCGGGGGTGGATCGGGGCGAGGCTGATGGCTGAGTGGGGAAGGGGTGCAGGCGCTGGAAGACTCGTAAATTGGCGCGCACGCAGCGTCGCCCGCCGAGGCGGCTGGCGCTCGCTCCCCGGTGTCACTGACAGCGCCGCGACGCCCTCTCCGGTCGCCCATCACGGCTCTGGAAAAATGTGCCAGGCGCTGCTGTGGCAGCAAGCGAACGCTGTCCTCTCGTTGAGTGGGAATTGTGTGAGGAAAAAATACCAATGTTTCGAAGTCCTGGAAGTTCATGATATGACGGAAAAAAGGGCAAGAAAAATCTATATACAACTAATATTAAATTTATTGAAATCCAAGTCCTTATACGTACCACAACATTCAAGTTCACAAATAACCCAGGTAATATACAGTTTTGTAGCGTAGACATTGTAAATAAGATGGTGTACCAAAAACAGAGCAGAAATGGGCATAATAAACAGAAGAAAAAATTACGTAAAACTTGCAGGCGTAAAAGACAATCACAAGCAATCTACAAGTCTCCAAGCTATTAGTTCACTGAAAGTTGCGAGGCCGTCGCTTCAGGATGTTTGAGGGGCAGATGGACGGAGAGCACATGTTATTGCCTACTACTCGGGCAACTTTTCTTGAACGATGACCTTGCTGCCCCCTCCCATAACCAATAAACAGTTGTATGCAAAAGCTTGCAGCATGCACTGATGACAACATTCTAAGCATTAAATCGTCATTGGCGCGAAACAAAAGCTAGTGAAAGCTAGTTGCTTTCATAGGCGAGGACTTCTCTTCAGCTTTATTTCCATTATCTAAAGAAATCGCTGAGGCAGGTCCAGGTCTTTCAAGGGAGGCACCTAAAACTCCTATGTAGTGTCCCGGCTGTTGTCTACCCAGACCTGGCCGCACACGTATGGCTTTGATTTTCCAGAGGTTGGCATTGCTGTAAATACTCTTATGGCCGACTTTGTAACTAATACCCCCACACCGCTCGCATTTCTTCAATCCATCGTTCAAGGAAAGTTGCGCGAATAGTACACTCTCTTTCGGCGAAGTTTCGTATCAGGTGCCAACATGGCATCGCTGGCGGCATGAGTAGCAGTGGATGCAACTATTGTTTTACCGCCACAACTGTTTACACTCCGGGTTCTTTGGGTAATGTAGCCACCTCTGAAATGCTGTGCGACTGGCTTTAACTGAACTAAAAATTCCTTATGATTTTTCCAGCGTATTTAAAAAATGTTCAATTATTCAATGAATAAATAATTATTTTTCTTGAAGATCTTTTTTCTAAAGTTTTACAATATCCTTTACAATTTAATGGACTCAGATTTTGTGTAGTACGCAGATGATGAAAAACGTATAGCTACAAATTACTGAAAGTATAATTTCATTTTAAAATAATGTTCCTGGCCAATTTTAATGTGTCCATTTAAATATAAAATAGATCTATTTTGATCTGTTAGTAACATTTTATTGCTCTACCGCTACTAGAAATGAAGGAAAATCTAAGTTAAAAAATAGCTTTATATTTAGAATATCCAGCGTAAAATGTTCATTATTGCTTTGTTCTTTGATATCAGCACTTCAATCTATTTCACACTACATATTCTAACATTTTATGGACATTTTTGTTGTTAACTGTCATCAATTCTGAACACTCGTGTAGGACATATATTCCGCAAACTCACGAGTTTTTGTAACAATGTTCTGATGTTAAAATACTATAGGGTTCTTGTGCCGCAAATCAAATGAACCTTTTTTTAGTTAGTTATTAATTGCATGCCAGTTCCACCATTTCTTAGGGATATATAACCCGAAAAAAGATGACTTATGAGTAAACTTTCCCCGTGGAGAATGATCATAATAACTAATATTTCTTGAGATATGTTTGAAATAACCTCTTTTACACAATATATTGCTGTAATATTCAACTCTGAACAAGGACACGAAAACATCTCGTCTTTAATGCGCAGGTGGCTGACGGTTTGTATCCTATGAGGCAAATCCAATTAGCACCACTAATTGGTAGCGGTTCACCAAACTGATGAAAGATCTTAAGTTGGATATTATACTTATCTATATCGCAAAATGATTAAAAATGCATTGTAAGTAAAATAGTTGTTATCCAGAAGTGAATCCCTGTCAAACGTCTCTTTATATGTAGTGAATAAATGCAATTTACTATATAGTAACATCTACTGAAGAAAGATAATGAAGTAATCCAAAACGAAATGAAATACAATATTGGTGGGTGAATCACTTATTGTGGCAGGGAAAACAAAGAAAATCTTTCCTTTTTCTAGGTATATCTTCTTAATAAGAACTTAAAATAATGTATTTAATTGTAGATTTTCCGCAATTCAAATTCTCACTAGAAAGTTCGCCATATTAAGTTCAGTAAATAAATGCAGGGCTTTGAAAGATTTTCATTATTATTATTATTATTATTATTATTATTATTATTATTATTAAATACACATCATTTATGAAGTAGACAGTCTTAAGTAAACATGATTTGTATGAATGTGCTACCTATTGAGACATCGAAACCAAAAATATGTGTATAAAAGATATATTTATTTAAAATAATGAAAAAAGGAAGAATTTATCTGAAAGAGAATATAGCTACATACACCCTGATGATTATTAATTTTTAGAAGATCCAATAAACGTATAAATTGACGACACATAACCTCACTTCCTTTAAGATCCAATGGCCCCTCGTTCCTCTCGAGAGTCAGTGAACTGCACTCAGCCTGGAGGGGAGCATGAGCTGATCTGCTTTTCGGAGAATCCGTACTCTGGGATGAGGTACTGAGGACGGTGGAGTGGTGCATTAACTACTGGCGTAACTCTAGCATTACCAAGTTATTTTTGGTTACCAACCATGGTTGGCTTTACCAACCATAGGCAAAAAGTCCCCATATGTTTAATTCCTTATTATGACTATAATATTGTAATTAGATATATTTATCTTGTGATCATGAATGATTTATAATGTAGTTAGAACGATTTTATTAAGTACACATTGTTACATAACAATTAAGGTAATTAAAATAAGTGTTGGATAATCTTGTACATTGTTAAGTTTCAATGTTCATCATCACTTCAATAACTTCGTTTATACCACTATCAGCCATTCTAATCCTTTTCAACAATACGTACAGGTTAAATACAACCCACAAGTACAAACAACTGCACTGTATTGCTTCGACAATTGATGATAATCGCTACAGGGTTGCCAAAGTAAATCAGTAGCGTTCATATATTTTTGTCACAAGATTTACCAATCATGGGCAAAAATTGTCCATGCACGAAAATATCGAATTTTTTAAAATCTTTAAGATTATTACGCAGATTTAAATGTTTCAACGTAGAATTAGGTGTTATTGACAAATAGAATAAAAATAAAAAATATCTGAATCCATTTAAACCACTTTTTGTTTTTGAAACGAACTAATGGGCACTTTTTGCCCATGCTTGGTAAAGCCGGGGGTTTTGTAAGTCAGGTAATTGTGAGGAAATTCTAAGAAAATCCTATGATTGCTAGAACCTATATTGTGAAAGATTCTATACTGTATTTTAATTGACTCACGATGAGAATTCAGTACAAATACTCGCAGACTATGTTGTTCTTACCTCATAGACATAATTACTCTTCCATATTAGCACAGATATTATTCAAAACTTTCATCGCACAATTGTCATAAACAAAACACTTAAATCATATCATCCAAACAAACCAAACTTCCTATCCAATGCTGTTAAATTTAAATACAAAACTGTATTAGACGTTTACCCTTGTTGGTAAACAACCACGTTACTCAAGTTAATATGCACTAAAACCAAGGTTTACCTAATTTACGAACATTGCCATAAATACAAATTGCTTACATTCTACTTCCTAAAATCAGGAGTCTCGTGAAAGTTTGTACTTTTAAATATGAAAATTATATCTTGAGAAAGGAACATTGAAGTTTATTCGACTCAAAACTTTCTTTAGCTTTATAACACATTGCTCAATCAACTACAAATGAATACATTTACAAGATTTATATTCTAAAACGTAGCGCATTAAGAGTAATCCCCCCTTTAATTTGCACAAGATAATTTTATTCACCCTATGAGTTAAATTTGTCGAGGCCACACTCCCCAGTTCTATTGGCGTTAGGCCTCGTCTCAGACGCAGAATGGCCTCTGTGAACTTTAAGTCTATAACACAACTCACCGACCGTTCTGCGATATTTTCGATGAGACCTGGGATTCGTTTCCACGCTGTCACTTGCGCGGTCCTTCGTAATACGAGTCCTCCCGCGTTGGGCTCCGTCCAACGCACTGAATATGAAGTTTTCTTTTTTTATTAAAATAATGAATACATTTTTCTTATTTATCTGTGCCAACATTATAATTGAATACACTATGGAAAGAAACAATAAATAATTACAAACCATATTTGAAGCTTCTATTATATTTCTGTCACTCACATGGGCAATCGTATTTCGAGTACTCACGCGTTGGACTATGTCCAATATATACATCATTTAATACTTTCGCTTTGCAACAGTAACGAGAGAAACGCATAGACAAAAATGAAGACAGGAATAACAATTTTACTTCAGAATATGGCGACAGTGCTTAACAGAGATACAAGTTTATTGCTATCCTTCTCGCACACAGAGGATTAGAAGCATTGTGTTTATTCGTGGGACGCTAATATTCATTTTTTTTATTTAGAAAAGAAATTTCTGTTTTACTCTATCCCACGGCGCGAGTGAAGGAGTGTTAATTTCTATCCCGTTCTTGTTTTCCACTGTAAATAATTCAAAACGATCTTATTTGATGTTGGAGAAAATGTTGGTAAGCAGTTCAGTTCAGTAGAAGCCAGGCGATTACCATTCCCTCGAAGGAATATGGTGCTCGTTCGAACGTCTAACTGAATTTCTTCTATTCTTCTTCCAGTTCCTGACGTTAGGTAGCAACGACTGTAGCGAACCAAGTCGTCTCATCCACCATTTGGAGCTACTTCTCCCAATATGAGTTTCGAAAGAGAAAAAGAAAAACCTGAAACGTAGAAACGCTTCGAATAACAATATGATCATAATCGCATAATCGTATACACTTCTCATGTTTCTTCCGCAAGTAGTTTATTTCATATCCGTGATCCACCATACAATTCACTATAACGTTCCTGTCATGTAGGAGCTCGGTGGTATATTTGCATAAATGAAGGAAATTATAGTCAGCTACAAAATTGGCAAAATTAGTCCTTTTTTAAGTTTCCTTGGATACAATATTATATAAAATATTATATATTATAACACAATATTTTTACTTGAACAATTATTAAATAGTTTCAATTTGTGTAAGTGATAGTAATTTAAGCAGTTTTTGATTCATGTTGTTTTCTAAATTTCCGATATATATTTATATATTCTGAAACGATCAAAATCTATTTCCAAACTGTAATTACGAACTTGCTATCACAAACGATACAGTATTTCATTAGCAGATTAAGTGGGACTGAACTAATCAAATTAAACCGCGAAGTATTGAACTGTAACATATTTACAAGCTATTAATCACACAAACGCTGGAAAGCAAATAATGCATTCACCAGATTGATCATGTTAGTGCAGTGATGAGCTGTAAATAGGAAATGTTTCTGTATTGATTCGTTAATAGCTGGGAAAGAATAACACTCACATTTAGAAAGTTTACCTTTTTATAATACAATGTGTCATTATTTTCGCAAACAAACATCAACATCTAATATTACAAAATTATTCTAATATGCTAAATCAATTTCCAGAATAATTTTGTAATTTTCCTTGAAACGTAGTTTTTGCTTCTTAGTAATACATAAAAATAAATTATTCAAATGTCATAAAAGGATATTGGAATTGCTAAAAGAATGACATTTTAGTTTGCGAAATGTATTTTCTTAATGCTCAGAATACTTAATGTGTAAATTTAAATAACTAGCGGTTAAATTTCAGTTGGTTTGGTTGTGACAATTCAAGCAGCTTCATCTATTAGGGTCAAAGATATTTCAACTTGACAAAATACCATTGTAACACAGACGAATGAAGCATCGTAAATAACCCATGGCCCGTGGATGCAGTATCTGTATTAGAACCAATTTCGTCTGACGTTGATCACAAAATGCCACGTCACGAACAGCACCCTTTGAAAATCCACTTAGGGCTCACATGAAATCTGGGTCACCTTCCTCGCCTTTGTTCTCTTAAATGGTGCCTAAAGGCCATTGCTTTACAGCACTTTATCTCAAAAAAATCGTCTACACCTCTTCATCTGGTTCTTTTTCGCCTTGTCTGATGAATCGAATGGCCTTTGTGCTTTGGTTACAAAATGACATCCGTCAGTTGAGTTGACGGGGTAAAAGTAGTACTTTTTTGTTTCCGTGCGTCCCGTCAAACATTGCACTCATCTATCACACGTCAGACCTCGTCACCCGAATGTCCGTATGGCAAATGGAGCGTAATGTCCAATGACTAGTCAGTGTCAGCTAAACTCGTCCCTCTGGAGATGACTGTCCGTGCCCCAAATTATTTCCTGAGCTGTAGTTCAGTATTCACAACAGTACCTTCAAAGTAATGCTTATTTACTTGACTAAATACTGTCATATAATTACTACTGTTTTGATCGGATTGAGTAATAAATATTCATAAATATATAAAGTTTTTCAAAAACACCCGCAATATTTGATGAAATTTCATTTCGTTATAAAGTTCATAATATAGTTTCATTCATTGCGCATATGTGGAAATTGTAATGAATTGTGACCGTTAAATACCGCGAAGATATTTTACGCACAAGTTCGCGAACGACGCGATGTTTGAACTGCCGACCAAGTAGACTGCAGATGTGAGATCTGTTGTAATTATTCAGTGCGAGGAATGGAAAACTCTTTTATTTATTGATTGATTGACTTATTTATTTTACGTCAAAAACAGTTGAAACTGCGTATGACTTGCTATGGGGAGAAGTGAATTCTGTGCACATTTTCAAAATTCTGTGATCCCTACATTGAGTCATATACTACATTAATTTTGAAATTTAAATTTTGAAAAAGCTCTCACGTAATAAAATCTATTTCCAAGGATAAATAAGCAATAAATTTTTGGCTCTTATCCATGATGTCCTTCGTCAAGGAATAATACTTCCTGCCGCAACAACATGGAAACGATAATTTGAATAACTATATTTCTCAATGAATTCTAGAAGACGTGCACAGTTAATGAAGTTACATTTATGTTACATGAAGTTACATTTACATTCTTTCTCTGTCAACTTATCAAGGTGAGGAAACCAATCCATTGAGGCTCACCCAGAAGCACAACTTTGCCACTTCTGAGGCGGACGCTACAGTGAAGGCGACAAGTGTTCGCTACAAACTGGCATATTATTTTAGAAGAGAACTTATTGAAAAGACTTTAGAAAATATTTTAAAAATTACGAAAGAATTTGCATTTTTGGCATTTTCACAAAATTAGATAACTTAATGAAAATGAGACCTGCACCGTTGTTTTGGGCATTGTTCATGTAATTCGTGGACAAAGTTTAATCAAATATGTGGAAACATTTTTTTGGAACGTTGTTGAGGTTCACCCAAAATCAAAATGTACTACGTTTTAAAAACTGGCAGGGCTTCGAGTTCATTCAAATCGATTTCGGAATATCAATTTCGGAGAAAATTGTCTATTATCGGTGCAAACATTATTCAGACACGAACGGAAGGTCGGACAGACATATAGATGTTTTGCCATCAATAGATTTTTCGGAATCAAGAACTCACAAAAAAAAGGATTCTGACTATACAACGTATTAGATGAAGTAATTTATTACATGCGGAAACAATATTTATCCTCTTTTTCGTTATCCAGATCCGGCAATAATTTTTTGCCAAAAAATCACCGTTTCCCGGCGCTCGATTGCAAAATGTTTCTACAAAGTAAGGCGAGAAAGTAAACAAACTTTGTTTTGTTTGTATGGTGCAGTTATGTGATTAGCAACGCTGAATGTAGAAGTATGTCTTAATTACATTTAAAAAATTCACATGCCCATTCCTCATTAAAATGTTCACTTATTCATTTTGGTTGTTATTTACAATACAGCAGACAATTTTAGCAACATCTCTAACATTTTCATGCGAAAAACTTTCTCATTTTAGCAGACAGAATGAGATTTACAGATTCATTACAACCTCGTTGGTCAGTAGAACGTCTCGAGTTGTTGACGAAGCAGGGAAATCCCGCTCACGAAAATTAATGAAAATTTATCTAATAACTCAGTTTGCGGAAAACACTCCGAGCGTATATATCTCTGAACCTCATTTTAAAACATTTTTTCCTGGTAACTATTATGTCCGGTGTATTAAGTGTTAAATACATTACCTCTCACTCTCAAAAATAGTTTCTTTAATAATTCTTAAAATCCTCGAAAACCCTTTAAAATTCCTAACAATTCTTTTAATTCCTTAAAATCCTTTTAAATTCCTAATACATATTTTACATTCCTTGAAGTCTCTTAAAAGGCTTCAAATGTCTTTAAAAAATTTTGTCATTTTTGAAAATAAATATTACAAATCCAACGCGCCATTGAATCTGTTATGAAATGAAAATATACATTTTTTCAGTCGTATGAACTCGTCAAAAGAGACAATTGAGGGAAGTAGCGTTGGTTATCAAGCACACGAGTTTATTGAGGAGGGGACTGGGGAGAATTAGCTAATGAATGGACGTCTGAATGAAGGTCAAGAATATGACCGTGACATTCTGGTAAAACCAAAATAGTAGCGATTTCAGGATATTGGAAGTTTGTTAAAATCCTGGGGAAGGTACTCCAGCAAAACGTAATCGGTGATTCTCAAGTGAGAAACAAGATATCCGCGAAAATGGAGAAGATAACATTTGCTGGTTGATTCTGGTAACAAAAATTCACAAATAATATATTTTATT
The DNA here is from genome assembly GCA_964035755.1 of Teleogryllus oceanicus. NCBI lineage: Eukaryota > Metazoa > Arthropoda > Insecta > Orthoptera > Gryllidae > Teleogryllus > Teleogryllus oceanicus. The sequence continues at coordinate 17,510,472 of CAXIVR010000012.1, read as the reverse complement.
TGTGTTTGTCGTAAAGTGTTCTTAATTAAATTACATCAAGGGAGAGGCCAACAGACAGCGACAATAAGTGAGTGGTAATACAGCTGCAGCTGAATTTATTGGCGTTCAGACGATCGCGATTCACGTGTGCATACTCTGTAGCGGGAACGTTGAACATTTAGTGGATTTGTAACAGCACCCTGTCTCTGCGCATGCGCAGGTACTGGGCGGTGACGAACATCGACTACATCCACCAGCGGACGGCGCGGCGCATCGGCCTGATGATCCTGGTGGTGTGGCTGGTGGCGATCCTGGTGTCGATGGCGCCCATGTTCGGCTGGAAGGACGACGGCTGGGAGTCCCGCATCCTCAACGAGCAGCGCTGCCTGGTTCGCAGGACCTGGCTCCAGATCTTCGCCACCACGTCTTCCTTCTACCTGCCGCTGTTCGTCATCCTCGTGCTGTACTGGCGCATCTTCCAGACGGCGCGCAAGGCATCCGGCGGCGCTCACCGCCTCTGCGGGTGAGCAGCGCGCTGCGCACGCCCAACACCGCTCGCGCATGCGCACAACCAGGTATTGCCGCCTACGCGCAATCAGAGGCGGGAGAAATAACACAACAATCGCATGCCAGGTGCCTTCGGTCATGTAACGGTTAGCGTATCGGGCTGTTGTACCCACGTTTGAGGGTTCATGCACGAAAACGCGGAATTTTAAGGGGAAAAACCCTCGTACACCTTCCTTTAAAAGGGAAGTGAAACCGGCGGTCCCATGTTGTAGATCTATGTGTAAAAGATCTTCAAGCCTAAAAGAAACTTGTGAGCTAATTTCAAATCACCTTTTTCGACGCCCGAGTGACACCTTATTCATCTGCTAGATGATGGTAATAAGGCATTAATTGAATTGAATACCAATGGAGGAGGGGAAGTAAGTGATGAACCCCGGTGGTTTTGAATTCTATATTTATTTACGTAAGGTGTTATTATTTCATCATCTCGGACTTTTATTATTAGGACCATTCCTAATCGTAAGACCCTATTTGCAGGCTTCGTTTTGACGAATGACTTTGAAGTTTCAGTAAACGTGTGCGCGCGCCGAGTGACTTTGCCACCTCAACAGTCGGTCTGCACATGCGGGCGTTCGCTAAAACTCCACTGGAAGAGATGGCTCAGGACATAAACTGATGCCACTGCAGCGCCTCTGACTGGCAGGTCCTAGGGTTCCACTCCCAACGGTGGCTGGATTTTCGACACTAGCTATTTAGCTAGGTTGAATTCAGTTGTTGCCTGGAGGAGAATTCTAGTGACCGGCTGTTCTGATCGGTAGGTTTCCATGGTTTCTGCGATCAACACCAGGTGAATTCAGGAACAGTACCCAACAAACGGGTCACGGACCGCGCGCGATCTTTCTTTCCTCTTCTTGCCCTACTTCCACCCACTTCCACTTACATTCAATACACTAAGACGCATGCCAGAAGATCGGTCGGGATGTTAGAGGTTGTTCTGGCTGGGCCAGTGTGCCGCTGGTTAGGAAAACCCCGGTAGCCGATAGGTGGGTCGACGCCGGATCTCACTATCCAGCGGGGGAAGAACACCGTCATCGAGAGAGAGAGAGAGAGAGAGAGAGAGAGAGAAACATGCACTACACTTGCGGAACTAATGACCTGAGCAGTTGACGCGCTCTGAATCATCAATCAATCGAAGCTCACACTCAATTCCTTCGTTAAAATGAAGCGTGTAAATAGGGTCTAAGGGATAGTTTTACTTCTAAAAGCTTATCGAATGTTTACAAAACAATTCGAAAGCATTGAAATGTGTAACCCGCTTCAAGGGAACTCCAGTTTTCTCTTGCAGCCGGGCATGCCTTTAAACATGTTGCAATCTTCGTATTGTATATGTCGAAGTGAAGAACAGTTGTGCATTCGGTACTACCCCTTGAAGTGAATGAACTACCTAATGAACTAGTTCAAAATAAAACGTGTCCCTGTAAGAAGGACTGCAAATACAGAAAGTGTTCACAAAATATATTCTGGTGTTACACTTCAAACTGATAATACTGTACACTGAAAATACCTTAAAAGTCACTTGCAGAAAATATATTGGTAAATACATGTAGCATTAGCTACTGGGCTATCTTGCGACCTTCCTCAGGGTGATATGCATTCGCCCTGAGGAAGATCGAGGATGGCCCTGTGCCTAGGATGGGGTGTCCCTGACAGCCAATTAGCTATTTTCTCCGGCTGCGGAAGCCTACGGTTTCACACGTAGCTACGCGTCAGTTAGTTATTATGGAAACATTTCGTTCGATTATTTTGCAGTCTATCCTGGGATCCATTGTTGATTCTCCCCTCCCTCTTGGGGATCTCCAAGTACCGAATTGGCATTGGTACGCGATTGTTAAGGACTTACAGAACCAACCCCTTTCTTTGGGTACGGAAAGCTATCTTTTTGACAATGAGTAAAAAACCTTGAAAGAAATTTAACGAATCAGAAGACCCAATAGTTATGCCTCGCCCACTGCGATTGATAAAAATACACTAAATTTATTTATTTATTTATTTAACGTCAAAAAAGCAGTTAAAAACTGCGTATGACGTGCTATGGGGAAAAGTGAATTGTGTGCACATTTTCATTGTCATATGTATTTATTTAACGTCAAAAAAGCAGTTAAAAACTGCATATGACGTACTATGGGAAACTGTGATCCCTACACTAAGTCATATACTACTTAAAATTGAAAAAAAAAAAAAGCTCCCACTAAAGATTGCGCAGTAATATTTATAACGCTTAATCACTTAAATAGTATATAGGAATAACATACGTATACTTATTCCCTTATTATAACAATATTGCGAATTGCGTGAAGCCGTGACAATGAGTCTACAACGTTCGTTCTAAGCGATGTTTAAATAACATCTTCAAGTTTGAACAAAGCAGTGTTACATGCATATTCTTGCGATAAACATGTTTATCATTAACTCTGAGAATTACTTGAAGTTGCGTGGTGTGAAGGTGTATATGAAGGGATTATGTCGATGCAGTTCAATTAATATTACTCACTCGCTTACACAGTCGTCTGCGACCCAATTTGCGATTTAAAAAAGCAAAGGAAAGATCTTAGGGAAATCAAAAGTGAATTTATCAGGAAGGTTCTCAGTACCATTTCGAGACAGAAACGTGTTGACAGGTATCCTGTTTTACTCATGTTTAGACGTTGCTTCGCTGAAGCACAAGCTGCCGAAGAAATGTCATTCCGATAGATGTCTCGCTCATCAGCAAGCCAAATTGTTCTCAGCTCATTTGTCCACAGTAAACAATCACTTTATCTGAGAGGATATAGAATTATTATAGTATAAATTTGGCGTGGTTTATAATTAGATTGGGTCTTCTTTCACAGCACATGTTAATAAACGCCACTTCATGTAAAATAACTTCGATGGGAAGTATGAAGTACTTGAGATATATTCGAACTTTACTGTGGTTTAAAATAAAACTATTAAACGTAGTTAAACATGATTTTTTTAAAATTTAAGTATCAGGCTTAATGCAAAATATTCAGACGGAACACATTTGCCTGGTGTTCGGAACATACACGAAGTTCCCCCACATCCAGATATCTAACTAAAGGAACAAAGTGAAGTAGTCGTATTTCCTATTCCTACCTCATAAACCAATATTTTTGTACTGAAAATCATCAATAAAAACGAATTTAATGAATAAGAAAATAAACATTTACACTTGTAATATACTACTGTTTTGAAACATTTATCGCGATAATTTAAATTCTACATTGCTCAACGACTGGAATACGCCAGCATAGTTTATTAGTTTTCTTATTGGGCGTCTTTCATCGCATTCTCTCGTGTTGTTTCGTTCTTCAGAACATCATAAAAATATCGAAATAACGGATTTACTTTCTCACAGCAAGCTCGACACCACATGGGCAAGGACGATTGTTCCGATCAACATGCTGAGGCTTGTGATACAAAAGTGACATAATATGATGACAATTTCTATGAATTTACAAGAATCGTTGTTGTAGTAGCAATTCGATTGTTACCATCAGAAAACGTATGTCTTATCGCAACGGTTTCGTGGATCACTTTTTACGACAGACAACAATTTTCAGTTATACTATCCTGAAAGAGTCCGGCACGTTTATTTTTCGATAAAAAGGTGAACATTCTTAATGCGATACAATTTAATAAACGCATAGTCAAAAGATTTTTATTGTATAAATAAATAGCAAAAGATTCCTAAATTTTTTATGCATAGTCTATTACCCTTTATTTTCCAGTTAATTCAAAGTATTTTTGATCACAGCAATAGAAAAAAAATTAAATCATACTAACAAGACAGTAAAAATTCTTTAGTTCCAGACGTATTGACTAAGACGAAAATGAAACTGCACTAATACACATGAGTAGAAAATAAACAGAATCTTCAATTGGGAGCGTCTATAAAGTCGATATAGGATTATTCATGAACAACCATTCCCATTTAAACGAGCTACTTTGATGGGTTGTTGCTCCTTTTGATGTTATCGTCTCATATTGTTTCAAATAAAATGATGTGCTATAACTGAACTCAAAAAGTTACATAGACATATTGAACAATTGTATTCATCCATCACTTCAGGGATGGTATAAAGAACAAGGATTGTTTTATTTTCAGCAAAATGATGACACAAATCACGCTGCAAACACATCGACGTGTTTGGAACCTTGTTTCCCCTCTGAATGAAGAGATCATCCAAATGGCAGTTTTCAAAAGTGAATAAATAGTCAACTAGCATTCTTTTCTTTCGATTAAAAAAATGAATCCATTTTTTGAAAAAGAACGAAGTAAGTAAAATCGTCCTCAGTATTTTTTATTACTATCAATGGCCATAAAGAGTCGCATAAGCTGACCTTTTTACATTTTATTTTTGGCTTTGATGACAATTCGAATCATTAGCAATGTTCCGTGCTTTAAGATATTTTTCTCATGATATTATTCAACCTTCATTAGGCTACAAATTTTAGGCACATTTTGGATATTTTTTGCGCAGCATTTACCTCCATGTCGCCTTTTTTTCATTACTTCGCATACTTTTCTCCTGCCACCATTTGTCTTTTAAAGAGCCTCCGACTACTCGGCCTTTTATACAACACCGCTCACACCCATTACTCTCGTCGGTTCTTCCACCCTTTTCAGCGGCGTCAACCCCCGATTTATCTCCCTCGCCACCCCCTTGGAAGCGCTTCTTCACCTGCGCTGCGGTCCGCGAGGAGGAGCCTACTTCCGCACCGCTCGTCCTCGTAAACACACCGTCGCTCTTGCTCGCCTTATCTTCTCTGGGAGCACCGCCCGTATCTGCTTCACGGGTCCTCACTTTCTCCACTCCCGCTGACCCTGCATTCACACCCATACGAACATGTCTCTCCGTCCCTTCGTAAGCCTGAAACCGGGAGAGATGGTTCAGTGCATCAACTGATGTCACTGCAGTGCCTCTGACCGGGAGGCCCTAAGGTTCCAGTCTCAGCGGTGGTAGCAGGATTTTCGACACTAGCCAGATATTGATTCAGTGGTGAGTTGTAGTTGACATTTGTATAATTGAAATTATTGAAGGCGTTGTCATTGTCAACAATAGTATTTATTTCACAAATAACAGCTTTCGATGGCTTAGCCATCATCATCACTTTTCTGCTGTCTGGGAGCCACAAAACGACTGCCTCAGTCGTTTGCCTGCAGTCGTTTTGTGGCTCCCAGACAGCAGAAAACTGATGATGATGGCTAAGCCATCGAAAGCTGCTATTTGTGAAGTAAATACAATTGTTGACAATGACAACGCCTTCAATCATTTCAACTAGGTCGCTAGGTCGCTAGATAGCTAGGTCGAGTTCTGACGCTGTCTGGAGGAGAATTCTAGCGACTGGCTGCTCTGAAAGTTTTCCGTGGTATCTCCGATCAACAGTAGGTGACTACCGGAGTAGTACCCTTAAAAATGGGCCACGGACCACGCGCTATCTTTCCTTCTCATTCCTTGTTCTATCCTACCCCTTACACACATTCACACTTATATGCACTACACTATCATACATCTCGAGAGACCGATCGGGAACTTGTCTCTGCTGGGGCGGTGCTCCAGTGATAAGAGATGCCTGATTGGGAAATCCCTGCTAGCCGACGCTAGGTCGGCGCCGGATCCCGTTATCCAACGGGGCAAGATCACCAACTCCAAAGCAACAAACATTTGCTACACGTAAGAGACAAATGACCTAGCAGTTGACGCGCCCGGAATCACTAGTAATCAGTCAATCATAAGCTTAAGTGCAGCGCCTCTGACCGGGAGGTCCTAGGTTCGAGTCCTGATGACGGCAGGATTTTCGACACTAACGTTTCAGCTAGGTTGAATTCAGTCGCTCTCTGGAGGAGAATTCTAGCGGCCGGCTGCTCTGATCGGTAGTTTTCCGTGGTTTCTCCGATCAACACCAGGCGAATGCCGGAGCAGTACCCTAACAAACGGGCCAGGGACCGCGCGCGATCTTTCCTTCCTCTTCCTTGTCCTATCCTCTCCCCTTACATACACACTTACACTAACATGCACTACACTACCACACATTCCGGGAGACCGGTCAGGAGCTTAGAGTTTGTCCCGACTTGGGCGGTGCCCGCTGGTGGGAGAGTCCTGGTTAGGGAAACCCCACTAGCCGACGATAGGTCGGCGCCGGATCTCGCCATCCAGCGGGGGAAGATCACCGCCAATCTCCCGGGAAAAACATGCACTACACAAACGGGACTAATGACCAAAGCAGTTGACGCACCCGGAAACACGAAAAAAACAAACCAAACCAAACCATAAGCTTCAGCAATCTTCACTTCATCCAAGCATTGCCAACGTGTTCTGGCGATCCCTCCGAGGAGACGAAGACAGTGCTCTGAGTTGTGTTATGCTTTTGGACGTCAAGAGACGACGCACTCTCTGGTTTTCTTCAACCCTTGATACGTACATCATCTGCTTTTACTGCCTCTTACTTTACATAGCATAAATGTTGTATATTGTATTATATGAATGCCTACAAAAAACGTTGTTACTATGAAATTGAACTTTTCTCATTGTATGTACAGGGTAGAACAGAATGAGTGTTGCAAAGATCTATGGGACATTGGAGGGTAAAAAATCTTCACTTTTGGCTAACGAACATGTGGTGTGAAATCTCATTAAATCACGTGATATTTCTTAAATTCTGCCTCTAATCGGTAGTCAAAATATCCTACACAATATTTGTGACTGAAAAACGTAGGTTGATACAAAACGACGAGGTACTGATGCTTCTCCATCCCTGTTCAAAGCACCTGTGACGGTCAAATAACACATGTGACGGTCAAATGACGGTCAAAAAATTGGTGATCTCACAAGTTCGCCTACGAGGTCAGAACATTTGACCTAAGATATCCCTCGTGTTTGAAACGCCAGTGATGGTTAGAATTTTAGCCGCAGACTAAATGCATTCAAACTATATCCTATATTTTCAAGAGAGCGCATTATAACATGCATCGATGTTACCATTCATGTATTAAATTCGTTGCTCTCACTTGGAGAAAGTTTTATAGTCATACCTCAACAACATCTAATACTGTCATTGCTAGTAAGCGTATATTGTTCTGAGTGTTGTTGTAGTCGCCAGAATGAGTGTAGAATGCAATACCAACCATAGGAGCGTGCAATGTCAAAAACGGCACAGCATAACTTCGTTGAGTGAGATATCTCATCCCAAGATCATTGATAAAATTTATCATCCTCGATACCAAACTATGCCTTAGAAGGGACGTAGCCTGAGTTTAAAATCTGGATTGCGTTATCCTGGATATAATATACAGAATAAGAGAGATGTTCCCTGTTTGTTCATATTTATAGTTAATATCTGATAATTATATATGTAGTTTACAAAACAATTTTTAACTATTTGTGTATTATGTTTTCTTCACTTAACGTATTGGACATTGCAGTTAGCCCAAGCTAGTCTATAATATAAGACCCTGATTATAACTTTTATTCTGATTCCATCTGTTTACCAACTTGGTAACCTGGCAGTATTATTCTCCAATTATGGTCAACAATTTGACCCCTTCCGACTCATCCTTCTAGGGAAGTAATATCGCCTCGTCTGGTGCAGAACTAGCTATTTTTTCCTTCCCATCTAGAAAATTATTATCTTTATGATTAAAAACCATATAGCAGGCAAGAACAGAGTATGAAGGATGGCGAAGAGTAGGTAGAAATTATGTGGTACGTAATAAGCAAAATAGGCGCGTTAGGATCGCTGCAAAAGAATTGCACTCGATAACTGCGAAGTGTAGGTGATACAGTGTGAGCTGTGCTGCATACCTCTGGAGGAAAAATTTGTTACACAAATGGGTTGCACTTTTATTTTAAATATTAAAAAACATAAATTTACAAAACCATACAAAAATAGAATTTCTGTTGCTTGCTACCGCTTCAAGGAACGTACAAAGATGAAATCAGTTGAAACATACTTTTGTAATGTCAAGAAATTTTCAAATCGATTCATAATTGCGGGAAATAGACAAAATACGAAATCTTCAAAGCGTGCAACAATTCCAAAATAATGTAAAATATGTATAACTTGCAATATCGAATCCATATCAATGATCCTTATCCTCGTCTCTTAGGGGCAGTGACGCGACGTTATGTCGCGACAGTACCTTATGCCCTCGTGAACCAGTTTCCTACAACCCTTGCTTCAACACCGTCTATCTTAAGCAGACCTCTTGCGCTAGCAACAGACTGGGTCACGGGGTCACGGGACAAGATAGGCACAGCATTCTCAACTTCATCCCCCTCCATGACCTCCCCGTATACTTCCATACTCGCAACGCAGTTTAGTGAAGTTGCCACATCGTGTACAACTTCGGCGAACACAGCTACCCTTAACAAAGATCGTGTCGTAGGAGAGTACTGTAGTAGAGATTTAACATGGTAATCCTGCAGACTCTCCGCGAGGAAACGGCATCATGAGTGTTATCCAACATCGTTCGTTTTGGACACCGCTGCATCATTGCAGTTTGTGTTGGGAAGATTATGTGGAGAGCTTTCAACAACTCAAATGTTTAGTTGAAGTGTCGATGCAGACGGCGGAGTCGACAGTCAAGGAGACGGATATTACAATAGAAGGTAATCATTCCAGACAAAGTTACATCCACGGATATGGCAAATAAATCCGGATGCTAAAAGCATTGAGGTCAGACAGGGGGTAGCAGGCGGGCTGGAAGAGAGGGGACAGCGTTAGTAGTGGGAATGAACGTACAGAGTCGTGCAGTAACATAGAACGGAGATTAGGAGAACAAGATAGACAAGCCAACTAGTCTTTGTCGACGTCTTCTGCATTTTAATGTTTAATCATTATCCTGTACATGACTCATCATAAAATATTCTCAAGACTTCCTCTGCTATTTCAAGCCCCTTATTCTGTTTTCTTGTAAGTCGGGACAGTTTTTGACCTGTGACTCATGTGCAACGGTAATGACTCACGGTCGGCCAAAAAAGTGTTGAACAAGAATTGGGAATTCCCAGAGAAAACGGAAGACTTAAAAAGCACGTACTAAAATGCATATAGATATGCAATCATTGTGTCTGGCAAAAGTCCTGAAACACTGAACGACTAAGAACAGGCCGAGCAACTGGAATAGTAGAAGTGAGTGACACGGGGCACGTCAATTACATAGGCCATTAATACCAAAACAGCAGTACTTTATACCTCGGGAGGGACGATGTTTCTCCCCTGTTGAAATGTAAGATCCATCGCAGACCGATATGTCGGCTACCTTTTCTCCGCTTCCAGATATTCCGCCCCAGAGGAGGACTTCCCGAGCCGGGTCAGAGTCAAAGCTCGCGACTGCTCTCCGACGTAGACGGTAGAGTAAATATATGCGTGTAGATGTGTAAGGGGAAAAGAGGGATCAATAATGAGGAAGATCAGATCGTGAAGTACTACATTCACGTACATTAATTAGAGAAACTACGAAAAACTACCGATCAGAGCAGCCGGGTAGATTTCGCCCACAAGCCGTGTTTGAATTCGGCTCATCTACGAACCCAGCATCGAAAGTCGGAATTGGAACCCTAAGCCCTGACGGCCAAAACGCTGCAGAGGTGACGAAAAACTACCGATCAGAGCAGCCGGGTAGATTTCGCCCACAAGCAGTGTTTGAATTCGGCCCATCTACGAACCTAGCATCGAAAGTCGGAACTGGAACCCTAAGCCCTGACGGCCAAGACGCTGCAGAGGTGACATAGTTGTTACTGAGCTATCGCAGCTCGCTTCCACAGAACGACGGCACCAAAGGCGTGCCGACGGAAGCCTCGCTGGCGGCGGTAACAACGGCGCGTGGGTTCTCCCTTCCTCAACACCTTATCTCGAGAGACTGCGCGGCGGCGTCCGCGCCACTCGCGGGGAACGGAACCCCGGCCGCCGGGGAGGCGCGCGGCTGGAGACAAGTTGGCGGCGCGGGAGGCCCTGGAGACGCGCGGCGCGGGCGGAGCAGGTGGCGCCTCAGCTACTGTTCCCTTTGTCGCCGCACCTCGCGCCCGCCCCTCGCGCCGCGCCTCGCGCCGCGCCTCGCGCCGCGCCTCGCGCCGCGCCTCGCGCCGCGCCTCGCGCCGCGCACCAGCGCACCAGCGCAGCCTCTCGTCTCCTCGCGGCCTGCTGGGAGCGGCGCGACCTTAAACTACTACCTCTGACCGGCAGGGGCCTAGGTTCGCGTCCTGGCTGATTGATTGATTTTTTCGTGTTTCCGGGCGCGTCAACTGCTTTGGTTATTAGTCCCGTTAGTGTAGTGCATGTTTTCTCGGGAGATGGTGGTGATCTTCCCCCTCTGGATGGCGAGATCCGGCGCCGACCTACAGTCGGCTAGTGGGGTTTCCCCTTAACCAGGACTCGCCCACCAGCGGGGCACCGCCCCAGTCGGGACAGCTCTAAGCTCCCGACCGGTCTCCCGGAATATGTGGTAGTGTAGTGCATGTTAGTGTAAATGTATGTGTAATGGGAGAGAATAGGACGAGGAAGAGGAAGGAAAGATCGCGCGCGGACCGTGGTCCGTTTGGTAGGGTACTGTCCCGGCATACGCCTGGTGTTGATCGGAGAAACCACGGACAACTAGCGATCAGAGCAGCCGGCCACTAGAATTAGACAGATCGACCATTAACTATGAGCAGACAATAATGACCCATTTTATATATCTACATTTTACATTTGAATCCCTAACATTGCTTGTCGGTCAGGTAACACTTTCCGTAGACGGGTTTTCGTGTGTCAATAATGACACTATTTCATTTCTCTAAATTTTGCATTTGAACTCTCAACATTGCATTTTGGTGACGTTACACTATCGAGTTACGAATTAGTTAAAAAATTCACATTAAAACGTTTGCTGAAAGTAAGAATTCATTTTTATTTACTTTTACATTGTACTTAGTCCCGTCATATGATGTATCGGTAATTTATTTTTTCTTGTAAAAAACGAACAAATATTTTGTACACTAATTTTAAATTTTGCTTCATGTTTTATTTCATTATTATTAATTAAATTAGTTCAAAGAATTGGTCGCCTGGCCCGTCGTTTAGGCTGGCAGCAGATATCTCGTATCAACGCTAGAGACACACCGCCACCTCCCGGGAATAACACCACACTCTTGAAGCTAATGACATATACTCCGATTTAAACATAGTGGCACTTGAAGGTTACCAGCTCGAATGAGAGAGGGAAACTTATCCAATAAAGAGCTTCATTACAACAAATTTTGTTTTTGTATTGGAGCTCCCGATTGTAAGAGGTCAGGGTCCCCCCTCTCATTCCAGCTCTTGACCTTCAAGTGTCACTATGTTTAAAACGGAGTATAAGAAGTTGACGCGTGCGGAAACAGGAAATCCTCGCTCAGTGGTGGTTTTGGCAAGCCCTGCCCTCGCACGTCACCAAACTTGCGCATTTAGCGACGCAGCGCCCTTGGCCCGGCTCGGCACCGACGACTCAGCGCCTGCGCGGGGTGGGAGGGGAGGGGGCGGGGGGGAGTAGGGACGGTGAGTGGCGAGCGGGAAGGCGTACCGCGCTTCCGGAGTCGCCAGAGCGGGTAACCTGGTTACGACGCATTCCCCCACCCTTCGCCCCCTTCTCCCTACTCATCTCCACTCTCCTTGTTGCCCCCTCCCTCGCGCCCCCCCCCCCCGGGTGGCACCTTACGAGAAAACTCGCACTAAACTCGGAATGACGTCGCAATGTTAGTTATGTGTACTTGGTGACGTACAGTAAAACCTTCATCAACCGAAACTCAAAGGAAGGGAAAATGTTTAGCTTTATACAGCCTTCAAATTATCGAAATGACATCCAGTAAAATAAAGCCGGGTTTATTGAAGGTTAACGTGTTTTCAGTACAACTAGTGTTTTCAGTACCAACATAACCTTTTTGCATTGTTTGTATCCATGTGACGTGAATGTATAAACCACAGCAATCTCCATACTGTCGATCGTAATCAAGTTTAAGCACTGCATTGCAACAAAGGCAAAGGAGGAATATAAAATTAACGTGTTTTCAAGAATATAGACTGGTATTAACTGTAGCAATCTGAGAAACGCAGACTTAGTACGAACTATTGTTATTGTATATTTTGAGGAAATGATAAAGAAGAAAGAATTTTTATACACTTCATTATTGAACTCGATTACAGGAACTGTTGGGCATAATTTTAGTTACGAAGACTAAGTTTCTTATGTATAAAAATTACCTTTATTATTATGAAACTGGCTGTTATCGAGATTTTTTGCTTTAAATTAATGTGAAGTAGACTCCAACGTCCCACTAAAGAGGAATTCAATTAGTGATAAACGATTTATCCAGAATTTTCTTAACTTACATCAGGCGTGTTAAGGTAGCGGGCAAGGTAAGTTAACTTCCTAGACTTCGGGTGCATTGCGTCCAGAGCCCCTGGCTGGTTTAAAAGTAATATTTGAACAAAGTACTCCGGGCTGGTGGTAGGTTACTGAACACCTGATGCAAAACAGTCTTTCGGAAAAGTCTTTGCAGAAGTCAATTGACAGTTAATGCCGCAAAGTCGACTTTAATTCCCATTTCTTCAACTAAAGTAAAGAAATGATCAATTACAATGAAATACATCAGTCATATTTCAAATGATCGAATGAGTTTGAAATTAAATATTTTGAATCGAGAATATTCGTAATCGATTTCGTAATCGCGTTTACTTAAGAGAGCAATAATTGCATTAACTTTCCATTGTCAGGTTAGGGTTTACCGACGAATATTGTTGATTGTTAAAAGATCTGTCCGCATGTAAGAGAGACTTGTTTATTATTTCACATTTTTACAATGTACAACAAATAGGAGATTGATTTAATAAAACATACACCAATTGACATAACTGAATAACTCGTCATTCAAACACTTTCCTCTACCTTGGCAAAAATATAGTAGATACAAGGCAGAATTGAAAAAGAAAACAAACATGAAATAAAGTAATAAGTGATAGAGTACATAAAAATTCAAATTTCGTTGGTTAATTAAAAACGTCAAACATTTTCGTACGAAGACACCACAATTCTTCATTATACTTCAAACACGCTTTGCGTTTACCTTCCCTGCTTCATATTGTGAGTGTATACACCTTTCTGGGTTTTCAGAGGAAATGAGAAGTATCCATCGAACCATATCAATTACCTCGCCTCCAACTTCTCTATATCCATACCACCGGTAGCGGTAGCTCAGTGCATCAACTGATGTCACTGCAGCGCTCCTAACCGGGAGGTCCTAGGTTCGAGTCCTGACGGCGGCAGGATTTTCGACACTAGCTTTTCTGTTAGGTCGAATTCATTCGCTATCTGGAGGAGAATTCTAGCGGCCGGCTACTCTGATCGGTAGTTTTCCGTGGTTTCTCCGATCAACACCAGGCGAATGCTCCTCCAGGCGAATGCTCCTCTTACACACACATTTACACTAGCATGCACTACACTACCACATATTCCGGGAGACCGGTCGGGAGCTTAGAGCTTGTCCCGACTGGGGCGGTGCTCCGTTAGTGGGAGAGTCCTGGTTAGGGGGAACACCACTAGCCGACGGTAGGTCGGCGCCGGATCTCGCCATCCAGCGGGGGAAGATCACCGCCATCTCCTGACAAAAAAACATGCACTTCACTAACGGGACTAATGACCAAAGCAGTTGACGCGCCCGGAAACACGAAAAAATCAATCAATCAATCAATATATCCATACCACAAATCCCCTCTTTAAATGAATTCAGCCTCGGAAATCCTACACAAGAAACCCGAATACAAAACAAATTACCTTTCTACGTATTCCTAAAAAACGCTAAAATTGACATAGACGTGCCTAATTGGCTTCCTCGCCCATGTATTAAACATAATATACGTAGTAGATAGAAAACAATCAAAACAAATGAATAGTATAACGTTTAACGTATCTTTGTATCAATTCACATGAAAATAAAATAAAAATGAAAAGAAATGAGAGCAGATTCTGGGGAAGTGCTGGCAGGAGAGCCGGATTTTCCAGGAGCATAAGTAGCTCGTGCAAACGCAGTTTGACATGCCTGATTTACATCCACCACATTCACTAAAACAGTGTTTGCATTCCTTAGAAAGCTATGTTTTTCTACGGCAATATTCTCGTAATAAACAAGGTAAACGAATAAAAAATACACTATTCGTAAAACTGAATGGTAACAAAATAATGACGCTATCCATTTTTTAATTTCCGTGCAGCTTTTTTTATGATGCATAAAAGAATCTTCTTAACGATTGACTTGGGCATCTGAAAAAAGTCACTAGGGAAAGTAGTACAACGTAGTCTGTCAGAAAGTCTAACTTAGAAAGACCGTTTTGAAATTGAATGCAACCCACGACCATCGAAGAAAACGTCACTTCACATGACGTCTCCACGACATTATTCGTTTGAAAACATGGATATCTGACCTTTCTCAACCAATAGAAAGTTCTTTTCTTTCTTCAAAAGCTATTCTTAGATGACCTCTTTGTTTGTCGCTCCCTAGCCGCCGTGAGTGACACTGCAACTTTTCTGTACATTGATGCATTGATCGTATTTTCATTCTTTTCTATTTTGTCTCTTATGGATATGTATGCAATACACGATTCTTATTCGTGAATGAAATGATTATTTTGTAAAGACTGCTATGATGATTACTGCTTAAACAGTTGTGGATGCAGATGATAACAGTTATCACTTTTCTAAATAAAAAATATCGTTCAAGAACTTGTTCTATTAAACTTAATATTCACATCCCAGAAAAGAGTAAAGTTTTCTCTATGATTTTCACGCATTTACATAGTTTTCCTTCTCAATGATGCGTGTTCTACCTGGAACAAGCCAAACAGCGCTACCAACTTAATTTTATTTTCAAATTTTGTTTCCGGATGTTGTTGTCAGACCTGAAGACTTGACATTTGTTTCTCAATGTATGTCATCGCTCTGAATTTGAAACTGAAGTCAGAATTGCGCCACCACCCTGCAGTTCTTTTTATATAGCAACAAATGTACAAATTCAATGTGTTTTTTTGGGGATTTAAAAAACCTGGAGGGTGGTAGCGCGATTCATGATTCAGATTCAGATTCAGCGCGTTGAAATACATAGGGAAACATGCGTCAAGTCTTTGGGTCAAACAACTCTTTTTGTGTGTGCCTGTGTTATTGGTGCCTCTTGGGTCCGCATTAATATTTTACGCGATTTTCTTTTGTAAGTCGACTTCAGCTTTGGTTCTTTCAGTAACGCCTATATCTTTATTTGCAATTTCCGGCTCTAAAATTTCGTTAGTGACCCAACTACGTCAACTTTCTTCACACAATGTTTTAGAAGAAGTCATTCTATTACATATTTCCTAAGGCAAGTTTTAACATTTTTCGGTCTCTCCTCCAGGCACTGATCACGCATTCACAGACTGACTCTCACTACCACCACCTACTTTAAACAAGCTTGCCATGTGTTGCAAAACCATCATTTCTTCTGAAGCAAAAATGCATCGTCAGGACAAATAAAATCCTTCAGAGGTAGCTTTTGCAAATTGATCTGGTTTTTGCAAAGTCGAATGAACCAACTGAGTCTTGCAACTATTCCCACAGCTTCACGGCTACGTTTTCGTGTTCCAATTATAACTCACATTTAACAGGTTATAACCCAGAAAACTATTTTTATGACTAATGATGTTTGTACGCGGTTCACAACATCTGAAATAAAAGAAACAAGTCACATATACCTAGGACACCGTGAAAGAGTAGAATAATTTAATAATAAAAAGCACAATTACTGCGAACGGGAAGAAAATGGGTCTCTACTGATTGGACTCTGTGAGCAAGTTAAAACCATGAAATTAGAGGGCCTGGGCTGCCCGTTCCTGGCCCGTATTAACGGGCGGAACCGCCATCTTCTCCCATCTTGCCCCGCCTCCGCCGCCCAGGACCCCCACACTCGGCCGCCCCCCCCCGCCCCGCCGCGCGCCACCGCCCAGCCGTCTGATGCCCAGCCTCACCCCGGGCCCCGCCCCCCTCCCGCCCTCTTCGGCCGCGCCCAAGCCGCCTCGCCTCCTAAACCGCCGACACCCCCACGCCCCGCGCCCGCTGCCCTCCGCCCTGCGACTTTCGCCCCTCGCCGCGCCCACGAAGTGCTCCGCCGCGTCGCGTTGGCGGCAGAGGGCCTCTGGACGCTGTCGCGTTCACTGCGGCCGCCCCGAGGATGAGATGAGTCTCTCCGGAGGGCGAAGAGCCCACTCAGCCCAGGTCAGCGGGCGATGGCGCCTGCCCCCTGGAGGGGACCCAGCTGCCACTGCCGAAGTGGACGGAATTTCTGTGTGAGGCCGGAAGGAACGCAGGGCATCTCAAAGTGAAAGAAATTCCCGAGGAATGTTCATATTTTGATATAATTGTTTATAATTCTCCGAAATTCTTGCTTCTAATCTTAAGCTTCTTCTGACTTAAACTTATGTCTGAAATGTGTTAAGTTTCAAAGTAAACTTCCCGAGAGATGTTCATATTTTGATATAATTGTAGGAAATTTTTGCTTCCAAGGACGAGCTTCCGTTTGTCCCTTTACGTTTCTCTGATTGAAGCTTAAGACAAATATGCGCAAACCTTTCTATGGAAAAAACATAATTGCCGAGGTCTCTTCGTAGGGCGTAGAGTTTAACTTTCTCGTGTAGGACGTAGTTTAGTGAAAGTGATGTTATGCTGCAAAAATCAAACTCAAGGTTTTAAGGAATTATATGCGTTGAGAAAATCGAAGTGTTTTTTTTTTCCTAATACATATCCGTCTGTCCAGCCATCTCGCCGTCTGGGTGTCTCTCTGTGAACAATATCTGCCCCTAAACCGTACGCAGGGTTTTCACTCAAATCGACATTCCTTGATAGATCTAGCTGAAGTCACTGCCTCTAAGATTTTAAATAATCTGTTAAATCATGGGAGTATTTAAATGATTTAAAGATGTAATGTGGAGCAATATATTGCATTACGAAATACATTTCTAACTTCAATTTGAAGGTGTGGAATACGTCCTTGCTGGCCGTATCTGTGGAGGTTTTAATGAAAATCATGTCTACGTCATTTTATTCGTGTGTTCTACTCTATTAGTGTAATCAAAGACATTTTGGATACTATTTAAAGAAAAACATTGGTGTAGTATTTGAGAATGTCTTGTTTGTTTTGAGGTTAATGAAAAATGTATACGATTTCATTCAGAATAGGTTTAAAAACGATCCCTACTTTGAAAAAATATACATGACATTGTTTTAAAATATAATTTTAAAGAATATAATTCATTAAAAAAGTCGGTAACCTCAATAATGAGCTTTTAAAAATTCAAAAATTTAGAGGTTTTAATAAAAATATGATCTGCATCATTTTTAAAAGTATGATATGTTCTATTCGAGGAATTATTTTAAAAAATTGAAACATGTCCTACGAGCTTAATGTGAATAACCCCCGAAAATTAAAACATCCGAGACACCGTGTCATCAGTTAGATCAGAGAATATCCATTCCTGTGAAAGGACGGACAGATAAACGTTTTGAAAAAAAAAAAAAACTTTTTCGGTATCAACAAAAAACAACACTTTTTCTGACACTTTTTTTCCTTTAGCACTAAAATGTTAATCGTGTAGGTTTTCGAAAACGTTTTAATCAGAGTTTACGTTGAAGGTTTTCTGGTTTAACTTTTAAAACTCATAATAGGGCATATTCGTCGACCTCACCCATTTCTCACTTTACAAATCGCACTTCCTGCTCGTCAAAAATTATTGGAGATTGAAGATCCAAACTGTGAGGGCATCCTAATCTTTTACTTGAATTATTTATTTGCGTCTATTGATGATAAAAGCTATTTATTGTCAAATCTAACATATCTGTCGAACCTTTTCACAAGTCTTCATCGTCTATCAATATTCACTTTGCTTGAAACCTGTTACTTTATTTTCCTTACAAGAATTGCTAGCAATGATTACCATTTCTGGTACTCAAATGACGATGAATTTGGTATCTTTCTATCTTTTAAATTTTATCTTTGTTTGTGGTCTCTCTTAGAAAAAATACCAAAAACTTCGGTTCTAATCGTAATTTGTTTTGCCTTTTAAACAACATTTGTGATTAGATCAATTCTTACTAGGACCCAGAATTTCTTCAAGCTTAGTTCGCATAACACACATGTAGGTAAATTAATATGTTTATTTTTAGTAGTTAGAAATGTTTAGCCAAGCGATATAAGTTTATAATATCCAGGACTTCCGACAAATATACAAAGCAATTAATTTTTATCAAGGGACTTAACATATCGCGTATGACAACGGAGGGGAAGTGGCTTAATTTAAAAGGATGGTGGTGTACTACATAACATCCGTTTCATTAATGAAAACAACGATAATGGCGTGGATAAAGTATCACGTAAAATATATTTAACTTTTTTGCAATTATAAATACGTATCTATCAACGTCTTAAATGGAACCTTTTTTCTAAAAACTATTTTGCAACTTTTATAAGCGAAGAAATTTAAAGATCAAATAAAAACTAGCCATAGGCTTCCCTAGGCAGTGTTCAACATGTTGTCAAACATCCAGTCAACGATCAATCGCTTTCTTTCAATAAATTCAATTCAAAGTCAATTTAGCAAGTTTCGAAACAAAATAGCAAATCCGCGTTACGTGAAGACAGAAAAACCTAGAGAAAAATGTTCTTTTACGAAATGCAGACTGAAAACTCTCATCTGATCTTGCTCCTCCCTCAGTCCGTAGAAAAAAAATTATCGTCCCTTCCTCCGAAGCGCTAACACACGCCGGGAGTTCATGTCAGCTGAGAGGCAAATTCCGGAAATCAATTCCATCTGCGCCACACGGAGACCCAAGGCATTCCGAAGCGAAGGCGGCTCGCTTGGGGGGCCGATACGGGAAAGACGCGGTTGCTAGGGTGAGGGGGCGAAGGGGAGGAGGGGAAGGAGATGAGGCTGCAGCGCACACGGAAGAGGGCGTTGGAAGAGCTCTTGGCATTGGAGGCTTCTACGGAACCGGCGTATGCGAAGGTGGAGAACCAGGAGCGGTGGCTTAGTGCATCAACTTGTGGCGTCATACAGTCGCCATATACAGTAAATATTGGCTACGTGCATTTCATGCACAAGAAAGTAGGCTGCGACAGCGGGCAGCATGCAAGGGACGCCTCCCTGAACAAAGGGAGGCTATATTGGGACGGGAAACCCTGCTCTCGCATAGGGCGAAGAGCAGAAAACCCCAGGGAAGCCGTGACGTGCGTTGCCGCGCGGGCAGATTTGTGAACCCTGTAGTTCGGCTGTATGGTCAACGCGGCTGGTGGAAGCGGCCAGATGACGCAGTTTCGTCAGCCGGACCAGAGGGTATATAAAAGCGCGCTCGCAAACGACTCTTTCTTCTGATTCTCGAGCTCTTCGTGGGATGTCGTGTGAGGGTGCGCGGCACGTGGCACGTCGGGAAGGCTACGGGGGCAAAGGGTCTGGAGCCGGCGTGAATTCGTCGTGATTTAGAGAAGGGTGCATCACACCGCGAGAGTGAATCTTATCAGGCAAGCGGTTGTGGTGACCAGGTGAAGTTCCTCTTAGAAATAGGCTGTAGATACTGTAAATAGTAGATTCGGGTGTCGGAGAATATCTTTAATAAATATCAATATTACACTGTTCACGTCTGTTATTCATTGTTGCGGCAATGACGCCACAAACTGATGTCACTGCAGTGCCTCTGACGAGGAGGGTGAGGAATCTGACCAGGTTCGAGAACCGACGGCGGTAGAATTTTCGACACTACCTTGTGAGCTAGGTCGAATTCAGTCGCTGTCTGGAGGAGAATTCTAGCGGCCGGCTGCTCTGATCGATAGTATTCCGTGGTTCAATCGATCAACACCAGGCGAATGCCGGAGCAGTACCCTAATAAACGGGCCACGGACCGCGCGCTATCTTTCCTTCCTCTTCCTTGTCCTATCCTCACCCCCATACACACTTTCCCTAACATGAACTACACTACCACACTGCCGGGAGACTGGTCAGGGACTTAGAACTTTTGGAGCTTGTGCATCTGGGGCATTGCACCCGCTGGTGGGAGATACCTGGTTGGGGAAAATACCGCTATTCGATGGTAGGTCAGCGCCAGATCTTGCCATCCGGTGGAGGAAGATCACCACCACCTCCCGATGAAAGAAATACACTACACTTACGGGACTAATGATCTCCATAGTTGACGCGCACTAGTCAATCAATCAAGCGAAGGTCGCAATGGGGCGAACTCAAACCTGGTTAGGAGGCTCAGGTCATCAATTGATGTTTCTGTAGTGCCTATGATCGGAAGGTTCTAGGTTCGAGTCCCGACGGTGACAGGATTTTCGACACGAGCTAGGTCAAATTCAGCCGCTGTCTGGAGGAGAATTACAGCGGCCGACTGCTTTGATCGGTAGTTTTCAGTGGTTTCTCCGATCAAAATCAATCGTATGTCGGATCAGCACCCTAACAGACGGGCCACGGACCGCGCCCGATATTTCGTTTCTCTTCCTCTCCTGCCGCTTGCTAGTTCTATCCTCACTCCTTATTTACTCACACACTTACACACGCAGTACACTATTACACATGCACACAATACACTATTATTCATGCCGGGAGACGGTCGAGAGCTTAGAGCTTGTACCGGCTGGGGCGGTGCTTCGCTGTTTGGAGAAAATCCAGCAAACCGACGGACAGGTCAGCGTCGAATTTCGCCATCCGGCGGGGGAAGATCATCGCCACCAGCCGCGATGAAATATGCACTACACTTATGAGACTAATTATCTTCTCTGTCGCGCATAGAATCACTAATCAATCAACCTGTGGCTTTGCAGGCTGCAACCGTACCCGATTACACGAAGGTGGGTGTGGAAGAAGGGCAAAATCACAGATCCTCGCGAGTTGGAAAACGAGAGATAAAGGTCTATAAAAAAGGATAAGACATCGATAGGGGGGATATATTGAAATAAGCACGGACGTGCAAACTGCTTTCAAGAAAATCAAAAGTGAAATACTGTTAGGAAAGTAGGATTGTATTTGGAGAAAAGGGTCGATATTGGAATGGAAATAACAATATAAAAGAAGAAAAAATCAAGGAGAAGGAGAGAAAAATATGGAAATGAGGAGCACTGCAACTTTTGTTCTCACTTAAAGAAAAATGTTCCAAGTTCATAATTCGAAAATCAAAGAATCTACTCGAACGAAAATCATTTATGTTTTGAATCGGCTGCATGGAATTCGCTTTCTGTATACTAATACCCCTTACAAGTTCGTGAAAGCAGTGAGAACGTACATTGTCTTGGGAATATATGCAAAACACTGGTTAGTGTGATGAGAACCTTGAGACTGGGCGTGTGATTCTTCTGCAGGAAGGAAAAGGAAGGTTTGGAAGCAACGGGAACGGGGAAAGTGCGGCGCTAGCCGAATTCGTTTACTACGCTCCGTGTAAGTCACGAAGGTTAAACGAATTCGAGACTCGCGGGTTCGTGGTTGGGTGACCGGCCAGGAACCCCGGGATCTAACGACGTCGAGCCCCTGGCCGAAGGGATAAAAGGCACTGACTGACTGCGACGGGACGAGACTTGACAAATATAGTATTTAACAGAGGATTGCTCCAGTAATAAACAGCACATTAATGAAGGATTACTCCCCAGTGCAAAGCGCTCAATGCCCCTTTAGGGGGCTTGTAGACGCAACAAATTAAAAAAAAAGTGAAGTGTGAAAAAAAGGGAATGTCTTTTGCGATTGAATGATTATTGTTTTAAGACGCGAGATTATTAGTGTTTTCTGGCGCGTAATTATTATGGCCATTAGTTCCGCAAGTGTAGTGAATGTTATATTCCGAGAGATGTTGATGTTTGATGTTTCTTGCCCGCTGGAGAGAACCGGCACCGATTCACACATGGGCATGCGTGTTTTTCACTTCCATCTCCCCTCAACGAGACACAAACCCAGTCGGAAAAATTTGAAAGCCAGAGGTGTCCAACTGGCGGAGCTGGCGGATCACCATTTCATGTGGCTCTCGAAATGTTATTAGCTAAAAGTGAAAGTTCCTTGTGTTATGTTCAGAATAACGCACGCTTTATATAAACACAGGTTTATTGACAATACAGCCAGTACAGTAGGTAACTTCCAAAATCACAAGAATGTACCAAAAACCATTGCCAAAATCACAAACCAAGAGTCCAGGAGATGTACCGAAAAACTAGCTAATTTCCACCGATAAGTAACACAGAATAAACAATAACTTTGCCGAGCCAACGATCACTTTACCAACGTACTAATCTCCTTTCAACTACTCTTGACTGCCAAACACTATTGCACTGTCTGTTTGGCTGGCGGCGCCCGCTCTTAAAGCGGGCGGCGCTGGAGACTCGCTGCTCCGCTGCTGGCTCTCCGGCCAGCTCGTCTCCCGGGATTGGGCGGCGTTTTCTTGCTCCGCCGCCTCCGTTGACTCCCTTGACCGCCGCTGAGCGCTGCTTCCTAGGCGCGCTCTTCAAAGGTGTTACACAGCCGCGACACCTTGCATACATGTAGGTTTGTGCGCCTAGCGCACGTGCTCTGCCGGAGTCAACACCCCCCCGTAAGGTAAAAAAGTTTAGATTTGTGGATTTTGTTCTAGTAAATTCGGAAATAGCCGACCTGGATGGCCGAGGTGGCTAAGAGCGAGTACCGACTCAGCGCTTCGGTCCGAAGGATCGCGGGTTCGAGTCCCGCCTTGGGCATGGTTGTTTGTTCCTTGTCTTTGTATGTATGTGTTGTCGCGGAGGGCCTCGCGTTCTGCTGACCCCAGATCAGAGGAGCCCGCAAGTGTGTTGGTGTCTAGTGTATGGTCGAATATGCGTCCCGTCGGGATGTAAAGGGTAACCGGCTGTCGGCTGGATAAAAACCCTAGAAAGAAGAAGAAATTCGGAAATTCAAATTCATTCCAATATGATTCATTGCGTTATCCATGGTACGGTCTGATATCACTGATGGTTCCATTCGCTCCCCCCTTTCAGAGCAGCTGTGCAAACTGCTGAGATCAACAATAAGTCAGAAGTTGATTGCCCCAGTAGCGAAAAAATGGTCCGTAACCATATTAAAGGTTTTCGTTTTGGCTCTTGGAGCCTTGAGAGTGGGAAATTCCTGTTCTAAGTTCTTGGTTGGCCTCTTCACATGAACTGTGCATGAAAATGAAGTGGAAGTGAAAAGAGGAGAGGAAGGATCAAGGACAAGGAAGAAATGATTGCGCTCGGTTCGTGGTCCGTGTGTTGAAGTTCTCGCCTCATATTGATCGGAGAAACAATATTGAATTGAAAACAATGAATCATAGCAGACAGCCGTTAGAATCCTCCTCCACATAATGGGTGAATTCGTTCATGTTGGAACTCGAAACCCATAACCTTCCAGCTTGCGACTTTTTAGAGGCAACTACAATGCTGCAAATTAGCTATTGTAGCTAGTGATTGCCTTCTTAGGCAAGATCATACAAGTTAGGCCTACATCACCTTCAACTTGAGCATTGCTACACGTCAAAAAGCGAGAGGTCACCAGAATGCTTCACCCGGAGTTTTTGTAGCTTGTCGGTCGTCAAATTAGGCGGAAGAGTGGCTGAAACCCGGTGTATCCCCACATGAAGAGCCTAAGATAGAGTCTAAGGCAATGAGTTTCGCCAGTCCGAGGAATTATGGCACCGAAGAGTAAAGTATGCAAATATAGCAGGCAGATGAAGTTGACGTGAGAAGACGACTACGAATAACAATTAACATTTAGACAAATTCCTATAAAAGAAGAATATTTTTTTAAAAAAATGTTTTCACTGAACTATAGTGTTCACTGATTTTAAATATATAGTATTCATAATAGATATAGCAATCTGTCTGCTGTTAGAACGTGATCGTCGCATGCGACAGTGGGTCAATGCGTCGCATGCGACAGTGGCGCGCAAGCCACAGGAAGCAATTCCATGCACGATGAGGAATCGAACCCGAGGCTCCGTTCATCGCCGCTCGAACCCTTCCCTCAATCCCTCCCCCCTACACACACGCACACATCAAGGAACACATCGCCGGCTGCTCCCTTCCGTTCGTTCTCTCTCTTTTCCACTATCAAATTCTCTTTCGGGCATTTCGATTTGTTCGCCTTTGATTTGTAGCGCCCATTCAACAACCTTACGCTGACTCGCGCTTTTCGGAACACTCGCTTCCCACTTCCAATCTTTCTTTCTTCTCTTTGTGGTGCTCAGCTTTGCTGTTGTTTTTATTCTGTACACTTTACTCCCATGTCTAACCCGAATTTACTCGCAATACATTGTCGTGCGTGTTTTTTCCTCATCGAAATGTTTTCCTTCAAACTTTAAAATATACATACATGAGCTCATAAATAGAATCATACATTAGTCGACTTAAAAATTACATTTCCACATTAATATAAACATAAAATTGCAATACAAAAGATAAGACGATACCAGAAATAATAATAATAATAGTAATAATAATAATAATAATAATAATAATAATAATAACAATAACAACAACAACTCAGTCCTGGCAGGAAAATTAAGGCTATAAATACCTATGTAATGCCAGTGCTGACCTACAGCTTTGCTATTGTCAGATGGACACAAACCAAACTAGATGCATTTAATACAAACTGCAGAGTACTTCGCACCAGATTTAGATGTCACCACCCTAAAAGCGCAGTTGAGAGATTCCACCTACCTAGGTGTTTGGGAGGAAGAGTTGTCATAGATATTGTGAATCTCCATCACTAACAACTGAAGAGACTACGTCAGTACTTCCAGAAAAAGCTAATGGAAGCAAGATACACCGGATTGTAACATACATTGACCGGAAAATTACACCATTGAATTTGTCTGATGAAAAAATAAATCTACAAAAGCAAATACAGACCAATGAAATGAAAATCAGCAACTGGAAAGAGAAGCAACTTTATGGACGCTACCCATACCAGATAGAGGGAGAACTGATGTACCGTAAGTCGTCAATTAAATGGCTGTGCTTGGGAGAACTTTTTGCTGAAACAGGGTTTCATGGTAGCTATTCAGGACCAAGTAGTATCAACTAAAAACTCCCGTAAATTTATCCTGAAAGACACTAACGTTCATTATGACAAATTTCGGCTATGTGGAGAACATAGAGAAAATATAGACCACATTATCAGTGGATGCAGCTCTCTAGCATCCTCAGAATATACAAAACGACATGACGACGTTTGTAAAGTGGTTTATCAGCAACTATGCCACAATAATAACCTTTTGACGGTTATTACATCCTTGTCTTACGAATAGATACAACCAAAAGAGCTGATCCCCATAATTAAACACGTCTTTCTCTCCAGGATAGAATATGACTGATCCTGGGAAGATAAAATGTACCGTGGTCAAAAATGGCATGTGCGCAAATAATACTAATAATAATAATAATAATAATAATAATAATAATAATAATAATAATAGCAATAAAAATAATCATAATAAATCTATTATATTAATTGTTTTGAAAATGTTGATACCTTAAGAATTTCTTTTTGTGGTTTGAATTGAAAAAAAAATTTTAAATGATCGAGTAAATCTCTGAATGTTGACGTTTCATTTAATAGTGATTTCTACTTATATTACTTAAATGTTATATTCCTTTTTTTGTTTCACATTCGCAATCACCTTTCTATTCTGAACTTACTGACGATAACAGGCCCCTATTTTTAATTACGATTTCATGTTGTATTTAGTTTTCTGCCGTTTTTTTTTTTTTTCAAATTATTGGCTCTAAGATATTTCAGTAAAGTTTAAATGTCTTAAACCACATGAAATATTCCATCGCATTTTGAAGTACGAAAATTGTGACTTTTTATGTTTCAAATCTGTTCTAATGGAGTATTTTTAAAAATTTAATGAATGTTGTATTTCAAGATATTTGTTTCCAGTTATTAAGTATCCAATTAATTGAATCCGGTATTCGTGGCTAAACCGCCTGTCATATGTAGCTTTGTCTAGTACTTTTTCACCTTATTCTATTCGGTTTCTGCATTTCATTTTTTTCACATCACTTCTGTTCTGCCTCCAACACTACTTGTTTACTGTCCAATTTACCTTTCATTTTTATGAACTGATTTTAGGCCATTCTAAAGTCGTTGACGTTTCTTATTTTTATCAAGTATTTTTCATCCAAAAGATTCAATAAATAAATCATATTATACGGCTGTATGCATTGTAAACTGATTTTTTAAATCAATTTCATAACATGGTACGCTGACGGTTGCACATACAATTCCCATAAATTTATCTCCGTTAAAATTCCATCTTACTCACTATTCAATAAGAGTCGATAGTTTTGTATCTGAGCGAGTATTCTATTCGTTTTTCATTTTCCCTTTTTTTGGTACTTCTCCCAGCCGTCGCTTTCCTCCCATTCGCTAATCTTTCCTCTTCGATTCCGATCATCCTCCTCACTCCACGGGCTCAAGAGGCAGCTGAGCGCGGGAAATCGCGTCGGAAGCGATGGCGGCGGGAGCGAGACGGGGCGGGCGGGGGAGGGGCCGAGATAACCCGACCCGGAAAGCGCGTTAGCGCCATTGCCGGTGCCTGGGGCGGACGAGGCGCACTCCCGCGAACGGCGCGGCGCGGCGCGGGCGAGGGCAGGGGCGGGGTGGCGGCGGGGGCGGGGCCGAGGTGGCGGCGCGGGCGAAAGCGGGGCGGGGCGGGGCCGGGGTGGCGGCACGGGCGAGAGCGGGGCGGCGCGGTCGAGGCTGGGGCGGGGCGAGGCCGGGTGGCGGCACGGGCGAGAGCAGGGGCGGGGCGGGGCCGGGGTGGCGGCGCGGGCGAGAGCAGGGGCGGGGCGGCGGCGGGGGCGGGGGCAGGGGCGGGGTGGCGGCGCGGGCGAGAGCGGGGGCGGGGCCGGAGCCGGGGGTGGCGGCGCGGGCGAGAGCAGGGGCGGGGCGGGGCCGGGGTGGCGGCGCGGGCGAGGGAGGGCGGGGCGGCGGCGGGGCGGGGCAGGGGCGGGGTGGCGGCGCGGGCGAGAGCGGGGCGGGGCGGGGCCGGAGCCGGGGTGGCGGCGCGGGCGAGAGCAGGGGCGGGGCGGGGCCGGGAGGCGGCGCGGGCGAGAGCAGGGCGGGACGGCGGCGGGGCGGGGGCAGGGGCGGGGTGGCGGCGCGGGCGAGGCTTACGCAGCGGAAAGGGCGGGTGGAAGGGGGGAGCTCGCGGCGAAATGGGCCGCGCGCGGACGCACGTGGCTGGCGTGGCGAGGAGGACGACGGGGACGAGGCGGACGAGGCGGACGAGGGAGACACTCGCTGCCGCAAGGCAATGGCACCCGAGCGCACGACGCGCTCGGAATGGCGCTTATGGGCCACTCGATGTCAGCACGTTCTTCCGGCGAAAGGTTTCTTCTGGCTGCTGGGGGAAGGGAAATACTTTTCTCTTCCTCCTCTCTCGTTCTCTTTCCTTCGTCTCTCGTCCTCTCTTTTTCCTCTCTCGACCACTCTTCTTGCTCTCTTCTTTTCTCTTCTTGATCTTTTGTTATCTTTCCTTTCTTCTTTCTCTTCGTGCTCTCTTTTTCTCCCTTTTTCCTATCTCATTATCTTCTCTTTCTCTTTTTCTTCTCTTTTCTTGCTCTTTTTCTCTCTTCTTTCTTCTCTCTTCTTCCTCTCCTTTTCTCTATTTTTTTTCTTCTCCCTCTCTTCTTGTTCTTCTCTCGTCTTTTTTTCTTCTCTTCCACTCCTCTTCCTCTCTTTGTATCTTAGTCATCGTAAAAAATACATATAAATTGTAGGATTCAAATTTAGAAGATTTATTGTTAAATTCACCATTTACCATAATCTGCAATCGTATCCGTTCTTTCCGTAATAGAGACAGCTAGGATACGTAACGAATACAAAGTGCAGTTCACCACAAGAAGTACGACCCAATCCCGCATTTGCAGTCACCAGACGTCGCCCAAGTTCAAAGATTTTCAGTTACAGTACACAATATCTCGTCGCAACACTTGTAACTCGCCTCTTCAGAAAAAACACAATGTCTTCGCCATCTGGTCACCACTTATCTTCTTTTTTATTTTTTATCTTTTAAATTTAAGGTCGCATCAACATCTAGGTCATTAGCGACCACTATTGGAGATAACGCTATGGTAACTGTGAAGATGAAAGGATATGGTAATGATAATCGGGGTGTAAGGACGGACATAATACAACCATGCCCGAGACGACCCTTCGGTCCGAAATCGCTACGACACTACTGCCGTAGCGATCTCGGTCACCGGGTCGGGACCACTTATCTTGTATACTCCGATTTAAGTACGAGCACGTAAGTCACGAGCGAGATGGAGAGGGGGACATTATTAGCCAATCGGGAGCTTCGTAACGACTGAAAGTTTTGATACTGGAGCATCCGACTGGATGGCAGTGTCTCCCTCTCCTTGCAACTCTTGACCTTCTAGTGCCACTATAATTAAATCGGAGTATAGCCATTCTCACTGCAGTGGTGGCTGCATTGGTGGGGAGAGAGGGAAAACTGACCATTGGATGGTGTTCAGTCGACCGCAGCCTCTGTGTCTTGGTCAGTGGCGAATCCTGAACATTATTTTAAGTACACCACAATTTTGTGGAAACTACATCAACCGTTGTCTTTTATTTTGAGCTTTTCTGAAATCCCAATACTATGAAATTCCGTCCTTAATAATTGTTCTAGTCGATCTGGAACGCCTAGGCGGCTAAGTGCGACTACCGACTCAGCGCTTGGGTCCGAAGGGTCGCGGGTTCGAGTCCCGCCTTGGGCATGGTTGTTTGTCCCTTGTCTTTGTATGTATGTGTTGTCGCGGAGGGCCTCGCGTTCTGCTGACCCCAGATCAGAGGAGCCCCCAAGTGTGTTGGTCTAGTGTATGGTCAAATATGCGTCCCATCGGGACATAAAGGGTAACCGGCTGTTGACTGGATAAAAACCCTAGGGGAGAAAAAGTTCTATAAGACAATCACACAAACCACTAACTTCTGGATCATTAAAACACTCCATTTGCACAAAAATTTGAGAGAAGCGTGACTTAACGACCAGAGAAGAACTGTTTGCCACAATATTTTGCGATGATACCGACCGTCCAGACGCGCATTTTCCCCTCTCCCCGCCCTTGAAACATGAGGAGCCCTAGGTTATCGCGGCTGGCATGCGGTGTCTTCGCCTGCGCTAGCGAATTCTCTGGGCAGCATTAAGAACTGTTTGAAACTTCTCATTTCATTGCACTTCATAGCGCCTAGGGATGCGGAAGACTGACTGGCTCTCGGTAGCAAAACAGTTATTTTCGCGTGTCCTTTAAAGCTTTCAGAATCTCAATAACGTTTTAGAGGATTATCAAACTTATGAAATATTCCTTATACACTTGGAATTACCAGGCTTACCGGCGAAATACGCGGTGTATCGGAGAATTCGTCACTAGTCTTGGTCGCCCCTGATCAGCCCAAGTAGGGCTGCCCGTGTTGCCAAGTTGCCAAGTTGCCCGTGTTGTCAAGTAGGGCAAGTAGCCCGTGTTGTCCACAACCGCCGCGGCGCACCGCTCCCTCACTGACGGACTTCCGGCGGGTGTTTCAAAGGTCGTGTTGACCTCAACACTCGTCTTCCTCTCTTTCTCTAAAATTTTCCCTAAACCTCTCTTCTTCGGGAGTTTGTTTTCTATCTCTCGCCGTGATTGTAAATGAAGGCGGTTTTGTACTCCCTTGTCAATCAACCGTTCTGGACTGAAACGTCCAACATGTTGGCTTACGAGATTCTTACACGAAAGATTGTAAAGACATTATGTAACCCAAACCTATGTTTCTTCCCTTTAACAGAAGTACTACAAAGTGATATCGACGTGGTTGTTCCCGTCGCCTCTCATGTTTTTGAATCCGTTTGTTAGTCCGGAAAATTGAAAGCCTGGTAGAGATCTCATCCTCATTTTGGATCACCCGGACTGAGAGTTTTACAATATTCTTTTTTTATTCATAAGTAAATAGGACGAGTAGGAGACTAGAGACGTTTATTCATAAGTAAACATGACGAGTGGGAGACTAGAGACGTTTATTCATAAGTAAACATGACGAGTGGGAGACTAGAGACGTTTATTCATAAGTAAACATGACGAGTGGGAGACTAGAGACGTTTATTCATAAGTAAACATGACGAGTGGGAGACTAGAGACGTTTATTAATAAGTAAACATGACGAGTGGAAGACTAGAGACGTTTATTCATAAGTAAACATGACGAGTGGGAGACTAGAGACGTTTATTCATAAGTAAACACGACGAGTGGGAGACTGGAGATGTTTATTATTCATAAGTAAACATGACGAGTGGGAGACTAGAGACGTTTATTCATAAGTAAACATGACGAGTGGGAGACTAGAGACGTTTATTCATAAGTAAACATGACGAGTGGGAGACTAGAGACGTTTATTCATAAGTAAACAGACGAGTGGGAGACTAGAGACGTTTATTCATAAGTAAAAAGTAAACACGACGAGTGGGAGACTGGAGATGTTTATTCATAAGTAAACATGACGAGTGGGAGACTAGAGACGTTTATTCATAAGTAAACATGACGAGTGGGAGACTAGAGACGTTTATTCATAAGTAAACACGACGAGTGGGAGACTAGAGACTGCTTGTGAAAGAGAGCTCGAGTGAACGGGGTGAGAGTCACAAGAGCAGGTCGAAGTGGATGAAGATAACACGTATCATTTTACAAAGAGAACAAAAGGAACTTTGCTGCGAAACATACAGGTCAAACGATTTAATTTTATACTTTTAGATTCTCCGTCCTAGATACCTCTTTTAGGCTTATGAAATAGCTCCTATTCTTATACTTGTTTCATTATTATTTGTAGAAATAATATGTATAACATTTTTTTGTATTTTTAATTTATCAGAATGTTAATTAAATCATGACATCGTCAAAAAAATCTTTTTGAAACTTTTTTATAAAATAACAAAATTTTAAATAGAAATACAGTTTCTGAGTTGTGACATTGTAGCTTTAGAACTACTATTATTAGCTTTATTGCTTCAATTCTAATTTTCAAAGAATAAAAATTATTAAGTAGAGTGCTTAAACCAAAATCATAGGCGGTCAAATGTTTAAGCTTTTTTTTTCAAAAAGCTGAAAACAAAATTTGGCATTTCGCGGTCTTATAATAAAAGGGTTCTAACTGCACTGAAGTAAATTTTACAGGAGAGGCATTTGAAGTTGAGCCTTTAATGTAAGTGACAAAATGTCAACATATTTTTGTGTGCATCAGTGTAGCCGTAATGAATGTTAGCGAATGAAAACACGTCGACTATCAAAGAATAGAGTATTTTTTTAACGAATGCAAAGTTAAAATCAGAAGGAAAATACCAAACTTACAATTTTACTCGCCGGAAAAACATACATGTTTATCTTCCAATAATTCAATTTAAATAACATTACTTACCAAGTATCCACATTATTATATGATGATACTGAAATCTAGTACGTTAGATAGTAGCTAGATAAAAGAATCGAATGATACATATTTATAAAAGTAGGCTGCCAGACGTATATTGTACGTCATCTCCAGAGGTATACCGTACATTGTACATTGTACGTCATTTCTAGACGTATATTGTAACGTAGCTTTCTGCTTTACCACACCCTCATTTTCTGCTTACAAATGCAACCAAAATGACCATTAAGGAAAGAAGCCTCCGTATCTGAACACTAATGGGTCACGTGAAGCGCCTCCTTGAGACGTGTCAATAGCGGAGAGTTGGGCTGTTGTGTACATGTGTGGCCCACGCCTCGCACCACGGCCTCCCTCCGCTGTGCGCCACGCGACACCTTCCTATATTAACCTGCAACTCTAGTTACATTCTAAAGTACCACCGGTAGCGGTAGCTCAGTGCATCAACTGATGGCAATGCAGCGCCTCTGACCAGGAGGTCCTAGGTTCGAGTCCTGACGGCGGCGGGATTTTCGACACTAGCTTTTCAGCTTGGTCGAATTCAGTCGTGGTCTGGAGGAGAATTCTAGCGGCCGGCTGCTCTGATCGGTAGTTTTCCGTGGTTTCTCCGATCAACACCAGGCGAATGCCGGAGCAGTACTCTACCAAACGGGCGCGCGATCTGTCCTTCCTCTTCCTTGCCCTATCCGCTCCCCTTACACACACTCACACTAACACGCACCATACTATGACATATTCTGGGAGACCGGTCGGGAGTTTGGAGCTTGTCCTGGCTGGGTTGGTGCCCCGCTGGTGGGAGAGTCCTGGTTAGGGGGAAACCTCACTAGCCGACGGTACGTCGGTGCCGGATCTCGCCATCCAGAGGGGGAAGATCACTGCAATCTCCCGAGAGGAAAACCTGCACTACACTAACGGGACTAATGACCGAAGCAGTTGACGCGCCCGGAAACACGAAAAAACAATCAATCAATCTAAAGTATCAAACGGTTCTTATATAAGTAGACTGCCTGACGTACATTGTATGTCATCCCTAGAAAAATACTGTGACTTAGCCCTTTGCTTTACCAGGCCTTCTTTTTCTGCTTACAAATACAACGCCAAAGTGACCCCTAAGGAAACAAGTATCATAAGAAAACAATTCCCCGAAACTTAACACTAATGGGTCAAGAAAAGCGCTTCCGTGGTACAACCCAAGAGCGGGGCGTAGGGATCGCCCGCCCCTCGCCCAACGGCCGTCGTCTAATTCGAGCCACGCAGACAGGTGGTTCAAACCACGTACCTACACAATCCAGTAACATTTAAAAGAACCGAACGATACGTATTGTAGCGTCATGAACAAACGCAATTCTAACGAACGGCCGCGTGGCATAGGCGACGCTAAGGCACCACGCGTCAGCCTTTGTTTACGAGCGGATGTGACGTCGGCGGGAAACCCTAGGAAGGGCGAGCGTCAGCCCTGGCGAGCGGCGGAACGCTCTCTTGGTTACGGGACGCGGTGCGGCACGGATCGGAGTCTGGGTGGGCGCGGGCCGCGGGCTGGGCAAGAGCCGGCAATGTGTTGCCGTACAGAGGCTGACTCGAGGACGAGTCGTAGGTGGGTTGCGGCGCTTCACGCCATCTAATGCTTGAGATTAGTGCGTAGTGGTGTGGTAGCCGTAACGGGAAATTACTCCGTGTAGGGATATTAGTAATTACGTTATTTTGTAATAAGGTGGTGGTCTGTTAATAAACCTCTAATTTACTAAACCCACACTCGTCTGTGTTATTATTGCAAATGCATGACGCCACAGTATATAAGTCGATTGCCTGACGTAGATTGTACGTCATATCTAGAGGTATACTATAATATTGCTGTGAATGTCTTTTGTTTTACTACACCCTCATTTTTCTACTTACAAATACGGCGACAAATTAACCCATAAGTTCCATAAGGAAACACGTCTACGTAACTGAATACTAACGGGTCAAATGATGTTTACCCTTTGCACGCGTCAAGAGAGGGGTGTGCGGGTGTGGGGGTGTGATGTGTGGGGCGTGGGAGTGCCCCTCGCGCCACGGCCGCCGTCTGATGTGAGCCACGCGACAGGTGGTTCACATCACCTTCCTAGACAATCTAGTTACATTCTGCAGCACCGAACGATTCATAAATAAGTAGACTGCCTGACGTACTTTGTACGTCATATGTATAAAGCATATAGTATTATCACATTGACTCATAAGTTCTATAAGAAACACGTCCCGCAACTGAACACTACTGGGTCAAGTGAAGCACCTCAGGGTGTGGGGTGTCGGGTTGGGGGTGGCCTGCCCCTCGCGCCACGGCCGCCGTCTGATGTGAGCCACGCGACAGGTGGTTCACATCACCTTCCTAGACAATCTAGTTACATTCTGCAGCACCGAACGATTCATAAATAAGTATACTGCCTGACGTACTTTGTACGTCATATGTATAAAGCATATAGTATTATCACATTGACTCATAAGTTCTATAAGGAAACACGTCCCCGCAACTGAACACTACTGGGTCAAGTGAAGCACCTCCAGGGTGTGGGGGTGTCGGGTTGGGGGTGGCCTGCCCCTCGCGCCACGGCCGCCGTCTGATGTGAGCCACGCGACAGGTGGTTCACATCACCTTCCTAGACAATCTAGTTACATTCTGCAGCACCGAACGATTCATAAATAAGTATACTGCCTGACGTACTTTGTACGTCATATGTATAAAGCATATAGTATTATCACATTGACTCATAAGTTCTACTAGGAAACACGTCCCCGTAACTGAACACTACTGAGTCAAGCGAAGCACCTCCAGGGTGTGGGGGTGTGGGGTGTGGGGGTGGCCCGCCCCTCGCGCCACGGCCGCCCTCTGATGTGAGCCACGCGACAGGTGTGGCGGGCATGTGCGCCATGCCGGTGACCCTGGCGGCAAGCCATTCCTCCTGACGGCCCGCCGACGCGTCGACCCTCCGCGACCAGGAGGGCGTGCAGAGTGCGGTGCGAGCGGGCATAGCAGCATTAGCAGGTTCGCTGGACATCTTCCCTCCTTTGTTGTTTTTCTACTTCCCTTTCTCTCTGTTTCTCTCTTTCTCTCTCTCTCTCTCTTTGCTGGTTTGATCGATGAAAACGTGCGATTCAGGCTGCTTCTTCGCAGGAGCAAGACCCGTACTATGGTGTGTATGCCAATCAGAATCACAGGAGCGTAGTTATGTGACTATAAAACGCTATTGCATTTTTCGTTTTGTTTTATTACGCCGCATATAATTCGTCATACCATTGCTCATGGTTAATTTTTTTTATTCACGTACATCTGTCGGTGATAACTGAAATAAATTGAATCAAACAAAACTTTGAAAATAATTTATAATGCGTGTATGTATGGCTGTTATTATTTCGTATATAAAAGCAGCCCCTACGCATAGTTCTTCAATGGTATTTAATGATTTTATTAGAACTATTATATCATTATTTGAAAGATTATGATACTTGGCCATATGATCTAACTTGAATCAATTGTTATAATCTCCTATCACAAGAGAATTATTGTAGTTTAGCTTAAAAGAGAAAATAATTATTTTTATACTTTCTATTGTAGATTTCAGAGTTAAATCCTTAATTTGAAAGTCTTTAATACCATTTATTTTGTAGCATTTAGTCCAAAAAATTAAAAAAATCCGTCATTAGAGCGTAAGTCAAATATAAAATTGATGAAAATACGAAAAAAGTAACTTACATACGTGGTTTATTGAGATTTATGAATTATTAAAGGAACAACATACTCATGAGTTAAACGGCAAAGTGCTCCAAAATTAGGCCTTAAAGAGTATAAAAGTGCAACAGCTAAATATTTTTATTGACAATAATTCAATAGATCTTTTATATTCAATAGCTATTTTACACGCAGTCAATAACTACTCTCCTAAATTGCAACAGTTGCATCCTGGGAAATAAATCTTCAGATGGCATCTACTAATTCTATGACACTTCCACTGTAATTGGAAATAGTTCAAATATTTTTCCAATTTTTTAAGGTTTAAAAAATAATTTATATTCATGTTTGTGAATTTCAAACCGGATTTTAACTTTCCATTAATTTCTGTCGAAGTATACCATTCCTAAAAAACCTGATTTCATCTGTTCAAGAAAATTAACCATAGAGTACTTCAATATCTCTAAGACGTTAATTTCCATTCGCAGCATATACTATTGTGATTGCATACATTGCCATGTACTTGTGTCTTCCCCTGTTTCTAAGGAACGAGTCACAAGAAGAAACAGAACTAATGCTACTGAAGGGAGTATTATTATAAAATAATAGAGTTTTCTTTAGAAAATAATAATATTTCACATAAATACTCGTACTTCGCTAATACCCACTAACGCACAAATTCAACGATTAATCGAAAGTTTATATTTTTGTACTTTTAGGTCTAAAACGTTTCATTATTTGAATACCATTCAGGAGAATTTCGTTTTAATAGTTTCCTTTACAATTTTGACAATCTTGCACTGTATTGCATTCTATTCCTTGGGTTTTTCGTAGTATTGCGTATTCTATTTCGTATTGCGTGTGTTTCTATTTCTTCAGAATTTAATATTTTCTCTGCCTGGCTGTTCTTTGCACATTTCTAAGCGGTCGTTACGAATCTTGTAACCTCTTAGATTCCACCAACAATCCAATGTTCCTTTTTACCTTCCTAGTAGTGATGCACGTATCTCTTTCTTTGTCAGTGTCTGTAATGTTTACTTCTATAATCGTATTTTGGTAATTTATATTCATTAAGGAATGCTTATCGTATGTTTTTAATAAATTTGGCCAGGGTGAAAGAATCCGTGAGAAAATAATGAAGCCACAATGGAAACGTTAGCAAAGAACCCAAAGTAAAGTGAACTTGACTTGCGGAAAATACTGAAACAAGCTAACTGCAGTTAGCGTCGTGCTAGTAAGAGTAAAATAATGCCTATTTAAGTACCTTAGCAGATGTAGGACCAGAATTTCACCGTAAAATTGCATTTTCCATTCGTTTCTCGTTAAAATGCAAGAGTAAACCGCTTTTAGAAGAGAAAGCGTAAATTAAACAGAGTTATGTTTCTCCCAAGCGATTCCTTTCCGTGCTCTTACTAAAACAATTAAACAAGGGGTAATATATAATCTCCATTTACCCAAACGCGGCATTCTCTTACAACAAGCTTGCTTTACAGTCTTCCAAATTAACAAACACGATGTTGAGTTACATTCCAAAAGTATAGATTATTATTAAAAAGTGTTCAGAAGCAAATGTGTTAAGAAATAAGTAAACAGTGAGTAAACTGCGATGAGTATTCTACTAAGAAATCTATCCCACAACAATCTTGACTGTATAATTAATTTTGAATTAAATTAATGCGATGTCACTTTTAACTTCAATTTAAAATCGACGAGAAGATACATAAGAGTTAACTGGATTGTTATTGCATATTCTTATGTTTGAGAGAAGAATACTCAGGGAGTGTACTATAAGGCAAAATTGCAGTACAAATTCTCTATAAAAAAGAACTCACAATGAGAAAGACAAATATGATTCGACAAAACGTTTTTTTGTTGAACATCTCAAGCAGCACGCAACTAGTAGAATCCTTAATTCACACATCCACCTGAAATTGACAAAAGGTTCTTGTGAATGTGCTATGAATAATTGTTTTGATTGTAACCAGTGATATAACTCTAAATCTCTAAAACTCACTAACAAAGCACAGTAAAGTATTAATTTTCCAAAAGTTAGCATTATTCTTAACTTCATGGTCAGATCTGGTTTTTCTCTCTCACTTTTATTTAATAATGTATTTATTAATTGAGTTCACTGAAAACCTCATCATTGGACTGATCTATTTGCAAGATATATTAGTAATTTATAATGTTCAAACAAATATACATCTACTATATCCAAACACACACATTTCTATAATACACCATAGAAATTATGCAGCTATTAAAAAATTAATACTGATTTAAATCCATTGCAAACCGAATATAAAATACACTAAACGATGTGCGCAAAATAATGAATATCATGTAATTCATTATGATTTAATTGTTGAGTATGATAAAGTTACATGGATTATAAATAACGCACATATACATGTAAATCTACTAACACTAGTACTACTCTGTTTTTGTAATGTTCAATACTACGCGCTTCCTTTGATGAAGTTGATGACTCACGTTTTATGCTCCGACATTTCAACGTTACTTAAAGACTAAACTATATTTATGCGAATATCATAAGCGAATAGCTGAATTATCCTTAAATTAGTAATGATATTCTTGACACCGGAGTAAAATTACGCAAGCACAGACTGCTCCAAACTCCCGCATGTAATGTTTTGTAAAGCGTCTTGCCTCTCGATGTTCCCTTACCACAAATGTGTCGTTAAAGAATTCATCATGATTTAGAATCGGATTAGACGTCCCAAATATGTCTTAACTGTTTGGTACAACAATAAATTCAAAATTTAGCATCAAACATTCAAAAACAATATATTATCTGGTTGACATTATTGACAATCAATTTTAATGAAGTCTACAGAGAATTGATACACATTTACTTCGTAAGATGTAACAAAACTCAGTGACAAAAGTCATTAATGGATTCTTTACTCAGAGAAAGTTCTGTACAATATGGGTTGGTAAATGTTTAATTGCAGAGTTATCAGGCTAGCGTTTTGAGCTCTATTTTCTCGTATCGTAAGGAATATTCAAAATGATCTCCATCTGACTGACTTTGGAGTCTGCTCACTTTTGCGTTGAGTCAACACCACTAACGTTTTTTCAGGACGACGACAGAAATGTGTATACTTATAAGTGTGATGTACGGTTTAGAGTTATTTTTAATATCATTTAGTTTCTGTTGTTTCTTAAAAAAAATGAAAAATACGGTACACGAATTTTGAAACACTGCTCCATACATATACGTTTCAGAGATGATATTTGTTGCTATTTACTTTTCATTAAAATATTTTTAATACTCCGTAGCCTTTCGAAGAAGAAACCTTCTTAATCCAAAATCATTTGTCTTACCTTTTCATTTTTCATTTCATCCTTTTTCTTTCACGCTACCACTACCGCAATATGAAATGTAATAACTTATTCTATTTTTAAAAGTATTTTCGCACAAAATGTTCTACCATTTTTAATGAGTTTTTCAAAAAAATGACGACTAAGACGTGTTAATTCGAAGAGAAATTACAGTATAGATGGTATTACATAACCATGAATAAAGATGAGAAAGTACGTGCTGTTTTAGCACCACTAGCTCCTACATGCGGGCTCACAACCCACCGCGACTACTGAACTTTGAAAAAGAGTCGATATTGCTGTAGAAGAATCCTTTTTTGAGGTTCTGCCGTTGAGTTTTGTTTCACATTGAGTACCTATGTATTTTTGCTTTGTAGCAAATAGTTATAAACTGAAGTTCTTTGCATTGCGTGTGGGTATGCACTGCATGGTGCTTCTCATGGTATGGATAACAAATTTAAACATTGTATTCGAATGTTTATCAATCATTTAATAATTTAAATTCAAAGTCTCTAAAATTGTTGGATAGACCGTATTTTTTTGTCTTTGAAAGCCATTCTAATCCATATTTTACATTGTGTGTATAAAGGTAGCAGCCAAGATTAATAAAAATGCGACATCTTTCATACAAAGCAATTACAAAAATATTTAAACGCATGAAAGAAACATTTAACTGCATGGCTAGGAATTGAGAAAATTATGAAAATTTACAATGAAAGCTACGAAAGTAAATAAGGGATATTTAATTAAAAAAATAACGGAAAAAGAAACATTTTTTTAATGATTCAAAATTAAATTTCGATAAAACAATGACATAATAAACATGTATTTACGCATTTAGAGGGTCATTTAGTATCAGTGAAGAAGTAACCAAATGCGAGTAGGGCGTAAATCTATAAATAAGGACATTTTTTTGGAAATCCGGCCCTAGCTCATGAGGCGTGTATAGCTGACTTGTTTGCGTGCGGGGATCAGGGTGTCTTTGAATTATCTGTTTTACTTATTCTCGTTTGCTGTTTTAATTTTTGCCTAAGGACACTTGGAGCAATATACTTGGAACAGCTATTAGTTGCAGACTATACTTTGATTTATTTAACGTGGCACCTCAAGCTCACGAGCTGGAAGGAAAGGTGCACTTAATCATCCAATCGGTAGCTCCAAACCAAAAATGTAAATCGTAACGAAGCTCACGATTTGATGTCAGTGTTCCCTTGTTCATCCAGCTCGTGACCTTGAAGCGCCACGTTAAATCGAAGTATACACTTGGGTTTTCTTAACGTGGTGTCTCAAGGTCACGCGCGAAAGAGGGAGAGGGACGGCAGACTCCAATGGGGAGTTGCAACGTCACTACACCTCCGATTTTCATAGCATAACATAACACATAGACATAGACATTAACATAAGCGAAGAGTTGGCGTATTCACAATGTCGAACATAAACATAGGCAAAATAAGACTTTCTATTGGCTATGACAATATTCTAGTTTACTATTGGTTGGATATGAGAATCGATTTCGAGATTTCAAAACAAATACGACAAACAACCACGCATCACACGAATAGTTCGCCTATCGACTTCGATACTCGAGTTTGAGTTATCGAACTGTGATTGGCTCATTCCTTATGTCTGACATAAGCATAAGCACAGAAGCTTGAAGCTTGCAAGCTCTTAAGTTAACGTCTTACGTGTTATGCTTATGCGAACGCATTGTGAATGAGTCCACTTGTAGGCGTAGTCCTAACTTTTATGTTAACGCCATGCTTATGCTTATGTTTGCATTGTGAATGGGCCTTTACTCTCCCTTTTTCGCGCGTGAACTTGAGGCGCTACGTTATAGAAATCGGAGTATAGGCGGGCGTGATCGCAGGCGCTGCCGGCACCACGGGCGGCATCGCGGCGGCCGTCGTCACCGTCATCGGCCGACCGCTGCCCACCATGACCCCGGGGGTCCTTCGCCAACGGACTGGAGCCCGACGCCCCACGGTACGTAGCAAGCGGTCTACTACGATTCCACGCGCGCCAACCACGTTGGTCTTAGCCCCGTAAGTGTAGTGCATGATGTATCCCAGATGGTGGCGGGGGTCCTTCGCCAACGGACTGGAGCCCGACGCACCCACGGTACGTAGCAAGCGGTCTACTACGATTCCACGCGCGCCAACCACGTTGGTCATTAGTCCCGTAAGTGTAGTGCATGATGTATCCCCTAAGGTGGTCCCTTTACCAAGGGACTGGAGCCCGAAGCGCCCATGGTACGCAACAGCGTGCGCGAGCCAGTCAGTGAGTGTCGATTCCAAGCGAGTAACTACGTTGCTCGTTATTCCCCCGCCCATGGTACGCAACAGCGTGCGCGAGCCAGTCAGTGAGTGTCGATTCCAAGCGAGTAACTACGTTGCTCGTTATTCCCGTAAGTGTAGTGCATGATGTATCCCCTAAGGTGGTCCCTTTACCAAGGGACTGGAGCCCGAAGCGCCCATGGTACGCAACAGCGTGCGCGAGCCAGTCAGTGAGTGTCGATTCCAAGCGAGTAACTACGTTGCTCGTTATTCCCGTAAGTGTAGTGCATGATGTATCCCTAAGGTGGTCCCTTTACCAAGGGACTGGAGCCCGAAGCGCCCATGGTACGCAACAGCGTGCGCGAGCCAGTCAGTGAGTGTCGATTCCAAGCGAGTAACTACGTTGCTCGTTATTCCCGTAAGTGTAGTGCATGATGTATCCCCTAAGGTGGTCCCTTTACCAAGGGCTGGAGCCGTTGCTCGTTATTCCCGTAAGTGTAGTGCATGATGTATCCCTAAGGTGGTCCCTTTACCAAGGGACTGGAGCCCGAAGCGCCCATGGTACGCAACAGGGTTTGCGAGTCAGTCAGTGAGTGTCGATTCCAAGCGAGTCAACTACTTTGGTCGTTATTTCCGTAAGTGTAGTGCATGATGTAACCCAGAAGGTAGTGATATCTCCCTCGGGCTACAACATGAGATCCGGTGCCGATCTTCACGCCGGCCCTTCTTACTCCCCCTAACGTACACTCACACTCACACACGCACTACACTAGTACATTTGTATAGGAGCTTTGAGCTTGACCTGGCTAGTAGGGTACCACGCAGGGGGGAGATGCCCGAATACCTGGAGAAGATAAACCCCCGTACATGCGTGCGACCAGGCTAGGAACTCTCCTTTTGACACCACATCTTATGTACGTGTTGCTACTCTTCACGTGTGACGATACTATGTTGCAATTCAAACAACTGGTCAAAGTATTATATAATTATTAGAGAACCACAAGCACAGTGATTTGCAGTGTTGATGGGCACTATAAAGTTTCTAATATAGAAAATAGGAAATATGTTCCTGCCAGATCATTTTATAAAAAGATCATACTTAGTACACCTGAAATCATATTTCGTGAATTCATTCTAGAATAGAGATTATTATATAACTCTCGTTGCTAGATTCTTCTGCACGTACTCACACAGTACACCAGCTACGAAGCTATAAACTTTTGTCCCAAATTTGGAATACTTGTACTAATAGGACTTACAGAGCCCTCGCTAGAAGTACACATAGTTAACTCTTTGTTCTAACGCCACAAATTCATTGGAAATTATCTCTTAGTTATCACCAAGGCTACCCATTTTTTTAAAATCTTATTGGCTGATGTATTCCGTCAACGCATTTTCCTTTGATTTGACGGCAAAACATTTCTCCGTCCGTCCGTCCGTCCGTCCGTCTGCCTGTGCTCAACACTAGAGCGTAAAGCTTTCAGCCAATTTCCTCCAAAATTTACATTCCACATTAATCTCAACAAACCCGAGGCTTTAGGAATTTCGGACAGATATTTTGATTTTTGAGGGTACTTTTCATAAAGCCTAAAAATATTTTCAAAGTTTTCTCAAAAATGTCACTATATTTTTTATTAAACTTTGTTCTCGGACACGGTAAGGGACTTTTAAGAGAATGGTGCAGGTCTCATGTTCTTTAAAATCCCTGATATTTCGAAAATTGCAAAAGTGATTTTTTTTGCGCGACTTCCTACAACTATAATATTGAAGATACAATTTTTTTCTTAATGAAATCTTATCCTTAAAGACAGATCTTGTATTAATATCATGGATAATTTTTCGTGAATTTTCAAAAAAATATGAGTTGTTCTCGTGTAATTTTGCGCGAAATATAAGCATTTTAAGATTTTATAAACAATTTTTTCTCTAAAACGGGAAAATTCATTCTTTAAATTTCCCCTACATATGTATCACGGGATGGTAAAAAAATATAGCGGTAGTGTCATTTTCGGTGAACTCTGTTTTTTCGAAAATTGTAAAAAGTTGCCATTTCAAAGCTACAATATTGGAGATGGAGATTGTTGTGTTAGTCTGTTCCAAAACAATCAGCTCATTAAAAAGGTCATGAAGGTTTTTTTGAAAAGACAAGTAGCTTTGCGTCTTTTGGATTTGAAATTAATGCAATTTATAAAAAAACTTTTCTCAAAAGCTTTTTATTTTTTCAAATGTTTTTCACGGATAGAAGAAAGAACGGTTAAAAAATTGACGTAGGTCTCATTTTCGTTCAACACTCTGAATTTTTGTAAATTGTATAAGTTAGAAATTATGCCATAAATTATGTGCTGTTGTACCATCAGTCGCTTTTAACAAGAGATTGTTTGAGATGTAGAGAAAAAAAGGAATCAAGAACGATGATGACATGAATTTACTTGAAAGATGAAGAGAAGAGGAATATGATGTGCAGTTAATAACTATTCAGTACATACTTGCGAAAAAATGTTTTTTCCTGTGAGTGCGCCATGTTAGCATTCGACCAGTTAACATATACTTTAGAAATAATCTTATTAAAGAGAGAATGTATTTTAATAGTCTCTGATGCATTATTAATAGTCCTATTTTCATTTAAATATCAATACGTAGTTTACTGACGAAGTATTGTTGCGATCATTAGCAATAGTATTAACTCTCATTGATGAAAACAATGCAAAATTATTTCCTCATTGCATATTCACAAACACATTATTTGAATCAGAGATTTATCAATATTCTCTTGGGGAGAATAACGTTGGATTGA
Source organism: Teleogryllus oceanicus (assembly GCA_964035755.1). Lineage (NCBI taxonomy): Eukaryota > Metazoa > Arthropoda > Insecta > Orthoptera > Gryllidae > Teleogryllus > Teleogryllus oceanicus. The sequence continues at coordinate 17,466,359 of CAXIVR010000012.1, read as the reverse complement.
GCAGAAAATGATCATGTAATATCCATCAAACGAAATAATCGTAATCCTTGAATAAAACCAGGCACTAATTTCACAAAGACAAAAGGATCATTCTATTCCAGTATATACACACATTTTCTGCGACAATAATTGCCCCTCTGTTCTCTAATTATTCTTAAAAATGGGCGCTCAGTGACGCAAGATAGTCTAGCTTTTTGCGGCTCATACGAGTCGGAACGCCATGAATCTCTCTCTCATAATCTTCATCATTGTCAGCGCGCGTCCATTTAAATGGCAGTAAATACCTAAGCTCGCCTGCGTGACAGGATATTTTAGAAATTGTGCAATTCCGAGAGTTAATGTGCAGCGCCCACGTGAGAAAATGTACTATGCTCGCCCAACAACAATGAGACGGTTTACAATGGACGCCATTTCTCCTCCAGAATGGAAATCGTATCATGAACATTCCAGCTCATCCGTTTGTCAACCTTCTCGTTATCATTCGTCACTGTTGTGTGCTGTCCCAAAATTTGATTAAATGTGATGAGTCGTTGAAAATAGTTTGTAAGGGTACAATGTACCTGATGGCGAGTGAAAATGGAACAATAAAACACTTCTCTTAAATCATTTTTACCCTAAATTAGTATTTTGAAAATTTAATATGATCGCGGCTATCATGAAATTTTAAAATTGTAAGACTGACATGAGAAAAAATTAGGAAATAATGTGCCTTAATAAATAATAGATGTATAGTTTATATTATATTGATATTACATATACTATAAAAAGTTTTAATTTTTGTGAGTTCGTCATTAATCTGTAAAAATATTTTTTGGTCGATTATTATGTTTCAGCAATTCATGTTAGGAGTTAATGATATATGAAAAATATTGACATAATTCTGTTATACTTAGTTACTTATGGTACAGTTCCTGATAATTAGTGACTACAAGATTGCTACAAAGAATTACAGTTTTAGTGAATCATTGAAAATGTTATAAAATATTCAATTTCTTCACGAATATTTTTCAAAATGTGTGTAACATAAAAGAAAGAATTACTTTTAAGGGCAAATAGAAAGACTTATTCGCTTTAGTTCAGAGAAATGTTTATTTATTTGATAAAATATAACAAATTATTTGACACATTACATTTACATAAAACACAACGCAATTGCTTATTTACACAAAATCAATCGTAATGTTTCTGTATAATGTGAATTATAATTTTATCATTAAATCTGCTTTTTTAAACAATAATTACTTTTAATAATTTCACAAATTGATATTGGAAACGTAAGATGAAATCCCTCTAAACTTAATCCCTGCCCAATAGGAAAATCAGGTTCGACCTTCTAGCAAGTTTATCCTATGGACTGATTCCTTCATACTTTTGGAACTATGGTAGAACATTAATAAATTATCGTACAGGTTCTGCGACAAACACTGTTTTTACTCGGCGCTAAATGAATGCCCGCATTTATGTGATAATAGAAAGATATTACCTATTCACATTATGTGCCTTTCCGAATTCATTATATTACCAATGCAGAAATTCGTCAAATGTATCTGTTTATAATTCATCAAATTTACATTTTAGAACGCACAAACTTAAATACTTATCATAATACCATTTGAAATACAGTTTGTCCACTGTGATATTAAGAGATTAAACAAAAATTTAGTGCACCGTGTAAAATGACTAACCATTGCGTTGCAGAGCGTAAATGGGCATTTTCAGGTAGTATAGTTGTGACAATATTGAAAGTCATGACTTTATTTTAAAATGTTACAAAAATCGTACCAGACACTGACAAACTATCCAGTGGAAATACTGTTTTCCCAGAGTTCAGAACCAAATGCCAAACAAGTCTCACTTTTCTGTAATACTCCCTGCGAATTCTCTCTTTCATTGTGTCGTTCGATATGTTCTCATATTCTTCAATGCTCCCCCCTAAATACTTGTGTTGTTTGGCTCAAGATCTTGAATAATAGTGTGCATATCAACATCAATTCTCTCTCACTTTGTCACTTTGCGTCTCTTTAAATTAACTTTTGCATATTTGTGAAGACCAAATTTCATGCATTATTATTATTATTATTATTATTATTATTATTATTATTATTATTATTATTACTATCATCATCCTACTTTTTCTCAGCTATTTTTGCGGGAAAAAATGCTCACCTTCCTCAGAGTTGTTTTGGGGACAGGTTCGGTCACAGAAGAAGAACATCTTATATCTGGACTTAAGATAGAAATTTTCTAACGATATGGGCTGTTTGCAACAAAACTGCGCGCTCTCCCATGTTCAGAACATTTTTCGGTAGTTAAAGTTCTGTTCAGTTTTTTACGAAGTTTTTACTGACCAGGCCTTCCGCCGATATCACGAGTGGGTATGTTTTGGTAGCATTTAATTTCCAAACATGTTTTAGTTCATAGGATAAGTTTTCATACTTCGAAATTTTTTCTATTTCTTTCTGTTTGATGTTGTGGGATAATGGTACTGCGATGTGTATTATTACTCCTTCTTTCTTCTTTTTATCTATAAGCAGAATATCTGTCCTTTTGTAATCGACAGTACGATCAGTTAAAACTGGTCTGTTCCAGTACAAAAGGCTACAACTTGTTTCCAGCACTGGAGGAGGAGTGTACTTATAGAATGGCGGCGTCGATTCATCCAATAAGTTTATGCTCTATTGCAATTGCTCTGTGCACGATTTTCGCTACTTGATTATGCCTTCCTAAGTAAGGACTGTCTGATAGGAAAAAGCATGCAGCTGTGATGTGTTCTATAGTTTTATTATTATTATTATTATTATTATTATTATTATTATTATTATTATTATTATTATTATTATTATTTCTGTACTTTTCTCAGTAAGCATTGAGAACCATTCATCTATTCATACGACTTAGGCTCTAGTAAATGCAACTGGTAATGACAGATCTGAGAAAAGACGGAGAAGAAATTCATCTTTGTCCGTCCTTCAATTTAAAAATTTTCGCACAATATGGCAAGTCTGTACGATTAAAGCTTTGGATTTCGCTTTTTTATATTTTTTTGATAACTACTATGTCCGGGCGATTATAATCCACAGTCTTATCAGTGACAATAGGCCTATCCCAGTAGAGTACTATTTCACTATTTTCTATAACCGGTGAAGGTGAATATTTGTAAAATGGTGGAGGGTTCTCAATTAGTCTATAATTTGATGCCAATTGTCTATGGATTATTTTGGCTACTTGATTGTGCCTCCCTAGATATGCAGTGTTGGCAAGAACTGGGCAACCTGCAATCACATGGTCGATGGTCTCATTTGGTTGATTACACATTCTACAGAAATCTTTCATACTGCTCTTCAGTATGTGTTTATCATAATTGCGTGTTTTTATTACCCCATCCTGAATTGCTATTATAAATCCTTCAGTTTCAGGAAATAAATATCCCATTTTCAACCACAGGAGAGAAGAGACTTTATCAACTGATGGGTTATTTAAGAGATTAGGATATTTTCCATGAAGGGTCTTGTTCTTCCAATCTGTCTGCATGTTACATATCTGGGAAACAATTTCAGTGTTGGTTTCAGTCTTCTGGAGATTTAGAGGTGAATAGTTTGCTACATTTTTCAACTCAACAGCAACTACATTCTTCAGTAACGCACTATCCGAGGAGTGAAAGTACATTCGCATTTTCTTTTCTTGTGACCTGCAAAGATTGAAGATATTAAGTAGGCCTCTACCTCCTTATTATTACCTCCTCCTCCTCCTTATTATTATTATTATTATTATTATTATTATTATTATTATTATTAGTTCCAGCACACATTGGATTGAAATTTCAAAAGAAGTTTCCTAAATGAATGAAGTTGTTTGCTGAAGAGTTGCAATACAGTGACTCACTGTGTCGTTCTGTGCCGCAGGTGACGGACGCCGGCTACGGGCCGGGCCCCGCGGCGGTGGCGGGCCCTTCGACGCCGCACGTGAAGCGCAAGCCCAAGGACTCAACGGACTCGAAGCGCGAGCGCAAGGCCGCCAAGACGCTCGCCATCATCACGGGCGCCTTCGTGGTGTGCTGGCTGCCCTTCTTCGTGATGGCCATCATGATGGCGCTGTGCGGCACGTCGTGCCACCTCAACGACCTGGTGGTGGCCGTCATCCTGTGGCTGGGCTACTTCAACTCCACCCTCAACCCCATCATCTACACCATCTTCAGCCCGGAGTTCCGGCACGCCTTCAAGCGCATCCTGTGCGGCCGGCGCAGCGCGCGTCGGCGCAACCGCCATTTTGGCGTGCGCTACCTCCAGTGAGGCGGCCGGGGGGGTGGTTCCAGCTTGGCGCTGCGCCAAACCGCGCCGCCGCCGCCGCCTCCTCCTCCGTACGCGAAGACCCCATCCCCGAGTAAGCGGGGAGGGGCCGGAGCGGTGGAGAGGGCGGGGCGGGGCGGCGGCGGAGGGCCGCGCAGCTTCAAGGACGACGAATTCCGAGCAGCCGGTTGAGGACGCAGGAAGAGAGCTGTTGGTCGTAGACTGGTAGGCTACTCGGAAGTTTTAGAAAAGTTGCCGCTCGATTCGACGGGCGGGAATTTTCTGAAATAATCCATTGGCCTCGGTGATAACAAATGAGTCTTTTGCAGATAATCTTCCAGTTTGGGAAAAATTGTTTGCTCGAGAAACGCTCCTTTCTGGGCGATTTCTAGATACTTTTTTTCAAAATCTGTTCTGTTTCTGAAATTTCTTCAAGAACACATTACTGAAGAAAATCCTTTCAAAATCTGTCATATTTTCAACAAAAAAAAAAACTTTCTGAAGAATTTAAAAGTTGAGTTGTGTATCTCTCTCTTTCTCGTTGTTTCAACTTCTTTACACCACTGCTCTGGATTCTACTCTAGCCAACACGGTTGGACGTCTTTGAAGAAACACGGGGGGAAGGCAATTGGCAATGATCCCCCCGTGGCTGGAACTATGACAGCACAACTCCGGGCGCCCGGTGACTGCGGTCGCGCAGTATAATCGACCTCAACAGAGGGCGTGGCTTCTCACAGAAGCGGCGCTGTCTCTGAACGTTCGGGTGTACGGGTTACGAACTCATTGGGTGTCACGTGTTCGTTGGCCTGTGCGGCGCGCGACTCCGCGTCTCGGCGGCCGCCGCACCGGACCTCTTCAGCGAGACCGCACGAGCGCGCTCAGACAAAACACGTGCACCGATTTTAGCCCACGTAGTGTCAGTAGATACGCATCGATCGCAACTTCACTTGGCGAACGCGCCGCGTTCCCTCAACGAGGAAAACAGGGAAAGCACGTGTCTGCTTTGCGGGTAGTGAAGGGAGGAGTTCCTAGGTTGGCAAACCTGACCGCCAGAACGCATCCGCACTCTCGGTAATGAAGGGCAAGGGAGAATCTTTTCACGGCCACCGCTGCCAACGTTGCCGACGGCACCGCTGCTTCCAGCACCACCTCCACCGCCCCCTGCCCTGCAGCAACAGCTCTCATCCATTGAGCCCAACACAAAGAGGCGCTCCACGTTCCTGCCGATCGCTTCTCAAACAGTCGACCTATCAGCAATCAGCGGGGCGCCCACGCCCTCGCCCACGCCCTGGCACGGGCGCTGTCGCCCGTTAAAGCGCGGCCTCGCCCTTGCTAATCACGGAGCCGCCCGGTAATTCAAACGCGCGCTCGCCCGCGTGCTCGTATGGGCTTCGCAAGATTGTCTCGCGGACGCCCCGTAACCCTATGCATAGCACACAGCCGCGAGGGCAGTTTTCCGCTGGCTGCCGCTGCTGCCGATCTCTTGTTGGAGAATCATATGGTTCGTGGGGATAATACGCCGCGACTCCCCCATAGAAACGCTCCGAATGTTTGACTCGGCGACAGACAATGGTCACACAGATCTGTGTACTTGTTATGTTCATGACCCCATTTTACTCAATTTAATTCAGGGCAACCGTGCCGTTGGATACAAACGAATATATAACGCCTCTGCCCTGTGTTTGTAAAAACTATAGAATACATCATTCAGTGCTTTTGTCGTTCATATCGGAAAGCTTTTTCAAAAAAATCAAACGATTACCATTCACTTCATGACATCGCTTTCACGACAAAGCTCTCTAAATCCCCACAATGAATTCTTTTCATTGATGCTTTTGTGCAAATTGTCACAGTATCGGAATTATTCCTTTGTCTTCCACAAAGTGAAGGGCAACCCCCAAAAATGGGGAGAATTCAGAATCGTTCAGTGCTGAGTTGCAGTCGTTGGAACAAAATTGTCAAAACATGTCGCGTATTGCAGTTTGCACTCGTTGCAGGGAAAAGCAACGCGCGTTGGTAGCTCCAGACACAGCGATCGATGAGAGGGAGACGAGACGCGGACTCCGCCCCCGCCCCCGCATCCACCCCGCCCCTCCCCCGCCCCGACCCCGCATCCGCCCCGCCCCGCCCCGCCCCCGCCCCGCCCCCGCCCCCGCCCCGCCCCGCCCCGCCCCCCCCGCCCGCCCCCGCCCCGCCCCGCCACCGCCACGCCCCGCCTCCGCCCGCCCCGCCCCGCCCCGCCCCGCCCCGCCCCCGCCCCGCCGCGCCCCCGCCACGCCCCGCCCCGCCCCCGCCCCGCCCCGCCCCGCCGCCCCACCCCACCACGTCGCCGTCCGCACACCGCCTCCCCAACGGGGGCCAACGCCTGTTTAACGAGCGCTAATGAAGAGAGTTGCTAATGTCAGAACCGCGACTCCCCTTCCTTGTCGCTCCCTACACCATCACGTCACCCTCGACTGCCATTACCACAACGTCCTTCCGTTTGGCGATGGATTTCTACGAGTGAAAAATGCCTGGCGCGATCATGGTTCGAGTGATGGCAGAGCAATCGGTGGTAGTAACTCGAGACGGAAGCCCTCTTAATAGCGGTAGGGGAAGGAAATGCGATGGAGGTGTTAGGTAGGATACCTGTGATAGGTAAACAAATGACTAATCTCTAATTTAAACACAGTGGCACTTCAAGGTCACGAGCTGGACAGAGAGGGGGACATTGTCATCCATGCGGAAGCTTCGTTAAGACTTAATTTTTTTATATTGGAGCTCGGGATTGGATGACAATATTCCCCCTCCTTAATTCTCGTGACCTTGAAGTGCCAAAATATTTATATCGGTCACGAACACGAAAACAAAGAAGTAAAAAGTCATTATACCGTAGATTTATCCGCGCTGCTACCTTCGTGTCAGTCTCACTCATCTCTTTAACCAATAAATAATGAACACCTCCTTCCCGTTGGAATACAATTAACCTTGAAGCAGTTCAGTGTCGTGGAATTATAGCACAGTGCTTTCAAACTCCTGAAATTGGGACTGGGTCGGTAGAAGGCGGATATAGAGGAAAGCGCGTAATTCCAAGTGGCAGCGTGGGAAAGTTAATATGCCCAGCGGTACGTTCGCTCACACAATACCGACTGCGGATCTCATTTTGGAGGTTCTAATTACGCGGTTTGCGAAACGGAACTCCGACCTAGTTGGTACGTAAGAATTTACACTCGAAAAGATCGTAAAGCTAAAAGACTGTTTCATCTCCGCTCCTCGTTTTAAGAGCGGCTGTCTTCATTGTTTGAAGAGGGTAATCTCTCTTTAGATTGAAGACCTTGACAGTTTCGGCGGGTATTTTCTGTTGGGAATTCATAAATGTTTACTTTCTGTAGCTGTATAATATATATTTTATTCATTTCTTGTAATTCAAGCATGAAACCATGTTTTTAGGATCTATTCTCTTCTAAAATTATAAAATACCAGTGACTTGGACGTTTCAGATACATTCCCCGTCAGGTGTATTAAAATACGACAGTGCTCGCTTTTCCTCTTTCATTTCCACCTATTTGGTCACACCAAGTTATTGCTCACCGATGCTTTCAGGTCCTCACTGTCAATGAAGAAATGCTATGAAATCAAATTTTAAATGACTTCATAAACAGCAACAACGAACGGCAGTGCCACTGTGTCATGAGTGCGAACCTAAACTACGTGACGTCACCTCCATTTTGGACTCTTCATAAAGTGACGCGCCCGTGTTGTTGACTGTTCACTTACTGTAGGAAGCCGACAATCATTCGTGTTTGTGTCTTTTACTCTAGTGGTTTGGAAGAGTCTGGAACAGCACGATATCTGAAGACGAATCGTCAATGAGCGAGCACCCAGCTGTGGTGATCGCGAGTGTCTGTGGATACAGGCACTTCGGGCGAGAACGTCTGTGTTTAACTGTGTGTAAATAGCGAGGATATATTTTTTATATATTCAGCGGGCTTCATCAGCGTTTGGTTCGGCTTGTAACGTTTTTGTAAGAGTTTAGATCATATGGATGTAATTATTTTTCTCGACGTTGTTAATCGACCTCATGTGATAGCGCTGGGTGCTTCCGGTGGAAGGTCGTCTCGATTGGCACGAGACGAGGCACGCTGGATGAATCTAAGAGACTGTTTTCTACGTCAAGATTGGAGGACGATGTATCGACTCGGTGGCAGCCTTCTCCCATGGAGGAGGCGACTGACCGGAAGCCGCCCTACAGCAGAGTTCACCCGTGTCGTTAGTGTGACACAACAGGAGCTCCGCCCCAATGTACGTTCGCGAAGCAATCACTGGTAATTGTTCCAACTACTCTCTGAGCAACTAACATATATACGGTTCATGAATATATTTATATTGTATAGTTCACGTGTACTTACTGTACTGTTTCGCGGCGTTTTTTGTCTTTCTTTCCTCTTTGTCCTTCACAGAACAAGCAGAAGTGACTTCATACAAGAATGTTTCTATGTACATCTTGCCAAAAGCACCCCATGTTCCGTGCTCCAACAACGGCTACTGTATACGAATTAATGGACGATACGGGTCTTAGTCTCTCTAACAGAGGAATTAGTTACATACTAACGGCTGTCTAAAGGCAGTAAATACTGTATGCGTAAACAACAGGCCACCCGACAACATTCGTGTAGCTCGATAGTTTACGTTTTGAAAACAAATTTCTATATAAATAATTAATGTAAATCAATAGATGATGCAATGTGGCTGCTGTGCGAGCACGGAAACTAAAAATTGGAACGCCGGAAGTCACACACACACACCATTTCAAAGCGTGTTGCATTTCCGCGGTGAAATTCCGGACGAAATCCCAGGTTTCCTTTTCTCTAGGCATTTCTTCCCCCCTTAGTTCAGAAAGTTACGTATTCAGATGGCTATTGTGAGTGACACAATGCGGCAGCAAATGTTCGACCGAAAACTTTCGCCGACGTTTCCTTCCCGCATTATCTCGCAAAGTCCACCTCTTCTAAAAGACGGCAAAGCGCTGCCCGTCCAAAACGAGAACACTTGTCTCTATTCAGCAACTGCAGCGACAAGCGCACAACTGCTTGCTACTTTTCTCTTTCAAGTTCTACAAGTCTCCGCTCATTTCAAAACTTTTTGCCAATGTTTCTCGTTTTGGAGATCCGTGCGGAAATAACACAAAACCTAAACTTTAAACCATGGATTGCTGTAATGAAATGCGAAACAAATATCACTTCATATGCTACTGCACACGCGAGTTTACATTCATTGAATATCTGGAACTGGTTATACACGTACATGCTGCAAAAAAAAAAAAAACATTCATCATGAATTAATCCCTCATCCTCCCACGTCCAAACGTGCAGTTTATTAAAATATAACGTGTTCTGGCGTCATAAGAACGATATTTGCTCGCTCACTTCGAGTAATATTCCACTTTAATTGCCGGTGTGTCCCATCATGTTTCCCCCGCAAAAACATCGCGAAGCGGCTGAACGTCCACTTCGGCAGAATTACAGCTCGGCCATAACCAGACACCAACTTAAGGGGTAGTAGAGCCAGAGGGCAAACACAGCGCCGTAAAAATCAAAACAACAACGCTACTAACCTCTCTGTTTGCCGCGTTGCTCGAATTAAAACTGCGTCACTCATAACATCATACATACAGATTTAATAAGTTCGTTATGAGAGAGTGATGCCAAGACGTAAAGCGGACGGCTCCAGTACTAAACTGGGGCTCTGAACCAAGTCGTAACTTCGTGGGCCAGCCGTGCAAAGTCCACGCTGCAGATTAAGCGTTCTGTCGGATCTTCGCGAGAAAAAGTCGTTCCACTCTTCCTGAAAATAGAAATATTATCTCGGGCCGGATTTTCATAATGCGCGTACGCAGAGAAAATGCAGACGTCTATTGCAGGAGTCTTGTTTTTGCTTGCTTTATACACGAATTTAAAGAAATAAGTGTCATAAAAACCTGGACTTTAAAGAGGTACTATATTAATGCATAAAATCTGCCGAGTACCTTCCGAATTAAATTCTCCTGGGAGGGAAGAGGAACAATTTATGTTTCTGCCGAGGCCCCGTAAATAATGTACTTTTGGAAACTCGGGTCTCAGATTTAAAAAAATAATCACGATCAAAATAAATGCATTTTAATAATATATTTCAAAGTCAAAGGGTATAAAATTTTAATAATAATTCAATTTATGTGATTCTTATAACGTTGTGAGATTTTTACTTTAAATTAACTGATCATTAAAGTAGAGTTTCAATATACATCGTCAGCATCCGTGCAAATATTGAAAAAGAAACGAATGTCTGCTAAGAAGCTTGGTTAATGAGAACACAAGAGATCCTTCCATTTCTCATATCCTTGTTTGCGAAACGAAACACTTCACCATTTCATTCATCTCGATTCAAACGCAACACTTAATTAAATATTTCTTAATAATGAAGAAAGTATAAGCAAGATACAGTCTTCTCTTAATGAACAATCTGAAAGATGACAATTTTTTAAAATATATGCATCTCGATGAATGACTGACTTGAATGACCGACCGACTAGCTTAATAGCCCCTCAACCTCCAGAAACCGGGTTAGTTCTCGATGAGGTGCGTGACATGTCGAAGAGCGGAAAATCCATTGCTACCATGTCGTACTTGCAAGAACTTTGGGTTAATTCTCGGAAAATTGAAAATCTCTGACATATCTCATCCTAATCACACCGCACATTCGCTAACCACGAAATTCCAAGAAACGGTTAAATAGCGCTGTGACCGTGTCTATGTCGTTCTCTGGCAGTAAATATGGGAGTCAAAATTTAGCGGCAAAACTAAAGGATAACGAAAAGAAAATTCCCAGAAATTTCAATCGATGCCGAGATGGACCAATGAGTTAATCTCCCAGTGCCAGGGCATTACAAATAAAACAACAAACAATTCGTTGAAGCGCGAGCTGTCAGCGCCAACGTGGTCGCGTAGCACTTTCCGTCGCCGCCAGCGAACACGTAGCAAGTGCCAGATCCCGCGCCGTCAGCCGCGTGCTGAAGCTTTGCTCGGGCGTCATTGACATCATCGCATCGGCGCGCCCTCTGCCGGGCAATTATGCGAGCCAATCAGTGCGGCCGCCGATAAAGCAGAGGCGCGCTTTATCGGCCATAACCGTGACGCGGTTAAGTGGCGGGCCCAGCCATAACCGGCGCGCGCTCTCGCGTATTCCGCAATTCGGAAAGAGGGGCGGCAGGAGGAGTAATGGGGGAGGGGCAGGGAGGGGTGTGGATGGACGGGTCGACGAGAGTGGCGTGTCCCTGCGGCCGACCGTTGTCGCATGTCCAACGCTCGCGTTGCGACCTACAAGGTCGACTGAACTCTCACTAGAGAGATTGCTGGTCGGTCGTTAGTTACACCCGTACAATTCTAGGGAAGCGAAGCACTTTGTAAATCGTATTCACCTTGGGATCGACTAAATCAATCCGTTTGTTCAACTAAATTGCTGGCTAAAATAGAAAACTTATACAAATATAGTGTTTGCTTTAGATTTTTTAAATTCAATTTCGGGTTATTACACATTCCATTCGTTTAACCAAACGATATGGTGAAGTTTCGTGGGTCTTAATACTTTCCATAACAATATTTAACTGTTTTATTTGGATTACTTGAACTAGTATATTTGTATAAATTATTTTAAAAAGTATTCCAGTTAAATAGGTGGAATAAAATTGTTTAATACTAATAACTTTAAGTTTTGTTTAAAACATTAAGCGGAAAGTGTCATCATTTTCTTGCTGATCATCAACCATTTGTGCCTTTGGGCAGTATTCGTGCTATCAATAAACAGCGGGTTTACAAAAGTGTGTGTTGCAGTTACAGTTTGATGGAACGATTAACTGAGAGACCAATTACGGAGAAATAACTACCAACACCTGGAACCTTATGATCTGTTAATTAACATATAAAAAGAATCTCTAAAGCAGAATTCGTAAGCAATCGACATATTTTACTCAGTAATTGTCAACTTAGTTTCTAAATAAATCATGTATTGTAGAATTGCAGTTTTGTAGAAATGAAAATCCAACAGTAAGAAATAACAATTAAATGAAACAACTTTATAAAATGGATATTACAAATAAACACAGAACTAACTAAGTGAATACAAAACACAAAATTAACCTACGACAAAATATTCCAGAATTAATAGAAAAAGTATTAGCTTTTTCTATGTACATCGTAAGAGAAAATAACACAATATGCTTATCTCGCTATCGAGTTCACAAGGTTGCCGTTTCGTTTGCATGTTACAGAGTTCGTTAAATGCCCTCTATTGCGGACATAAAGTTTATTTTTCGCTCAGCAATCCACTTTCTGGGACTTAATGGAAAGCGCCGTCAAACGACAAAAATTCAATTTTAAGATTTAGAATTTCACTTCAGTTATTCATAAGACAGCTCATTAAACACGAAAGTTTAACAATTTTAGTAAGTTACGAATAGAGAGATGTTAATTTTTGACGAAGTTCTGTCACTTTAATCCACTCCCAACACCGTTTTCATCTCCATTCCTCTCTTTAATTTAGTGGAATCGTGATGGTATTTGTTCAGAACTTATGAGTGCATAGAAACATTGACAAAGTTTATGAAGCCATTTTCTGCGCAAATTTTAAGTAAATATTGAAACATGGTCTATTGCATACATTTTATAATTTCTTACTCCTAGAGTCGTTACCATGTCTAATCATAAGATAATTTAATTTCCAAAAAGAGACTGAGAAAAATGTACAAGGGTAGAAAAATGTAATATTTAATGTGAAAAAGCCAAGTTGCATAATAAATTCCTTGGTAAGAGCAACAAGTAGCAACGAGTTACTTTACTTCTATGAAGCAGCACTTGTACTTGTTGCTCGTTCCATGGAGCTCAACAAGAAGCTGGTCTTGGGGCAAAACAACTCTAGGAGCAAACTTCACTTCAACAGTTACAGAGCGTCAACTATCTTCCCGATTATTTGTGATGCGCCTCGGAGATTCGAACCCCCAACCTCATGCCCTACCGCCCCTGGCCTCCCGCGCCCGCTTCTCTGAGCCCTACGCAGGCGCGGGGTCCGTGGAGCGGTTCCCGTCCCTTATGCCCTTATGCCCTAATGCCCCCAGGAACAAGTTTGGAAACCCCCATGGTCGTCATGTTCTCATGACAGAAGAATGTAGCCGCCATGTGGGTTCCAAAACGGACTTTTCTTCCTCCACTCTTCCCACTGCCCCTTTCGCCGCTGCTGTTGCTACTACCACTGTGTTTAAAATGTTTCAAAATACAAAAATAAAATATTTTTCTATTCAACAGTGACCAATAAAGTAGAACCTCCGGTCTCGTTTCACATGATCTGTATACTTTTGAAACAAAAATGTTTGTAATGTTTTTCTAACCTGCAGTTGAATATCATCCCATCTGTCGTAATGTGCCGGAAGAGATTTGTCGTCGCCTGTCCTTGACCATTCACCCTAGCTTGCCCCACGCCCGCGCTGCCGTTCCCTCCTACTCCGCCGTCCCGCGTTCTCGTCTCCTACGAACTGTTTTGTATATACGTGCGTTATTGTATGAACATATCTGTGTTTTTCAAATCTCTCTGTTTATACTCCAAATGTGTATAGTTAGGCGAGTAATTCTAGGCCTAAATGTTTTGTACGCGCGGGCCTATGTAGTTATGTTTGTATAAACTTGCCCTGTACATCGACGTGTAAATTTGCAGAATTTATGTATAAATGCAGTTCCCGAATACATACAGAATACTTCTCTATGCCACTGTGCTCGAGAGATTTATTTCTTATTCCTGAAAAATGTATCCAATTCCTTTTGTCCTTTATTATAGCAATAAGGAAAGAGTACTGCAAATCAATCGCCAACTCTAAAGTATCTGTAGTTTAAATTTCGAAAACGTAATATATTGGAAGAATGGAATGAAAACTCGCAATGAACATATGAGTAACTATATTGGTAGTATATTGATGCTAGAGTGTTTTAAATAGTGATGAATTTATTTCAATATATTATTTTGATTTAATGAAAATTCTTTATTTTTTTATACTTCCATTGTATAATTCTATCATTTGAGGGGTGCAACCCGTTGCATAATGATACTCATTACGATATATATTTCATTATGATACAGGTTATTGACCAATCACAGAGAAGTTTACAAACCAAGTATTGACACTTCATTAATCATTGAGAATCGTTCTAGTAAATGTTTCGTTCGATTGTGTACATTAGAATTGCATTTAATATTATTTAGTATTTGTCAGTTTTAATTTCATTTATTATTAGTATTTTTACGTGGAATATTATTTAAAATAAATTAAATCGTAATTTCACTTTGATCCTATTTGACTAGGGCAGTGGTAGTTGAAGAGGGAACATTTGACTGACGTTAAGATCAAAACGCAAATCATTTTGTGTTATATGTTTCTGCCACGTGATTGCTCTTAAAAACCGGCCAATTCTTTAATTTAAAATATCTAGGGAATTAGAGGTTGAGTTGGCACCACCAAGAAGAGAAAAAGCGAAAATGGTGACCTCGGAATTATTGCAGCAACGTTTGTTCTCGCTCGCAGGCGGACTGGAAAACCAAAGTCATCTGCGGTAGGTAGGGTAGCACCCCGCTAGGTGGCCTTGACTGAATCCTGAATGTTAACTGCCACGAAACGATCTCATCTAAAAATTTAACTTACGAAAGTTAGCAGAGGAGAAAAAGTACCGTATGAAACTCGATGTAATGGGCATTAATAAAATCGTGTGAAGTTTACAATTCTCGCTCGTATCGTAGTATCACACTCGTGTATTAATACCCATCATTACATCGTCGTTTCATAATGTACTAATCATGCACTAGTGTTCATTAAAATATTATAATAAGAGTAAAGATAGAAAATGATAAATTCATTAACAACAATTATTTTTCAAGAATATATTTCTGCTATCTAATTGAATTAAAGTTATTTAACAGACTATAATTAAGTACGACAACAAAACCGAAGACAAAAAAGTTTCTTTTTGAATTAAAGTACATGTATATTTTTATCATAAACTGTATAAAAAGTATTCACTTAACATACCTTATGAAATAATCAATAAGATGATGTGACGAATGCAGAAACACCAGTGTATCTTCCGATGAAACATTGCAGTTGAAAAAAGGTAAGTAATACTTTAGAAATTTTATTAATATAGTGAAATAAACGATGTACCAAAATTAACAAAACATAAACAAAATTGAAAAGTATAAGCACGAATATTAACTAGGGGAATTGGTATGACCTAAAAATGAAGAAAAAGATTGGGTTGATAAATTCATAAAAATATATGTGTAACTTATAAATAACAAAACATGCTACTAACGAACAAAATACACAGTATTCTCTCAGAACGTTCGTAAATATTCTAATATTTTAAATGCAGAACAGTTCAGACTATACAATAGTTCTTAGTGTGTAAGCTGACTGTGCGCTCCATAATATTTTAATGAAATTAAATAGGAAATTAAATAATGGGCTTAGAACACAAAACATATTAATCAGAAAAGAAATCCCCCTTGTCATCGTTGCACTAGATAGCCCGTTCTTTGCCAAAGTGTTGCGTAGTTCGTCCCATGAACTAACTCTAAAAGGTCGCGCGAACGACCAACATTTCGCTGGCGCTCACTCCCATCTGCCGCCCGCTATCAGGTTACGAGGCGATCGGCTGCTCGTAACGGCAACAGGCAAGAAGCGGGAGGTGGAAGAGAGGGGGGGGGGCACGGCGGCTACGAAACAGTAGGAGGTGGCATCGACAGTGTGTTCGCTCTAAGATGAAAAACGCATTTGCACCTACTGTTACAAGAGATCATCGGGTTTTCATTTTTTATCATAATTTTGGTTTGTTATTGAATGTAATGAGAATATTTAAGAAATATGTACTATTATTTTTCTGATAAATATAAATCCAAAAGGTTTCGTCAGTTGTTTGCATTTGTCCGAAGAAAGTGAATTTAAATAACTTCACTATTGATTTTACGACGTTTCAGAGTACAGTGTAAATGAGTCTCATAATTTCGTTGTAAACACATCCATAATATGTTTATAGAGGTGTGTGTGTGTGTGTGTGTGTGTGTATATATATATATATTCAACCCTTAGTTCAACCCTTATAATATTAACATTTATTATAAACATATAATATTAATAATTAATGTTAAATGAAAAATGAAAATTATTATTGAGTGAAAGTTGGAACTACCTGCAAATTTTCATTGAGAAATATGAGGACGTTTTTGAGAAAATGTCGATTGGGTTTTACTGAAAATGCGCAATTTTGAACTCATTTTCGGAGAAGAGTTATAGGTTTAGAGAAACGTAATAGAAATCATTTGAATCGCTTGTTCTCACATCATGGACTCGCCCATAATATGGATGTGTACGACGCGAGAGAATTTGTGTAATTTTTTGGCGCAATTTTTGGAAAACCATTTGAATGGTATTTATTAAAAAAAATTTTCAAAAATTTTTAAACTTTTGCAATTTTCAAAAATGCACGCTTACCAGTAAAAATCGGATAATGACATCTTTATTAGTGTATTTCATTCTATTCTTACACGAAATTTAAAAATAGGTCCCAAATCAATTTTTAGCAGCATTACATAACTTTCACTATACAATGTATTTCGTATTACTCCGCATATACGTAAGTATACGATAAAGCAAAAATTGTTGGCGTAATATAAAACGAAAATAAAACGATAATCATAATGAGTACACAGCTTTGGATGACCTCTAAATGTGGTAATTGTTTGGAATAAATGTAGTAAAATTGTTACCTGACCTGTGTTAGAGTTAGAAATCCAAACTTCTTGATGAATTATTTCGCATCAAACATTTTGATTAAGCTAAAATACCCAAGGGTGTTTCTACATATTTTTCATTTTAATTTTAGTTATATAACATTTGGTATTACAAGCCTCTAAACAAGGCATGTCAAGGTCTAGAACGAGGTAACTTGCTCACTAGAGTTCGTGGGCACTGAGTCCAGAGCGACTGGCGCGAGGTTTAAAAGAATGGTTTGTACAAATTTCTCCAATGTGACAGTTCATTGCTGGATACCGCCACAGTCATTTTGAGGAGTCAATTGACTGTTATTGCCCTAAATTTAGCCATAAATACTCCCATTTTTCTACTTCTAGAGCAAAGAAATGATTCATTAAATTTAAATAATACATCAGTCGAATTCCAAATTGACAATTCTCAGTAAACGTAAATATTTTGAATCGAAAGTATCTTAATTTCGTAATATATTTACGTAAGAGTGCAATATTTGCATTAACTTCCTAGGTTCAGTTTAGGAGGTTTAACAATCAAAGATTATTGCCTGTTAAAAGAGCTGTCCGCCAGTTTACGAGAATTGTAAATTAAAAAAACCTATTAATTTATTTTATATTGTTGCTATATATACAAATAACTAAATGATTCAATAAAACATGACATAAAAAATACGTAAAGAATTCGTCACTCAAACATATTCCTACCACTTGGAAAAAATGTTTATAAAAGGCAGAATTTCAAAAGAAAATAAACATGAAGTAGCAAGGAAGAGTTAAGTTAGCTGGACCAGTTAGGTTAAGTGGTCCATGCTTTTAAATGTTGGTGGGAAGTGATTCCTGCTTTTCCCACTGGGTGGCATTTCAAGAATGCCTGGGCTGATAATTAATTTAAGCCACTACCATAAGTTGTAGGCTTTCATTGTTGAGTACAGTAAGGAATTTTTTTCTGTAACGTCAAAAGTATTTTCTATTACTCATCTGCTTTGCAATTGTATTGCAACTAACAGCTACAAGAGAAATATTCACACTATATAAATTGTTAGTACTTTTGCTTTATAATATTTTTTTGTTTTAATACTACGTTTTCGGGCATATAAAGAAAATGTACTGTGGGGTTAAGTGGACCGCCGGGACATTACGTTAAGTAGACCGGTCCAATCACCCTCTTTATTTTTTTCGAAAGTAGTATTTCCAGATTTGCAATTAATAGTGACATCAGTTGATACCCTAAGCTACCTCTCCCGGACCAACCAAAATGATTTTGTTTCAACATTAGATATTGTTACAAAGTTTCCGTGCCAGCTGGACGATGGCAGGGCAGTATTTAAAGACATGATTTATTTTAACGAGAATTTGGAACAGTACAATCTTCGCTAAGCCTTATCTCCATTAATGTGTTGAAAAAGGTTATGGCAATGCGTAAAGAATTTTGTTTCATTAAAACGTCAATGCTATTTTCACAATTTATTTCCATTTCCGGTCCACTTAACCTTGCCGGTTAGATTAACTAGTCCTATTCCAATGTATAAAACATTCCATATTTGACAACTGTAGGCACAATGATGATGTTTGTTTCCACAATATAAGGAGATAGTCTCACTGAAATATCATGCGAAACTTCACGTGTATAGGTCAAGTAAATAACATTTTAAATCAAAGTTTAAAAAAAAGTGGACCAGTTAACCTAAATCTCCCCTAGTAAATAATGCAAACAATACAAATATAGGTTGCTTGGTAGAATAAGTCGGGAAAAAACAGGAAATCAAGGAAATGAGACCACAGTCATGGGAAGTTGCTCGTGTCCGCTTCCCAGGTGGGCAAGTAACTCGTGAGGGTGCGGTTTGACCAATCTGCTCTAGACCATTTTCAGAGGAGGTGGATGGTTGATTTGATAGCTTGAAGTGCGAGGCGGTTTATTTTTAAATTGAAGTCGAAGGCTTCTCCGGCCGAAGTAACGTGAATGTTCTATGCTGTATAGGCGATGCCGCGTGGAAGACTGTGCCGCCCACGTTTCTACCATGTGGTCTTGATCTTCATCAAGGCTCTATCGTCGAAACATCGACAATATTCCTTAGATACTTCCATATTCAAATTATCGTTTCCATGTTGTCGCGGCAGGAAGCAATAAGAGCCAAAATTTATTGCTTATTTATCCTTGAAAATAGAGTTTATTACATGGGAGTCTTTTTGTTTTTTTCTCCCTTTCAAAATTCAAAATTTTATTGCTTATTTATCCTTGAAAATAGATTTTATTACATGGGAGTTTTTGTTTTTCTCCTTCAAATTCAAAATTTTGTATTTATCTGAAAATAGATTTACTACATGGGGTTTATTTTTCTCCTTTCAAAATTCAAAATTTAAGTAGTATATGACTTAGTGTAGATCACAGAATTTTGAAAATGTCACCAAACTTTTAATGTTTAACTATAGACAAGAATTTTAAATAAACTAAATATAAATAAATAATATAAATTAAATAAATAAATAAATAAATAAATAAATAAATAAATAAATAAATAAATAAATAAATAAATAAATAAATAAATAAATAAATAAATAAATAAATAAATAAATAAATAAATAAATAATAAATAAATAAATAAATAAATAAATAAATAAATAAATAAATAAATAAATAAATAAATAAATAAATAAATAAATAAATAAATAAATAAATAAATAAATAAATAAATAAATAAATAAATAAATAAATAAATAAATAAATAAATAAATAAATAATAAATAAATAAATAAATAAATAAATAAATAAATAAATAAATAAATAAATAGACGGCATCATTCGGACCTCGAGTACATTTGCAATCTTTAAATTACACTGTCAACAATTTTCCGATCCGCAGTCTTATATTATGTCCTATTTCTTCGCAGGATGTTGTCCTTAAATAGCTTTAAAGGAAAGAAAAGGAAAGTTTATTATCCCTAATGGCAACATTATAATCTTTCATTTCATTCAGAAATGTTTATAAATATATTTCTTAGGAGAGTATTTTTATGCCATTTACCACGTTATCAATTTTTTATTATAAAAATGTTAGCCACCTACGAAATAAACTGCACTTACATAGCTAAATATGTTTAACCCATCTTACAGCTGATTTTGTTACACTGATAATGTTGTATAAATGTTAAATAATTTGTTTGAATGCGCGAGGTCATCAAGTATTTTTATTAACTTTTTGTTTGTTTGTCTAACTCAGGGTAACTGGTAACAACCTATTTAATACTATGTATAAAAATTGCATATCATATCATTTTGATTAGAGGACTATTATCAATTTTTAAGGGTCTATAACGCTTTATTTAGAAGTTATTTACCATTATATTTTAAAAAATGTGGAGGATGTTGCGTAGTATTGAGTAGTATCGATAAGCACCGGGCCAACGAAAATTTAACTATGTATAAAAATTGCATATTATATCATTTTGATTAAAGGAATATTATCAATTTTTAAGGGCCTATAACGCTTTATTTAGAAGTTATTTACCGTTATATTTTTTAAAATGTGGAGGATGTTGCGGGTTGCGTTTGATATGAATATTTAGATGCGTTTTTTTCGACAAATCCTTCATATTTTTAAAGTCAAAGTGCAATTCGTCCCGTCTTCAGAAAATTTAATTTCTTTAAATATCTCATTTATAAACATTGATTGCGAGCGAGAGCCGTAAAAGGTATCTATACGACGGAAATAATATAGAAGACGTTAAATGTACTGTATGGGTGAATATTTTAATATAATAAAATAAAAGTAGGCGGGTCCGATATTCATCTGGTCGAGTCATAACAAAAGTAGAAATCGACGATCCACTGTAATACTTTTTTAATGTAATTTTCCATCCACACAGAAACTTGAACCGGGAGCGGTAGCTCAGTGCATCAGCTGATGTCACTGCAGCGCCTCTGATCGGGAGGTCGCAGGTTCGAGTCCTGACGGCGACAGGATTTTCGACACTAGCTTTTCTGCTAGGTCGAATTCAGTCGCTGTCTGGAGGAGAATTCTAGCGGCCTGCTGCTCTGATCGGTAGTTTTTCGTGGTTTCTCCGATCAACACCAGGCGAATCCTTGAGCAGTACCCTATCAAACGGGCCACGGACCGCGCGCGATCTTCCCTTCCTCTTCCTTGTCCTGTCCTCTGCCCTTACACACACACACACACTAACATGCACTATACTACCACATATTCCCGGAGACCAGTCGGGAGCTTAGAGCTTGTCCCGGCTGGGGCGGGGCCCCGCTGGTGGGAGACTCCTGGTTAGGGGGAAACACCGCTAGCCGACGGTAGGTCGGCGCCGGATCTCGCCATACAGCGGGGAAAGATCACAGCCATCTCCTGAGAAAAACATGCACTACACTAACGGGACTAATCACCAGAGCAGTTGACACGCCCGGAAACATGAATAAATAAATAAATAAATAAATAAATAAATAAATAAATAAATAAATAAATAAATAAATAAATAAATAAATAAATAAATAAATAAATAAATAAATAAATAAATAAATAAATAAATAAATAAATAAATAAATAAATAAATAAATAAATAAATAAATAAATAAATAAATAAATAAATAAAAAATAAATAAATAAATAAATAAATAAATAAAACCATTGCTGGTCAGAGGTCCAGTTTTCGACCCATTAGGACGAGGGACATTCCAGCACTGCACCTGCGGCCCGTGACCTTGCTCGTCCCGCTCCCCGGCATTAAAAGCACGCGTGCGCATACGCACGCTTCCGCACGCCGCCACACGTGTAGCGGCGCTCACGCCCGCAGCATGAAAGGTCACGCACGCGCTACGTCCCCCGCCCCTGCTATCGGGCGGCGATTGCAACGGCAATAAAAAAGCGTGCACGTGCAGAGGGAGGGGTGGGCAGGTGCAGGCCCCATTACAATATTCGACGGGGCCGTTTCCCGACCCTTTACGTTCCTAGAAGCGCTTTCAGAAGATGCGTCGCAACTGCTACGGATGTTTTCAATAGATTTTTGAGAGCCAGTTTAAGGTGTAAAAGGTGATATTTATAGCTCAAAAGACACCGTATACAGGAGTTTATAGAAAATTGCATCGTCATTACAATTGACACGTAATCTGAACCATCCCTCAACACTCACTTCTACTAATATTTGGGAATGGGTATCACACAAGTATAGAGCTAAGTAAGTCAAGGGTGTGTGAGAAGAAAGTTCTATTTTGATATTTGTGCCCCAATTATAGTGAAGGATATAAACATGAGCACAGTTACATGGTTAAATTTTTATTTTACCGAAAGTGTCTTCTTTTTTATACAAGGACCTCCTTTTTGTTAGACTTGTTGGTGTTGGACACGAGAAGACTAAATAAATAACTTAAGATATTTAAAGACTCTCCGTATCCAAGATGTGAAAGTTATCTCAATTAAACGACCACACTATTGAATTTTACTTCACTATTCCACCTTCGAGGTTACACCATTAGTACTAATTAAACAAATTAGGCTAGAATTTTTGCTTGGAATTTTCTGCTTTTATGAATTGGAATTTTCTGCTTTTATGCGTTTTTCTGCATTTAAGAATAATCGATAGTTCATACCGCGTAATAAAGACCAAATTCCAATGGCCATGCCACATTTGTACGGACAATTGAATTTTTTTCCCTTAAAAACGAGCTTCCGCGTAATTTATTTCAGACTAAAATATACATCAATTTGCATATTCCTTGTTACAAATCAGAACGTTTCAAAAATATGTTTTGCATTAACTTTTTAAGAATGGAGAGGTAATGATTTAATTAAGTAATGAAGTAACACCATGTTCTGAATAAAGTAAATGTCTGCTAATATTAATGTTGATAAAATAAAACTTTTTTGGCATTCACAATGGTAGTTACTACGTGTGAATAATGTAAAATATTCAAAGAGAAACTTAACATTTTCATTAGCTGATACATCATAAATTTAATAACCTGTTCCTATTGACATTTTAATATTGCAACAAAGCAGCTCTAGATCATTGTG
Source organism: Teleogryllus oceanicus (assembly GCA_964035755.1). Classification (NCBI taxonomy): domain Eukaryota; kingdom Metazoa; phylum Arthropoda; class Insecta; order Orthoptera; family Gryllidae; genus Teleogryllus; species Teleogryllus oceanicus. The sequence continues at coordinate 17,443,246 of CAXIVR010000012.1, read as the reverse complement.
CTATTCATATCTCAGGCTTGTAGTGAAATTTTATTACATCCAAAATCTTTCAACTATTAATAGTTAAATTGTTGGGAAGGGATTCTGTAACTCAAGAAAGCGTGCGCAGATGATTTTCTCCCCCATACGTCACATACAGTTTTTGACTGTTTTTGACTAAATAAATAAATAAAACAAAGGAATTACATCAGTTATTGCTTTAATAAAAGCGCATATTTTGTGAATTTTTGTGTTCCGTGAAGCTGTATGCTTCTGCAATATTAGCAAAGAAGAATGTCTACAATATAGGCGATAGAAGAAGACAAAGAGGTAAGTACTAACCTTGTAATTATTTTAAATACTACTGAACTATTAACACCTCATATCAGCTATAAAATACATTTAAAAACTATATTGCACATTATTCTGCGATATAAATAACATGAAATTTGAAATTACTTAAAATTGAATTCATCTAAATTCCTTTAAATTTCTGCGTGGAAATATTTCATTAAGTAATCATTTTAAGAGTAGTATAGAAGCATATCATACCGTCCAACGGAGAAAATGAGTGATTAATAAAGCATTACAACATGTGTTTCAATCAATGGACACCCAAAGATGATTGCATAATTCATTGAACGATACACCTATGAAAATTCCTATTGAATATATTATCTAATACCTCTCTATTATTTTTATAATTCAATAAGACAAACAAAAGAAAAATTCGACGTAGAAATTCATCATATTACACAGTATTCTTGACGAAGGACGGCAAAAACAGGAAATAAAATGAAAAGGGAACTAGAAGAAATGATGAGAGAAAACATACGGAATTGAAAGCAAATATGACACAAAATCAAGAATAAGTTTGAGATAGAAGAATGATTGTTCATTATGGCGGCTTCCGGGATGATGGCAGAGCAGGCCCAAACACCGGTGGGAATGGGCAGGAACGGAGTTAAGGGGCAGGGCCGAGGATGCAGAAGGAGGTGTGAGAAGGGAGCGCGGGGGGGGGGGAGGAGAGCGAGCGGGGCTAGGAGCCAGGGCCGAATGCAGAAGCAGACATGGGAAGGGAGGGCGCGACAGGTCTAGGATCAAGGGCCCTGGATTCCGAAAGAGGCGTGGGAGGGCGGAAGGGAGGATAAGGATCTAGGACCGGGGATGCAGAAGCAGGTTGGGGGGAGGGCGGGGGGAGGGACTAGGGGCCGGGGCCGGATGCAGAAGCAGACATGGGAGGGAAGGGCGCGGCAGGACTAGGATCAAGGGCCCTGGATTCCGAAAGAGGCGTGGGAGGGCGGAAGGGAGGATAAGGATCTAGGACCGGGGATGCAGAAGCAGGTTGGGCAGGGAGGGCGGGGGGAGGGAGGGGGAGCTGGGGGGGGGGGGGGGGGGGACGGGGATTGAGCAAGAGGCGTTGCAGGAGCGAAGCTGGGGGGGGGGGCTACGGATTAGGGTCGACGGACCGAGGTAGGGCTGGACTAGGGTCCAGGCTGTGGCTGCGCAGGGGGAGGGCGGGCAGGGGGGTACAGGACTGGGGATGCAGTAAGAAGCATGTGAGGGGCCCGGTAAAGGGGCGGGGCGGGCTAGGGATCAAGCCCAGGGAGCAGCAGAAGGCGGGAGGGGCGGGGAAAGGGGGCGGAGCAGGGTTAGGTACCAGGGCCTGGAATGTAGCAGGAGGCATGTCAGAGGCGGGGCAGGGCTAGGGACTAGGGCCTGGGATGCAGCAGGAGGCATGGGAATGGCGGTATAAGGGGGCGTGGCAAGGGGCCATGGTCGCGGATGCAGCAAGAGGCATGGGGACGATGCGGAGCGGGGCGAGGGCAGTGTCTGCGGCGGAGCGGTCTTGGTAATGGCAGCGCCGCGCTGCGCCGGGGAGTTTTATTCCAGGCCAAGCGCCCGCCCTGGCGACCAGAGCAGCTGCGTGCGCTCCGCTCCATTTGCTGCAGTTCTTTTTCCGCCCGATGGCCCCGCCCCGCCGCCCCTCGCTCCGCCCCGCCCTTCCCCGCCTCCCAGCCCCGCCCCGCTCCGCCCCGCCCTGCCTCGCTCCCCGCCCCGCCCCTTGCCCACCCACGCTTAGACTTCTAGTCGCGCACTCCCTCGCTGCTCGCGGTGGCATCGGGCGTTACTTGCCGAACTTTCAACGTTTACTCTTTTCTTTCCCAGTCCGATTGTTTAGCTCTTTTTGTATTGTCTTACAGCTCAAGTCCAATAGAATGGTAATTCGTGAATTAGACTATATAAAATGTACGTTACTTTACAACGCATAGCCAGATGACATTAAACAATTAAAGTCGGTGCATAAATTTAAGTTAAAACTAACATATTTTCTGCTGCATAACTGTTTCTATACAATTAGAGACTATGCTGATCAACAAAAAGAAAAATAATGTTTATTTTAACAAGTCAATGATATATAATGGATTAGTTTACATTTGTATTGTATAATTTCTTTTTAAAAAAGACTTAATACGCTTGTAATAAGTAATGTACTTCAGCTTCCGGCTCAATGACCTCCTTCTCGATCAGGTTTTTTGTTCAGTTGCCCTGATCCATTGAGCAAATGATGAGATGATTGTTTTGCTTCTGGACTTAAATGTAGCTTCACTATGCGCACATTTTATTGAGGTCTCCTTTTGCTTCTAGTGAAGCTAAGAGTGAGTTACTATGTTGTTAATAATGCAGAAATATCAAATCTGCAATTCGTTTATCATTGCAAATAGGTCTTCTATAGCTCGGGAACTAAAATGTCTGATTTTTTAAATGTTGATAATCACCCGCTTTTCTGAATTTTATTATTATTATTATTATTATTATTATTATTATTATTATTATTATTATTATTTTGTTGTTGTTGTTGTTGTTGTTTTAACTTTCAACTATTTATCGTTAAAATGATGGGATGGGAATGTGATACTCAAGAAAACGTGCGCAAATATTCTTCTCCTCAATACGTCATGTACAATTTTTACTGTGTTTGTTTTACCAAATAAATCATACCATTTTACCATACAAATCAATTATCGCACAGTTTGGATAAAGCTGTAAAAATGACGATGAAGGGATCATTTTGGTCATTACCCGACTATTGTTGTCACTGACCGCACGGCGATTATGAAAGTAAGATGATCCTAAAGTTGGATCCGGAAAGTGGTCTTATGAGTTCTTGAGAAGTACAATATTTGGGAAATTAATTGATGCACACTCACAATTGTTTTATATAAATCGGGAAGGCGAAACGCTAGATTTTCGTCGCCCATGCTCGCAAATGCTTAGCAATGCGTCAAGTCAGGCTATGTTGGATGGTATCGTGTAAACAGTAATTTACAACTGACCCAGTGAATCTCGCAGTCTGAATGAGACGAGTCTGCCTGGATGAGATAGCGTTGCTTCGATGAACATTATACTTACTTTGTAAATTTAATGCAAGCATAAATGTTTTGTCTGGCTTACAATTTAAATTAATAGGCAACATTAAACCCATTTTATTTAGTTATGAAAGCGTTTCAACCCTAAATTGCATGTATCGTTCTGGAAACCTTACAAGAAGTGTAATCCGAGATAAGAGCGTAAGCTCTTGTGCGTTTCCCCAACCTAAAATGAAAAGTGAGTCGAAAGATGAGAAACATGAGCTATGATACAAGTGTTTGATCCGAAATACAACAGATGTGTAAACTTGCGAAAATGTAAAGCGGAGCTAGCACAAGTGTATGAGCAGTGCTCGTGGACCAGTGTAAATCCACACTGCATGGTCGCCGCTAGCGACTCTTGTAATCCCGTTACTATACAGTATGCACCAGTTCTGTTCGTACACCTGATATCTTATTCTATATATACTAATTTTCGTTTCTCGGTATTGATGTACTTAAAAAAACATTTAGGAAAGCTTCCTAAATGTATAAGAAACACACTACGTGCCCTAAAATGCTATTATTTTGCGCAGTATCAGACATAGAAAATGTAAATGTAAAAGGTTGCTGAATTGATGCACCAATTATGGTCGCACAAAACGAACCTTAGTACAAACGGTGAATTTTCAATCAAACTTCGAGTTAGTAACGGTTTGTGCAAAATTGATACCAATTGGCTATGAGTGCTACACGCGGGTTTCATCCCCTAGAATATGGGTAAGCTGAAAGAACTCGGTGCTTGTTTGAAAGAAGTAATCGTTAATCTAACCCTCAAAGATAATTCATTAAGAAAAATAGGATAAATGGTAAATAACACGCATTCAATGCTGCAATATGTTTTTAGCAAATTTAAATTTAACGTTTCCACAAAGAATTTGCTTCGAAGAAGTAAGAGGAAAGTTTGGACGCAAGGGAAGAGCGCCTTGTGTGTGTGTGTGTGTGTGTGTGTGTGTGTGTGTGTGTGTGTGCTGTAAGGGAAATCAAGGCAAAGCGTAAATTGAATGTACCAAACTTGCGCATTTTGATAGAATTTGCCACAGATAAAGAAGCGAGTCCCTCCACCGCATACTCTACAGCCATGGAAGAATTCTCAGGAAGAGGCGTTTGTAAGTAAGAATAGTCATGCTCTGAGACTCAAAATTTGCAAAAGACTATGTTAATAAACATCAGGAATTCTGTTCTTTGGTCTGAAGAAACAAAAATTTATCTTTTCGGTGTTGATGGTGTCCTTTTTTTAAATTTATTTTATTTAGTCAAACACAGTCAAAAACTGTATGTGACGTATGGGGGAGAAAATCATCTGCGCACGTTTTCTTGAGTTTCAGAATCCCTTCCTAACAATTTAACTATTAACAGTTGAAAGATGAAAAATCGTAATAATAATAATAATAATAATAATAATAATAATAATAATAATAATAATAATTTAAAAAAGCGAGGGATTAACATTTCAAAAACTAGATATTTTCGTTGCAAAATTACAGAAAACTTATTTTTAACAGTAAAGGAAAAAACAGATTTATTTTTCTGTATTGTTAACAAAATAGAAACTCATGGTGTCCTTAACGTATGGAGAAAGTTCAACACAGATAATAACGTGACTAACACCATGCCTATAGGAAAACAAGGAGGCTGATCAGTCACAGTTTGGGACGGTATGTTATTGAATGGTGTTATGAATCAGTTTATAAGCATATTTTGAAAATAAATATCAAACACAGTATATGTAAATTAGGAACGGCATATATTTATTTTGTATTTTTCAGAAAGATAACGACAGACAACGTACGGTAACACAAGGAATGGCTAATTTGGAACGCACCCAAACAGTTGCATACTCCTTACAATCAGCTGATTTTAATCCATCGAACATATGGGGGCCTCATTGAAAGTCAGAACAAGAAAATACAATATTTCGTCGAAAAAGAGCAAAGAAAATTATTTTGGCAGAGTGGGAAAAAATAGTTCGGAAGTTTGCTAGATCCTTTTTAATTCAATACAGCGAAGATGCAAAGCAGTTATCAAAGCTAAAGGATATTCAAATAAATGTTAGAATTTTGCAGATTTAATTTTTGATTTTTTCAATGTTTTTACAAGTGTTTTGTTATTTCTGATTTGGGTTCGAACCGAAATGGTTCAAAGAAATGGAATATTTTTGTTTATTGTAAAGTATTTTTCTGTTTTGTTCAATTTTCACGTTTTCATTGAGTGTATATGCTCGTAAACATACAAAAATGCATAACCATTGAGAATTAAATCAATATTTATTCTAACTAAATTTTCTGTATCATTACATTTCCAAAATTTAACTGTACGAACAAAACTGGTACATATAGTAATGGTAGGAAATTGATAAATATTAAAAAAGTTTTTTTTTTTTTTAAATTTTTTTAAGTGAAAGAATATATATGAACATAATTTTGAATAGACAGTACTAATAAACTATTCTAAAGTGAAGAAAATTAAATGAAATACAAATAATTTAGGCAAATATATAAGTGAATAAATAAATTTAATTAAATTGGGATGAGCAAACTGACATACCTATTCTGATTCGCCTGGGGACTTCGGCAAACGAGACAGCGAGGGTCAAGGGAATTGGCCGCTATTTAAAAGACAGCTCTCAATGGAGAGGGGAGAGACCGCAGGGTTTTTCTGGGAAATGGCCATTAGGGAAAGGCCCAGCCGGGTTGCGGAAAAGAGGCGCGCACATGGGTTAATGTACGTGGGAAGCGGTGAGTTTCAAAAGGGGTGAGAGGGAAGGAATTTGTTCATTCAGAATAGTGTGTTGGGATTGTTTAATAAATTATTTATGTGAATGGCTTCTAATTTAAGTCTGAGTGTATCTGTTTTCCATCTCCAACATTTTGACGTCACTGTCTGGATTAAAAGAGTGTTCTTGTTCTAAGAGATGGCTGGCAAAGTGTGATTGTGTTGTTTCGTGTGTAAGAGCAAAGAATCGAAGAACACGTACATGCTCTTGCACACATACATGCTTCGACGTTCACGAGGAATGGGCGAATATGGATTGATGGATTGACGTAATTCGATACCCCGCGATTTTCTCTGACGTCACAACAGGACCCCTTTGAAATTAACTTCGAAAAAGTTGAACTTCCTTTTTCCCTCAGAAGCCTTCCATATGCAGTGAATAAATATTCCCAGAATTTTCATCTTCGGATGTAATATAGTGTTATCTTTATACGCTCCCAATCTCCCGGGACGGTTCCTATGTAAAACACTCCCTTTTAAGCATGAATGCATGAAGTTGCGACATAAGAACTCTTAGGAAAGTAATCTTAGTTCCTATAGAAACTTTGCATTAAGAGTTTGCTTTTCGGAAATGTGTGCAGAAATAATAAAGGCTTTCATAGGTCTTTGGGATGTAACTTCAAGGGAAAGTTCAAAAATTATAATCATATACTTATTAAATATTTTCGGTAAACAAGTATTTATTTATTTTTAATGAATGCATAACATTTGAAGTCACAACATTGTTATAAAATATTTTCGTACACGTGCGTAGATATTAACAAATCCATCACTCAAGTTTTTCCCCATGAGTTTATTAATCATTTACCGATTTACTGGATATTCTTTTGTGAATTGAACCCTTTTAGTGTTGGAAACATTTTTGGTGTCTTTTCACACACAAATAATCGAGCTAATGTAAATTCTTCAGTATTAAAACGTAATGCAATTTACATAATAGTTATCTTTAGGATTTTAATAGAAATCTAAGATTTTTTTCTGAAGTGTCTGCTATTTTATGAGAGATTTTAATCACTTCCAAATTGTTTTCCCTTTAAGCCTTTAAGATAGCATACTTCCCCACTGTGTCTTAGATCGACTTACGGAAATCGGATGGAAAGGGAATGTGAAGGAAAGACTTTGGGTTATCCATGCCTGTTTTAAGCATTTTGCTCTGCCATACGCTTGAAATTAATAATGGAAACAACCAATCTGACCAGAGCTTTGTCCCGGGAGCAGCCATAAATTTATTAAAGTACAACATACCAAGAAAATGTGCGATGTCCAACCGGGATCGAACCTATAATAACAAAGTCGTGAGCTCTCTTTATATTCAGGTGTCTTAATCATAACGTGTAGCGAGGTTACTACTGCTATACATCAATTCGATCATTCAAATTTTAGTGTCTAGTAAATAATCACACAAACAAAAATAGTGACATTGTCTCATCCCAGAATTATATGAACATTCTCTTTTCTTACTTTTGATGGGTTATAAAGTTGAGCTTTTTCACGTGCATCATGAACAGAACCTTATCGGCAACTAGGCAGGACAGGACCTTATCGGCACATCGGTCTTATTGGCAACTAGGCTGACTTCCTAGGCTCTCCACTTCTTCCGCTCTAATCTCGATTGGCGCTGAATCGGCTACCGTATAGCCGTCTCATCAACTGGCTCCCTCTTAATACACCAATCAGATACTTAGGACTGAACATGGACACAAAAATCAATTGGAAGCAGCATATTGATGCCAAAATCACTCAAGTCACAATCAAATAAATACAATTAAAGCCATTCATACACAGATCCATTATCATAGAATTCAGCATTACAACTACACAAAACAATAATAAGACTCTTGCTACTAATCGCCTACCCAATCTGGTTAAATGCAGCAAACGCTTCCTGGTATGTAAAAAGAACTATCTCAAACGCTCCCTGGTATGTCACCAACAAACAGTTACATAATGAATTCGACCTAGAGACTAGAGACCATCACATCACATATCTAGCCACCAACTTCTTCTCAAACATATCCCAAATCCCTTCATGATCAGTTCACAGGCTCGACAAAAACCCATCCATAGAACCCAAATACCAAATAAGTTTCCATTCCACATTTTTCTCAAAATATTCTCTGATCTAGATCCTGACTAGAGGATCCTCATGGATAACCTCAACCCTTGTATTAGTTTTAAGTTTTAATTTAAGTTAGTATTAAGCCATCAAACATATGTAGAGTTATTTCAACTTAGCTATGGATTCACCATCTATATCAAATAAATGAAAAAAAAAATAACGTATAGCCGTAGTCGTATGTGAGCTCCATTGTTCTGGGACGGCCCGGGGAAGGAAAGTTTCAGGAGGCGTCGGACTTCGATTTCATGTTGTTGCAAGTATTTATCATATGAATTTAATGTAAATGTGTTCATTAAATTTTCTTGATTTTACGTCCCTGTAATTATTTCGTATACAATTTTGTAACAATAATTCTAATAAGCAAAAAATGCATTTACAATTTTTCCATATAATAATTAAAGCTGCAATTTTCAGAAATCTTGAGCTTCATTAAACTTTTACTCATTTGAGACAAGAGCATATTTACAAAGTTAGGGAATGTCTACAGTTTTGTTTAAAGAAACAACTTTGAAGCAAAGACACGAATTAACTTGGAACTTTTTCAAAATAAACTCCACCCCGTGAATTCAAATTTCAAAAATAACATTATAAATTGTTTAAATATTAACTTTGTTTCCTCCTGATTGCTCGTCACAGACATAGATTACTCTTATAGTCTTTTTAGGGGAATAATGTCACCAGCGCGACAACAGAAGCAAACTAGAGAGCAAACATTTACATCACGTCAACACGATTCCCTGCGGGGAAGCTTAAGCTAACATGGCGGTCATTGCACAGAATGGTGGCACTCTTTCCCAAGGTTAGGGACGTTGGAGGAAGTAATACTGTTCACCTTAGGTTCTTTATAAAGTCACCCTTGAATCTTTTTCATTTATTCATTTATTTCTTCAAGCTGTTAGGTCCAAGACTTTAAAATTGCGTGTAATAGTAAAAGAAATTCCAGGTGGGACGGAACATAAGACTCTTGACACTAGCATCATTAAAGTAGAAATAAACAAAGAATACCGATAGTCTTTTTTTATGCTCACATTGTTGTTAGAAATGATTTTTGTTAACAGTGAATAAAAGTGTATTTTTAATGCAAACGTGGTGGTTAAATGATCATAATTATCACGATGTGATTGAATTATTTGTGCATCATTTTTCAAACACTAAACCACCGTCGTTACGAGCAACTCATAACTTAAAAGGTTTGAAATAACTGAGGCTGTGGTAGATCTTACGCGCTCAAGTAGATCGAAATCGGTGACTATAGAACCTTTTGGTGGTAGGATTTTATGCTGGTGGCCTTAATGAACTTTATTTTTTTGAACATAAGGACAACGGAAAATTAAATTATCTTGAAATGATACATTTCGTGATTGCAGAATTATCTGCAACATTTAAGAGAGCAAATAACTCCGAAACCGAATTCGATGCATTATAATAAAAAATATCCGTGATATTGCATGTCATCTGTCCTTAAAAGATATGTAATGTGTATTATTATTGCAAATAGTTTATAGCAATAGATTTTATTTTAATGCAAATATTCGCACCGATATCGAATACCGGAATCGTTTATATTATTTTGAGAAACATTCTAAAAGAAATTATTTTAAAAGTGAGTCTTCCCTTTAAAATAAATTCTCTTTCTTAAAATAAACTTATTCGTGTACATGTAGAAATCATTAAGATCATATACTCTTCAAATGATTTTTAAAGATTATTCATTTAAAATGCGTTGTTAATTATGGGTTGGACAGACTCAAGGATGTTTTATGTTAACACGACAGCTGAAGACCCAAGCATCGTCCTTAACTTGGAACCGCATAACGAAGCGTGACGATTCCGCGGGCGTGAACGAAACAGATCACAAACTGCATTTCTACCAAAAGGAATTTTCAAAACTAGTGTTTAAATGTGCCGCGTAAATGATGATCCAATACTGTCTATAGTTCCTGACACAAGAATCAGAAGTGCACGGTATATACAGTTGTACTAAGGAGGCCATGACAGTGAAGGTCGAGTTGCACCGTATACCGTCCAGATACAATGGCAACTATAACAATCTCAGCTTCAGTTTCAACAAAGTGTCCTTCTGCAGTTTCCATCCTAGCAGGTGCTCTGAACCGGCTTCACATAATGCAACCTTAAACAACTGTCAGCGACAGCGATAACATCAACAACAACCTTGCCAATCCAGCCAACGCAGCCGTGCACAGTGTCCATCCAGCCACATTCAATTCTCAACCACACTAAACAGTTTTGGAGAGTTTAGTCCAATAGAACAATTACAGCCACATGACAGTTACAAATATTTATGTTTCAACCAAAATATAATGATGAATCACAGACACAGCAAGCAGCAGCTAGAAAATATGTTTAGACTCCGTCTTCGGAAAATCCTAGAAACAGAGCTGATTTCAAAGGATAAAGTAAAAGCTATAAATTCCTGGAGCATCCCTGTGCTGACTTATTCCTTTGGTATAGTCAGTTGGTCACAAACGGATCTTGATAACCTAAACAGAATGGTACGAACTATGCTCACAAAGTTCAGAATGCATCACCCTAAATCAGCAATTGAACGCCTCTACATTCCTAGGAAAGCTGGTGGTCGTGGTCTACTAGATCTGAAAGCATTATGCAACCGCCAGGTAACAAAAAAAAAGTCAATCTGAACTGTCGCCTCTACATAAGGCAATAGTAGTATGTAACAAAGGTTATACTCCCTTAAATCTGAGAAACAATGCAAACCCTGATATCACGTCAGTCAAGGGAAGATTATGGAAGTCCAAACCTCTCCATGGTAGATATCCCCATGCTTTAGAAAATGCCGACTACGATGCATCAGAGCGATGGTTCAGAGATGGGACTCTATTACTGAGGGTTTCATTCAAGCAATTCAGGACCAAGTTATTTCTACAAATAACTACAAAAGATTTATTGAAAAACTAGAAGTTAATGACGAACTCAGAGTATGTCATCGATCATCAGAGACAATAAACTATCTCATCACTGGGTGCTCAAACCTCGCCAACACGGAGTCTCTACATCGGCACAACCTAACTGCAAATATTGTACACAAAGCACTGACAACCAAACATGCTCTACTGGCAGAAGACGAAATCATCCCTTATTATGAATACAAAGCCAAATCCGCCATAGAAAGTAAACAGTTCAAAATATATTACGACCTTCCAATTCATACTGATAAAACGATCCCGGCAAATAAACCAGACATTTTACTACATAACGTACAGGAAAAGAAAGCATTCATCATTGATATTACACACCCTGCAGATCACAACATCAAAAAAGCAGAAACAGAAAAAATCTCAAAATACAGTCCCCTATCAATAGAATATAAAGAAATATACAAACTTGAGTGTGTTGAAATTATACCAATTGTAATAACAGCTACAGGTTTGGTTAACAAAATCTAAAGTATTATTTAGAAAAAGTAGGTCTTCCTCCTCACAAAATTATTCCCAAAGCTCAAAAGTCAGTCATTCTTTAAACCTGCCGGATTGTTCGCACAGTCCTTAATATGCAAATCTTGGAATGTGGTATGCCTAGAGGCCCCTCAAACCATGAACCCCGGGTGAGAAACCTCCCATAAACAACAACAATAATAATAATAATAATAATAATAATAATAATAATAATGTTGGAAAATTATAAAAGCTATTGGATGATGAGCAAATGACATTATCAGGAGCAGACGTAATGTTACAAATTCTTGATTTCCACATAAAAATAAAAGAAGTAAGCAAAGACGAATGGTTTGGTGTTACTAAATACGATGTAGATTTATTAAAATGGCGAGAAAGAAAGAACGTAAATAATAAATGCGAGAAAAGAAATGACAATTGTGTTGAGCATGTGCTTTTCTTGTTTCCCATTCCTGGGAATAACTTTTTAAGTTTTTTCCCTTAGCCTTCTAAAGTATTTTCGATTAAAAAGAGTTATTTACAAAAGTAATTAAAAGTCACTGCATGAAGTCCCTGTGCGTCTCTCGCACTACAAATAAACGTGAGAGCCAGGAGAATAAATCTTCCCTTAATGAAGCTTTACTTACATCAGATCCATAGCGGCGTGGCACGAATATGTTATAAGAAACTTCTCAACGGAAAGAAAACTCTTCGAAGATGCCAGAGTCCGAATTTGAGTCAATGTTCTCGCAAGTATTTTCGTTGAATTCTCAAGTTTCTAAATAGTATTTTACAGTCCCGCAACTGAGACAGGGCAAGTTGTCGACAAAATGTAATTTTCAAGAGTTTAATTTTTGAAATCTCTCTCCTCATAAAGCTTTTTTTGAATAGTCATGACCACAGTGAAATTTCAATTTTTATATTCACAGAGACAAGGCTGTATTTTGCAGGAATTTTATCATATTAACAGAATGTGTGATTTGTTTTCGAAAATTCTAATAAACGAATACAGAAATTCTTCTCTCACCTACCTTACAACGTGAAAATTCATTGGTTTTGGGTAATATGAAGTTTCAATGCAGAATATCCATGCCCTGGCCTTTGTTTACCTCTGCATGTACTTCAAAAGCATTAAGCATATCAAATCGTCTCCTATATTATTGTAGTAGTATACATAGCTTTTGTAGCTCTCACACGCAACCAATCTATATAAATGAAGTCTCTAAAAAAGATAATTTCACGGAGACGTGACGACGAAATTGCACTTTCAGACATTGCATGTTTAAAAATATGAAGGATTTGTTTATACGACGCATCTAAATATGCATGTCAAATGCAACCCAAAACACAATTTCGTATTTTCTACTATATATCCTTTTTTTATTTCATTTTTCTGGTGCAGTGGATTATCCACTTTACAGAATAGTTACATAAAAGTAGTACACATAGTACATATTGTAACCGCTCATAAGTCGGTTACATCGTTCAAACAGCGCGCGATAATGGTAAACGAAGACCCAAGGCAGTAATAGTACCGCTGAACTCCAAGGAGGTGCGCCAGAAAGAAAAGACATTCTATATTCTGAGTAAAAGTTCTGAACGCACTCAAGTAGCGGAAATTCAACATACAATCAGGAACCGCTTTGAAGAATTTCAGACGGCGCGATCAGCTCCGCAAGGAAACATTCTCTCTCTGCTACGAACCTTCGAACGGTACAAACCAGTTTCTCTCTTTACCGCGAACCTTCGAACGGATTAGTTTCTTTTCTTTGCTATGAACATTCGCACGCAACGGACCAGTACTGTCTTGCGTTGTATTTCGCTTGGACATTCTAAGTAGTGAGTGGCGCATATTTGTTGGAGACCGCCGTCGGGCTGTGTTGCTTTGCGAGATCGGCGAGCAGCAAACCGACGAAGAAAAGTACTTCGCGACGCGAGAGGTTAATTCGACCTTGGACGCAGCCGGACCATCGCCGTCTTCTGGAGTGGCAAGAAAGTGTCTTCGCAGCGACGTCGTGAGTTAAAAAGACAAAATTTCAAAACTTTAACAAAATCCCTTTTGAAAGGATAGTTGGAAGGCGGATAAATCATGCATTAGAATATAGATTTCACCTCACGCTCAGACGGAGATAGTTAGACGTTTAAATTATTAATCATACTTATCAATATTTCTATATCGTAGCGAGAATTCAGATCAATTATTCATACGAAAAGATGTAAAATTTATTCCTTTCGGTTTTTTGTTTAACCATTTTATTTGTTCTTGTAATGAATATTTTTTTTGCAATACACAATTTAAATGGAGTTAATTAAATGATAAAGAGGTTAATAAATTGTGTTATAGTGTAACCGCTTAAGGGACTGTATTAGTTCATGTGATAGGTATAGGAAAAAGGGTATATTGTACATATGAATTTTTCTTTCAGCAGTGTTTGCGATGTGATTTTTTTGTTTTTGTGAATTGTATAAAAGTTTTTCGTTGTATTAAAGTCAAACTGTGAGATAATATTGGGTCATTGAAAGCATTTTTGTAAATAGCAAAGGTATATCTGCAGTCAACTAATATTTTAGGAATTTGCTGAGCCATACAGCAAGTTACTTGAATTTATAGTTAGTACCACAGAAATTTGATAGAATATATCAAAACGTTCTTAAAGTTAAAAGTTAACTTGCCTGTTTTATTTAATATCTTAAAAACAAGATAAAAGACGGACCCACTCCTGTAGGACTTCCTAAATTTTGGATATAACATTAAGTTATTGGAGTGACCCGCTCATTTTTTTTCATTCCATAGTAGAGAGCGGTCACACATCTGGTATAGTATCCTTGAAGAAAAATGTGAAAGGTTACAATATACTATGATTAAATTATTATAAATAAGGAGGGTGTCCCCTCTGGGATACTCTTCAGCCATCTAGCAGTGCGGGATTGGAATCATTTTTTTAAATTTGTTTAGAAACTTTACTATATGCCGATTTTAGGGAATGTAGGGAGTAGTGGTATTGGTTTAAGGTGGGCGGAATTTGTCCTTGGGAAGTCTAGAGCGAATTCTTGTTTGTAGGGGGTCAGAAGTTTTACCTAGATGAAAAATGTTCTGGGCTGGAAAATTAGATAGTTTTGAGTAAAACCTACCTGAGATTCTGGAAATATGTTGGGAGATTGTTGGGAAATTGAGGGCTTTATGGAGTTAATTATTTGAAATATACCACGGCGCATTTACAGATATTCTCAAGACTCAATTTTGGAAGGTTTGTAGGTGTTTGATGGATGAACACGCAGCGCCTCCCTAACTATACATGCTTCGTAACTCCTAAACTACGTGTTTTAGGGTCTTCAAAAGTAAAATTTTGAGGCCAAAGACCTCAAAGAAACGTTTCTCATGCCGTAACGTACAGGATGAGAACTTCTTGAACATTCTATTACATTTTTGCTGATTGGACGCTTCTCGATTCTACACCCCCTGTTCAGAGCCTGTAGAATCTGCAACGGTATGTGTAGTTAAACTAATTACGTAATATTTTACAGAATTTCCCGGGTGTAACTCTTTGTTCGGTAATAACGCTAAATAAGAATACATTGTATTGGTATGGGTGTATTGTATTGCTGTCAATTACAAGGAGGCATTTAGAACAAGTGACAGACGGTAAGTGGGTCTCTAATAGTAACGTATATTTCAGACTTTAGAACTCCAGGCCGTGTATCAGGCCGCACTAAATTCGCAATATGGCAGCTTGAAAGATTTCCTGTCGGAATGGCCAACTTATGAAACTATAACTCTGATCAAGTCTCTCGCTTTTGTTTTGTTGTCTCATTCACAATCCTCGCGCGGTCTCGAGTATTGTCCACTGTTGAATAATACATGTTTCGTTTTTCGGTAGAATTAAAAAGAGATGTTCATCTATAAACGAATATTAACTCTGTGAACAATTATTAATTAATTATCATTTTCAACTATTGCGAGCTTAAGAAGTGTTAAAAATGTCAAGTACAAAAAAAAAAAAAAACCTTAATTTATCTGTTCAATTATTCATTAGCTTTTAAAAGTAAGTTCAAAAAAATAATGAAAATCATCGTTAGTGTAAGTAAGTTTTCAATAACTTATCCATTGTTACCAGAGACAGTCTTTGAAAACGTGTTATCTTCAAAGGTTCAGTATTAAGTATAGACCTAGATGTTGTTAAGCTTACCATTATTTTCCAGTTATAATTAAAATAATTTCAGAAAAATAATAATAAATATAATATAATTAATTTAAAACAAGAAATACTAAAGGGACACTTAACAACAAAAAATAACTACTATAACTATTTCAATTAACTTTATTATTATTATTACTAAAGAAAACAATTGTAAAATAATAAATAAAACTCAAAAACGCCTAGTACTACTAAATAAATAAATTGAACGATAAAACGCAAAGAACGAAGAGCACCAAAACGCAAAATGCAAATCTTGAGCAACACTCGTAAACTAACACAACTTCACTTGGATGGTTTTGAATGTTGGCGGTATCTACGGAAGTAGACATTGTTTCATTGTAAACTTAAATTTTTAAAAATGTCCTTACCGCTTAAAGGTAATATATTCAGGGTATTTGTGTGACGGTTGGCAACAACTTTAGCCAACATAAAACGAATCGAAACTACCCTAAATCGAGTATAAATGTATGTTCTCATCCGACAGTGACATTTTTCAAAAGTTGTCCCGTTAGTTCGGCTTTTTAGCTGGCCAGCAGTCTATATGGAAATAACAAAAGAGGGTGGGGTTTAACATGTGAGACTTCTCGCACAGGTAGGTTAATAATAATAATAATAATAATAATAATAATAATAATAATAATAATAATAATAATAATAATAATAAACCGGGAGCGGTAGCTCAGTGCATCAACTGATGTCACTGCAGCGCCTCTGACCGGGAGGTCCTAGGTTCGAGTCCTGACGGTGGAAGGATTGTCCACACTAGCTTTTCAGCTAGGTCGAATTCAGTTGCTGGCTCGAGGAGAATTCTAGCGGCAGGCTGCTCTGATCGATAGTTATCCGTGGTTTCTCCGTTCAACACCAGGCGAATGCCGGAGCAGTACCCTACCAAACGGGCAACGGACTGCGCGCGATATGTCCTTCCTCTTCCTTTTCCTATCCTCTCCCCTTACACACACACTTACACTAACATGCACTCCACTCCACATATTCCGGGAGGCCGGTCGGGTGCTTAGAGCTTGTCCCGGCTGGGGCGGTGCCCCGCTGGTGGGAGAGTCCTGGTTAGGGGGAAACCCCACTAGCCGACGGTAGGTCGGCGCCAGATCTGGCCATCCAGCAGGGAAGATCACCGCCATCTCTCGAGAAAAAAACATGCACTGCACTAACGGGACTAATGTCCAAAGCAGTTGACGCGCCCGGGAACACGAAAAAATCAATAAATAATAATAATAATAATAATAATAATAAAATAATAATAATAATAATAATAATAATAATAATAAAGCTTACACGAATCCCTATCGGAAAAAGACCTCCTTTTTCAAAACAGGGTTAACTCACATTATACATTAGATGAGCTACTTCTGATACTGGTTACTATCGTTATGTTTTATTACTAATCGTATTTAGTTTGCTCTACAAGTTTTGCCACTTTTTTCTAAGTTCACTTTTAGTTTATTTAACCACTATTCTCACTTCATTCGCTTTTTGCTCTTGCTTTACATTTATTTACACTTCGTTCACTTCAGTTTCTTATCGACAAAAAGAATATCAAATGGAGAGGATTGATATGACAGCGAACACTTGTAATTGTGATTTCAAGAGGTTCTTTTCTAATTTAATCATTACTTTGATGTAAATAATTAACATGTGTAATTTGTACTGTATCTTACACTACCGTCATGATTAAGATCGATTGTATAAAATAGATCGATCGATGGATAAAATCGATTAATATCGATGGATGGATGTAGTAGAAGAACAACGTCTTTAGCTTATCTCCCTCGTTTACATGGAGAATTTTCACAATATTTCCTAGTTTCAACGTAACTTCTAATGAATAATCACAAAGAAATTTTTGTTCATTGAACAAATCAGTATTTCTCATCATTTTCCAGTTTTTGCATGTATTACTATATAATATCATAAATCAATCATATGAAGAGAATGTAACATTGACTGACCTCATTTTCTTTTATAAAATCTCGTGTAAAGCATAGTCGTGCTCTAGTTTCATAAAAATATGCAACACTGGGTGAAAATTCGTTCAGACTTTCGTACACATTTTTCATTTTTCTGATAACGCAAGAAACTGCTTCTAAGCGCAGAGTATTGAGGACACTTGAAAAATGAGATCCTCAACTTTACGGATAAGTTTTCTGTTCTTCCCGCATGTTAAATTGGTCACATTTCTTCATAAATCTTGCAAAAATCATAATGTATTTCAACAAAATTTTCTTTAGTTTGTAAAAGATTTCCGTAAAAGGTAGTGATATCTTATAAAAATCTTTCCAACAACATTATTTCATTGCAGCACTATTGAAAAATTCCTCGCACGAAGTTGTACTACAATGACAAGAATAAGATTATTTTTGAGAAACAAATATTACTGGCCTCCAAAATTTCCCTTCAAATACGTCATAATTATAATTCTGTAAATTCCTGGATTTCCCTGGGGACGCATTAATTGTCTTCCCTGTCATATCTCGAGATTTTAATATTATCACTGTTTTGTAACTTAACGACTCACAAGTATTTCGGCTCTGATTCATGGACCCTGATTTACCCTTCATTATAGATACTCGTGTATATGATGCAATCCAAGATCACAACTCAAAGATGTATATGTTACGTTACTGTGCACTATACGTTATTACATTATTAATTTACTCTCCCATTTTTAGTAAGTGGTGAAATGTAGTTAGAAACTCGTGTTTCTTTAAGGAATTTGTACCAAAACAAAACTTTTTGTACTACATCAGTTTAGTTTGTTGTAGCATCCCAAGTTAGGAGGTCCGTCTTGCTTTCCTCTTCTACCCCGAGTTGCTTGTCACACGAAAGTTGAGCGAAACCATTTCTGAAAGAAGCTGGTCAAGAAATGGCTCCCAAGAGCTCCCGAGAAGTTTCGTGAGGTCGTCCTCTGGGAAAAGAGGCTGTTCGTGTTTCTGACATCATGCAATACACCCTGTCTCTTATGATAAATAGAAAATGAAGTAATCGTATTTCATAAAGGTTCGGCACGCACAACCAATTCTAAGTGATGAACATTTCGAAGAAAATTACTTTTTTAAAAATACTCAAGTTTTCAAATTTGTTTACAACATATGATTTAAGGAGATACGAAAGGAGAAAAGAATATGATTGGTAGATAGCGCATTATTTGTTTCGGATCATAAATCAGATTTCAAGGTGAATGTGGTTGGTTGCAGATTTATAATAAATATAATAAATCATATTGGATTCAACTGTGAGATGGGAGGTGACAGGTTCTGAGTGAGATGGGTGGTCGCAGTTGAATCCAATGTGATTTATGTGAGATGAAACTCCGTGGATAATAGGGACATTAGGATGTACGACGAACAATATTGATAACTTTCCAGGTATTGTTAACAAACTAATTGTAATTTTAGCTCTAATGCAATGATTCACAATACATATTTCTGTATATAAATGTCTTATCTGTTCTGTAGCCCTGATGAAGGTCAAATATATGGCGAATAATGTAAAGTGTCTGTTTTCTTTCCTGTGACAAACTCAAGAACCATTAGACAAATTTTCCAAAGTGACGAAAAAAATATCTAGAAGAAAATGAAGGTCTTTAATTTCATTTTTTCAGCAAACCCGAAGCATTATACCAACCATCACACTCATTATGAACAAACGCACGGAAACCCTACAACGGCCTCACAGTTTAACAATGACGCGAATGTTTCAAAGGTCGCGTATACGTCACCAAACTCGACTTTTAACTCCGGTATCACGTGTGAACGACTCGGTGACGTCACGTTGCCACAAAATACGTACGAGCAACTTTCGTTCCGTTTCACCGGTGGCCAAAGGTCTCCCCGCCCTCAAATCGCGTTAGGCGAGCGATCGTCGCAGACGGAAGTACGTCACTCGGCGGCGGTGCGCCTCACAGCGCGGAAATCAAGTTACCGAAGCCACCGTCACTTCCGGGGCATCTCTCATCCCGGCGCCCGGCACGGCACGGCACGGCGCTGCAACAGCGGGCTGCCACTGCTCGGCACCCGAAGAGTTCGTTGGTTGGTTAGTGATTCCGGGCGCGTCAACAGCTTAGGTTATTGGTCCCATAAGTGTAGTGCATGTTGTTACTTCGGGCGATGGCAGTGATCTTTCCCCGCAGGATGGTGATATCCGGCGCCGACCTACCGTCTGTGAACGGGGTTTCCCCCTAATCAGAACTCTTTCACCAGCGGGGCACCGCCCCAGCCGGGACAAGCTCTAAGCTCCCGACCAGTCTCCCGGAATATGTGGTAGTGAAGTGCATGTTAGTGTAAGTGTGTGTGTGTGTGTGTGTGTATGTGTGTGTGTGTAAGGGGAGAGGATAGGACAAGGAAGAGGAATGATCGATTGCGCGCGGTCCGTGGTCCGTTTGTTAGGGTACTGCTCTGGCATACACCTGGTGTTGATTGGAGAAACCACGGAAAAGTACCGATCAGAGCATCCGGTCACTAGAATTCTTATCCAGACAGCGACTGAATTCGACCTAGCTGAAAAGCTAGTGTCGAAAATCGTGCTACCTTCAGGACTCGAACCTAGGACGCTGGAGTGACATCAGTTGATGCACTGACCTACCGCTCCCGGTGCCACTGCTCAGCTCCCGAACAGCAAATGCGCGCTGGCACGAAGGAGCGACAAGTCTATTTCGTTAAAAGTACCCAAGTCATTTAGGACGAGAGGCTCTCCAGTGCGGAAATTCCCTGGGTAACGAAATAAAAATTCCCGCGGTGCCGCGAAGTTGGCGAAACTGGATTGAGAAAGTCGCTTACTGGGATGGAAGGAAAGATTCACAAAGTAAAAGTCCGGTCTCTTGATGGAAATTCAAACTCTTCTTTGTAACCTAGTTTGCTTCGCTCGATTAGAATTTTGCTGATTTTCACCCTTTTTGAGTTCTAGGTCATTTGACCGTGAGAGATTGTAATGGAAATGTTAAAGTAAGACATCAAAGCCCTAAAAACCTTTTGATGGCAACTTTTAACATTTTTATTGTCTATCAATAGGGAGAAGTGTGTGTGTGTGTGTGTGTGTGTGTGTGTGGAGGCGAAGGAAAATCATGTGGCCGTTAACTCCGTCATATATATATAAAGTAGTTTCATAGCCACGCCATTAACGATGGATTACGCAAAGTGCTATGAATTTCCAATTTATTGATCGTAAACCACGTCAAAATATATTGAAAGCGGCATTTTCTTTGCTAAAGGTCATTACATCAAATATTTAAATATTAATGCTTTGCTTTGACCTTTAAAAGAATCAGTCATTCAGAATAAAATGTGTGTGAAATATCTCAGTGTAATGAAGTAAGTTCATTACTAGGGAGATGATTTCTCTAATTTTACATATTTTTGCCCGTTGCTTCAGTGCACTGCTAGGCAAAATTTATTGGCATATAGTTAGAATATGATGCTATAGACTAATATGTTAGAATATTTCCTTTTTCCATATTCGTGTAATTCTAGGCGCATATTTCGTTAAAAGAGAGACTAATGTATAAAACGTTTTATTTTCATAGAATATTTATTTGTGAGCGTTAATTGATGTGAAGGAGCTTGTCACAGTTTGCATTTTGTTCTTGTTTTCTATAGATGATAAAATACTTGTGCAAATGTAGGATATTTCTTGATAACATTTTTTTAAACCAGTCAGAACAACTACAACGAGATTACAATGTACTTCACTAAGGTAAATATTTACTTCAATTATTTCTCTCGCGAAGCCGGGTAGATTATATTATGTTTGCCCCAAAGTATATCTTTTCATTTCAAGCATTCTTCTCCTGAATTTTATCATGAAAGGTTCATCGATAAAATGAAATATTGATAATTTTAACTGCATATATTTCAGAATTTGTAGGTTATAATTGCATATTTTTAAAAGCATATTTCAAGATTTTTAGGGCATAAAAATTCTTTGCCTATTCATTACGGTTTTGTGAAATAAAATCATATAATTTGTATTA
This sequence comes from Teleogryllus oceanicus, assembly GCA_964035755.1. Taxonomy (NCBI): domain Eukaryota; kingdom Metazoa; phylum Arthropoda; class Insecta; order Orthoptera; family Gryllidae; genus Teleogryllus; species Teleogryllus oceanicus. Next base: position 17,421,371 of record CAXIVR010000012.1, on the reverse strand, counting down.
TTCCCTACCAAATAAATTTAACTTTATAATTCACATTTAGCAACGAAGCAATATGCAGCAATAGTTCGAAGGAATTCGTAGGAATTCATGTTATAAACTTTCCCTTCCATCTGATTTAGCGGGAAGTTCAGCGGGAAGTCCACAAATTTGGCTTATATTTATCCACGCAGAAATTGGATTTGGCAGTGGAACGCGGAATTCTAAGAAAAAACGAAATGCTTCTTAAGCGCTGACGGGCGGCTCGCCTTGCACCTCTCACTCAAGGGCTCGGTCGCACCCAGAGGAGGCTGATGGCAGGACTCATTCCGACAGAGTGCGGAAGGTCCCGCGTCATGCGCCAGCCACCGAGGGGGAGACGAAGCGGTGACAAGCCAAGGAGTGGGAACGGACGGAAGAGGCAAAATGTTATTAGATTAGATTTATTGTTAATTCTGCAATTAAGTGTAGTAACTTGGTGGCAAAATATCTTGACCTTACATGCATTAAACTTACATTCATTAACAAAAAGTTACAAAAATAGGAGTTGATTAATAATAATAATAATAATAATAATAATAATAATAATAATAATAATAAATAGTACATTAAAATCACCACGCAAACCTTACTCCACTTCACTTCACTTCACTGCACAACACTTAACTGTGACGCATTTCTTTCACGCTTCTTCTTCTCGCATTCCCTTCCTTATGTCAAAAAAATACACACGAGTAAACAAATAACAATAATTTATTGAGTCAACACTTTGGGCGTGAGATAAGGGCAAGACTTTGTTACTTTGGGCATGAAATAAATATGTATTATTTATTTTTATTGTTGTGGTTGATTATCCCCATATCTATAAGTTCAACTTCCATAACTCGAATCGTAGTTGACCTACCAGTTAAGAATCTACCATTTGAAATAATCTGAGTTCGGATTCTGATGATATGTTATCTTTTCATTGCTGCAGTACAGACGTAGCTAACTTGTAATTGAATGTTTATCACGACATATAGGTGATAGAAATGTATAGTAATTGGGTCATTTTTATCATTTTTGCCATTTTCAACTTTTAGGCCAGTTCTTTCAATATTGACTGTATATTTCAATGTGTCAAAAAGGTGCAACTCTCCACAGACGGACGGCGGGACGGCGGGACGGAGGGCGGGTCGAGAGGGCGGGGCGAGAGGGCGGGTCGAGAGGGCGGGTCGAGAGGGCGGGGCGAGAGGGCGGGGCGAGAGGGCGGGGCGAGAGGGCGGGGCGAGAGGGCGGGGCGAGAGAGCGGGGCGAGAGAGCGGGGCGAGAGGGCGGGGCGAGAGGGCGGGGCGAGAGGGCGGGGCGAGAGGGCGGGGCGAGAGGGCGGGGCGAGAGGGCGGGGCGAAAGGCGGGTCGAAAGAGCGGGTCGAAAGAGCGGGTCGAAAGAGCGGGTCGAAAGAGCGGGTCGAAAGAGCGGGTCGAAAGAGCGGGGCGAGAGGGCGGGGCGAGAGGGCGGGGCGAGAGGGCGGGGCGAGAGGGCGGGGCGAGAGGGCGGGTCGAAAGAGGCGGGTCGAAAGAGGGCGGGTGGAAGAGGCGGGTCGAAAGGGCGGGGCGAAGCGGGCGAGGGCGGGCGAGAGGGCGGGCGAGAGGGCGGGGCGCAGAGGGCGGGACGAGAGGGCGGGTCGAGAGAGCGGGTCGAGAGGGCGGGTAGAAAGGGCGGGTCGAAAGAGCGGGTCGAAAGAGCGGGTCGAAAGAGCGGGTCGAAAGAGCGGGTCGAAAGAGCGGGTCGAAAGAGCGGGTCGAAAGAGCGGGTCGAAAGAGCGGGCGAAAGAGCGGGGCGAAGGCGGGGCGAGGGGCGGGGCGGGGGCGGGGCGAGGGGCGGGGCGAGGGGCGGGCGGGGGCGGGGCAGGGCGGGCGGGTGAGAGGGCGGGGCGAGAGGCGGGCAGCAGGTGTTGCGCACGTGGCCGGGCCAAGTGGGTGCGAGGGCCGTCGCATCGCGCCGGAGCGCCCGGCCGCAAAAATGGACCGCATTGATCCGCACGCGGCGCGCCGGGGCCGCTGAGGCGCGCGCCCAGGCGAAGGGCGAGGGGGGCGGCGGCGGCGGCGGCCATTGCTAAAACGCTTAGGACTTCCTAATTAGATGCTAATAAGTGAGCTGCCAGGAACTTTGCAAAACGTGGGTGTGTGGTAAAGTTTACTGCAGGAGTGGCAGAATTTATCATTTGGCATGTAATGAAGGGTTTTTTATGATGGTAGAAAGCAGAAGAAAATGACGAAAAGGTTTGAAAGATATAGTACTGATGAATCGGAGATGATTAGGTGAAATTATTTGATCAGCTTGTGAGCTCCCCATTTCTGTCAGTTTTTCGCCTGCGAAGGGGATATTGATGTGGCATAACAATACTATTGGGGGCGCGGTTTCGATTGGTTTGGTTAGTTTTTTCGTGTTTCCGGGCGCGTGAACTGCTTTGGTCATTAGTTCCGTTAGTGTAGAGCATGTTCGGTTCTCGGGAGATGGCGATGATCTTCCCCAGATGGATGGCGAGTTCCGGCGCCGACCTACCGTCGGCTAGTGGGGTTTCCCCTAAACAGGACCCACCAGCGGGGCACCGCCCCAGCCGGGACAAGCTCTAAGCTCCCGACCGGTCTTCCGGAATATGTGGTAGTGTAGTGCATGTTAGTGTAAGTGTGTGTGTAAGAGAAGAGGATAGGACAAGGAAGAGGAAGGAAATATCGCGCGCGGTCCGTGGTTCGTTTGGTAGGGTAGTGCTCCGCTATTCGCCTGATGTTGATCGGAGAAACCACGGAAAACTACCGATCAGAGCAGCCGGCCGCTAGAATTCTTCTCCAAGCAGTGACGCGGTTTCGAGCGTGGGGTGCCGTGGACTTGGGCGGAGAACAGGATGTAAGACCTGGCAGGGGTATAAGATCGGTGCCTCGCTGGGGGAGATATATGGAGAGAAAAATTTGCAAGTGGACGTGTAGGTCGAAATCGGACAGATTCCTCCGAGGAATAGCTGTAACATGCACTACACAAATGAGGATGCGGCCAAAGTATTTCACCCACCCGAAAAAGTAAAATACTGGCCCACTCACACTTTAATCCCTCTAAGACTTTTGGCAGTGAGACTTTTAATACAATATATTTCTTAAGGGGAAAGTGTATCACTAAAAAGGGTCAAATTATCATTTTTTTTTATAAAAAAGAGTTCTATCTTGCTCTTTGCAAATGTACTAATATTTTTCTTTTGAGACGTCTACAAGTCCTTTTAATTCCTATTTAAAAGTCCTTTTGCACACGCCACCTTTCTTGACACTGCATACAATTATTACCAATATGGCTTTTACAATAATTACTACAATAATTATTAATACGGCAACTATTTTGTAATTTTGTACGCATGTTGGGTTGTTAATGAATTATTGAAACATGCTCTTCTTCGTAGTTTGTAGCTTTTGTCTTTTCCTCCTAAGGAGATGATCCAGATTACGGAGCAGGAATATTCTAGTGGAGCAGGGGCAAGCACGGACTTCGCAAATGGCGTTTGCGGAAAATGTACTTCTTTTGTATTTAACGTACCTTTTCTTAGAAACTATTATTCGCAGTTTATTAAAATTTACAGGATACATTCTTTATAGTGTTGACAATAAATTGACAACTCTATAAAGACATTCTTCGATAAAAAACACTTTATAAAAACCATATAAATTCAAAAGTCCACAATTAGAGCAAAAGGATAATTAAAAAAATATAATTATTTTATAATCAATTCAAAAATGTAAAAATAATAATAAAGACTCTGCTTTAAAGTGTGCAAAATATCAAAATGTTCTAGTTAACCATTTTCTAGAAAAGGTATATCAATAGTAGCGAATTTAACATGGGCGGTATATATGGTACCCTCTTTCCTTAAAACACTTTCTACACTACCGTACAAAAATTGAATTACTTTTTCACGCACGTGATGTCTATAGCCAAAAGGAGGGGGGTAGTTTTAGAAAGAAAATCTTTTCTTACAAACACAATTCTTTGCAGGGTGTAAAATTTTATATCCGAATACGAGACATTCCGGAGTCACCACCTGATTAAACTCGTACATGGCCGCGGTGAGCCTGGGAAGAAAAGCATCGGGAAATAAAAAGAGTAATGGAGTCAGGAGGAACGGAGTTACGTCGCGTTGACGATGTCGAGGAAAAGCAGTCTACGGCTTGGGCGAAGACAACGGTCAGCAGAGGACGTAGCAGTTGATAGGGGCAGAAGTAGAGCTGGTGAAACAAGCAGGGCCTTAAGTGCGGATTGAGGCGAATACTGGGTACTTTTGTGAAAGAAAATTCTACGTCCAGTAAAGCGCGGGGAGATGAACTAGTTTATGGACCTCCAGTGTAGTTACAAAGGGTCAACAAATAATAAAGTACCACTTTTATAAAATAGCTATACACCTATAAAATATGATCGAGTTAGAATTCTGTTACGCTTGCCTAGGTCCAGCATTGCCGCTGTGTGTATACAGACTCTGAACGGGAGGTTCTTAGCCTGCGGATTTTCGTCGCTAGCTAGAATATAGGTGTAGTAATAGTACTTACAACCGGGAGCGGTAGCTCAGTGCATCAACTGATGTCACTGCAGCGCCCCTGACCGGGAGGTCCTAGGTTCCCACTCCCCACGGCGGCAGGATTTTCGACACTAGCTTTTCAGCTAGGACGAATTCAGTCACTGTCTGGAGGAGAATTCTAGCGACCGGCTGCTCTGATCGGTAGTTTTCCGTGGTTTCTCCAATCAGCACCAGGCGAATGCCGGAGCAGTACCCTTCCAAACGGGCCACGGACCGCGCGCGATCTGTCTTTCCTCTTCCTTGTCCTATCCTCTCCCCTTACACTCACACACACTAATATACACTACACTACCACATATTCCGGGAGAGCGGTCGGGAGCTTAGAACTTGTCCCGGCTGGGGCGGTGACCCGCTGGTGAGAGAGTCCTGGTCAGGGGGAAGCCCCACTAGCCGACTGTAGGTCGGCGCCGGATCTCGCCATCCGGCGGGGGAAGATCACCGCCATCTCCCTAGAAAAACATGCACTACACTAACGGGACTAATGACCGAAGCAGTTGACGCGCCCGGAAACACCAAAAAAAATTAAATCAAATCAATAGTAGTTACATCGCGTGCGATCCTTGGTGGTCGTCCTAGGAGGATTTCGAAAGGCGTTGGATGCCACTCTATTTTTCAAACTAAGCTTCCTTGGAAGCCTACCTCCGACCCGGGTCTGAAAACTTTTCGAACAGGCGCGTCTCGCGGGTGGTCCCCTGATACGCCTGGGGTTTCACTGGGGCCTCACTCTCTCCGCCATATGTCCGTCTCAGTTAACTATATCTGAACTGTCTGGTTGGGAGAAAGTTAGATCTCGTTAGGGCGGGAAGTTGTCGGAGGGATATTATTTTTGTCGGGCATCCGCCAGGATTCATTTACATGCCACAAGAGTGGCTACTGTGGATTTTCCGCCCTTCGAAAATCTACGCACCTCGGCCGGGATCGAACCCACACACTGGGGATTCAGAGGTCAGTAAGCTAAGTCCCCCCCAGAGGTGCGCAGGTAGTATATAGCGAGGTCGAATTCAGCTCGTCTGATCTTAGCCGTTTTCTGTAGCGATCAGTTGTTCTGATCAGTTGTTTTTCGTAGTGTCTCCCTCCACATTAGGGTATTATCGTAGTAGTTACACGAATAAAAATTACTACGACCCACACGCGATCTTTTCTTCCTCTTCCTTGTCCTATTCTTTCGCCAGAACACAAGTCGGGAGATACTTGGAGCTGTGTGAAGTTGTCGGAACTTGACGCGTGTCCCTACTGGTGCAGAACTCCTCTCGGGAGATATTTGAAGGGGAAAAACCATGAATGTCGACATATACGGAGAGCACCGACTTCTTACTCCGAACTTCAGAATCAGACAGATTTTTGGAATGGAGAGCAAGGAATTTATTTTCAAATGTGCCGTCAACAATGTCTATTCTACGAAGTCTTATCGCGGCCTCCTAGTTATTTGGTTCATATCGGTCGACTGATACCTATAACGGGTCTGGAATCGCCCCCACTTCACGAAATAAAACATTCACTACACTTACGATAATGATGACTATAGCAGTTTTCTTCCAGGAAAACATCAATAAATCAGTCAATCGATCATATTAGAAAAAAAGATATTTTCAGATTCTTGGAAAATACAGTAACTGCAAAACTAATTACCGTTTCAGTAATTTGTGAAGCAATAAACTGAAGAGAATAATTAATGCAATGAGTTCAGACAAAATAATCGTTTAAAGAACTTATGATGTAGAAGGATTAGAAACTTAATTAAAAATCAATCAGATTTTTCTAGTAAACCTACAATGCTTGAGAAAGTCCATATTCTATTTTCCGTTCTTTTCATAAGACGTTATCCGCAAGTAATTTACCTTAAAATAACGTAAGAATCAGCATAATGAAATTAATATTACAGGAAATAGAAAGTGGAATCTGATTGAAGAATTAACATAATCGAAAATAATCATATGAACTTCGTCACAAACTCCTTAGAAATATTTGTGGTTTTAAGTAGTCGAGCCCAAGTTAACTGTGATAACCAAAGAAAATGTAGTTGGTTGTCTATAGATCAGTTAGTAGCTCTTTCGGTCAGTAACGAAAGCGACGAGCGCAAACAAGAGGTTGTGTAGATGTTTTTTTTGTCGTTTTTCCTCTTTTTCAGATTTCTTTCTGCTCTTTGAAGGAGGAAGTTTTCGCGCTGTTCCTTTGATGATTCCAGTCTGCGGCGTCTGCAGTCGCAGTCCATTTGTCAATTGTTTTTACACTTGTTTCTGAAGTTTAATGGTCGCCCAACTGCCAATATTGGCGGTTTGGGTTATGTATAGTTTAATGTTTATATGTAACAATACCAGCAGAAATCGATAAAAGTTTATCTACACATAGAAAGAAGAAATGGAAATGGTTTAAACGAACTCTTTTGAAATTAACTTGCTATACCTTGACTTGTTATTAACTTACTATTAATTTTGCTGCTAATAGGTTTTATCTAAAAGGTTTCCAGAAAATTGACAAAACATTACATATAAGAGATTTTAATGAAAATCAATTTCATAATTAGTGTGTCGATTTGATTAAAATGTATATAATTTAGGTATAAGCATTAGTTATTCCCCAACTAGGCGAAGATAAGGTAGATCATGCATATTGTATATGGATGAATTTGACGCGGCAAAATTTCAAGTCGTACATAAGCAATATTACTTTGACTTAACGGTTAAGTTACATTTAAAAGTTTAAATATTATATACACATTCAAATCCTGATGAATTTAACGTGACTTTTTAAAACACTAATATTTTTAAAAATATCGATGTTCACAATTGAAAAGTTGCTCATAACCAAACCTACCAAACTACAAAACACTACGTAATTTGTTTACAATTAGAAATACTCAAAGTTTCAATATTTGGTTGATCCATTCGTTTCTTGGGGGTGACTTGTACTACAAAACTTTTATATTTCTTTATAATTCTAAGACAAATTACTCAATAGTATGACATTTGAAGAACTTCCACTCTCAATTGCAATAATTTATACAAATCGCTAGATATGTGCATATTAACGACGTGAAAGTTATTAAAAAATGCATTTGCACAATTCTTGTAAAAAAAAGCACTATCTGAATTAAATGTTGAAAAACATTGGAGCTATTTCTGAGAAAATGGCGTTTGAGTGTTTCAGAAAATGAAAAAAATTGAGCTAATTTTTCATACAACTTTTGAATTTTGAGAAACTTTGACATCATACAGAGCACTTGTTTTAACAAATCCAAACCTGTATGGAAATCGCTGGTGATTTAAATATTAACGGCGTAAAAGGGGTGTCATAAATATTAAATTCCCTTCATTTTTGAAAAAAACATAAGAATCCAGGAAAATGACGATTTAGTACTATTCGTACAAAAAGTTTAAAAAAAATTGATGCCGTTTGTGAGTAATTTTTGTTTGTAAATATTTTTATATTGCACATATTTCTCTAAATATTAAAAACAACGCAAAAACTACTAAAATTTTCAAAAAAAATACATGGTCTCAATGAAGAAATAATTTTATTTGCAAAACACTTTTTATTGGAAGGAAAAAGTCTCCTCCGAAAAGTATTCCCCAAAATTAAAGAGTATAATTCTAAATTCCAGAGTTCTGATTGAGGCCGGACTGGAGAGTATTCAGTTTGGAAAAATATTCTTCTCATATTTTAGGCACAGACAGACGGACGGACGGGCGTAACCGTTTTCTGTAACAGGGGACCCCAAAACGTGTATTTCCGTAGAAATCTCGAAATCGATTTTCCTCAGTATTACGTAACTTTCTCTATACTACGAATATTATTCCATGTATTCGTACGTATACGAGGAAGTAAAAATATTTATTTCCAGTCAAGAGATTCCTGTATAGTGCTCGGACACAGTTATTGTAAAACGGCCCAAGCAGGTATTCAGTTTGCTGTAATAATATTGACTATTATTATAAAACTATACTCTCAATTCACTTAATGGGAAATCATTTGTCTAATACTTATTTTCATCAAATATTTTTATTCCAACTTGGTAATGTTTTTGGAAATTTTAGATATTTTTACTTTGTCGCTACCGCTACCTCCGTATAGAGAAAGTTACGTAATGCTGCGTGAAGAAACCGAGAATTTTCGGCAGAAAACAAACTGAATACAGGGCTCTGACAACGAAAAAGTGAATAAATCCAAATGCTAAATTTATAAAAATAATCCTCTAACACGTGAAGAAGCGATAATCCATGTGTTTTTTAGGTCATTGATATCGAAAAATCGATTGACGTCAAAAGTTCGTCTGTGAACAGCACTAGCGGCTAAACCATACGGTCGATTTTCTCCAAATTTGATATTTCCCAATTGATCTGTCTGATGTTGCAGCCCTATGAATTTGAAACCGATATTTTAATTTTGGAAGGTACTTTACATGAAGCCTCTGTATCGTTTTCAAAATTTCAAAAATATTGCTACATCGATTTTTATTAAATTTTATTGTTGGTTAGTGCAAAGGACGTTTAATAGAATTTCATTTTCGTTTAAAACTCTCATTTTTCTAACAATTAAAATAGTAAAGATAGACATTTTTTCTCTTAATAAAATCTGTTCCATAAAGATAGATTTCGAAATAACGTTATGAACATTTTTTCGACCATTTGAGTATTTTTCTCGTAATTTTGCACAAAAGTATAGGCAATTTTTAATTTTTGTTTCATTTTTTCTCAAAAACTGCTCCATCATTTTTGATGAAATTTTGTTGGTGGATAGCCTTTTAAGGACGTTTAAGAGAATGGTGCAGGTCTCATGTTGGTTGAAAACGCTGATTTTTCGAAAATTCAAAGAATCAAAATATTTTCGGCAGCTCTTACAACTACAGTTATGAAGATATATTTTATTCTTAATGATACGTGTTTATCAAAACCATATCTTCAGATAAGGTCATGTTAAAATTTTTGAAAATTTGAGTATTTTTGTGTAATTTGGCGACAGACATAATCGCCCGCTCGCAATTTACTGCGCTTCGTAAAATGAATAGTGATGCTAGACAGTTGGTTGCTACGTAAGTTAGAATTTGTATATTATTTCATATTTCATTGTTCGTTTCGTCTTCGAGCTTTTATTATAAGTTTTAAAATTAATCTTCAAGAAATTATTTAAAACCTATTTTAAATTGCGCCCTTTAATTGAGTTAAATGTGAAAACGAATAGACGATTTCACTTTGCTTAATAAGATGTGTGAATGAAAAGTAATGCATTAAAAAAAGTAATTTCGATGAATATAAAATATATTATAGTTAATAATTATATTTTTCTATCCATTTTCATGTTAGCGGTATCAACAATGCTAATTGGCAAAATGTGTATCTCATATGAATTAGCGGTCTTTGTTGTTTGTAACCCATTGTTGTAACGCCACACTCATAACAATGTAATAATGACTTTTCTTTCGCGTTAATATAAACTAATAATTTTATTTACGGCTAAAATACCCATCGTGCATTGTTGGTACATTTATAAAGAACGTGAAGACACTGAATTCAATGGCTGTTTTCGTTTAAACATTTGAATATAAAAAAATATATGTATTTTTCACGCTTCATTTGTTTAAGAATTTTTCAAATGGTAGTCCAAGTATAAGATAGAAATTGTCGTATTATATTATTAAATAGTCATTAACAATATCGCGAGAAAGTGCGTGCTATTGTAGCTCCATTATTTATTTCAATGTGAGTTTCTCATTTGGGCAGAACGCCAATATGCACTGTAGCAGAACTTGATTCTTTTGTCAGTTACGAGTTGCGGTCGCCAGTCCTTCATTTGTTGTGGCAATAAATATCAACATTATTCCCCTCGTGGGATGTAATGTGTAGTTTATCCTCTTTTGTGCTTTACAAGACGCGTAACAACTTGCAGCATTAGCTTTTGTAGGTTAAATTGATATCCATGTTAAATTTCTAACTACTCTTTAAGCTTGTGTACCCAAACAATAAACTTTTATCTTGTACATACTATACAAATAGTACACGATACATCACTAACAATTTATCACTTGCTCTGTTGACAGTCGGATTACCGTGAATGCAAGAAATATCAAAGCTCAACAGTCCTCTCGCACATAACTTTGTTCCAATTAGACCTGTACGCACAATTTTTGACTGGTCTCATCATCAAATTATTTAAGTCTCTTTCACACTGAGAGAAATGTTGTAGTAGAATGTAGTAAACATGTTTAGTAAGAATTCATATAGTAAATACAATTATTCATGAGGTAAGATTTATTAAATATGATTTAGTTTCGTTTAGTAAATCAGACAAATCAAAGTCGTCGGCCCCGTGGCCGAGATTGCTAAGGCAGTAGTGTCGTAGTGATCTCGGACCGAAGGGTCGCGGGTTCGAGTCCCGCCCTGGGCATGGTTGTACTTGTGTTCGTCCTTTCACCCCTTACCATTATCATATCGTTTCATCTTCATAGTTACCATACCGTTAACAGCAATAGTGGTCGCTAATGACCTAAGATGTTGATGCGACCATAAATAACCAATTAAAAAAATTCAAAGTCGTAAGTAAATGAACCAAGAAAATTGTCAGTGTTACTACACTTGTTTCGTAGTGAGATATACAAAATTTCCTCTCTCTACATTAATATCTGCCAAAGATCTTAGCGTCCGGCTTCTTCGGTCAATGGGTCACGATATATTATAATCCTTATTACCTTTATAATGGATTATAGGATCCGCTGACTATACAGCGCAGCTGGGAATCTGAAATAGAATGATTCTATTCCTAGTTCATTTCTGTTTGGATCGACTAAATGAAAGATCACTTTCTTTTCTAAAGAACAAAATTTAACAAAGTTTATTTTTACCTTTTTAGCAAACAATTTAGAGAATTTAAGTTAGGCCTTTGATCAAGATATCTTTCAATTTACAATTTTATATTGCGGTTAACTTATCTATTCTTCGTTGATGTCCCTCGTAGACTTCTCAGTCGAAATATCTTGCGAGCTTGCCGTAGTCCAAAGTTCCAAGAAATCCTCTTCTGCCCCTATCCAAGCTGGTCTCAAACTATCAAAATTATCAGTCCCGATTACGTCCTATGACATAGTCCCGAACTCGATTACCACTCCCGACAAAGTTCCAATTTATACATCAATATTGCTTCCACATGAAAATATCTGCAATATCATTCACTGTCCTTAAAATTTCACTGATAACCCAATTCTATCTCGATTGTACTCGTTCCCTCTCACGAACATACGATCAGTTCAGAAGCGCGATGCCGAGCCGAATGAAATCTTCCTGCATGATTCACCCCTCGAAGACTTCGTATTAAACTCCCTTCATTTTTTTCATAACATTTGACCGTCCTTCTCTCACCCAGCCAATCCATACGTTCGTTATATTTTGGTGTAGCTGACATTTTGATCGTCTAAACTTCTTCGCCCAATCCCAAATTTTCTACTTTCGGCACCAAGCCATCTCTTAATGCATTTAGATAAAACAAAAACTACATTGTTTATTCACGGTCGTTGCTAAGCTCTAGCTTTCGTGATATTTCGTAATGCATGTTCCACCATATTGTCTACAAATAAATGTTAGTTTATTTTAACGTGACATATCGGTATGTCACAGTAGATATCATTCGGTGAGATCTACGTTTCATGTCGTCACACTTACGAAACAGTGCTTAGTAAGCGCGCGTTCTCAGCAAACTGACCAATTCGAATGGTTATAACTGGGTGAACTGTGATAAATTAATGCTGATATAGTATTATACGCTATATAAATGGCGGATAGAAATACCGCCGGTAGCCAAATGTCGGCAGTCAGTGTCAGAAACTGTACTGCTTGGCCAGGGGCTCGTCAGATAATCGAGGATAAGGAAGTAACAGTCCACAGTCAGGACACAGTAGAGTGGGTGATCGTTCGAGTACCTCGTTTCCTACCTGGCTGAAGGTATAGAACGAAAATATTCCCTTTTACGTTTCTGCTCAGTAGAGCTTACTGAGCAGTGTTTAATAATTTATGAACAGGAACTATTCCTTTAGTTATTTTCAGTACAATGCGTTTAATAAATATTATTGGATGTATTCGTCAACGCACCGATTCGTATAGTTATCTCCCCATAATGCTAATCATCTTGGGTTACGACCTGCTTATTAAACATTACTATATGTGCATTAGGGTGTTTAAGTAAATAGCAGTTTCGAGAAAGTGACTAAGCTCTTTGTTCTTACAAAATATACTATACCGTTTAGTTGAATCTATTCTTGATTAATTGTATGTACTTAACATTTCTCTCCGTGTACCGTGAATTAACGAGGACGACGACTAGTGAATCCATTCACCGTACTCGTGATGTTCTGTGCGCACTTCCTGATACCAGATCATGCAATCTAATAAAACCCGATCGCAAGATTAATTAAGGTTATCAAATAAACACAATAAATATATAGACAATACGCTATCAGATCCATTGGGGTGAACCAAAACCAAGTTGGTTTTGTTCGAATACGATATGTTCACATAGTAAATCTGATGAAGCGTGGAACCATTTGCACTCTCTCTTGTAAATTTAAAGTGCTCAACTCACATAAATGAACATGTAGCAGCAAGCCAACATGTTCTATCGCAGGATACTTCACACTGTTTCTTTAACAAAAAACCAAAATTTATCGCTGTAAGTTATCACTTTAAATGGAAAATGATAAACCTAAAACTAATTTCCAAAGTCTACTTTCAATTTCAAAAAGACACTCAATGAATTTATGAATTTATAACGTCCCTTTTTTAGATAATCATTTAAACAAACACTATTAAATATTTGTCATTGCTTATTTTCTTTCATTTTCTTATTAGTAACAACTTTTTGTGAACCTCAGTTTACTCCCAACTTCTCGACTTCAAAATTCATAAGAGATTTGTGTTACCATACGCATGATTTTTACAATAAAAACATCTAAAAGGATAATATTGTATCACCAAATTAGGCAGAAATGTTCAACAACTACATTTATTTATTTATTTATTTTACGTCAAAAAACAGTTAAAAACTGCGTATGACGTGCTATGGGGAAAAGTGAATTGTGTGCACATTTTCAAAATTCTGTGATCCCTACACTAAGTCATATACTACTTAAATTTTGAATTTTGAAAGGGAGAAAAAAAAAGAAAAACTCCCATAAGTAAAATCTATTTTCAAAAATCATAAGCAATAAATTTTGAATTTTGAAAGGGAAAAAAAAAAACCCAAAAAATCTATTTTAAGGATAAATAAGCAATAAATTTTGAATTTTGAAAGGGAGAAAAAAAAACAAAAACTCCCATGTAATAAAATCTATTTTCAACGATAAATAAGCAATAAATTTTGGCTCTTATTACTTCCTGCCGCGACAACATGGAAACGATAATTTGAATAATTGTATTTCCCACTGAATTCTAGAAGACGTGCACAGAAAATGAAGTTACATTTATGTCCAGAAGCAAAACAAGGGGCCATCTCAGCATTTGCTCAATTGATCAGGGAAACTGGACGAAAACCCTGATCGAGATGGGGGTCATTGAAACGGAAGCTGTAGTACAATAGTTGTTACAGGTTGTTTATACTCATTTATACAGTTCAAATGGTAAATAATGCATTATGTATCATTGTTAAAATTAATGTTACTTTTCTTGTGATGCTCAGTATAGTCTCTAATTGTATAGAAACAGTTATGCAGCAGAAACGATTTTACTTGGGATTTAAACTTTTCTATTGAATTTAATCGTTTAATGTCATCTGGCAAAGTGTTGTAAAATAATGTACATGTACATGTTATGCAGATGTTTACTCCAATGAATAGTCTGGATAAATATTTCACATTACCAATATATTGTATTAAAAATAATTAATAATATATTTATAATATATTTATTAATTATATACTTAATAAGTAATACTTATTGCCTATACACTGTGAATATAGATTTTGATGATAACGATTTTCTAAAAAATGCTGAAAAATATTATCCTTGTTAACTAACAAAACTCAAGAATTTGGAACACTTTATAAAGTGAACCCATTTTTTTGAAGCGTTCCTATCTATAAGACAATAAATTATATTTTTGAAAGAGTGTTTGCTTAAATGATCGTCTAAAGAGCTAGGGATGGTACATTGACCGTCACATTCCACATGCAATGAAATGAATTTATACTTCAATGTAATATTGAATCAAGCACCCGAGAAGGGTATTCATTTTCAATGCGGCCCAGATTTCATGTACCATGTTTTATACCCACGTTTATATTTATTACATAATATCGTCTGGATAGTCTTTCTCTCGTCCGTGTCGAATATCCCCTCTGGGCATCCGCGCAAGAAGCTGACCTACTTCGGTTGCCACCAGAAGACGATGTTGATATTGAATGTCTGTCTAGAGGAAGTGCAGCCCACTTCTCAACTCTTTTCCAAGAAATCTCAGCGAGTGGCTGATCGAAGCCGTTCTTTCCGAATGCCTCTCGTCCATTGCAATAAGACGGAAAACGAGAATACCAATGCTTTTTCCAGTGAAACCCAAGGTTGCCCTGGCGATATGACACACGTGTTTGATACAGTGTCGATCGGGTTCTTCTTCCAAACGAAAATAGAGTGAAGTCAAAGAAATGGTATTTCGACCAATGCGAAATCTCAAGGAGAGAGTTGAAATTGGAATTTGGAAACATTACAAGTTCATATTCACGCTAGATATTGAAAATAAAAGTGGAAGGAAAGGCAAACATTGATGGTCAATATTTATTTTAATGTTTGTTTAAAACAAGACAAATAATTTAATAACTCAACGACAGTCTTTAATTTTCTCTGTGGGGAAAGTTGGTAAACTCACTGATCAATCAAGCTAAATTCACATGAAATCTTCTCCTGGATGTTTCCAAAAGATGAAGTCTGTGTGGATTAATAACTTGTAAACATACCACGAAAACATCAGAGTGATATTGATCAATTACTAAGATTAATGCGAGATTATAAATGCTAGAGGGGAAGAAGACTCATTTCACTTTTCAGTTGCCTTTCATCCATCTTGTCTCTGAACTAATGACGTTGTTGTGAGGGAAGTGCTTTAAGTTCTGCAAACAAGAAGAGTTCAAAATTGGGATTCGGTGTCGGTAACTGAGAATACCCTTAGCTGGTTTCATTTCTATACAGACGTATGAAAGTAGTAGGATCGAATTTGGGAGGTTTGGGATAATTCCTAATCATGACTCATACCATTGCAACCTCCTATTAATTCTTCTCGGATCTACTTCCAAACAAGTACTGTGATGAACCCATCCTGCCGCCACGGCAACACACGCATAATCTGCCGACAGTCTGCGCGTTAAATTTATCAATGAACCCCGGAACGCTGGCCAAGCGCGCAGCTCGCGGTCTGGGACCTCACAAAGGGGGAAATACCGTCACACCGAAGTGCGTCGGTAATCAGCTGACAGGTGTGCGCGTTAAATTTATCAATGAAGGGCGCCAAACGGGCACTTACCTGTCAACTGGCACCGGCATTCGAGAACCTCAAGGGGGTAGGCACTCTTGAATGAGGGCATGCACGGGGTTTGCTATTACTACCACTACTTTACAATAATCACAAAGTTTTGTAACTTTAAGTGTCAATCACCTGAATGGCAAGAACACATTTATTGCATTTGATTCTATAATACAATTTGGGTAAGAATTCCCCTTAAACTAAATTATATGTTATTTACATTAAATGACACCTTTCCTATTTTTTACTGTCTTTGGAATGATTACAAAATGAAAGTCTTTCGTTCACCTCTTTCGATGATTGCACAATCCGTAGTCGTCCCCGAAGCAGTCGCTGTCGCGAGCCACACCACGGCAAGGCGCAGCCAACCGGAAGCAGCAGTGCGTGCGGTGATGGTGCTCCTGGCTCCGATCGGTGATTATTGGAGGAAGTCGTCTGACGCCACCCACTCCTCACCAGGCCAGCCTCAATGACTCGGCTGCACAATCATTCCTTCCGGAGGCGCCGGCCCGTTGAAATCGGAATAAATTCCTGATTGTCTTTTTATAATGGGCGGCCTGCACTATGTTGGTCGACCCCAAGTCACTGCTCCCACTACCTCTCATCAACACTGCCGTCTCAATTCTGTGTGTCGTTCTCTCGCCTTCTATCCGTCTTCTGCCAAAAATCCGCTGCTCTCCAGCTTCCTGCGTCGCATCCCCACCCTTTTTCCAAGTTTCGCCCATCGCTCCTTCACGTGATTGGAATTTTGAATATTATTGGCCGAAATCTTAGTTTTCAAAATATTCGACGCGAGTCGGAAGCCGATAGGGTATTTTCAAATTAACCTCATTTTCTGGGCGCCTGATTGGTGGTCTTTGTTGTGCGTGTGTGTACACCGGAGATGAACAAAGCAGTGCTTTCTGCTGTCTTCGTGACGCTTATATGGGTCCTACGGGAACTCTTCAACAGTAGCCGGGATCTCTATAATTTGCTTGTTCCGGTGCCTAGCCGTGCACGTGTACTGGCCGCCGGTTGCCTGAAGGGCTGTCCCCGAGGGACAATTGCACCCTAATCGTAAATCTTTTGAATCTTCTGGCACGCGTTCGCGCGTCTTGCGCTGAGCCGTGTCAAATCAGGGACCTTCCTAATCGGCGTGACAGAGGGGGAAGTTTTGGGTCCGGCGACTAGCAATGACCTCATTGCAGTACTGACAACCAAATTGAAATCTCACTCATCAACAACGAGGGGAAACTGCTGACGCTTTACGGATAGGAAGGAAGGAGTTTTAAAAATTTGCTAGAATGTGTGAAGTGGCCCTCTTATTATGTTTCCTTACACACTTGATATAAAATTTAATTTGTTGTTCTAAATACATAGTAAAATTATCTCCACAACTTTTTGGTATCATATTTATGTAGAGAGTTTTTAGATTGAACTGGTAGCTACACTTTGGATAACTTAACTATGAATTTCTCGACAGCAAAAAAACATTCACATTATACTTGTCATTATCATAGTGTATGGCATGCTATTATTGTATAATTATGTATAAAAAACAGTAACAAAATGTGAAGATCTAATGCTTAACGATGTCAGTAGTATTGATTTGTTAGTTTGTCTGGAAGCTACACTTTGCCTTGATTCTAAAAACCACAAGAAAAAACCATTATGTCTTTCTCGAGGTAAGAAGTGAGAGAGTGTCATCGAACTTTTTTATACAATTCTTCAAAAAATTATAATTCATTTGTTCGAAAATTAAAATCTATGAAGAAACAAACATAAATATTGTAAACTTATTTTATTTATTTTTTCCAATAAATCGGGTTGCTGCTTTACATTATCTTGAATTTTTATATACACTTTTCTAATGAAGCAACAGCATTACAAAATTAAGAAAACAAATTAGAATATAATTTAATAATTTCTAATACAAAAGAAATAACAATGGTTCTTACAATTACTTTTATTTACAACTACAATTATTTACAAAACTACTATTATTAATAATGACATAATGGGATTGGTCTTGTGCATGAGAGGTGTTAATTTCCTCATGCCAGCAGATTTATGTACAGATTTTCATTAGGGTGGGAAGAAAACATCTTTGGGAAATTTGAATTTAATTCTAGGGTTTGTTGGGCCATTTCTATTGAGATTGAAGATGTTTTTGCTTAGACATTGGCTTAGGTTACTTAAATATTTTTTTGAGAGTTTAGATAGAAATTCAGAGAGTGGAGGAATTTTTAATTCGTGATGAATTTGCTCGTTTGTAATACCAAGGAGCTTTTATTGCTAGTCGAAGGAATTTGTTCTGAATAGTTTGTAATTTTTTGAGTGATGACTTGGAGGCTCCTCCCTAAACCGCACAAGCTTTTGATGGTCTTACAATAGATTTATATATTGATAGGGCAGTTTCTTTTCTCAAATGAGACTTTTTGTTGATAAAAGGGTATAGTTTGCCAATTTTTTGTTTTATGGATTTTTCTATTTCAATTATATGTTTTTTCCATGATAATTTTGTATCAAAATGTAAGCGGAGGTGTCTGATTGCTTTAGATTTTTCTGTCCAGGGTACTGGAGTGTTTTTAATATTTAGTGGTGGTAAGGTGAGTATTTTTCTTAGTTCAAAGACTTTGCAAACTGTTTTAGATGCATTTAGAGCTATTCTCCATTTCTGAGCCCACGTTACAAATTTTGTAAAATCAAATATTGAGTTTGATGAGTTCTGGCACTACCTATCATTCAAATTTTCGCAGCTGCCAATCGGTAAGAAAAGGGAGAAAACCCGCGCGACGAAGGAAGGGCGTCGAAAGGAGGCGAAAGGCGAGGGGCAGGACGCGTCGGCGCGGAGGGGTTCGGGTTCCGGAGGATAACCCCGCCGGAACAGAGGGCCATGAAAAATGAAGGGCCTGGGAGGCGGCGTCAACGAAGCAGCCAACTAGAAAGGCAAACGACCTCCCCCAGAGGCGCTCTCTGACGCGGGAGACAGCGGCGTGGCTGCTTGCCCTCCCAGCACAACCGCGTCCCTGTCCGTCCAATCTACGGGCGCCGACAGGCCGCCTTAAATTACCACGCCCGTTCGACTGATGTCACTCCAGCGCCTCGGACCGGGAGGTGCTACGTTCGAGTCCTGACGGCGGAAGGGTTTTCGACACTAGCTTTTCAGCTAGGTCGAATACAGTCGCTGTCTGGTGAGGGATTCTAGCGGCCGGCTGCTCTGATCGGTAGTTTTCCGTGGTTTCTCCGATCAACACCAGGCGAATGCCGGAGCAGTACCCTAACAAAAGGGCCACGGACCGCGCGCAATATTTTCTTTCCCTTCTTTGTCCTATCCTCTCCCCTAATACACATACACTTACACTCGCATGCACTACACTATCACATATTCCGGGAGACCGATCGGGAGCTTAGAGCTTGTCCCGGCTGGGGCGGTGCCCCGCTGGTGGGAGAGTCCTGGTTAGTGGGAAACCCCACTAGCCGACAGTAGGTCGGCGCCGGATCTCGCCATCCAGCGGGGGAAGATCTCCGCCATCTCCCGAGGAGAAAAAACATGCACTACCCTAACGGGACTAATGACCTAAGCCGTTGACGCGCCCGGAAAAACGAAAAAATCAATCAATCAATCAAACGACGCCCGTAGAATCTGCGGGTGCACGATTCATACTGTATATGAATGGCTTATTTAAAAAACAACTCAAGTCAGGTTTTTACCATTTTGACGCAGTTACATCATCTGTAAGTTTACGCATTGATTGAAGTTGATCTAAGGAAAGTCAACGGATTTCGGAAGGTTTTTGGAAAGATCTTCTAAAGCCTTGACTTATTGTTTGTAATGCATAGCCGACTAAACCAAACGAAACGGATATTCGTTTGATATACGATGTTTTCGGACGCCGTCGGAAGAGGTCATTCGGGTTCACTAGGACTGTTTCCGTTCACCAACACTTGTTGGAATGAATCTGGCATATTGATTAAAATTAGGGGTATTAAAATATGTATAAAGTGATGGAGATTATTCCGTAAACAGATGTGAGTACCCACTTTTCTTGATCTGATGCGCATTTTTGAGATACAGTAAACCCTCATTACAACGAATTCCAAGGGACTGAAATATTCGTGTTATAAAATTTCGAGTTCATGTTATAAAATTTCGTGTTATCCTTGTATTCAAAATGTTCGTATTACCGTAATCCCTTGCTGGGACCAAAGTTTTGTTCGTGTTGCGGCGAAATTCGTGCAAATGAGGGTTTCTATATTTCTTAAACCAATTTTAAATGGAACATGTAGTATAATTTCATAGAAGCACCCTGGAGCACTAAGCAGAATGTAATAAAACATATACTAGGATTTTTCTATCGTGGTAGGTGAGGGTATTATCTTCAAGATGAAATAGGGCACGACTTTTCGCCTCTTTCTCGGTCGTGCCGCTAGAGTCGCCTGATCTACAGCTCTGCTTGATCGGGTCGCGAACATGCGACATCTTGGGCCAGAACAGAGAAAGACACACATATTCGTGCCATATTCCATCTTGAAGATAATACCCTCAGCTGCCACGTTAGATAAAACCCGTGTATAAGACAGGTTAGTCAACATATTGAAGTGAGTTTACATGGTATTCTTGATTCTGTAGAACTTGCTGCGGCAAAATGCTGATACAAAAGAAATCATGAAGGATCTCCAGGACGAGGTTAAATACGAGATATTCAACAAATGCGTTGACGAAAAAATTCTAAAAAACGCGTAAATGCAATAAGTAACAAAGAGAAATAACGAAAGACATGAAATGAAAATAATTGTCAACAGAAGGTTATGAGATATTTCAACTATGATAAGTAGATGGCCAAAAATAATAGCGCTTCTTCATTGAATATGATTGCCCAGATACCTTCAGAAAGACAAAAAACATGAAGTGCTTAAAGAGGGGGAAGATTTAGATGTATACAAAACTATACAAAGGTACAAATGAATGATGAAAAACAAATATCTGCATGTACAATGGATCATGCATAATAACTCCGGCATTGGAAAAGGCCGTTTTGGTTACGCAACGCCCTCAGAATGCAGGGACTCGTTTCTCGCCAACATGCTTTCGTTCTCCGTTTGAGAACATTCCGCCAAGAGAAGCAGTTCCATCGCCGACCCCTCTGCTACTCGTATACATATTCATGCGCGCTGTTCAAACGCTAGCTGCGTGAATTTTTAACAACGATAATGCGCGTAAATCCTTCAGGTTTGATTCGGTTCGGTAAGCCCACTACGTGCAATGAAATATTTAAATAAATCCATAATAAACAGGGAGGGCGGAGGAGCAAAACCCTGTGAGTGAAGCGGAGACCAATTCATTTTTCCTCGGGAATTCTACTTAGTTCTCACCGGAGAAACTCAATGCGATCTTTCTTTTTTATATTCTTCTTGGGTCGCGTAGAATCTCCATTGACAAACGGTTGAATTTTTGAGAAAATTTTTTGTAAAAGAATGCTCAATAAATCGATAATGAAAATTTCAACGTATATTCAATCCAAAAGCTAAAAGTAGGGCGTACGAACGAGGATTGTTTTGTTAATGCTTTTAGCATCCAAATCGTACCGTGAGTTACGTACCGTAGCGTACTTTTGAGCCTCTCGCGTGAAATATTTATTCGAAACCTTATTGAAATATACAAATTAGAAAAATAGTAATAAAATAAATGGACATTTGTAATGTATGGATCAAAACATACCAATATTTTACATCGCTATTAATTTGTTTACTTGACATGTAAAAAAGTTCACATTAATGAAATTCCATTTAAATTGTCACATTTTGTCTAGAACCAGAAAAACAACTCAGGGCTCGCAATGTTAAACCAGTTGTCACCTGAATGCTGTTAAAGCGGCACATTGATCTATGAATTGTTGCCAGCAACTAAAGGGTTCCTTTAACTCTGTTCCAGGCATAAGGAGTCGGTGTAATTTTGAAACACATTCAACCCCTGAATTTCTACTAGTGAAGGTCGATAGTGCCAAGATCTTTATCGTTAAAATCCTTTCGAATCTCCCCCTCCCTGCGGGACGGAGAGACAGGAGTCAAAGAAATGACCTCAACTTTTTGCATTTCACATGTTATATTAAGTATGTTCACACCGAGCTTAAAGCTTATCCCCGCTGGAATGGCTTTGGACAAAAATCTAAAAATTCTTAAAGGCTGGATTGCCTTTAAGAATTGTTGACGGGGTAGTGCTTGGCCTCGCGTCTCGACGATGGGTGCTTTTCGACAACAGATACAAGCCGGGTCGAATTTTACCAGTGCCTGCAGTAGAAATCTAGTAGCCGCTCGCTCTGATCAGTAGTTTTACGGAGTTGAAATGATTGAAGGCGTTGTCATTGTCAACAATAGTATTTATTTCAATAATAGCAGCTTCCGATGGCTTAGCCATCATCATAAAAAAACTGATGATGATGACTAAGCCATCGAAAGCTGCTATTATTGAAATAAATACGAGTAGTATTGTTGACAATGACAACGCCTTCAATCATTTCAATTATGTAAATGTCAACTACAACTCACCACTGAATCTGAAGCTAAAGCTAGTCACGTTTTACGGAGTTTATCCCATCAATACCATGGTAATATTGGAAAAATATCTTAACAAACGGGCCATGACCGTGCGCGATCTCCCCCTCCTCTTCCTATAATCACTCATTACTCACGCACACATGAGCTACACTACTACACATGCCGGGGGACCAGTCAGGAGCTTAGTTTGTTCCCGCTGGAGGTTGTTGGCCATTCTTGTTCTTTCCTCTCCTCTTACAAACACACATTTACACTTGCGTAAATTTTAGTGTCTCACACGTAGTAGCTTTAATCTCGAGTCATTTATAAGTTCTCATTTATAAGTTCTCATTTGCATTGCGTGAGTTCGTTTGTTTTCCGGAGATACTTCAGGCGTTCTTAATTCCCATTATGTCTGCGTTTCTCTGCCGCTGTCCCAGGGACATGGCGACGCCGCGGGCGATCATTATTGATTGATTGATTAGTGATTCCGTGTCAACTGCTAAGATCATTATTCACGTAAGTGTATTGTATGTTTTTCTCTGTAGGTGGTGATATTCTCCTCTCGGTAGATGGCGAGATCCGGCGCTTACGGCTATCGGGGTTTTCCTCATTCAGGCATCTCCCACCAGCAGGGCATCGCCACAACCGCGACAAGTTATAAACTCCCGACTGATCTTCCGACATGTAAAGTAGTGTCGAGCATGTTAGTGTACAGGAGTTAAATAATGTCGATGGCTAGTCGACAAGTTCTTCAGACAGGCTCGATGAAATCAAACTCAGAGAGTAAGAATAAACTGAGTTTTATTCTGAAATTAACATATACAAATTGATACAAACTGATACAAATTTCTAGTATGAAGTCTAAACTGGTAGTGAATATCTTACCATAGTTTCGTAATAATAAATACACTTCGTCCCCTCCACTTTCCAGATAGAGGATGGAGAGGGGGTAGGCGTCTGGCGTCGCTAGATGAAGCAACCGCGCTATGGGTGGCCCTTATCAGAGACGCCGAGCGCTGCGCGCGAGGAAGTTTTTGGTGACAACAAGGGAGGCAGCGTTTATGATATTTTTATGTGAAGGTCAGAGGGGCACATTCAATTATTGGAATCTATTACGCCCTATCTGGGTGAGGGATGAGAGCTGTATTTTGAAATATCTTTTATGGGGGTCACAGAGGGCGCTCCTTCCTTCGAGCTAATTGAAGGCGTAAGCCCTATCTTCCGAAGTACATGAAGTACTGCGTACTCCCTGTACGTTGGGATATAACACAGGTGTGATAGTAAGTGGTAAGAATAGAACAATGAACTTGAGAGCTAACGACATTGTTATTACATGTGAAATTTTGACGCGCCGCTAAACAGTAATTGCTCATTCACAAGTTCTCACTTGCATCGAGTGAGTTCGTTCGTGTTACGGAGGTGACGTTCTCATTCTCCATGAAGACTGCGTTTCCCTGGTGTTGTGCCCGGGTGACTTCTAGCCCGCGGCCGCCAGTCGCGCCCGCAGGTGATATCCATTTAATGATTAATTAGTGATTCCGAACGCGTCAAAGGCTAAGGTCATTAGTCCCATAAGTGTGATGCATGTATTTTCCCTGGTAGTATTTAGTCGCTGTCTGGAGGAGAATTCTAGCGGCCGGCTGCTCTGATCGGTACTTTTCCGTGGTTTCTCCGATCAACACCAGGCGAATGCCGGAGCAGTACCCCACCAAACGGGCCACGGACCGCGCGCGATCTGTCCTTCCTCTTCCTTATCCTATCCTCTCCCCTTACACACACACACACACACACTTACATTAACATGCACTACACTACCACATACTCCGGGAGACCAGTCGGGAGCTAAGAGCTTCTCCCGACTCGAACGGTGCCCCGCTGGTGGGAGAGTCCTGGTTGGGGGAAACTCCACTAGCCGACGGTAGGTCGGCGCCGGATCTCGCCATTCAGCGGGCAATGATCACTGTCACCTCCCAAGAAAAATACATGCACTACACTAACAGGACTAATGACCAAAGCAGTTGACGCGCCCGGAAACACGAAAAAATCAATCAATCAATCAAATCCTTGGTAGTAGGCGGTGATTCCCCCTCCCCACTAGATGGTGAGATCGTGCGTCGACAATATAGCGGGCTTTTCTCCAACCACGTATCTCCCATCAGCAGGACAATACTCCAGCCGAGACTGCTACAAGATACCGACTGGTCTCTCTACTTGTGTAGTGCATGTAATGGTTTAGTGCATGTAAGTGTGTGTTAGTAAGCGATAGGGATAAGATCAATGAACTTAATAACTACCAATGACATTGTTATTATATGTCAAATTTGCACCGGTAAACGATTACTCATTTACAATATCCATTTGCATTGATTGAGTTCTTTCGTGTACCGTTCTCATTCTCCACGAAGCCTGCGTTTCCCTGGTGTTGTCCCCGGGTGGCTGCTAGCCCTCGGGCGCCAGTGGCGGCCGCCTGTGATCTCCAGACTGTATCGGCTGGCTGCAGCACGACTCTGACAAAGCGCTTCCCCCGGGCAGCGCCGAACCGTCGACGCTTGCTGCCGGAACCGCGTCGCAGATTTACGACTGCGAAGGCGCTTCGTATGTTCGCCCCCGGCGCCGAACGCTCACGCTCGCTCCACGCTCCGCCCATCACTCTCCGCTGCGCCCGCCCACGCGGGCAGCGCAAGCGGACGGAGCAAGCCTTCGACGTGCGGGGAATCTCCTTGCGCTGAAGGAAGGAAATGGCCGCTAGAGAGAGCTAACTAAATATAATTGATTGATTGGTTATTTCTTGTTTTCCGGTGCGTCATCTGCTGTTGTCATTAGTCCCGTCAGTGTAGTAAATATTTTTAACTTTGGAGGCGGTGTTGTTCTTCCCCCGTAGAATGGTGAGATATGATACCGGCTTTCATGTTTAGCTTGCGAGGTTTTCTCCATCCAGTTATTTCCCACCAGTAAGGCACTGCTCAAGCCTGGATTTGATTGATTGATTGATTTTTTCGTGTTTCCGGGCGCGTCAACTGCTTCGTTCATTAATCCCGTTAATGTAGTGCATGTTTTTTTCTCGGGAGATGGCGGTGATCTTCCCACGCTGGATGGCGAGATCCGGCACCGACCTACCGTCGACTTATGGGGTTTCCCCCCTAACCAGGACTCTCCCACCAGCGAGGCACCGCCCCAGTCGGGACAAGCTCTAAGCTCCCGACCGGTCTCCCGGAATATGTGGTAGTGTAGTGCATGTTAGTGTAAGTGCGTGTGTAAGAGGAGAGGATTGGACAAGGAAGAGGAAGGACAGATCGAGCGCGGTCCGTGGCCCATTTGGTAGGGTACTGCTCCGACATTCGCCTGATGTTGCCTGATGTTGATCGAAGAAACCACGGAAAACTACCGATGAGTGTAGCCGGCCGCATAGAATTCTCTTCTACACAACGACTGAATTCTATCTAGCTGAAAAGCTAGTGTCGAAAATCCTGCCTCCGTCAGGACTCGAACCTAGAACCTCTCGGTCAGAGGCGCTGCAGTGATATCAGTTGATGCACTGAGCTACCGCTACCGGTTCAAGCCTGGACAAGCTGTAAGCTCCCGAATGTGTGATAGTAGAAAGCGAGTAAATGTGTGGGTAAGTAAGCGGTAAAGATAGGCCAAGTAAGAGCATGGATAGATCCAGAGCAGCCCCTGACGTATTTGCTACGGTACTGTTCCGGCATTCTCCTTTCGTTAATCGGTGAAACCAGGAAAACTGCCGACTCGAACCCTAGAACATCCTGGTCAGAGACAATAAAAGAATGACGCGCTGTCTATGGAGTTTTAGGGTTGTGTTCTGTCACTTGGTTTTTACCAGAGAAACCACGTAAAACTGCCGATCAGAGTAGCCTGCGCCTGGAATTCTCCTTTAGTCAACGGCTGGATTCAATTTTACAATCTATTACACCTCGAGTCGAAAATCATGTCACTAGGGTAGCGCAAGCGGACTGAGCAAGCATTCAACGTCCGGCGAATCTCCTTGCGTTGAAGAAAGGAAATGGCCGCTGGAGAGAGCCAAGTTATTTAATTGATTGATTGATTGGTTGATTATTTCGTGTTTCCTGGAGTGTCATCTGCTTTGGTCATTAGTCCCGTCATTGTTGTACATATTTTTTTATCATGGGAGACGGTGGTGTTCTTCCTCCGCTGAATGGTGAGTTCCGATACCGACTTTCATATTGGCTTGCGAGGTGTTTCCCATTCAAGAATCTCCCACCAGTAGGGGACCGCTCAAGTCAGGACGAGCTCTAAGCTCCTGATTATGTGTGGTAATGAAGTACATGTAAGTGATAGTGTGTGTAGGTAAGGGGTGAAGTTAGATCAAGGACAAGGAGTATAAGGTAAGAATAGATTTGAATTTCTTCACTTTAATTCAACACAATTCACTGACAATAGATTTTTTCACTTGAGTTCATTTTTGTCTGCTTCACAGAATTTCAGTCGAGTTTCATTCAGTTCTACCGGCAGTAATGGCTCGGAGCATCAAATGATGTCTCTGGAATGTCACTAACCGGGAAGTCCTAGAGCTCGAGTCCCCATGGTGGCAGGATTTTCGACTCGAAGTAGAGTAAACACCAATATCGAAATCACCCACTGTCTGAAGAAGAATTTTACGGGTAGGCGTCTCTGATCGGTAGTTTTCCGTAGTTTCATTGATCAACACCCCCTGGCGAATGCCTGAGCAGTATCCTAACAAACGGGCTACGGACCTCCGTGCGATTTTTACATAGACATAAACATAAAGATACATACACTCACATGCACATACTTACATTTACACACCAGGAGCGATAGCTCAGTGCATCAACTGATGTCACACCTACACTAACATGCACTACACTACCACATATTCCGGGAGACCGGTCGGGAGCTTAGAGCTTGTCCCGCCTGGGGCGGTGCCCCGCTGGTGGGAGAGTTCTGGTTAGGGGGAAACCCCACCAGCCGACGGTAGGTCGGCGCCGGATCTCACTATCCAGCGGGGGAAGATCACCGCCATCTCCCGAGAAAAAAACATGCAATACACTAACTGGACTAATGACCACAGCAGTTGACGTGCCCGGAAATACGAAAATAATCAATCAATCAATCTTACATTTACATGCACTACACTGCCACCGGAAGACCAGCCAGAGCTTCGAGCTTGTCCGACTGGGACGCTGCCCCGCTGGTTCGAGATACCTGGTTGGGGAAAACCACGTGAGCCAACGTGTAGGTTGGCGCCAGATTGCACAATATAGTAGGGGATGATCAGCACCCACCTTCTGCGATAAAACTGTGCACTACACTTACCGGAATAATGACCTTATCTGGTAATCACAATCAATCAATCACTCGGTCCGGAATCACAATCAATCACTCGGTCCGGAATCACAATCAATCACTCGGTCCGGAATCACAATCAATCAATCGGTCCGGAACGACGATCAATCAATCAACCAATCAATTGGTGTGTCGAAAATAGGCTGAAGCCAAACTAACTTCCGATGCGAAAAGGGCATCATGGGGTAGCCTGTTACAAGGCAGCGTTGTCGCTAGGAAGCCGCGGGCGCCACGTGCGGAGCAGGGTCGCGCGATGGCCTGCAGCCCCGGGCGGCAGCCAGTTTCGCCGGCCGTAACAATGAAAGGGCGCCGGAAGGGCGCGCGTTTCGATCAGTCTCCGCGGCGCGGCGCTCCTCCTCCCAGCCGCGCACACTGGGCCCCGCGCCCCACGCGCCCGGACGAACGCCATCGGTTGGATGATTGATTGATTTTTTCGTGTTTCCGGGCGCGTCAACTGTTTCGGTCATTAGTCTCGTTCGTGTAGTGCATGTTTTATCTCGGGAGATGGCGGTGATCTTCCCCCGCTGGATGGCGTGATCCGGAGCCGACCTACCGTCGGTTAGTGGGGTTTCCCCCTAACCAGGACTCTCCCACCAGCGGGGCACCGGACTATCTCTAAGCTCCCGACCGGCCTCCCGGAATATGTGGTAGTGTAGTGCATGTTAGTGTTAGTGTGTGTGTGTAAGGGGAGAGGATAGAACAAGGAAGAGGATGGACAAATCGCGCGCGGTCCGTGGCCCGTTTGGTAGGGTACTGCTCCAGCATTCGCCTGGTGTTGATCTGAGAAACCACGGAAAACTACCGATCAGAGCAGCCGGCCGCTAGAATTCTACTCCAGACAGCGACTGAATTCGACTTAGCTGAAAAGGTAGTGTCGAAAATCCTGCCGCCATCAGGACTCGAACCTTGGACCTTCCGATCAGAAGCGCTGTAGTGACATCACTGAGCTACCGCTACTGGTACGAACGCGATCGGCAATTGCCTGCCTCCAAATCAACCATTCGTAGATTTTTGATTGAATGATTATGGATTCTGGGCGCATCATCTGGTAAGGTCATTCGTCCCTTAAGTGTAGTGCATATTTTACTCGTTGGAGGAAGGTGGTGGTGGTGGTGGTGGTGGTGGTGATCTTTCCCGCTGAATAGTGAGATCTGGTGCCGACCTACTATCCGCTAGCGGAGTTTTCGTTAACCAAGAATCTGCCACCAGCGGACACCGGCCCAACCGGGACAAGCTCTAAGCTCCCAACCGGTCTCCTGTCGTGTATGGCAGTATTGTGAATGTAAGTGTAAGTGTGTAAGTAAGGGGTGTGTATAAAAAAAGGAATAGGAAAGAAAGATCACGCGTGGTTCTTGGCCCGTTGGTGAGGGTACTTTTTTTGAATAATTTACATAGCTAAGTAAATATAACTCTACATATGTATTTACAGATTTATATGCTTACTTTAAATATAATCTTACATGCTATTACAAGGGAGAGTAAATCCGTTTTCGGGTCCTCAGTCTGGATCTAAATCAGCAATTTTTTTAGGAATATGTAATACGGATATTTGTTTTTGATTCGTGTTTGGTAATTGGGGTTTTTGGTGAGTTTGAAAGGTGATAGGTTTGGGATTTGAGGTATCATGTGATAAAAGTTGGTGGCCAGATATGTGTTGCATTGTTCAATTGGTTCCAAATAAAATTCGTTGTGAAGTTGGTTATTAGTTATGTACCAAGGGGCATGAGCAACTATTCTTAAGAATTTATTTTGCAGGACTTGTAGTTTATGAATGTTAGTTTTGGCAGAATTGATCCAAATTGGGCTGGCTTACTAAATTAATGGTCTTATAATTGTCTTGTAAATTGCTATGGCTGATTTATAATGTATTGGACTGTTACTGTAAATTAGAGGGCGTAGTTCCGTTCCTTTTATTTTAGATTGGCATTTATATGTATTCTCCAAGTTTGTGAGGGTACTACTCCAGCTTTCGTCGAGTATTCATCGCAGAAACCACGGGAAGGGTCGCTAGAATTCTCCATCCGACAGCGATAGAACTTAAACAAGCTGACTAGCTAGAGTCGAAAATCTTGGCATCGTTGGGACTCGAATCTAAAATCTCCCGGTCAGAGGCACTACAGTAACATCAGTTGATGCTCTGAGCCACCTCTCCCGGTAAATCACTCTTGCACGATGAGAGTGAAATGAATTCTGAAGACTTGCGTACTTACGAAATTAAAAAAAAACGATAATATATCCAAGCAAGTGATTTAGTTGAACTTTTTTTTAACTGTCTACATCAATGTTTGATGATCTATTGTCGATTCATTCAAACATTTTCTTTCCATAATTATTTATCGTGAGTGAACATTTTAAAAGCATGAATGAATCAGTGGCTTGAGTAAATAATTTAAGAATTTGAGAATGAAGTTCTTATTCGTATTATTTGTATTTCATTTATCACAATTTATTTAGAGATTTTTAATGAAAAGTGTGCCTTAAATGTCTCTTAAAATAATTTAGATAATCTATCTTAACAGTTACTTGCACAATTAGAAAGTATTTCCTACATGGCCGCGAGCTTGACGAAATGCTTTGCAGGAAAAACCCCTTGGGTGTAGGAATGGCAAAAAAACATCGTTGCTTTTGAAACATCGACGTTTTCCACCAAAAACATCGATATATTAACTTCAATATTTTGCTTTCGATGTTTTCTTCACGCCGATATTTTGTTGCAGAAACATCGATGTTTTTAATTTTTTAACAAAGGGGTTTATAATTAATTTAATAAATGGGTTTAAGCACGTTGTAGTGTAGCAGAAATCCACAGCAATATCGTTGTTTTGAGTCATCCTCTTTATCACGCTTCACATTTCCCCGGTGCAATCTGAGGGAATTTTAAATGGTTTTACTTCGATGGTGTATGAATAGAAGACGAAAAGGTAAAGTGGTGAAATACGATTTTGTTAATTTTATTCTTTACATTCGATAATAATTTTTATTAACATACTACTAACATGCTGCTAACCAAGCAATAAAATGTATCCCTTTCACGTACTGTAATTAAAAATGAATAGGAAATAGCATGTTTATTAGTCTATAATTAAAACATCGAGGTTTCTTCGTTGATGTTTTCATCGGCATCGAAAACCCGTCAGCGATGTATCGAAACATCGATATATCGATGTTTTGGTTAAGTTTGCCATCACTACTCGGGTGTTTGTCGTTTAGGCACACTGTGTGACGCGGGTTGCGGGATGCGGGAAGCGGCCATATTTCCTCCGGGCGAACGTCTATTGTCATCGCGGTTTACGGTCGCGCACCGACGATTCTTCCATCACAAAGATGCCTACTTCGTAGGGATGGGAAATCGGAGGGTGTGTGGAAGCATAACTAAAGATGACAGGCTGTACCAACAAGACGTGACGTGTTGGAAAGATCCTCAGTCTTTACAGGAATATCCCCTTCTATAATACTGTAAAATAATATGTGTGTAATAAAATAATATGTGTTGTTCGGGAATCAGACCGATGAAAATCGATCAAGGGATCAATACTCATGGATTGTGTTTGCCACATCTGTAATCGCTTTTATCATGGTTAGTTACGTAAGTGTGGTGCACGATATATCTTGGGAGGTGGCGGTGTTCCCCCTGCAGATGTGTGAAATTTGGGGCCGTTGTGAATGGAGATCTTGATCATTGGAAGGTATAGAAAGTGTAAAAAGAAATCGGCGAATTTCTTTGTTGGTTATTTGTTTTTGATACGTATTGTGACTATTCTATATTTCTGCTATTTAAGACTGTTAGTAGAGATCTGTTTTTTCTTCAAGATCAAATTTTCAAATGGCTAAAGGCTACTCTTGGGTACATGCGTGATGTTTTTTTAATACATATTTTTAATTAAATGTATTTAAATGCACATTAAAGATATTTAAGGGAATGCTACAATACTTTCAATGGGGGAATTCATTTGTTTCGGGTTGCAGGGCCTCACCAAAAACATTTATGCAAATAACACTGTAACTTATCAGTACAACTGACTTTATATGTTGAATTAAAATATCAGATTTAATATACATTATTTAATATTTTAATTACAGTAAACAGTTAAGTATAAATTATGAAAGTACATTTTTAATTTATAATGACAAAATTGATGTTTTACATTAAATTATTAAAAATAGTAAGTAGTTGGACCCTTGTAAGCATTCCGCATTTTTAAACATTTGATTTTAAAGTTAAAATATCTGTATTTTGAAACTAAACTTTTCGCGGGCACAGCTCCGAAAATCAGCCAGAAAAACCACCCTTTCAGTGTGAGAGAAAACATTGTTATTGCTAAGAGATAGGAATAAATTGCACATAATATAAAATATTAAATTTAATTTTGCACCGTTTTTGAGATTTTGCTTGTTTTTGACTACCCATTACACGGAGGGACTACCCATTACAGGACTTCCTCACTGACTACCCACTACAGGACTTCCCTTCAGGACTAAATCTTTGAAAAAGTAATAGAATCTTCAAACAGGTATAATTTTCTAGACTGGTGTTTATAAAATAAACCTTGCTCCTCATCTATCCCTTCCTCACTTTTTTCTTCTTATTACTTACATATTCTCCCACATGTTTTCTTTATGTTTACTTCTATATTTCCTCAGTTTTCTCAGAGTGCCCCGCGTATTTCTTAATCTTCTTCAATAATCCTGAGTTTTCGCCATGTTTTCCCCCAACATTCTAGACATGTTCCTACGCATGTTTTCCGCACACACACACACATTCTTACATGTTATACTCAGATTCCCCTCATAATTAAGTGTTAATCTCTCCTGAAAATTAGAAAAGCAGTTCTTTATTACTATGTACTATCCTAAACCTTACTGTAACCGCCACAGCATTAAATGTCTTGACGATGGAAATTGGAAATTTTGAATTGCGAGGACCACCCCAAAGAGCCGAACGTGTAATTGATTGCGGATCCGTTGGTATAACGTTCAGCGTACCGGACTGTTGTAACCGAGTTTGCGAGTTGAAACCCGATCGAAACCGTCGATTTTTGAGGGCGAAGAAATCCCTCGTACGCCTTCCTTCGGAGGGGAAGTAAAGCCGGCTGTCCCATGTAGTAGATTTACTGCATGTAAAAGATCCTCAATCCTAAAAGAAGCCTCTGAGCAAAATTGAGATCCGCCAGTTCCGCCCAAGATAATACCTCCTTTCTCCGCTAGGTGGTGAAAGGAGCGTATCGAAATTTGCGTGGTTAGACGGAAGAGCGGGCCTGATGGCCCGAGTCTCGCCACGTAAATTAAGGCATAAACTAAACAAATCGATTGCTTCCCCCAAAAAACATTATTTGCACAAAAAAGCTAGAACATAACTCGAACGCTTCTGATAATAGGAAATATTACCAGGGATCATTAAATAACACGAAAACATGGTTTTAAAGATCTAGAACGCATCATTTCAGTTTAGTGTGATGTTGCAGTGTTGACGTGTTGTGCAGTTGTTATGGTACAGTTTCATTAATGCAGTAATGCCCATTGTTTATCTTAAATAAGTTTGATTCACGTCTCGGAGATAATTAATTATCCAGCAATAGCATACTTAAGGGACTTGAGTTCTTATAAATGCTAGAATACCGTAATCATTTTATCGTGTAATCTTCAGGTGGTTCAGAATAAAAGTTACAGACTTCTAGGGCAGTAAGGGGTCAAAGACATCGCTTTTTATGTTAACATGTGGTGGATTAATTAGATATAGTTGGTCACACACTTTCAAATTTTAATATCGGACGTCGCACCCCTGATTGGTAGGACAAACGCTCTGTACAATTATTTGGCAAGCACACGAACTAGTAGAAGTCGACCAGCCCGTTGGCAGTGACGACAACAATATTTTTGTCTTTATTGTTCAGCTCTGCAGTATCTGCAGGAGGAAGAAGATAACCTTGAGTAAGCGCCAGGCCCAGGGGTTGGCGAGGGCCAGCGGCCTTGGCTACCAGGCACGCACGACAACCTCCACGACCCAGGGGCAGCGGAAGGGCGGGGGTGGAGTCACGCTTTGCAAACTTCCAAAGCCGCTGGATGGCGCGCCACGCCAGGGGGAGGGGGCGTGGGCGAGGACGTGGCTTGGTAGCGCGCCAGAACGCCCCCGCCTCCACCCGCACCAGAGCACGGAGTCACCAGGGGGTTAATTTTCTGAATTAATCCTGTCGGACCACCCACGCATCTCCGCTAGCTCTATCCCTTGCACGCGTACCTTCATCTCGATTATCTCCGCATCTCACTGCCCTCTCCTTCCATTATTGCTGATTCAACAGCTATCGCCACCACTTCTTTACCCCAATCACCGAACCTACTTCCGTCCCTCACACATACACCCAGAATCTCTCCTGCGGTTTAGGCATTTCACTCCCTGCCTTTCACCGGCTTATGCGGCCCAGAGTATCGATTGATTGATTGATTGATTTTTTCGTAATTCCGGGCGCGTCAACTACTTTGATCATTAGTCCCGTGAGTGTAGTGTATGTTATTTCTCGGGAGATTGCGGTGATATTCCCCTTCTGGATGGCGAGATCCGGCGCCGACCTACCGTCGGCTCGTGGAACTTCCCCCTAATTAGAACTCTCCCACCAGCGGTGCACCTCCCCAGCCGGGTCAAGCTCTAAGCTCCCGACCGGTTTCCCGGAATATGTGGTAGTGTAGTGCATGTTAGTGTAAGCTTGTGTGGGGGGGGCGAGGATAGGACAAGGAAGATGAAGGAAAAATCGGCTGCACTGATCGGTAGTTTTCCATGGCTTCTCCGATCAATAGTAGACGAATGCCGGAGGTGTAACCGAGAGAGGTGGCTCAGTGCATCAACTAATGTTACTGCAGTACCTCTGACCGGGAGGTTCTAGGTTCAAGGCCTGACGGCGGCAGAATTCTCGACACTAGCTTGTAAGCTACGTAGAATTCATTCGCTGTCTGGAGGCGGATTCTAGAGGCCGGCTGCTCTGATCGGTAGTTTTCCGTGGTTTCTCCGATCAACACCAAGTGAATGCCGAAGTAGTACCCTGGCAAGCGGGCCACGGACCGCGCGCGATCTTTCCTTTCTCTTCCTTGTCTTATTCCCTTCCCTTCACGCACAATTACTTCCCTTCATGCACTACACTACCCCACATACCCGGAGACAGGTCGGGAACTTAGAACTTTGTGCCGGCTGGGGCGGTGTCCCCTTGGTAGGAAAACCCCGCTAGTTGATGGTATGTCAGCGCCGTATCTCGCAATCCAGCGAGTGAAGATCGCTACCACCTCCCAATGAAAAACATGCACTTCATTAACGGGACTAATGACCCTAGTAGTAAACGCGTCTGGAATAACTAACAATCAATCAATCATTGAAGCCGCCTCCCCACGTTTGCTGGCCTATATCCATTTTGGCAGTTCGTTCTCTCTAATTCTCCTTTGAGCGACCGATCCCGCAACCCTTGCATCGACAATCACTGCTCATCCCGCCTACTCTCTCTTTCTCTCACTTCCTGTATTGTTTGTTTCTGTGGCCCCGCCCCTTTTATGCCCTTCCTCGCGAAAACGTGCTCTCTCTATTACAACGCCATCTCTATGGATACGTTTACCTTCCACACAACCCCCACTTAAGCTCGTGAAACTCGATTCCGATGTGGATATGCGTCGTGGTCTGTTTTACACGAGCTTATTTCGTGCCGGCGCGTGCTGGCACGAACAGTTTCTTCTTACGCCGCCACTGAATATAAATTCATTTACGTTTGTTATCTCTTGGCTTCTATTTCAGACTAAAGAGGATATTCTCGTTTCCCTTCCTTTACCATCTGCAACGAGTAATTGAAAAGTGAACTAATAATATGAATTGAGACTACTTATTACGGTACTTGATAATTAAATATACATGATGCAATGGCTTCCGGCCTTCATTGAGGCATCTTGACATGTGAACTTTCAATTCTGTGACGTATTCTAAAAATACCATATAATTGGATATCTAGATATTCAATGAGTTGTCTGGGAGTATTGTTTCTGATAGGAGAGAGAAAGAAATAATGGAGGAACTCATATTTGCGGAACCTTGCTTTAAGCACATTTACAAAAGGCGAAAATGAGATTACATTCAGTAACCGATTCTTACATAATTTTTTTGTTGTCGTTAGAAAAGAATATGATCCTTTTTCTCCTTTAAGTATTTTGTCCTTCCGGTTAGACGAAAGTATTGCTTTCTTCGTTGCATTTACAGATTGATTAGAACACGTTATCATCGTCTCACTTTTAGCAATAGTGCTAAAAATTGAACTTTCAGCACGTTAGGAATGCCTTGTAGTCGCTGTTTAAAAATATAACTATTTATTAGTTGTTAATTGTTATTTGCATACAAAAGAATACAAGTCCATAAAACAATGGTGAAGCCAGATGATAAGTTGGAGTACTATTCGTGAAAATAAATATTCAACTATTCAGAAGTTATTTCTTGAAAATTATAGGAAACATTGAAACTGTAACGACTTGATACGCGACCTGACCATCTGACAAGAACAAACTCCACGCTTTGTAAAGTTCCAAGCTATTCCTGCGTGTGGTTTTCGTAGGACTCTTGTTAGTTATGTTTACGATGTGAATGTCTTCATTTATAAGGGCACGTTGCCCCCACAAGCGTTTCAGAGGTCGTTGTTAAATGTCACTGCGCTTAAACACGAACATTAACGAGGAAGAGGAGACGTAATAGGTTCTGTAAGCTGCATCAACTCATGAGAAGTAGTATCATTCTGGACTGTTAGCAACTGAAGCGAATGGACGTGACTGTGGTGCTAACATTCACATCGGACCAATGAAACATTACAGAGAATGTTAAGGAACCCCATTCCTGCCTTGTGGAAATTCTGAAGAACTTTTAACTTGACCATAGTTCATGAATGAAGGACAATGACAGAATTCAATGGAAAATTATCGAGTAACAGAAGAAAATAAAAATGTCCCTGCGCAAATTAATAATATTTTTCGTGATCAGAATTATATATTTTACTGGGCTATATATAATTATCAGCCTTATTTGTGGGTCTTAATTTTAGTAAAGCTCATATACGTACATATATTGTCGGTTTTTTCGCATATGAAGTTATAATGTAGGAGGCGTCTAACTACAAATAGTAAATAATGACATAGTTAATATCAATTCTGGATTTAGTGCACTTTCCGGGGGAATATACACCTGTAAAGTTCAAAAAACTACATTTTTAACTTTTTTTTTCTGAGTAAAATAAGGTTTCTCTTTAAGTTCACGAAAGAATTTTTAATCTAATTTTTATCTAAATCTTGAGATACGTTTATAAATATCGAAACTCCCAGTGTTCCTTCAAATTCATCTCTGCCACGCCCATTCCTATACGTTTCATTTCTCGATAAACTTTTCTCGTATTTAAGTCAAAGATATTGGACAGTATTACCTAGATGTACATGTAGAGCTACTGTAGCGTTACAAATTGAAGGCTGCCATATTGTAGGCAACTAGTTCCATGGCAGGTGCTGACAGGCGTGTTGTGTCTGTACGCGCTGAGAGTTGTGGGTATTTCCCATGTAAATTAGTGCTTTAAAGTGCTTTTATCTTACTGTACAAAGATTATTATTTACACATCAATAAAACTATATATAATGAGAGCTTCATTGTTCTGTGACCTAAGGTCCAATATAAAGAAGCATTAGGGTTTCTAGAAACAACTTTCAATAACCGAAATGATACAACCAAAACATGTTTCATTTAGTAACATGAGCATTTTTCATCTAATTGAAATGTTAACCTTAATTTGATTCTAACATACCTGCACAAGGAGTAAGAAAATATATTCGTTATATATTTTCAAAATACGAGACGTATTTCATTAATTTGAAAACTTGTTCGTATTATTAAAAATATGACTACATAACGTGCTAAAGGGAGTAATTTACTGCAGTTTAGAACAGAATATATCCACCTTTTCTACGGGCCCCACAGTACGAGTTTTTCTGTCCAAAATTCACGTTTTTCTTTTTGCCTCAGCATTACATAACATTCTCTATACTACGTATATTACTCCACATGTACGTACGTATACAAGAAAGTAAAAATTAGATGACAGATTATGAGTTTGGTAATTTCAAAGTGTTCTTGAGAATGAATATTTTTGTTTGCCAATCTTTACTTAAATCATTTTCACTTTAAAAAATAATTTGAATATCTCCTTCCGAGAAAGAAACTATGCATTAACTACGGAGGGCAACAAAAGATGTAAGAATGATAAAATTATCTTCGATGAATTGAAAGTCAAACCATTCGGGCTATTTCCATTTACGTTACTTTTAAAACACATTTAAAGTTTTCGTAATTTATTTATCATAGAGAATAGAAACAATAACAATGTGATTTTCGAAGTTTTGAATCCGTAATATCCCGTGAAAAGAGCGTTAAAACACAGTTTAAACGACCGCTCCCACATTTGCCTACAATATGGCGGAGAGCGCGATGTTCATTTTTCTACGCTAGTGCTCGCCTCTCACCATAGGAGTAGTGGGCCTTGATTTAAGTTTCGCGGTGAGTTTCGGAGTTCAAATTCTGCGCACAAGGAGTTTGCAATGTTCTAATCTATTTATTTTCAGACACGTCATAGAATATACAAGAGTTTTGTTTTGTTTATCATTTCAAGCGAATGAGTGGATAGTTTCTGTTCGTTGTTTTCTTTTGAGTAGATACGTATTTGTTGTGATATGTACAGTATAGTTACAATGGCAAAAGGCAAAGTTGTGGTCAGATTTAAGAAGTCTACATTTCTTGGCAAAAGATATACAACAAAAACGACTATTCCTAACAGTCCACCTGAAAGTGCTTCATTAAAAAGGTAAGAAGTAATACACATTTCAGTTCCAGCACAAACGATTTTAACATTACATTTAATGTAAATATTTCATTTCATAGAGAATTAGAAAAGTGTCTTCAAGGTATGTGTGTGTGTGTGCGTGTGCGTGTGGTGCGTGTGGTGCGTGTGTGCGCGTGTGTGTGCGTGTGTGTGCGTGTGTGTGCGTTTGTGTGCTCTCTCTCTCTCTCTCTCTCTCTCTCTCTCTCTCTCTCGATCAACTGTAAATACAAGTGTGAATAAATTGGTAGGTTTTTAGACTAGAATGTGCAAGTATTGTGTAGTGAATGTGAAACAGTTAGTTCCTTTGACAACTTTTTCAAATCAGGTGAAAATAAAGATGCGTATTCTATAATTAGACGTACAATTTATGCTGTGGTATTTAGGGCAGGGTTCAGCAGGATTGAGGGTATTTCGTGGATTTTGAATTTCCTACTCTATGTCAAGAAGTCTACGTTTATGGTGGTGCATGACAGAATTCTAGCTGCATCTAGATGAATACCTGCATGTTGCAGCTGAAGAAGAAGTAGAATTGACAAGTAGCAGGGATAAATCAGTGACTTGTGATGGTAGACGGTTAACCGGAGGGCACAGTTCATAGCATGGCATGTGTACAAGGAGAAAATAAATAATGTGTAGGCTATATGCACATTGGGTGGTACACAATTCAGAAACTTGAATGAAACCATGAAAGGTGAAAAATGGGGTGATGATAAAACACTTGATGG
The DNA here is from genome assembly GCA_964035755.1 of Teleogryllus oceanicus. NCBI lineage: Eukaryota > Metazoa > Arthropoda > Insecta > Orthoptera > Gryllidae > Teleogryllus > Teleogryllus oceanicus. Next base: position 17,381,861 of record CAXIVR010000012.1, on the reverse strand, counting down.
AAAGAATAGATTAAGTGATTCTTTAATAGACAGTTTAATATGAAAATGCAATCAGGACTCACTGTTCATCTGTAGATGAAATGATAAATACCGTTTGGGCTACTTGATATCATATAGTATCATCTAATCAGGAACCAGTGCACTTTTTATACCCAAAATATTCTGAATTGTTGTGTCCGTACCAAAAATATGTGCTTCCTACGGTTGAGAGTTACATTCCAAAAAAATATTCCTTCTGCCATCCATGAAATCTATTAAATCTGGCTTCAAAAATGTAGTGGCAACAATATTAATGTAAATGTGTTGGTGGTTTCACTTAAAACAACAACGAATTCTTCAATTCCAAAATTTGGAAGGTTTGTCCAAAGACTGGATTTGTTGACAATAAACTGTTGAAATACCTGCAAATGATGCAATAATAACATTTAATGATGTGATGAAAGCCAGAATAAAAGTGCTACAAAAGTTTGGGGCTTGTGGTTAGCAATAATTGAATGTTGACGTACCAAGAAAATGACAAACGTATACTTTCTGCAAATAGAAGTGCATTAGAAGAATCAAAAGAGGTCAGAAAATCCAGAAGGAGATTAAGACGGGAAGATGAAGCAAGAAATAATCATAACGAGGACTCTGTATATGTATCATGAGCATTCTGATGCATAAACACATGTTCAACTTTAAACTTCTTTTCTCGTAAGTTTGATTTTTTAAATGGTTTGCAAATCAAGAAATAATTCAGTTTTAAGTTACATAAATAAAATTTTGCCCACTGATGCATTTTTATCATATAATCAGCATTCACTTGAATCTTTCCTCTGTCTTCATTCGAATTTTAAAAAATATCATATAAGATTTTTTGTAAAAAATATAAATGGAAATAATTAATCAAAACTATTTTATCTTTACAGAAGTTAAAAATTCTAGTGAATGTTGTAGAACTGAGTCTTACCTACAGACAATTGTAATCAAAGTTATAATTTACAAATTGAAGAAAGTTATCATCATAATCCTTAGCAGCGACAGTGTACAATATAATGTTTAACTTTTTTTCTATAATTATTTTAGTAATTTTGTAATAAGCAATGGTGCATTACAGTTAGCAATGAATCAAAATGACGTAGATTCACAAAAAAGTTAGCCTCCCAGGGCAATCTGTTGCAGAGATACGAAAAACGTGTTTTGCATGTTTTATTTTTTCTCAGCTTCTATTGCGTGTATCAGGCTGGTAAAAAGTGCAGAGACGGGGAAACATAGTTCAATTTGAAAGTATTATTGTGATTGAATTTTGACGCCAAATCCATATAGAAAAAATAAATACATTTTTAAAATTCATTTTCAACGTGACAACGTTAGAATACCGGCTCAATGTTTCCCCTAAAATGTCTGTTATAACATTCGATAACATATTTTTGTCAGATTTTTAAACAATGTGGACGGTAGTCAAAAAAATATTTTGTGAACCTACGTCATTTTGTATTCTCTTTCATATGAGCATAGCGGTTATCGGTTTGGTTTGGGAGCTTTTTTCATCGCCTTATTCGGCTCTACTACTCGCGCAACTTTTCTTGAACGATGACCTTGCTTCCCCGTCCCTTGAGCAATAAACAGTTGAAGGCAAAAGCTCGCAGTGAGCACTGATGACCACGTTCCAAGCATTAAAACTTCGTTGGCGTGAAACAAGCTAGTAAAAGCTAGTTGCTTTCATTGTCGAGAACTTTTGTTCAGCTTTATTACCAATATATATAGAAATGTTTGAGGCAGGTCCAGGACCTTCAAGGAAGGCACCTAAATCTCCTATATAATGTCCCTGCTGTTGCCTACCCAGAGCGATGACCTATGAACGTATTTATAAACCTCTGCCAGAGGCCTGCCAAGCCTAGCAGTTTGCCAGTGTTCGATTTTGCGATTTATGAACGGTCCCCAGCCAATTTCAGACGCTCTTTGGGCTCTTAGCAAGCCCCCAGATGGCAGGCCCCTTAAGAGCTCTGCTGGCAGAGCTTCATAAATACGACCCCTAGTCGCACACGTAGCATGTTTGGTTTTGATTTTCCAGAGGTTGTCATTACTGTAAATTCTCTAGTGGCCGACTTTCTAACTAATATCCCCACTCCGCCCGCATTTCTTCAATCTATCGTTCAAGAACAGTTGCGCGGGTAGTACCTTTTGAACTCATTTGTAACAATAACCTATAACAATAACCTAAGAACAGTTGCGCGGGTAGTACCTTTTGAACTCATTTGTAACAATAACCTATAACAATAACCTATAACAATAACCTAAGAACAGTTGCGCGGGTAGTACCTTTTGAACTCATTTGTAACAATAACCTATAACAATAACCTAAGAACAGTTGCGCGGGTAGTACCTTTTGAACTCATTTGTAACAATAACCTATAACAATAACCTAAGAACAGTTGCGCGGGTAGTACCTTTTGAACTCATTTGTAACAATACCCTATCCCCACCACGCGCTCTATGTGCAGAACATTTCCGCGGCGCGATCGCCGTTAAAACAAATTATTTTAACTCATGAAGAAAATACAGAATCGGAAATGAAATTCCTCGGGAGAGTAAAACGCTGCACCCTATTGGACAAAATAAAAAACGAAGATATAAGGAAGGAACTTAATATATTTTCTATCAATGAAAAAGTAAATGAATACAGATCACGGTGGGTACAGCACTTAGGAAGAATGTCTCACGAAAGGTTCCCCCGGCAAGCCTTTATGTACAGACCACGAGGAAGAAGGGACATTGGCCGTCCACGACAGAGATGGTGTAACGAAGCCGGAACAGGGAATTTCCCTAATCCGTGAAGTGAAGAAGAAGAAGAAGAAGAAGAAGAAAGAAGAAGAAGAAGAAGAAGAAGAAGAAGAAGAAGAAAATACATGGGTTAGTTCCTCCGGTGCACCGATTTTTGTTCGTTCTGCGCCACACCAGTTTGCGTGACGAATCACGTGACCACAGCACAGGTACATCGTTTGAAAAGCCAGTCCTGACGCTGGCCGCCATGTTGCATGGAGAACGAGTAATGTTGTGAAACATTTGGAAAAGGGTACAAAGTGACAATTTTCAACTCTGAACAACCGAAAATAACACAATGAAGGTGTACAAGATGCAATATTTTAAAGGAAAGCTTAGTAAATTTCTTTGAAAGGCTTGTAACAAGGCGATATATTTGGTATCCGAATGCATTGAAAACTCCCACTATTATGGTCACGCAAACTGGTGTCTGAAGCTCATTGGCCGAAGTCGAATTCAATGCAAAAGATTCCCCCACCCACCCCGTGGTTCAACTGCACAAAATACGCTCGTCGCACGCGGATAAGTCCGTCTCGAATTCCGTTTAAGACGAGTAGTCTTTCCATGCAAAATCTTCATTGAAGCGTTTAGCTACACATCAAGTAACTGCGCGGACCTAAAGTAGTAAATTGTCAATCGTGAGTGTAATTGAACTGTGTGAAGCGTGCAGCTTTATCACGTATTAAATGAAATGTTTAAATACAGTTCTGGTAACTCGCAATTCGCCATTTCTGCCCAAATGAACTACCAGAGGGCTACAGACTTGTCTTGCACCAACAAACTCCGGGAGCGGTGGCTCAGTGCATCAACTGATAGCACTGCATTGCCTCTGACCGGGAGAGCCTCGGTTCGAGTCCCGACAGCGGAAATATTTTTGACACTAGCTTTCCAGCTATGTCGAATTCAGTCGCTGTCTGGAGGAGAATTCTAGCGGCCGGCTGCTCTGATAGGTAGTTTTCCGTGGCTTCTCCAATCAACACCAGGCGAATGCCGGAACAGTACCCTACCAAAACGGGTCACGGACCGCGCGCGATCTGTCTTTCCTCTTCCTTGTCCCTTCCTCTCCCCTTACACACACACACTTACACGAACATGCACCATACTACCACTTATTCCGTGAGACTGGTCGGGAGGGTAGAGCTTGCCCCGGCTGGGGCGGTGCCCCGCTGGTGGGAAAGTCCTGGTTTGGGGGAAACCCCTCTAGCCAACGGTAGGTCGGCTCCGGAACTCGCCATCTAGTGGGGGAAGATCACCGCGATCTCTCGAGAAAAAAACATGCATTACATTAACGGGAGTAATGACCAGAGCAGTTGACGCGCCCGGAAACACGAAAAAGTGAATCAATCAATCTAAAGTAAGTTCCGTAAAAACAAGCGCATTCCAAAATATATTGACAAAGATATAATTACATGGTTAATGCTCATCGTATAAAAGCATAATCATTTGATTTGATACATTGTTGCTTCTTACGTGAAAACGAATAAGATCGTTACCCTGGAAATAAATGCAAAAAACAAGCTCCATCTCAGTATTTGCTTGTGACATGTTTCGCATTGAAAGCAAACCCGGCTACCAGCAAAGCATTATGGGGATCTTTTAAACTAGTCAAACAACTCTTCACGCACAGCGCCCCACTCCCCAGAGCCTCGCGTCCGCCGTCGTTATTTTTAAGCCCCGTCGGGCGCTCGGATCACCAGTTGCTGACGAGCGCGCTTCCAATAGGGCGCTGCAATGTTTGAAGGTCCATGGCCTAAAAGCTGCTAATTCGGTGAAACGACGCCCAAGCTCTCTTTTGAGCTCGGATCTCTGCGATAGAATTGAGCCCTGAATTGAGACGAATCGGCTCATTATCGTTGAGAATGCATGTTTTTTTTTTTTATATCGCCGTCATATTCTTTCCAACCAATGTATTGATCTTCAGTTTCTACTGGTAGCTATACACAAGAGAGGATTGGAGGGGGAATTTCACAGATCTGAGAATACGTTGAGTTATAAAGCTCATACCCTACGACGCCATTCACAACTCTTCACTTACATTTTATGCAGTGTTCTTCATGTTGCTTCTGTTTTAATCTACTGTAAATAATATTCTAAATGTATTTATTTCATTGGTACTCATTTTAAAATATTTCTATGACAACAGTCTTGTTTCGATGAATACTTTTGAAAATTGCTGCCAACAAACTATTCCATTCTCTTGAAGTTCTATTACGGAACAAAAAATTCCAAATAACTTCCTTCTGCATTATTGTTAGAAGTTTGTCATTAGTTCATTCTATGGAAATACATCGGCTTCTGTTGTTTATTCTAAATTTCCTGGCAAGTCTACGTGCGATTTATACGAAGTACAAAGTCTAGATTTCATTCTTGTTTCGAACGTTCCCAACACTGCTTTAATGTGTTTTTTTCCGTACGTAGTAAACGTGACGGCTTTCTTTTGAATGTTTTCTCGATTTGCATTCTAAGTCTGTTTAGATCCCAACAAGTCACTTGTATTTCATAATAAGAGGAGCAAAGGAATATACCAATTATTTCGCGCTTATGAACATTTCTTTAATTTTACAAAATGCAACGATTTACGTGTCTCTCATTTCTTTGTTTATTTGATTCGCCCTTCTTAACTCACCATCTAAACGAATACCAAGGTGATACTCGCGGAAAGAAGACAATAAACAATTGATACTCAGTCACATGGTACTAAGGTCATTCAAATGTCAACCGGAATTTTGTAACAAAGCGTTATTGGTAAGACATAAAACAACAAATGGAGTCCCTTATTTTTTATCATAGTTTCCTTCAATAGAAATACACTTACTTCATCACATAGGAAATTTTCTGATTCCTTCATGGAAAAAGAAGACGACTGCCACAGTAAAAAAAATTGTGCACGTAATTACTGTTTGATCGCGAGGTCGACTTCAAATCTTTCTCCACCTAATGCCTCATTTAATGAACCAACGTATGGTAGTGACATGGGAACAACTGCGAACAGTAAAGTGGGTGTTCTAGAAGTGGCCAGTGCAAGTTCGTGAATTTTGGAACGAGTCAGAGATATTGTATGCGTCCGTGTGTTGTCACGTAGCATGACATCATGAATTGATAGCCACCATCCAATCTACTCGCCGCCAGCCACCGGTAGTCGCCGTCCGATACAAAGGTATGAACACTACCAACACTGATGCAATATGGGCGAACCGGGAGCGGTAGCTCAGTGCATCAACTGATGTCACTGCACCGCCTCTTACCGGGAGGTCCTAGGTTCGAGTCCTGACGGCGGCAGGATTTTCGACACTAGCTTTTCAGCTAGGTCGAATTCAGTCGCTGCCTGGAGGAGAATTCTAGCGGCCAGCTGCTCTGATCGGTAGTTTTCCGTGGTTTCTCCGATCAACACCAGGCGAATGCCGGGGCAGTACCCTACCAAACGGGCCACGGACCGCGCGCGATCTATCCTTCCTCTTCCTTGTCCTATCCTCTCCCCTTACACACACACTTACACAAACATGCACGACACTACTACATATTCTGGGAGACCGGTCGGAAGCTTAGTGCTTGTCTCGGTTCGGGCGGTGCCCCGCTGGTGGGAGAGTCCTGGTTAGGGGGAAACCCCACTAGCCGACGGTAGGTCGGCGTCGGATCTCGCCATCCAGCGGGGAAAGATCACCGCCATCTCCCGAGAAAAACATGCACTACACTAACGGGACTAATGACCAAAGCAGTTGACGCGCCCGGATACACGAAAAACCAATGCGGCGATCGCCTTCAACAAGCTCATGATCTGCTGGGATATTGCTTCATTTGACATTCATGGTAATCGGACGCCGTTTATGGCATTCATTTTCCACTTTATCACGACCATTTCGTCACTTCTAGACCAAATCGAACACATGGAGTTCACTCACAGAAGTATGACTGAACTGCGCTCTGAGTCAACTGTGCTCTGAACCTTTTCAAAATTATGCAATAGACACAGATGCTTTCTGTTCATTCTAGTAATACTGAAATAGCAGACGTGAGTATGAAGGCCTTGTGAATGGCTGTCTCCTCTCTATGTTCCCATTACGGATTCGCAGGAACACCGTGCGTATACACCACGTAAATACGGGAGACAAACAAACGAAAATCTATGTATATTTCAATCGTAAATCTATGTATATTTTTATAAAATATAGAATATTACTTTTTTTAAATAATTGTGTTTATTTTTGAATGTCTTATTACATATATTTTCTCACTTAATACACAAAAATCCTGTTTCTTATTCAATATTTTGATGACTTAATGAACAAGTTATAGTCAGCCGCGGAAGGAAATATTTGGGATATGGTTTGAAGCCGTCTAACCCTCTCATGACTGAACGGGGAATCTAAGGTCCCCCTGTTCTCTTTTTTCCCCTTGTGATTAGGAGAAAAAATAATAGAAAGAAAAAGTAGCAGAAATAGTAACATTTTTTCTCTCGCGTATGCAAATATTCATATTGGACGGAGCGGGTTGCCTTTGCTTGGAGTGGACTGTATTATTGGTTGTTGAACGTAGGTAGGCAATCCACTCAGTCCCTTTCGTCGCTCGTTAGGAATTTTGTAATGATGTGGGTTATCATGGAAACACAATTCTCACCTTGCAGAATAATGTTTAATAACCTTTGAGTTGTCACAATTGTTCTTCACAATAAAAAAAAACTAAGTTACTGTTCTCAATGTGAGAATACAGGAACCTTCCATCTTGGATCACGAAGTGCGAGAACATATGCTCGCCTGGCAACTTACTTGCAACTTCGTGTGAAATACATTGATTAGTTCAATTCATACACAATGCTGAACTACAACAAATTGAAACAATGTGACTTTTCACTTGGCCACAACATAAGCACAGAATATTACTTTCTGTATAAGAATTTACGTGATCTTTTAACACGGAGCCCGAGACATACTTCTCGCAAGGCTGCATCTCAGCGACTGACTTCTTTTCGGTTGCGGGTACGCGAAGAGGGGATTTGAACTGATTTGAACTGGCCAATTAGCGACTGCTTTTCCAGCGGTTGCAGTATGGCGAAGAGGGGTGAATTTGATCAGTCCAATTGGCAACTGCTGGAATTTAAAAATGTTCTGGAAGGCTTTAGAAGGTTCGGGTGGCCGAGGCGAATTATCACGCGGCGCGGTGGTGCCGCTCGGCTTATGGAACTTTCCATGCCGCGCTTCCGGTGTTGCCGCCTAGGGCGTAGGAAGTGTTTTATTTATACCTCATTTTTCTGCTCTTGCGTGTGGGCCCGAACACATATATTTGAAATATTTTAATACACTTTTCATAATAAAATGGTTTTGAATTACATAAAAATGACTCTGGGGAACTCCAGATTTCCCTAATTTGCCATTCATGTTCTTGATATTTTGGTGTCCACATTCATATTTCTGTTGTATTTGACCGTGGTTTCATGCCTAATATTACACTATTGTGTTGGAGATATTTGTAAGTACTGATAGGTAGCGTTTATCTTCTGTTTTACTCTCCAAGCAGCGTTTTACATTCTCAGTTGTGTTGCGCCAGTTGTATGAAACTGCGTTTACGACAGTTCTGTGTGAGCGAGATATTAGACAGTGCATTTAAGAGGTAGATATTTATTTTACATATTTTTTAAACATTCGGTAGAAGTGTGTCCACGTGTTCTTGTAATAATAATAATGATGTGAAATTACAAAGTTTTAATTTAATAGTTATTCCAAAGATGATTTCATAACTTAGATGAGTATGCAAAAACATTGTTTTTTCAACATTAACAGGGTCCCCTACATTAATGGCTGCATTTCAGTATCATGCTTGACCATGCAAGGGTTAATGAGAGGAGTAATGAAAATTCTTATTTCTGATTTATGGTTCTTGGAGTTGCAAAATAAGAAACAAATTACCGAAATCCGTGGTATATTAATCGGGTAATTTTCCCATAATAATTATTTGTATTTATTCAAAATGATATATTATTATTGCGTTATTTTTCCCCAAAATATGTATTCGATGTTTTACACATTACTATTTGTGAAAGTAAGTAAATTTTCCTGTCTCAAAAAATCATGAATAACTTCACGTGTATAATTCAATTTTTGCCGACAGATTCAAAAGTACGTCATATAATGATAAAAATAAGGCAACAGTAAAAGAGACTTATTTGGATGCTGCTCGTTGTATTTTTATATCTGAAAAACAATTCTGACGAAGAGAATTAGACCTTCACCTAGTTTCAGGAAAAATATCGCCTCAAACCACACTCGGCGTTCGCAGTTGAAATATCTGGAGCGCAGCGTGCTGTGCAGCCCAGGAGAAATGGCGAGAACTTAAATGCGTTACGCAACTAAATTACGCACTCCCCCGTGTGAAACGGTGAATTTTTTGCACTAAAATTCGTTTTTCTTGCCCCACCACAACACGAGCAAACATCTGCCACCTCGACCTCGCTCTCGTAGCTTTCCATATAACGGGGATAGGACACAGTTCCGCTCTAAAACAGTCACAATGATATATGAAAGTATCGTATGACGCCACGAAATGCAAATGGAGTCATAACATCGCCTGTATGCGACTTTTCGTAACAGCCAACACTAACGTAATACAATTATCCTGCTAGCCAAATAAATTATTTCGCCATACCTTAAAAGCAACAAAGACGCTCAGAACACGATATGCGAACTCGTTATTCCATGCCTCATCACTAAAGTTTAAATAGAAAAGGTGATAGGTTCCTTTTCAGGTGTCGAGTGAGGTTTCAAGTGTCGAATATATCCCAATTCTAACAAGTATTATAAGAATATTAATCTTAATGTGGATTATAGTTTGACACTACTCTCCGAATGAGGTTTTGATTACATTTTAACACATACCAAAACACAATCGCATATTAAGAACAAGGTAAGATAATATTGCACAAACAATATTTTCTAATTTGCAAGGTTACGCAACATTATTATACTTACGAATATGGAAATATATTCTGCTAATAATTCACCCATTCCTTTTACACAGTCAATAGATTGGCGGGCATAGAGACGCTTTTGAGGAATATTACAGATATATTTTAAAAGACAAAAAGTAAATATAATCAATTGGATTCCTAAAAAGTTATCAAAATTCCATTTGTATATCTGCTGATAAACTTTAAATTTACAAATTCTGATTCAACACAAAAATCAGGTGCAACTATTTAACAATCCAAAATTATTAAAAACTGTAAATTAACTCTTCTTTCAGTTAAAGTGGAAAAGTTATACAGTAGCTTTGAAGCTTTGCAACTTCATCGCAACCAAAATCAAGTCTATTATCTTTATTTTGTCGCTCTCCATGTACAATGATGTAGAAAAGATAATTTTCTAACTGTTATATCCACAATACACTGCGTTTGTAAAAGAAATTATTTATTCATCATGTGTATACAAGGCAAATTCTCTAGATATAATATTCCCCTCTGTTTGCCTTCTCTGCTGACGTCCCGTCTTGGGTACGGCCGCTGCGTCGATCCATGTGTCTCAGGCTCCGGGCCCGCGCCTCCACTAGGCCGGGCGTCACGCCGTCTCCCACGGCGTAGATAAAGAGGGGCGGTAGGTTTACCGCCACTGCCTCTCGCTGCTCCCGTGTGCGCTCCTCCTCCACGGTTCCGCTCTCACTGACTGGATCCAGACTGACTTGCTCGCTGCGAGGGGGCTCGCTAAATACCCCCGTAGGGCCGCGGCTCGCTGGCTGGGTCCGCCGCCGAGGACGGCGGCGAGTCTCTGCCCGCCCATTCTGGCGTGACGGCCCGCGCGCTTCCCGCCATTACGTGGCTCGGTGGCGGGACTTGCGAATGCGCGCGGGCGGTCACAACCCTAACTACTAACACTATATATCTTTTTCTAATATTTATATTTTTTATACTCTATTCAGTCTTTGGAACGTAACACTACATGTGACTTGGGAAGGAGCTGGAACATAGCACGTTGTGGATGTCGCTGGCACGCTTTTCTCCGGAGGCACATTTCATCTTCGACAAGAAAAAGGAGAAGCCAAATCTGGCGAATAATGGGGATGTCTGATCGCTCGGACGTTCAAACTAAAAGCTTCTGAGCGGACGCATGGTACATGGCGGTTGTGAGCGGTTGAAGTCACCCCCTTTGCGAAACAGCTTGTTTTTACACAGCGCTTTTCATAGAAAATGTTCGCATTAATCTTGGATACTGAACTGACACTCATAATTTGTCTTTAACGGATCAACGTAATAGAAAAAGATGTAACAATTACTTAGAGTACATGTTGCTCGTCTTACTTCAAACCACATTATGTTTAATAATCACGTGCCAACACCGGCCATACCGGCATGTGAGAATATAAATTTGAGGGGGAGAGGGGGCGTTAACGAACGACCCCCGAATAAATTGCAATATAACTGAAGGTAAATATTTTAAAAATATAATATCCATATATTCGGTAAAATACTAAAATCATTTTCTGCATATTTGTGTCAAAAATGATTTTTAGTTTTGACGTATGACAACAAAGGCGACATTGACGACAAAATTGCGGCAGGCGACAAAATTGCAAAAAGGCGACAAAATTGACGACAAAGGCATATTTATTTTGAAAAGTTTTTGTATTTACGGTCCTTTCCTCAAAAAACACAGATAATCACGACCTTCCCTTGGAAAGTTAGTTCAACATTCATTACGTTGCTCGGATTCCACAACTGTTATCTTCGTTGTCAATAACTAAAATAAGATTTTATAATGAAAATGAGCAGGCCTGGCTAGGGTTACCAGATGAGAACGGGGGTGAAAAAGAACAAATGAGTTCGCAATGCAGGAGGAAAGCCGGCCTATTAACACTAGAGGTGCTACGGAATGGCACAGACTTTCTCGTACCAATTTTTTCTAATTTCCTTGGTGTGGTCTGGCATTAAGGTCTTGCTCCAGTCTCTGACCAGCTGCCATCTATCGTTGCCGAAAGTACATTTTTTGTCAATTTCTCAACTTTTTGCTTTCCTAGTTGTACAACAGAATTATTACTTCAAGAATATTAAAGAACACTCATCTCTTTCCGTCTCGTCCCTCGTCATACTCTCCGTAAAACAGACGGATTCAGCGTAATTAAAATGGTCAGAGACTTTTGTTTACAAGCAAGTGCTTTTTAAGCGTATGTGGCGGGCAAAAGGGCGACATTGGGGAACTATTTTTCAGAATGCTTGTGTAGAGTGAATGAATAGAGTGCAAAAAATTGAATTCGGTCATTGTAAGTTTCTAATTTCTTATAAACAATTACATATCTCGGGAACGAAATATGATAGCATAGAAATTAGGTCATGAGAAATGAGGGTCAAAAACTGAAAGATTTCAGGGAGCATGCAACCGTTCATCAGTTCATAGGTGCCCATATAATAGGAATGACGATGGTGGAAATGATGAAGCTATCAACGATGATCGCAATAAACATGATGCAAATTCATGGGTGAACCATTTGCGCATTCTACCCCCTTCACCCAATGAACTTTATGCTTCCGTTTGCGTCACCATATTTTAAATGCAGGTAATTTTAAGATAGAGGTAATTTTAAATGCAGCCAAATACCAAAACCTCAACCAGCAATCCCAACAGTTTATTCCCTCAAATGAAGATTAAAATTCAATAGCATCTAAAAGAAAATAAATTATATAATTGAGTCAGAGAATTCTAACCTCAATTTGTCAAAAAAGTCCAAATCCCCCCCAAAAAACAGCATGTAAAGCAGAACTCCCTCGAAAGACCTTATGTCAAACAAGTAGAAATATTTTTTTAAAGAGATATCAAAACAGATATCACCTAGTTAAAAAGATATACAACGCATTTTTTAAAATATTGCGTATTTTATTTCAAATACAACTTCATAGTGTTATTTTGGTCACTGTTGAAAATTGTTAGTATATGCTATTATGTTTCTCAACACTTTGCACTTGACACGCAGCCTGACGGCCAGTGTGAAGCCTAGCTTTTCAAACGTAGTGCTCGTGTTGTGGTCATGTGGTTCGTGACGTATCTCGAGCTGTTTTTGAAAATATATATTTTTAGCACTTCTGAAAATGCACGAATTTGAGACAATTTTTACAGGAAACTTTTGAGTTTTCGAAAAATTAATTCTAAATTATTTGAAACATATCCACTAACAGATGTTGCAATGTATAAAAAACGTCGTAAATATAAAAATTAACGTGGTGAGACATACTTAAAAGTACTTGTAGAATTACTTGTAGAATTTGAAAAAAAAAATGAAAATAATAAATCAAAATACTTTTAATGTCACTTGATTCAGAGAATTTATCACTATCGCTCATAATTTAAAAAAAGTAGGGCTCTTTGAGAAAAAATATCGCTCGAGCGTTTGTTATAATGTGGAATTTTTAGCTCATTTTCAGAGAAAAGTTTTGAGTATTCTAGAAACTTTACATTCACAAATTACATTTATATGAATAAAACAGAATACAGCAAAAAGACATAGAAAAGGTTGTAGTCATATGATACAGTGATCTGATTTAGATCTATACCTTCGAAAAATGGAAGAAAACATTTTGAGCCGTTTTTATAGAAAAAATTATTTTTAATGTTTTTATTGTACATAATATATCCTACATTTCACTCAATATTACGCAAAAACTAGTAAAATTTTCTAAAAAGTGTAGATGACTTTAATTAAACAACTAATTATGGAGAATACGTTTCATTTGATGAAACAAGTGGTACCTTCCTTATGACAGCTGTAGTGATACGCCGAAACCAAAAATTAAACTTTCATGATTTTCGGAAATTCAGATTTTACAGTGAAAACAGGACCTACCCGCCTTTATAAGTGTTTCACTCTACTCTTACCCGAAATTTTAAGAATATTTGTGACGCTATTTTTGAGAAAATTTTTAAAATGTCCGTGGGGCTTTATGTGAAGCACTCACAAAATTTAAATAATGTTTTACTACTTCGCAAAGTTTTGCGTCGATCACATCTACTGGGGAATATTCATTATGTAAAAAAATCATACGAACAGTTTAGACGTTAATGTTTTTCACAGACGGACGGGAATTCCAAGAGTTTAGTTAATTGTCATTTGACTTGGTTCGCATTCAGTGTTTATTGATGTGACGCTGTAAACCTTGATTAACTTATTACAAAAATACGTTTAAATTGATTTAGCATTAAACGGTAGTAGTACACATAAACACTTGACCATCCTAAACTATTGTAGTGTGCGGCAGGCGAAATTTTTTACCTCACTCGATAGTTTTACTTCTTTTTTTTTATTTAATAGGTAATTATTACAGCCAAATTAGAAAACTTGATGCAATGTGGCTAGGCCGAAGGCCTTTAAGCCATTACAATACCTACATTCTACCGCATTCTAACCTTTCGCCTTCTGGCATTCACCCCAAATGGTTTCTCCATCGCATCAAAGCCGCGGAAACGAGACCATAAGGTACGGCTGAGGAAAAAACCCCTGAAGGGGAAAAAACCTGTCGTCAGAAGCCGAGTACATGCTACTCTATCCGGTATATTGATTCAGTGGTGAGGTGTAGTTGACATTTACATAATTGGAATGATTGAAGGCATTGTAATATTGTTGACAATGACAACGCCTTCAATCATTCCAATTACTCTATCCGGTTTTTAAACTATTTATTTATTTGGCGCGGGCGTCAGGCATTCTCTTTCCAGTGTTTGGCCTCCACCGCACCTGAAAACAAACAGCACCACAGAAAATCGTCCGCACCAACGCCTCTGCCCTATTATCATTTCCGATTCCCACTTCCCTTCGCCCCCTAATGTGTTTTATTTTAACCGTTTCCTTTTGTTTTATTTTAATTTAATTTAATTTGAATGTATTTACCTTATTTTAATTAATTTAATTTTAATTTATTTAACTTAATTTAATTATTTTAAGTTAATATATTTATTTTTATTGACTTATTTATCTACTTATACTTAACAATTGACAACAATTTATAACTTTTTTTTTGTAGTGTTTACTAAGGAGTACTTTGTACTGTTTACTAGTTTTACACAAACCAGAGAGAAACGAGGTAAAGTCGAGCGCCGTTGGCAGTCGTTGCGTTGGTGAAGCGGCAGCTGGTTTTAATTTCATGCCGGGGAGTAACATTTAAAGTTAATTTTTTCGAAGCGTTTTTTAACACTATATTTGCCATTCTTCGTTAATACCAACATAGATTCTGAGGAATATTTTTGTAACGGGAGTTTCTGGACACCCTATATTGAATCAAATTTTTAATTTATTTCTCATTCTTACTGTAAATTATGTCTGAAAAACAAAACCAGCTTTTATCTGTGTATTATTCAACTTTTTTTTAATCGCGCAAAGGGTCGAAGATTATTGTCACATAAATGTTTGTTGTTATATATGTAAAGCTTTATTACATATATAAAGAAAAGGCCAAAAATGCAAAATTCCGCGTCAATATTGCTTTGTGAAGAATTCATATTGATAAATGTATCGAAGAAAACATTGTGGTTACGTTATAATCCACATATCCTGAGTAACATTAGAACTGACAAATTTGAGACTAACAATCTCTGTTATGTTTCTAAGAGACATAGGTTTTAGGTCGTTTTTGAACATATTTGTCTTATAGCGACTATAGTGAATTTTAAACTGTAGGGGGAGCTGTAGGGATACGCGTAATGATCCATGCCCGAGGCGGAATTCGAACCCTCAACCATTGAAGCCAAGGCAGCTTTGTCACTTTAGATAAGACATGTAGAGTAAAATAAATTACCTGCTTAAAGAATTGAATAGAACAGTTTTATCAAGGAATCCACCACTAGTGAACTCAATGTACTCCTTATGGCCCCTTGATAGGCAACGTGGTGGCTTATGGTTGTGATGGGCAATCTTCCGCAATCATTATAAAACTAATAAATCACATCCAATATATTTACACAGGAAAATACACAGACGGGCGAACACACACACGCACATACAAAGAGACGGTCGGCGAGGCACACCAACACGGACGAAAGAACAGACACACACGCGCACACAGGACAGACGCACTCAGACGGGAAGACAGGGATGGGTTGACGGAAGGACAGAGAAAGACAGTCATTTTTCTGTCAACCACATTTCGGTATCATGGATCCTCAAACATGGATTCTGACTAAACATCGTGTTAATAGGAAGTAATTTACCACATATGGGAGCAAGATTAAAAACCTTTTCATTTTCATTGCCTTACAATAACAGTTTTTTTTGAAATATCATTGATTTCTGCCGCAGGATTACAATACTTTCTGTTTACTACGTAAGTACGTAGTATGTCGAGAAAGTAAAAAGGTATAATACATTTTCTGACCTTTGCTTAACGTATTAATAAGTACATTAAAGAATGACGTTAAAAATTAAATTTTCGCAATTTACTTTTCTTTATTTATTTTTTTTACAAATTAGTAACGTGTGGCATATTTTAAATCACACACACTTCTGGAAGAAAATACCTTCTGTGCTTCTCTTCTTTTAAAGGTGAGAGTACGAAGAGCTTGATAACAACACACGCTTTAACTTGCTTTCTACAACTTCACTGCTTACATTACTCAATGTAGCGGCAAACAAAGCGGTACCATGATCTCTGCCACGCTCACCAGTTCCATTCCACCGTGGAAACAGAACGCTTGGAGTCAGTTGAAAAATGCACTGTAAATCACATCAATTAATAACATACTCAGGGGCAACGCAATCAAGTAATTACTTGTACATGCCCCAGAGGGACACAAGCGTGACAGAGAACGGTAGCGTTCCACACTGTGTGTGCCGAAGGGGAGTCCGATGGCACAACTAGTTCATGTTAGTTGCTGTGCTACATAACTCGCTGCAGTTAGAACATGTTGATATTGAAGTTCTTTGACTAACAAAATATTTTACGAATTTAAATCCATAATGTTTTATTAGATTATGCCTAATATATTTTGTATAAAACGAAAAAAAGATTGTAAGATTTTTCAATTGTTAAAATTGCAACGAATTAATTTTTATTAAAATAATAGTAATTTTTACACAATAAATAGCACAAAACTTGTGACCTTCAACAAGAAAACTATTGCTGAACGAAACTGCTTTTTTATTATACATCAGCACAATAAAACACACCAATTTTCAGGACATGGCCTTTGGAATGTTTCCATACGGAAAACATCGGACGAATTGTGTAAAAATATTTCATATAGTTAACTTGGCTATAGGATTGGTTGCTTTTTAAAACATAGCTAAAACGACTTCCTCAAAATTTACTTTTCCATATCACACTGCTTTTTCAAAGCCCTCTTTCTTCTTTTCATTTTTTCTCTTCTCGCGTAGCAATGTTCACAGAACTTACACATTCATGTAATATATTACACCAGAAAGTAATCATGAAGTGAAGGTAGGTAAAATAAATGAAATTATCTCGTATAACACTGGTATAAATGAAATACTTTAACAATGATCTTTTCGAAAATGCCCCAAAACCGTTGTATATTGAAAGCCTTCAATCCTCTCCTCTCACAATTCATTTTATTATTTTTAGTTATATTCCACACCATTTTACGAGTTGCTCAGTTATTATTATCTCAGGGAGTTTTCTTTTTTTATCGTGTTTTTTTTTTATCTCAAGGATGTTTCTTATTTTAATTCACTGGGCTTGAAAATTCACCGCACTACAAGGTCTCGGTTGATATATTTTTTTACCTAATGTATTTATATTATTAATATCTCATAACATAAATAAAAACATTTGTTAAAAATTTCTTACGTGCAATAATGCCTGATTGCATCATTTATTCTTTCTCAACTGCTTTGGAAACAATCAGACAAATAACATACATCAGAAATGAAACAATAATAATAACAACAAAAACAACAACAATAATAATAATAATCATTCAAATTGCAAAGTAAAAATTATAGTTGACACCAAATTAAAATAAATCACACCCATTCCTCTGTCACTCGCGCAGATCTGTGCACTTTACCAACTGGTTAACAATTAATAGCCATTGTTTTATATTACTTTAGTAATGGCGGACAATTACTTTAGTAATGGTCATGGCGGCGGCTGGCAGAGGAGGTTGTGACGGCACCTAGGGGATGGTGGTGGCGTCGGTAGTGCTGTTTATGACGCTGACTATGGGCGTAGCGGCGGCTGACAGGGGAGGTAGTGACGGCGCCGGGAGTAAGGTGGGGCGTCGGTAGTGCTGCTATGACGCTGGGATGCGGCGCGCTGGCAGGAGGTTGAGGACGGGAAAGTGGTGGCGTCGTATGTGGGGGAGAAGGTTGTGGCGTCAGTACTGCTGGTTATGACGCTGGCGATGGCCTTGGCGGCCGGTGGCAGCGGAGGTTGTGACGGCGCAGGGGGAGGAGGGTGGCGTCTGTAGTGCGGGTTATGACGCTGGCGATGGGCGTAGCGGCCGGTGGCAGCGGAGGTTGTGACGGCAGCAGGGGGAAGAGGGTGGCGCCTGTAGTGCGGGTTATGACGCTGGCGATGTGCGTCGCGGCCGGTGGCAGCGGAGGTTGTGATGGCGCCGGGGGCGAGGTGGAGGCGGTGCCGTCGGTGGTTGCGGCGGGTTGGGGAGGCGGGGCCGGCGGCGGCGGCCGCGTGACGTACCTCCCAAATCGAATTACCGGCGGCGCCTGTGTAATTTCGCTCGCCGACGGCGCGATGACGCGTGGAAACGGTGTGTGTGTGTGTGTGTGTGTGTGTGTGTGTGTGTGTGTGTGTGTGCGATCGTAGAGGCCGCGACCCCGACCCTGCGCCAAGCGCCATGGGCTTCAGCCTCAACACCCTGTGGGCGACTGGCCATTGTTTGCTGCAGATGTACGTGGGTTATGATACGTGAAAAGAATTGAAGATTAAAATGAGAAACATATGGATGTATTGTCAACGAAGCAGTGGACAAGATGAACTGAAAAAAATATTGAAGAAAATTGCACAGGGTGCAACTAACAATGTAAAGAAATACGGCGGCATACAGATGAGCTGTGTTTTTAGGAGTATCATTTTTTAAAGAATGCAAATAATAGAGGATATTCTGTTGTTATTCACTCATTCGTACCAATGGAAAAATGCTGACGTGACGAAGTGGCGTCGATAAATCTCTGGAATATTTGTTATTTATTGTGTTTTTTTAATTGTTTTGTTTTGAAGTTATATATGCATCATTATAAACTAATTGACTGCACATCATATTACAATTCGTGAGTTACTATGTGTATATAACGTCCCATCAACTTTATATACCACCAATATTTACTAAGTGACCCTTTATATTAGAATGATTTTCCCTCAACAATGACAATTTATAGGGTATCATTATAAGTTAATTTTTAAATGTCGTTTTATTGACTTAATGTTTTTAATAATTGTTATTTTTATAGAATTTTTCATATCCATGATAGGTTTTTAAAAAACGAAAATTATAGTAAAAAAGTGTTTACGTTAATATTTCCAGGGTAAATTTGCTATAAAATTCTTACGCAAATTCTGAATGACGTACGAGCGTCGTGGTTTGATTGTTTGGAAGCAAAAAGGAATATTACTGGAAAATTGAAGATAATAGGTGTTTCCATAGTTAGGGGGACGCCTCAATAAGTAATTAACTTTAAGTACTTTTAAGTGTGACTGAAATATCCCTCGATATTTGAAGAAAGTAGTCGAAAACGAAACCGTTTGGAACGTAATAAAGCTAGGAATCGCAGTATTGACTCGCTGGACGTGATTAAAAACGCACACCTACGCATGTAACCCCGTGGCCCAACATGCACCTTCAAAGTAGAATGAATTCAAGAGCTACACGCTGCATTTGGTTTCAAGCGCTCAGATTAGCCTGAAAGCACAGAGGCTCGGGGGAGTGCAAAGCTGTGTTGTCGAAGAGTAGCTTTTACTCCGCTCTTAGCCACCCGTCTTTCATCCAGCAGAATAGATTGCTGCTCACAAGAATTTCATTAGATTGAGATTAGTGTTCGAATAAGAAACAATATCATATACATTTGCTTTTATTATTATTTACTTTCATTTATTGTCTATAATTACTTTTGCATGTGAAAGGAATTCTCATCTAATGGTTAAAAAACGAGATTAATTAGAAAATCATTTAAAAACACTTGGGAATCAAACTGACATTTTTTCTGACCCAAGCAAACTTACGTTTAAATAAACTCGCTGGTTACCACAGATTTCTTGTGGCAATCAATATGGATCGGTAAAAAAATGTTGTTTTACAATTTAAAAATATATTTAGGGTAAATACATTTATTAATTGTGGGAGATAACATCTTTTTTACCTATCCTTACATTTAAATGCAAAATGTAGGGAGTTATGTGTCTAAAGTTGTTGACCGATGGAGTGAAATGCAGATGTCTCACTTCTTTCAGCTTCTGTTACTTGATTTTTCGTTGCTTTTATACTACAAATTGAACGTTTATCAGATCCAAAATTGAACATGTGTCATGATTTTTATTGAGAAATTTAGAGAATTTTGGCTTGAAAACATGATTCCAATGACCATAATTTATGTCAGAAATCATTACAATAAGTACACTTCCTTAATAATTTACTGCTAGTTCGACTCGTAAGTATTAAGGTCACGTAACTTCTCCAAACTTATTAAACATATGGCACTATTGTATTTGACATGATGTCTACAAATTCTTACTCCAATCTATATAATAATTAACATAGTTTTTGTGTTTCCATTTTCATGGCTTATTACTTATTACCTAGTAGTAAGTAAGTATAGAGGGAGAGTAAAGAGAGTGTATGATGTCAAATGAACTACAAAATATCAACAAGAAAATGGTGGTATCACTTACCCTTGAATAAATTGAAAAAAATAATATACATTATATTCGCTGTGTTTTTATTGCATCATTTCAAAACAATTTCCTCGGAAATATTCTTCTTGAATTGAATGGAACCTAATTTATTAGAAAATTGTTAGTCCATAAGTCTTTTTACTAGAAAACTGCTATAAAAATAAAGTAAACTTTGCAGGCATTACCATATTTAAAATATGAAAATATAATTGCGATTGTCTTAGCCGAAATTGTTTTAATTTGATACAGATTTCCGATCACTCTTCAGATAAAATAGAAATATACTATCTACATACTACGATAATATTATTACGGTCTTGATACCTTTTAATCTCAAAAACGTTATATTTCAACACATTATAATAAGATTATATTAATCTTGGTGAAATGAAACATGGTTGTTTATGTATCAGGATCATGCTAGGAAGGTACGCGAATTCCTCCTAAAAAGCGTCTTTCGTCTATGGTAACTTAGACCCTAGATAATTTTCTGGAAATTATCCCGATCCCAATTAAAAGGTTTTAAATAAATTATTATTGCGTGTCTATTGCAATAAGACTAAGGGGACAGTACCCTTATCAATGAGAACGTAATGGTTAGACTTTTGAAGTGACATTCTTCATCTACGAAAATGTTTGACAAATAATATTACTCCAAGAAAAATATTATCTAATTCTTAAATCGCAAACGTCACTAATTAAACTCACATTCCGAGAGATAAAATATTTTAAATTCATATTTTTCTTAAAATACTTTATAATTAATATTGTTACGATTCTAGGTGGTGAATTAAAACTATTGGTATTATTTTAACACAAACGTTTGTTTTGTTTCTTAACACAATCACTGAAAATACTTGATTTATGTACTGATAATCTTCACTTGTTTATTCTTTACACGTCACACTTCTCTTGATTATTTATTTACATTACACTTCTCTTGATTATTTATTTAAACTGTTCATTCTCTTACACTGTTGCACAGTCCAGCACTGCCACAGTTCGATGCACTGCCACAGTCCACTGCACTGCCACAGTCCACTGCACTGGCCACAGTCCACTGACTGGCCACAGTTCCGGCCCGGCACGGTCACGTCACTGCACAATCACTGCACACATTCACCGCGATGCACACACTTCACAGCTCAGGTTCCACTTCAGACTTAAGACTGACTCGCGGTCGCCGGCCGTCGCGTATTTATACTCGGAGGGCGCCGTCGAGAATTTTCTGGACTTTGCGATTAGCGCCAAGAACACTAGCTAGTTCAAGGGCCGCCGGCCGATGACAGGTAGTTCGTGGTGTCCGTCGGCAGATGACGCAATATTTTCCAGACCTGCATGCTCACATCCTTTTGGCCCCAAACACAAAATCATACAATAGTACAATTAAGACCTGAAAACTTTCCTAACAGAAACAAAATATTAGAAGCCTTCACGAAGACCGTTTACCGGTTTTTGGAAGCAAATCAATGGAGTAAAGGGGCAACGGATTTTTAAAAAATATCTCTAAAACGAAATTTACAGTTTGGTGAAGCAGATGCAACTTGTTCACCGACGCATATCAACAAATGTTCAAATACCTCAACAATAAATGACTGAGCAGAGTACTACTGTCTCAGAGGAAGGGTCGTCCCACTACAAATTACGTAACGCTAAAGAGGGGAGAGGGGTGTTAGGTTGCGTTACGCTGTGTTACATAGGGATAGGATTGTGTTGCGTTAACTTTTTATGACTTGCTGACCTAATTCATTTTATTATTGTAGTATCCAAAGGCAAGAATTCATAAAACAACTTTTATTCAAGACCAGGTACAATTGCCGAAGTTCCGTATCACCAGAAGAATGTACCAAAAACGAAGCCGTGTTATCGTTGTTCAGAAGAACTCCCAAAATCAGCCGAGTCGTCAAATATCCACGAGAGAGTTCCACTTTCGTTGCACATGTCGTCGTATCTGATCTCCACTCTTCTCTCACCAAGTCACTCGCCAGGATCCAATCACTAACACCGTCGCTCGCTATCTGCCCTGGCGTCGTGTCGGAGCCCTCTTATAGCTCGCTTGGGTTAGCGGCCCGCCGACTAGCTGCGGAGTAGGAGCGGTGGCGAGTCCCTACCCGCTTGCTCGGGCGTGACGGCCGCGTGCGGACAGTCCAGATCGGCTCGCACAGGTTGCGTTCCTCTCCCGCCAGGGGCGGTAACGCCCCGCTGACGTCACTCGGCGGCGGCTCCTTCAAATGCGTGCGGGCGGTCACGACAATTATCATTGTATATCAACAAATTAAAGTTTTGAAAATGTAAATAAATTAAAAACTTACCTATAAATTGTTAAAATAATTGGAAATACTTTTTTAAGAGTATATTGATTAAATGTGTTATACTACGAAAAAATTCAAAACTGATCTAGAGTACATTTTAGAATTGAATTAAATTGGCGCAGTAGACTCTCGCCGATGTATTGTCCGCGCCGGTATGAGCGCGGCTTGTAGACATAAATTTTCTCTATTCGTCTTTCCTTCATTCAAAAAGTGTCCCTAAATTGTTTGGTAGCATCGTTAGCATAATTAGATAGCAGTCAGCAACGTTAACTATTTCCGGCTTTAATTATCGTACTTTTTAATATAAATCGCAAATAACATTAACAAAAAATTGTTTTCATGGTGATATAATTTATTTTTCCTTCTTGTAAGTGGGAATAGGAGTGTTGTCGCATGCGTTACGTAATTATTTAGGGAAGTAATTATTTAAGCACGCGTTAAGAGTCAAAATACTCCAAATTTGCGTTATTTAATAAATGAACGGTCTCGTAGAGTGGGGTAACCCAATCTTTTTGTATTTATTGATTGATTAGTGATTCTGGGCGCTCATTCCGAGAGAGTGAGAGAGAGAGAGAGAGAGAGAGAGAAAGAGAAAGAAAGGGAGAAAGCGAGAGAGAGAAAGAAAGAGAAAGAAAGAAAGAGAAAGAAAGAATGAGAGAGAAGAAATAGAGAAAGAGAGAGAGAGAGAGGGACATACAGACAGACAGACAGACAGAGACGAAGGCATCGTGCCACGCACCAGACGCGGAGTTGGATTGATTGATTGAAAACTAATAATTTCGGGCGCGTCAATTACTAAGGTCATTGTACCATAAATGTAGTGCATGTTTTCCCACCGATAATCTTCCCCCCCTGGATAGTGAGATCCGGCGTCAACCTACATGTCGACTAGCCGGGTTTTCCCAAACCAGGTATCTCCCACCAGCGTGGCACTCCCCCCCCAACCGGGACTGGGATAAACTGGGATAATGTATAAGCGAGAGCTGGTAAAGAGGACGAAAGCCAGGGTTTCGTGGACGGCGGCGGCGGCGGAGTGGCGGGCGATGGCAAGTGCTCGCAACGCGACGCGAGCGAAGTGCAGAGCCGTGTCGCAATGGAAGTCGCGGTCCCTGCCCGCCAGCCAAGCGGCTCGGCATGCAACTCGGCCCAGCCCGTGCCCAGCACCGCCGGCCCGGCCCCCGGCCGCGCAGCCCGCGACCCATGCGGGCGACGTCCCCCCCCCGCGCCCGCGCCAGTGGCACCTGCCGCCGGCCACGCCCCCTCCCTCGCCCTGCGATCAAGCCAACAATGCCATCGTGTAGTCGCTTCGGTGGGAACGTGGCCTTCAAATGTCAACAGTATTGGCGGCAGTCACGTAAAGCGGAGCTGTACAAATCACAGATAGAAAAGAACGATTACAGAAAAGGATGCAGGTGTGGTGTCTACTAAGTGATGCATTTCTGCAATGCATCATTTTGGGCTACATGAGCCGAGGCCGTTATGGGCGAAGTTCCGCGCCCGCGCCAATGGCGCCTCGGGTGACGTGGTACCTGCAGCCGGCCACGCCCCCTCCCTCGCCCTGCGATCAAGCCAACAATGCCATCGTATAGTCGCTTCGGTGGGAACATGGCCTTCAAATGTCAACAGTATTGGCAGCAGTCACCCAAAGCGGAGCGGTACAAATCACAGATAGAAAAGAACGATTACAGAAAAGGATGCAGGTGAGGAGTCTACAAAGTGATGCATTTCTGCAATGCATCATTTTGGGCTACATGAGCCGAGGCCCATGTGGGTGAAGTTCCGCGCCCGCGACAGTGGCGCCTCGGGTGGCGTGGTACCTGTCGCCGGCCACGCCCCCTCGCCCTGCGATCAAGCCAACAATGCCATCGTGTAGTCGCTTCGGTGGGAACATGGCCTTCAAATGTCAACAGTATTGGCAGCAGTCACGTAAAGCGGAGCGGTACAAATCACAGATAGAAAAGAACGATTACAGAAAAGGATGCAGGTGTGGGGTCTACAAAGTGATGCATTTCTGCAATGCATCATTTTGGGCTACATGAGCCGCAGCCGATGCGGGCGAAGTTCCGCGCCCACGCCAGTGGTGCCTCGGGTGGCGTGGTACCTGTCGCCGGCCACGCCCCCTCCCTCGCCCTGCGATCAAGCCAACAATGCCATCATACAGTCGCTTCGGTGGGAACATGGCCTTCACATGTCAACAGTATTGGCAGCAGTCACGTAAACCGGAGCGGTACAAATCACAGATAGAAAAGTACGATTACAGAAAAGGATGCAGGTGTGTTGTCTACAAAGTGATGCATTTCCGTAATGCATCATTTTGGACTACATGAGCCACAGCCGATGCGGGCGACGCCCCGCGCCCGCGCTAGTGGTGCCTCGGGTGGCGTGATACCTGCCGCCGGCCACGCCCCCTCCCTCGCCATGCGATCAAGCCAACAATGCCATCGTGTAGTCGCTTCGGTGGGAACATGGCCTTCAAATGTCTACAGTATTGGCAGCAGTCACGTAGAGCGGAGCGGTACAAATCACAGATAGAAAAGAACGATTACAGAAAAGGATGCAGGTGTGGTGTCTACAAAGTGATGCATTTCTGCAATGCATCATTTTGGGCTACATGAGCCGAGGCCGATATGGGCGAAGTTCCGCACCCCGCGCCAGTGGCGCCTCGGGTGGCGTGGTACCTGCTGTCGGCCACGCCCCCTCCCTCGCCCTGCGATCAAGCCAACAATGCCATCGTGTAGTCGCTTCGGTGGGAACATGGCCTTCAAACGTCAACAGTATTGGCAGCAGTCACGTAAAGCGGAGCGGTACAAATCACAGATAGAAAAGAACGATTACAGAAAAGGATGCAGGTGTGGTGTCTACAAAGTGATGCATTTCTGCAATGCATCATTTTGGGCTACATGAGCCGAGGCCGATATGGGCGAAGTTCCGCGCCCACGTCAATGGCGCCTCGGGTGGCGTGGTACCTGTCGCCGGCCACGCCCCCTCCCTCGCCCTGCGATCAAGCCAACAATGCCATCGTGTAGTCGCTTCGGTGGGAACATGGCCTTCAAACGTCAACAGTATTGGCAGCAGTCACGTAAAGCGGAGCGGTACAAATCACAGATAGAAAAGAAGGATTACAGAAAAGGATGGAGGTGTGGTGTCTACAAAGTGATGCATTTCTGCAATGCATCATTTTGGGCTACATGAGCCGAGGCCGATATGGGCGAAGTTCCGCGCCCACGTCAATGGCGCCTCGGGTGGCGTGGTACCTGTTGCCGGCCACGCCCCCTCCCTCGCCCTGCGATCAAGCCAACAATGCCATCGTGTAGTCGCTTCGGTGGGAACATGGCCTTCACATGTCAACAGTATTGGCAGCAGTCACGTAAAGCGGAGCGGTACAAATCACAGATAGAAAAGAACGATTACAGAAAAGGATGCAGGTGTGGTGTCTACTAAGTGATGAATTTCTGCAATGCATCATTTTGGGCTACATGAGCCGAGGCCGATATGGGCGAAGTTCCGCGCCCACGTCAATGGCGCCTCGGGTGGCGTGGTACCTGTTGCCGGCCACGCCCCCTCCCTCGCCCTGCGATCAAGCCAACAATGCCATCGTGTAGTCGCTTCGGTGGGAACATGGCCTTCACATGTCAACAGTATTGGCAGCAGTCACGTAAAGCGGAGCGGTACAAATCACAGATAGAAAAGAACGATTACAGAAAAGGATGCAGGTGTGGTGTCTACTAAGTGATGCATTTCTGCAATGCATCATTTTGGGCTACATGAGCCGAGGCCGATATGGGCGAAGTTCCGCGCCCGCGCCAGTGGCGCCTCGGGTGGCGTGGCCCCTGCCGCCGGCCACGCCCCCTCCCTCGCCCTGCGATCAAGCCAACAATGCCATCATACAGTCGCTTCGGTGGGAACATGGCCTTCACATGTCAACAGTATTGGCAGCAGTCACGTAAAGCGGAGAGGTACAAATCACAGATAGAAAAGAACGATTACAGAAAAGGATGCAGGTGTGGTGTCTACAAAGTGATGCATTTCTGCAATGCATCATTTTGGGCTACATGAGCCGCAGCCGATGCGGGCGAAGTCCCGCGCCCCGGTGCGGTGAAAAGCCAACGGCGGGCGGTGTGGCACCTGCTGCCGACCACGCCCCCTCCCCTTCCATCGCCAGCTCTCTCCTGCCATCAAGGCAACAATATCATCCTATACTGGCTTTGGTGGGAACATGTCCTTAAATTGTCAACACTATCGGCAGCAGTCACATAAAACGGAGCGTTACAAAGCTGAGACAGAATAGGTCATTATTAATTAACATGTTACAAGTTGAAAACTTGGAACAAAATCTAACGATTGAGACGGCATGACTAATTGTAGGTGTATCTAAGGTGGATTTTTGTTGTAACAGAAAAAGATGCAGGTGTGGTGCCTACAAATTAATGCATTTCTACAATGCCTGGCCGATTCAACAAGTTTGATCTTCGATTATCGAGTGACGACAGCAAACGTGTAATTCCAAAGCTAACAAACGTTGCTTCTGTCAATTTTGAGAAAAAATGTTCGTAAACCGACACCTTTCCCAGAAGTAAATTTTTAGAATCCCAAAAAAAAGGGGTTGTACAGTTTCCACCCCTCTCTTTACATATGTTTTTTTGTCATCTCCCCCCTCAACTCACACACACGCACAAATGTACGTCGGCTATCTGTCGATCTCACGAGTGGTTCTGTCGGCTGCATTAAAATTTCTTTATCTCCCTCCCCTCTCTCTCTCTCTCACTCTCCTCTCTCTCTGTCTCTGTCTCTCACTTCTCCCCCACTCTGTCATCTGCTCCGCCGGTGCACCTGGACGTTCACTCGGTGCTCTTTGCTGGAGTCCTGACTGGAAAGGTCACGTGCTCTCTATGTAAATCTGACTCTTTTCCTCCAACAGGGTTCAATCTCAGTTTCCATTCCTACAGCGAACTCTGTTTCATACAGAAGCTCTTATGTAAGTGTAAGTGCACGTAAAGAAGAATGCCATTTCAGTGCGCTCATTATTGTGAAATTTGAACCATCACAGTCTCAGAAACCTCTGTCATCAATCACTGGTAGCAAATATCAGAGAATTTAGTTTCATATATACCTTTGTTTCCTATTTTGTTATTTTAAACCTGTCGAATTTAGAGTATTTTACGTCTATATTCTCCTGTAGTCTCTTCCTTGTCCTTTCCTCTCCCCTTACACACACACACTTACACTAACATGCACTACACTACTGCATATTCTGGAAGACCGGTCGGGAGCGTAGAGCTTGTCCCGGCTGGGGCGGTGCCCCGCTGGTGGGAGAGTCCTGATTTTGGGGGAAACCCCACTAGCCAACGGTAGGTCGGCGCCGGATCTCGCCTCCAGCAGGGGAAGACCACCGCCATCTCCCGAGAAACAAACATGCACTACACTAACGGGACGAATGACCAAAGCAGTTGACGCGCCCGGAAACACGAAAAAATCAAACCAAACCATTCCGCACTATTTCTACCATTGTTTAAAAAAAATTAAAACATCAAAATGAAAACCAAAACCGAGCGTTTTTGGCTACCCACGTTATGACGTTACAGTATTCTCCAAAAATGGAATGTCGGAAACCATCTCATGCTGTAGATTCCCGTACAAAAACATTATATGTACGTATCTCACAAGGGAATAATAATCGGATTTTAAGGATCTGGGACGCACAGTTTCAAAGGCGTTATGTGCGGTGGTAATTCATACGTGTGTTGTAAAATAATGCGTGTCGCAGGTTGCATATGCGTCTACTATCTTCAATATGTCATAATGTGCTAAATTCCATTTTTTCCCTTAACTCTATTTCATGTTCTGGACGCTAGTTGAGTCTCTCCGCGGTATCATTTTTCTGCTGAGCTGCAACTTGTAAAGCCTGTTTTACACGGTCATTTTTTCATCATTTCCCGTCGATACTGAGCAGACTGGATGTAATTTGTACGCAAAAATGAAGCATGCTTCATTTTTCCGTACAGATTTCATCCAGTTTGACTACAGCGCCCCTAGTGTTACTTTATGGAACTTTCTTCGATTGCGTGAGTTCTCCGGCAGGGAGTATATATATCTGGTGCGTAACGTGGGCACGTGTTGTTTGTGATATTGAGTCTTTGCGTTCAGTGAACCCTCTCGCAAATAAAACCACAATACCTCACACATCTTTCTACTCCTTACTCTGCGAATTCGTAACTATCTGATCATTCTTCCTGCTACTTTAATTTGTTTCCATAAATGCGATGTTCAACTGTTAAACTTCCAGCGCTTTTTGCGGTGTTTGGAGGAAGTATTTTCATCACGATTACGTACAGACCAGGAGTGACCGTGTAAAACGCTGGAATTACGTTCATCCAGTTTCGATACAAAACTGAACGTCATTTTTCCATCCAGTTTACGTACAGAAAAATGATGAAAAATTGACCGTGTAAAACAGGCTTAACAAAAGTAAATATCGTACTCACCACAATCATAACAGATGCTGGAAGTGCTGGCCTCCTTCACTTGTTTCCCTGCGATCTGTTTGCTACCAACATCGATGCAATTTTTAATAAGAGGTTCTGATTCGACCTAGTGCAGAGAGACTTTCCTGGTTCACTATACAAAACCGTAATCTTTATTTAGTGAATTCATGTAGAATGTTTCTGCCGAGAATATAAATAAAAACCGGTATATCAAAATGAATTTCTTGAAAAGATACGCAAACCTTGGATAATAAATCCATAAAGGTGTCTAGGTACATCGTCTTTCTATCAAACTAACGTTCTACCAAGATATCTCAAATAATATTTAAAACGCTCATATGGTCGCATGCGCAGAAGATGAAATCCAGGCCATCAACGGCATAGCGTCGAGAAACGCCTAAATTCTGAGCATCTCCGTATAATATTTATCAATAAGCCCCAAACATGGTCATTATAATCAATAAACTTTGCATGAAGTTGCAATGAACTATGAGTTAAGAGGATGATTAACTACGATGATAGGGGTAAGTATACAAAGTGTCGGCAGGTAATCGGACACAGCTTGAACATCATGCGGTGGTTAAAAGAACCTTTCAAGGTATTTTTCAGCCAATGGAGACTCAAGCTCATGAGTAATGTAAACGCAATTTACTTACACACAATAATGTGTAGATAGGGTAATTCAAGTACATGAATGCGCATCGTTATTGACCGAAAAACAACGAGATAATATCTTTCAATTACGTGTCACTAAAGCTCGTGTGGGCGTCTCTCTCTCTCTCTCTCTCCATATATATATATATATATATATATATATATATATATATATATATATATATATATATATATCAATAATGAAAAATTCTGAATGAAAAATGAAATGAAATGAAATGAAATGAAATGAAAAAGATCAATAATGAAAAATACAATTGACCGAATTGACCATTGGTATTTTTCATTATTGATCTTTTCTAATAAACATAAAATAAAAAATAGAAAAACTACAAAAACTAATAAAACAAAACCTAATTTGAAATAGAAACTTTTAAATTGCTGTTTTATTTAAACTGAATTATCGGGAGAAAATTTAAAGATGAAAGGTTCAAAAGTTTGAAAAACTTTAGAGAATTTATAGGGCTACAATTTGTGTTTAGTCCTTTTCTTGGTGTGTCAAAACGAGATTTTTTAAAAAACGAAGTTTCTTCATCTTTTCCTTCTTTTTTTATTGATGATACGGGTCCAAATCGGATATACGTTTGAAAAAATTCTCGAAACATCCTTATAGTCCACAAAAGACTATCAAAAACAATTAAAATAAATATTCACAAGCACAATGCTGCAAAAATGTAAACTAATTAAAGTAACTAAAATTATTTTTTATTTGTGTGAAGTACTCCGGAAAAATTTATTTAAATCTGATGAAACACTTTTACACTTAAAATACGATTTTCAACTTAAAATCTTTGTATCTCTGGGACACGTTTGCCTTTATTATTCCGATACCCCATTTTGGGGGACATTAAATGTTACGATGTCTTGAGTTTGCATTATTGTTCAGTATTCCCACACTCGCGAGTAATACTAAGCCACTGTAGACCGTACATGAAAAGTACATCAACTGCATAAACAAATCCTCTAACAAATCCTCTTTTATTATTTATTCCTCTGCTCCATTCACTGTGCCCGCAATAACGCATTTACTCATTGTGCTGTTGCTTCTAGGCCCAGTCCCCTCTTTGTCAGTGTGTTCTGTGTGTGTGTGTGTGTGTGTGTGTGTATGTGTGTATGTGTGTATTCAACCTACCCCCTCTTGTAGTTTGCCACTAGTCCCAACCCTACAGCTAGTCGATGATACAGTACTCATGTCTCTCCAGATATCTCTTGTTTGCATTTGTATCCACTACTGTGAACTGCAATTTCCAATCTGTTTTCATAAAGAGGGCAAGATCATGGCTCCCTAGATAAACACACTGTGTCTGAAATTTTTGTTAAATGCAACTCTCATGCCCAATGGCGGCTGGTGCCCCAAGAGACTGGAGGTTTCACCTCCATCGAATGAGCAAATGCAATTTCCAAAATTTAAAATACGAATACGTAATAAAAATGTAAGCAAATCAAATCAATTTAAACTAAGTAAAATAAAAGTCTATATTGAAACACTACTTACATAATTTCATATGTCGTGTCGGCGCATATACACATCCCGCGGGCGTGGTTCTGGCTTTGATTTCCACTGGGCACTTAAGCTCGACTCTAGCACATTTTAACAAGCTCTGTTGCTTCAGCACATGTCACACAAATAAAATTATTTTATTTTGAGTACTTCACTACCCTGCTATATTTGGCAATAATGAGAGATCATCGATACCAGGGACAGAATACCGAAATAATAGCGGTAAAGGTATATATACCTTTACCTCTATTATACCTTTATTCAAAATACCTTTAAAAATACCGGTATAAGTCGTCAAATACCGGTATTTTAGAGGTATTTTACCTTTACCCCGGTAAAATACCTCTTTTAAAGGTATTATACCGGTATTCTCTCATCAAAATACCGGTATTTTTATAAGAAAATACCGGTATTTCAGTAGAATCGTACAGGTATTTGGGGGAAATTTATTGTGATATTTTCCGCTGAGATGGCTCAGAGGAAACAACTAGTGTTCGAGTCCTGAGGGTTGCGGATTTTCGACAAATATTCTAGCTAGGTCGAGTTCTGCCGTTGACTGGGAAACAATTCTAGAGGTCGAATTTCCTGAGTTTTCTATGTTTCTCCGATCAGTACCTTCACATAGAGAGTAGTTTTTGGTAAATGAGTTCCTCACTCATATGCAAAGCGCCCGGTGCTTGAAAATTTTCCTCTTTCGCTCTAAAACACTTCCGCCGCATTAGAACAGCTGCCCTGGCGGGCCCACTACATGAAGGGAAACTTCCTTCGCCAAAACCTTCAGGAATGCGGTTGCATCCGCTCGGCCCCCTCGCCGAGGAGAGAAACGGCCACGCCGTCTCAGGACGTCATCCCTCACGCGGAAAAGGTGCGTCATGACGTCTTCAGATGGCATCCCACAGATAGAAGTTAAAAGCCCCGGTACGTCTATGGACGGTATCCCACGTTGAAGGGTTAAAGCGAGAGATTTTGGTGGCTTCCGACTATTTTGAGGTCTAAATACCAACTAAAATAATTCTTATTCTTGTGGTCAGTACTTTGTCATGGGTTTGGTATTTTTTTGGCTTGGAATGCTTAGAAGAATACTCTGTCCCTACGAGATACGAGAATCTCGTAGTCGGCGGCTCTCGTTGCCTCACGCAGAGAAAGAAGTTCTCTTTCACCAGTGTACTCCCTTGACCTTGGCTGGGCGCTTCCCCCTCCACGACCCTTCTTCCTTCTTCGGCCAGCGAGAATGATTCGCAGTTCGGGCGAGATGCAGTTTTGTCCGTCTCTAATACCAATAGATTTGTATAAAATTGTTTAAGTTGGGATATTCTTACCTCAATAATAAATTATATACTTTTTAATAATATATACACAAAATAATAATTTAAACAATAAATAACAATTGTGAAATGATATTTCATTAATAAACATTTTGTGAGATATTATGAACTAAAGTAACCTATTTTGTCAACATGTATGGATGGTAAGCTATGTATCTTCATTGAAAATACCGGTATAATACCGGTATAAACTTTATGGACGTCCATACTGGTATAGACGTCTTTTAGAGGTATTTTACCGGTATAAAAGAATAAAGGTTTTTGAGAAAGGTATGGAAAAATACCGGTATTTTACCGGTATTTTTACCGGTATTCAATACCTTTTCGGTCCCTGTTCGATGCACATTCGTATTCACAAGAACGCATTCGTATTCGCAAACCGCTATCCAACTTCAGGCACACTGGCTTCCGCAAGACAGTATTCACCTTCATAATGGCCACCTTTACACAAAGAACGCATCAAATATACGTTTTGAATCAACAAATCTTATATCAAATGAAAGCAAATTCTCCAAACATCACAAACAATGCATTAAATATTGTCAATAATTGGCAGAACTTGTGTACTTTCAATGACAAGCGAAATTCGTAAAACTACGTTGCAATTAGTCAGACGAAAACATAATATAGGTATTCCCCTGAGACTCACTCTGACGCCACGCAGCGCGACAGCGCCACTAGACTTGTTGCACCACCAAAAGGTCGTATGTTCCCCGTGTTAAATCGAAGTGTCAAAGAATAAATTAGTAAATCCAGTAATGCAGCCAAGAGCCAAGATCGTGGTGCAATTCCTTGCAAGGCACCAAACACCGGAGAGAACGCCATTTAGACGCACTTTGGTTTCAGAATGATTTCATATACATCGATATTGCTTCAATATCTTGAAAATTGAATGCCACTCAAAGGAAATTGTATATTTTTAAGATATTACGAGATATTTTTCATTTTCTGGGGACCACCATGGACCGCGTGCGTTCCCGCCATTTCCATGAACCACACGTGTTCTTTCCTTCCTCTCCCTTATTCTAAACATGCCCTACACTATTACGCATGCCGGGAGACCGGTCGGTATTGTACTGCTTGTCCCGGTTGGGGCGGTTCCTCGCTGGTAGAAGATATCTGGTTGAGGCCCCGGAGTCTTGCTAGCCGACGATAGGTCATCATATCACTATCTAATGGCGGAATATCATCGCCACCTCCTGAGGAAAACACATGCCCTACACTTACAAGACTAATGACCTTAGCAGTTGACGCGCCCTTAATCATCTACAAATCAATTAAAATCAATACACGTCTGCTAGCAAGTTTTTGCACCTCATGTATTTCCACCAGCGGGGTATGGCCCGAGCTGCAAGAAACTCCGAACTCCCTACTGGTGTGGTAGAATGGTGCATGAAACTGTAAGAGTGTTTGTGTAAGAGGAAAGATTAGGACGAAGAATAAGAAATATTATCCGTGGTCCATGGCCTGTTTGTGAGCCTCCGGAATTGATCCTGAGGCTCCTAAGGAACCGCGGAGAAATACCGATCAGAGCAGCCAACCGCTAGGATTTTCTTCCGTCAGCGACTAAATTTGATACAGTCCCTTTATTCAGCCAAATGAACCTTTCTTGTGTGATACTTGCCGAGTTTTTTATCATCAAGCATCAACAATCATCAAGATAAGCTTTTTATTTTATTAGTCACGCCCTTTCCAATTAATTACACGAAATACATGAAATTTAGAAATGGTGTAAAACTCTTCCATAAATATTTGTAAGATCTTTAATTCTCAATGGCCGAGATGTGTCTTGATATGTCGGTCATTGGTGATCTAACAGTGCAACCGAGTATGCGTCGCTATGCGAGCCTAGCAGAAAAGAACTAAGTAAATGATCGAATAATTATATTTCGAAGGAAAAAAATGTCGATTCATTCTTTCGGAATCATGGCGTTCTGCAAAAAGGAGCTGCAATATCAAGACGAGCAAAAAAATTTTTTTTTTTTAAATTTCCAAAATAAATATATTAAAGAATTATGTTTATTCGTGTGTAAACGAGATTTTTGATATAATGTAAAACCTTTCAATTATTAAGTAGATTGTTAAAACAAAATAATTGTGACGAAATTGTTCCTATGTAAATAAATCAGTGTGTTCAGGTTTGATCTTAAAAGTGACAATATATTAGAAACAGATTGTTATTTTCGAATATATTCTATCTAATGTAATTCAAATTAAGTATTACCAATATAAGAGCCTGAAACCTTGCATTACAGTAGGGGGGATGTGATTCTATAATTAACAGAAACGCTGCAATGACGTACAGAGGTGTTCTACAGCAAATAATGTATTGATAAATATCTTCAGATCCATTTCGCCAAAAAAGTGACACCGTCATTCTTGCAGTGCTTCATATGTAATTAATGGTAGAACGGCGTAAATTAACAAGAATGATTGTGTGAGTACTGTATGTTTGCCATCAGTGATTTAAATGTAAAACATGAACATTTCGAATTAGATATAAGTTGATAAAAACGGACCATAATATCAGATTGTGACCAGTTGGCGTGAAACATAATTACAATCTATTTACAATATTTTATAATTAATATAATTAAATATGAATACAAATTAAGTAATAAATCCGCGTAACAGCAGATGAAACGAGCTGTATAATTTCAACCATCCACACAACATATTTATCAATGGGAATACTATAGAGAATCTAGTGGAATATGAAGTCTGATCTCACAGTCCTATCATAAACACTGAAGTGATTCAAATGAGTTTCATCGTTCTAAGAACTGGGTGGAATATCTCAATATTACAACAGGAGAAACTGAAAATGATTAAATTGTATAGGTTTAGTCATACATCCAAGACGAGACAATATTAACATCCAATTCACAATCGTATCTTGAAAATATAACAAACCATACCATATCTCAACGAGAATCCCTTTTTATGTTTCTCAAATATATCAATGTACAAAATATATGAAAGAAAGTGTTCCTCCCTATTTAAAGTTCATTTCACATAAGATGATCTACATCCTTCATTCTCTCATGTACAACGAAAATACAATCGTATTTGTGACAGTTGCAAAAGCATCATGAAGACTAAATGTATCTAGAGAATAGATGCGATCGTATCGCCGAAGATTGACCCACATCTGTAGAGTAATAATCGTTTCCTTAACAAATACTCGTCTGTTTCTTTAGATCCTTTCAAGTAAATAAGCACCACTGCATCAAAACCAGCGAACGAAAAACAAAAAGAACCAGAAACGCGTTCTGAGAAACAAGAGAGTAGCGAGAAGATCTTGGCTGTCCAGGTGACGCCGCGTTGAGGGCGGAATTGCCGACGTTTCGATCATCGTTTTCGCGATCTTCTTCAGGGCTGGTTTGCGCCGGGGTTATATATGAGAACTAAGTATGATTGGCTGTAACATTCGTCCAATCGTAGAGGGAGCGGTAGCTCAGTGCATCAACTGATGCCACTGCAGCGCCTCTGACCGGGAGGTCCTAGGTTCGAGTCCTGACGGCGGCAGGATTTTCGACACTAGCTTTTCAGGTACGTCGAATTCAGTCGCTGTCTGGAGGAGAATTCTAGCGCCCGTCTGCTTTGATCGGTAGTTTTCCATGGTTTCTCCGATCAACACCAGGCGAATGCCGGAGCAGTACGCTTCCAAACGGGCCACGGACCGCGCGCGAACTTTCCTTCCTCTTCCTTGTCCTATTTCTTACACATACTCTTACACACACACACACACACACACACACACACTAACATGCACTACACTACCCCATATTCCGGGAGATCGGTCGGGGGCTTAGAGCTTGTCCGGTCTGGGGGGGTGCCCCGTTGATGGGAGAGTCCTGGTTAGGGGAAACCCCACTAGCCGACGGTAGGTCGGCGCCGGATCTTGCTATCCAGCGGGGGAAGATCACCACCAACTCTCGCGAAAAAAACATGCACTAAACTAACGGGACTAATGACCGAAGCAATTGACGCGCCCGGAAACACGAAAAAATCAATCAATCAATCGGCCAATCGTAGCTTGAGGGCTGCCCGTCAACCCTGAAAAAGAACTCGAAAATGGTGATCGAAACGTCGGCAATTCTGCACTCAACGCGGCGTCACCCGGACAGCCAAGATCTTCATGATCTCGGTTGGGCTTCTGGCCGCGGAAGCCTACGACTTCATTTAAGAGAGTGGCGTGGCCGTACCGATGGCTCCCAATTACCGTTGCCACCTCCACCTCTTCCTATCTGTCGCTGTCTGAAGGAGAATTCTAGCGACCGGCTGATCTGATAAGTAGTTTTCTATGGTTACTCCGATCAAACCAGACGTAAGTCTGAGCAGTGCCCTAACAAACGGGCCACGGACCGTGCGCGATCTTTCCTTCCTCTTCTTTGTCCTGCCCTCACCCCTTACTTACACACACTTACACTTGCGCACATTCTACTACGCATGCCGGGAGATCGGTCGGGAGCTTAGAGCTCGTCCTGGTCGGGGTGGTGCCTCGCGAGTAGGAGGTACCTGTTTCCAGAAAACCAGGCTAGCCAACTGTAGGTCGGCGCCGAACCTTGCCATCCAGCGCCGCAAGATCACCGCCACCTCCCGAACAAAAATCATGCTCTACACTTAAGGGACTAATGACCTAAGCAGTTGACACGGCAGGAATCACTAATCAATTAATCAATCAATCCACCTATTCCAACTATCCCGCCTCTTTCCTCAGTTCCACTGCCAGCGTTCACCGGTACTTCCTTTGCTGCTGCCTCCGCCTCGACTCCCCGCTTGCCCTCCGTCTCCAACCCCCCACGGCAAGATTAATATCTCAAGCGGCTCGGATCTTGACTGTGTGATGGAGATCCCTGTAAAAAAATGAAATATTGGACAGAAGGAATTAAAATAAGTAAGTTAAAAAAAAGAATCGATAGTAATGAAGTAACCGCGCGGCGCCCGTCACTCGCGGTTAGACTACTTCTCGTCCTCCAATCGAGACAAATGACGCGTCTCGGTTTCCTGTCAGGGAACTGATATATTTTGTACGTATCCATCCAGAAACGTCTAAGAAATTTCTCAAAAAATGTGTTTTTTTTGTTTCTTTGCTTTTATTTTCTTAACGAAAATACGTTTTGGAACCAACGGCACAGAGGTAATCAGTAGCTCACGCAATTCCTCTTGGCAAGAAAAAATCGTTTCGCACAATTCTTTGCAGTTTTCTCTCAAGAATATTCTTAAAAAATTGTACGAAAACGCACTTTTTGATGGTTTTATTTCTTTCACCAGTACATCGATGAAAGTCTGTGAATTACTCCAGACATTTACATAAATCTTTGTGATAATCCATCTGGTTGTTTTGAAATCAAAAACTTTTTGTAGTGTAACGAAAATTTTCGATTTTAATCGACAATTTTTCATGAAAATTTCTGTCCGGCAACGGTAACTTATTGCTGTGTATCATCAACAAGCAAAGCACAAATTAAACTGTTAAACATGAAAATAAACTCTGTAGGTGCCACGTCAAACTTCTTATTAATATTAGAATAATGCATACATCTACATTTGAGAGCTAATTTTTGTTTGCATATTTTAATATTTAAGATGTGAATTAATATTATTAACTTTTATCTGTATACTTTATAAAAATATAATTTGTTTACATATGTACCAAATCGCATAAAATTCTTCTTCGAAATATTCGGGTTCTGAATGCAGCACTACTTAGTCTGCTTATGTCTTAATCCTCCTGCCAACTAACGTGAACGTCAACTGCAAGATCTACTCCAGCATCACTTACATTTACGTCGCTTAAATTGCCCTGGTTTTTCCTTCAATACCAGGCAAATGCTAGAGTAGTATCTTAACAAATGGGCCACGGACCACTTTCTTTTCCTTGTTCTCTCCTCCCTTATACATACATACACTTATGTACTCTACACTACCGCACGTGTTGGGAGACCTCTCGGGAATTTAGACCTTTTACCGGTGGGGCGGTTCCTCGTGGTAGGAGATACTGGGATGGGGAAACCCCGCCTGCTGACTTGTAGGCCGGCCGACTTACACTTATATGCGCTACACCACCTCACATGTTGAGAGACCAACCTGGAGCTTCGATCTTGTTCCAACAGGGCGGTGCACCGGAGGTGAGAGATACTGTTTGGGGAAAATCCCTCAATCCGACTCGTAGGTCGGCGCCGGATCTCACTATCCAGCGTGGGGCAAGAATACCCCCACCTCCCGACAAATAACATACACTGCACGCACGGGACTAATTGACGCGCCCAGAAACATTAATCAATCAATCCTCCATTTCATCTTCCATTGCCGATTCTTGCCTCTCCAGGCTTTTCTTCTGTCCCTGCGTCATTCCCTTCTGCAACTTAGTTCTCTACTACCGATGTTTTCAATACTAGAGACGATCACTTCCCAAGAATTTTTTATCACAATCGTTTTTATTATTTCGGACTATTTTCAGTCTTTATGCGTAGTATTTTTTCTCGTAAATACAATAAAACCGACATTTCTTGAAATTTTGACAGGATCAATTTTATTACAGCTAGAACCTACTACCTACAATTTTAAACGTATCAATTTGCATTAAAAAACTAGTTTCTTTCAATTATTTTAAATTTTTTAAACTTTATTTTGAAGTTTTGTTCAGAAGTAGTTTCAATGATTGAATTGTCACCTGCTTTGGTTACTAAAATTAAACAATTCTACCCATGAATAAATTCGCCTTTTTTAAATCCATTCAAATCAACATTTCTTGAGAAATGTAATATCTCATTTAGATTATATTCAATTATTCCCATCTCAAACCATTAACTTCTTTCTCGCCCGCATGCTCACCTATTTTGTCGCTTTCCCTCCCCTTCTCTTCTCTCTCCTGCGCGATCTCTCTTGCCACCCCCACCTCATCTACATCTTCTGTCTCTCCCGCCTCTTTCGCCCTCATCCTTTGCGTCGCCCTCTGGGCCTCGCGGGGGCGGCGCAGGCGCGGCGGGCGGCGCGCCAAAGTCTCCACCCCCCTCCACTTTGCGAGCGGCGGCAGGGAAATTTTTTATCGCTAATCCGGTGAGCCGCGCGGCGTCGGGTGAGGGACGAGAGTGGGGGAGGAGGAGCGGGAGGAGCTCCTCCTCCGGGTGATTACTGCCATCGATTGAGTGGAGGGGGTCGGGGTTCGCGTCCCCGCCCGGGGAGCCGGGCTCAGGTGCTCCCCAGGGTCCCCGCGCGCGCCCTTTATCGAGCTCGTTCCTCACGATCGCGCCCACGCCCCCGCCCCCGCTGCGCAGGGGCCGGCGCAATCCTAAATCTTCATTTCCAGCGCGACTCCGATGCGATGATTTAGCGCGCGGAAAATAATGTAATTTCGCGCTGTTTCCCGGGCGGTGCTTTCTTCGGCGAAGCTGCCGGCGCGAAGGGAATGCCGCGCGAGGATCGTTCAAATATTCCCCTGAAATAAGAGAAACAGCATCGCGGAACGTTACGTTGAAAAATAATTTTCGTTCGGTAGAATCTTTCCACTAATGATGTAGGTTTTTTGAAAATTGATATGCTCTTAGTGTGTAACAACAACAACAACAATAATAATAATAATAATAATAATAATAATAATAATAATAATAATAATAATTTAGTAATTAATCAAACGACTGTATAAAGAGGAGGATAATAGCATGAATGGTATGTTCAAGAAAACGAGCGACGATATGATCGAGCTTTCTCATAAACCATGAGTGCAATTATCCCCCTTTTGTAAACATGTTGTTCAATAGTTTTTCGTTTCCATTTACAAATTATTCAAATTTTAACAAATTCAACACATCTTTTTCACCCTCGGCATGCATTTCATGACATAGTATTGCTTCTGACGAAGATCTATTGAAGTGGGCCTTGCTTCGTTGTTTACATGTAGTTGTAGGTACGTAATATGTGATGTACATTTTTGTTTATTTTTCATTGCCAACTGCAAATATCTTTGCTAATCCTGTGTTATAGTTTCTTAATTACACGATTTAGCTCATTTTCTGAATTCTGATGGGTAGGTGTGAATTTTTAATTGAACGGTGGAATCTTAATTGCACGCGTGCTATTAACATAGAGATAATCAACGATTTTTCATGGAATTAATAAGCATATTTAGTTAACTATACGAAAATAATAATTATAATAATGAAAAATTAGCAACCCAATTCTAATACCATAAGATGTCTATACTTGTCTAGATGTTAGCTTTCTAAAGGCGTTTACCAACTAAAAATAAGTTATCTTTTACATTGAAATATTTTCTTTGCACTATAAATTGTTTTTTATTTCCATTCTTCTAAAATGCATTTATTTATTCTGAATAACAACAAAAAGAATTAATATTTAGGGCTTCCCTCTTGCTTTTAAGAAAATTAGGATTTAGAACCATTTTTATTATATTTTAATTATAACAACTAAGTGTTCATTGCTACACTTTCATTGTCATTACTTCAAGCGAGCAGAAGCGAACTACATTGAGATGGCGGAATGGCCCACTTAATAATCTCTCGAATGATCCACGATCTCGTCTGGGTTTCTGGAAATCTCTTCCGATGTGGTATTTGGGGTGGCTTGCAAATGTAAATTTCTATATACGGTGTTCAAGTAAATCAAAATATTCCAACATTCTGCTAACATTTTCAAAATGTTGCCAGTTACATAAACGATAATTAAATGAATGTACAATATTTTTTTCATTTAATTGCATTATAAAGGGAACAATCATTTTGATAAATAATTTATTACGGCAGCCTTTTTTTTTTAAAAAATCCATCCTAATAAGAGGCAAACATTTGAGGGCACGTCGGAGTGTATGATTTCATGTGAGTCCGCACAACCAATCTTCTTCGTCTCCTGTTACCACGCGTTCTGACTCCGCGGAGCCTCTCGATCACATATAAGAAGCTTAGCGGAGTCTATCGTGCGCTCGCTCTCTAAAATCCTGTGATGTGTGAGGCGAAGGCCAGTTCTCGGATCGCAGGGCGTCGCTCCCGCTCCACAGACAATGACGCATTGCTTCCAAGAAACACCCCCGCGATCTCTCCTGCCTTCCGAGGAGATCGACCCTCACTGACGGACTGGAATGTTGATATGTAATAGCTGAGGTAAAGCGAGTGTTTCTTAATTCCTTTTTTACTATTTAGGTTGTATTACTGGTTGTATCAAGATAATTAAATGAAAATGTAGTCGAAAAGCCCGAATTTTCGTTTAATGAAAACGAATTGATACATCTCGAGCAAGGTGGATGAGCAGAACGGACTGGAATGTTGATACGTAATAGCTGAGGTAAAGCGAGTGTTTCTTAATTCCTTTTTTACTATTTAGGTTGTATTACTGGTTGTATCAAGATAATTAAATGAAAATGTAGTCGAAAAGCCCGAATTTTCGTTTAATGAAAACGAATTGATACATCTCGAGCAAGGTGTATTAACAGAAAAACAATGTGAAATGATCTCAAGGGAATGTGCTATTTTGGCGAAATTATGTGAAAAATCACAATTTATGGGTTAGATCTTTTATGTGTCGAGGCCTTAAATAACTGAGATTAAATAGCAAAGAGAAAGATGACAAGTATAATGGAAACGGATAATCGAAAGAATGGATCTGAGGTGATAAGAAGAGTGAGAAAAGAAGGTGAATAGATAAATGATAGGAAGAAATGCCAACGAAAATATGGGGTTGCACGTTAGCAAAGAAGGCGAAAGTGAATGGACAGGTCAGTGTGAAGGCAAGGTCGATGTGAGATGCGCGTAAAAGAGTTAAGCCAGTATGGCCAGTGAAAAGTATTGACACTCTGATAGAGTGGATAAAAGTGGATAGTGGAAAGCAGAGACGAAGCAAAGACAGGGCGATGAGGAGAAAGAGTTTCGTGCTGTAAGGAATGAGACAACAAGCAAACCCAAAGAAAACAAAAGTGGGAAGGCGGCGGGAGCTACAGGAAGGCGCCGTGCAAGAGCTGTGGGTCGTCGTTAGTTGGTTGGTTGGATAGTGATTCAGGACGCGTCAACAGCTTAGGTCATTAGTCCCGTAATTATAGTGCGTGCTTGTTCCTTGGGAGATGGGGTGATCTTCCCCCG
Organism: Teleogryllus oceanicus; assembly: GCA_964035755.1. Taxonomy (NCBI): domain Eukaryota; kingdom Metazoa; phylum Arthropoda; class Insecta; order Orthoptera; family Gryllidae; genus Teleogryllus; species Teleogryllus oceanicus. Next base: position 17,338,846 of record CAXIVR010000012.1, on the reverse strand, counting down.
CTGGATGGCGAGATCCAGCGCCGACCTACCGTCGGCTAGTGGGGTTTCCCCCTAACCAGGACTCTCCCACCAGCGGGGCACCGCCCCAGCCGGGACAAGCTCTAAGCTCCCGACCGGTCTCCCGGAATATGTGGTAGTGTAGTGCATGTTAGTGTAAGTGTGTGTGTGTAAGGGGAGAGGACAGGACAAGAAAGAGGAAGGACACATCGTGCGCGGTCCGTGGCCGTTTGTTAGGGTACTGCTCCAGCATTCACCTGTGGGCCGTCGTCGGCAACAGGAGAGGCGGGAGAGCTTCAGAGCCTGCTCGGTGCACACTGGTTGAATCGGATATAAATTGCGTGAAAATGGGCATCAATGGGTTCTCGAGATCGCTGAATTTGAATTTTATAACCAAATTTCAAAACAATTTATAAAGGCAGCTTCAAAATGATGGATCAACTCATTTAAAATCACACAAAAATGCATAAAAAATGTACATATGGGATTCTGGAGATCACTGATTTCTATCATATCATAATGAAATTTCAAACTTCAAAACGGCGGTTTCTAAAAGCCCAATTGACTCATAAAAATGAACCCGATATTTGTAGAAATATGGATACAATGGTCCTCGCGATCGCGGGTTAATATTGTTATCATTCCAAAAATTTATATCATTAATTTTCTTATCAAAAGTAATTATCAGAAGGAGAAATCGAAAAAATATACAGACAAAATAAATCCTTGTGGCGTCGAAGGCAATTTCGGGATATCTAGTTTTAAATCTTACTACAAGCATTGCCGTAAATTGGCTGTAAAACAAAAAAGGTGCGGAAATGTGCAGCTAAAAGTGTGTTATTACGATTACAGACATTCTATTTGATAAATAAAACAATTGGTTGAGGTAGGAATTCGCAGGATAAAAAATATGACTAACATTGTTACGCTCCATAGGTTAGAATTCAGCCGTATTAGACATAAAAAATATTAGACATTTTTTCTTAAAAATTGTACCTAACTTATTGTCAAAAGTGTCTTCTATTTGGAAGTACAAAAATAATCCACAAAAATATTTAAACTTTTTTTTTTAATTTTACAAATATCGTTGACACGAATCAATGAGTTCGATTATTTCGAGCAACGGTAATTTTAAGAGACCCTGAGGCAGACAAAAAGTATTGAAACAACTTTTTTGGAGCTGAAATAATGTGCACCAATGTCTTCCGAACGAGATTTGGTAAGTCAGAGTTCCGAACTCGGACTTGAATTTTGCCATTATGGCCAGGTTTTTGGCCCGACCGTACCAGTGTGCGGCGGGGCGCCGCGGGGGTTCGGTGATGTGGGGGGAGAGGGGGAAAACGCAGCGGCATCGGCGGCGCGGGTGGCTTGTCGAGCCAGTTTATCAGCCCCAACCACACGAGCGACCACACCCCCCACCCCCTCCGCCCCCTTCCCCCGCCCCACCACACGCAGCCCCGCCGCCGCCGCCGGCCTTCAACACAATTAAACCTCGCCGCCCCCCACCGCCGCCAACCAGCCGTCGGCCAGACAATAGGCGTGGGACGCGGGTAAGACCGAAAGGGCTGAGGTGGGAACAGCCCCTGTGACTACACCGCGCCTTCGTGGATGTTAGCGCCACCTAGCGCGGGAATACATACACCTCTAGTGTGCGTACATTCTGCTTTGTGAGGAAATACAAGTCGTTTTATGTCGTCGAGCAGGATTTTTTTTACGGAAGATAATAAAAATAGAAACATGTCGTATGATCCGAAAATGTCAGTGCTTTCTGATGAGCCTCTTTCTCACTGCAATAACCGCTGTGAGCCCTTCATAGATGTTGTCATTCAACAATCACACCATGTTCTAACTTTAATTCAGTGGATTACACCGAGGTACATGTATTTATTAAGTTTTAATTGTTTTAATTTAGCAATCTTAGACCACGGGTAGGTTTACTCCCAGGATTAATTCACGAATAGTGAAAAATACAGGCTCTACACTGTTTTGTATCGCAAGAAACATTAAATTAACTCCGTCTAAACATTAATATTTATCATTTAAAATACATTTTTTAAATGTTTGTCGATTTCTAGTCTTTTTCCGCGGGTTTAATATGCACAATATACTTTTACGGGTTTTAAGGATGACAAATAATAAAGTTTCATATTCGATAATAGTAGACATTAGCTCACTTCATGCTCCCGACAAAGAGTGCCAAGAATCCCGGTACGAAAGATAAGTTGAATCCAAATCATCTACATGAAATAAATATACTTCACTTAAAATCTACTTAAATACCATACAACATATCTAATAAGAACTAAATAAGAATTAAATAATTTATTAATGAAGTTTTGTTAAACGCTCTGTGGGGGAAAACATTTTAGAGAACCGTGACGAATTCGCCTTTCAACGTCAGTCAAACCGTTAATAATACTTTAAATAAAATCTGTGCCTTCAGTCATCTAATCGAAATGGAATCAAAATAAAAAAATAATTGAACAGTTAGAAATTTTTGAATTCTTTCTATTTTGCTATTGAAAAGAGAAATCAATTAAATCTTTTCATTCAATATTCGGTTTTTAAAACATTATATTCGACTGCAAATTACGTTAAATAACGTTTTGTTTTTGATTAATATTGTTGTTTCACGGATTCCATTTACTTCTGGAAGCACGTATTCTACTCTAAAACCAACCTGAATTTATGAATATATCTGAGTCGAATAAAAATCTTCTCAATTCAGACACGACTGAATTATTGCTTTATTCCCTATTCACATTGCTTAATATAATATTTATACTAAGCGAACTGATATCCATCCTCACAATTTTTCTCTATTAAGCCACCATTTCGTTATGAACAGTATTCAAAACAAAGGAAAAATTGTGACAAAGGAAACCTGGACTTGCCTGCGCCGCATCTTACAAAATTCATAATTCTTTAAATATTTGTCAACTTGAATAATATAATTTAATTAACAATTAAAACTAGAATACTGAAACGTACATAAAACATTACTGAGCTCCTAAGCTTCAGCTCGGGCTGTACCTCAATTGCGTTCTTGAAATGTTAGTCAGATGGCTTTACAAAATTTGAACAAAGCCAGAAGGTTAAATTCTATTCTCATTTCAAGTTGTTATTAATATTGATTTTAGTGTTCACATTTCGGCTTTCTCGGAGAAACTTCTTCCAAGTAATTAATATTAAGACATGTGATCAGTTTACTGTACTTATCGAAATGAAAGGGTTTAGAAAAACGAGATTTTTCTTTGCCCAATATCAATAAAATACAGCTACTGTAACTATAACAAAAGTAAGTACTAAAACTAAATTACGAATATATTATTCGGTATATATACCAACTTTTATTTACGAAATGGAAAGTCTACCATGCAATACAAAAACAGAAAGTAGAATAACAGCTCTGGAGTTAAAATTTCTACGCAGAATAGTGGGCAAAACTAGAAGTGACGGAATAAGAAAAAGTACTGTCAGGGATCAACTAAAAGTCACACCACTTATGAAAACTACAGAAAACAAAGCGCTAAAATGGTGTAAACATGTAAGTAGAATGAAAGTGGACAGGACACTGAAACAGATGTTGGAGGCGAGGCCAGAGGGGAAACCCCAGGGGAACCTGGGAAAGCTGTATAGAAGGTATCTGTCATAGGAATGGAATAACAACAAAGGAAGTAAAACGCAAGGCAACAAATAAGGAGACATGATTCAAATGGCTATCCAGACTCTGAAAGACACAAAACGAAAGAAGAAGTAACTATAACAAGCTGTATCTCAATTTTTACCATTCTTTTCTTTAATGTGTATAATAGTTTAAATGTCATTGAAACTAATGACGTAAAAATACACTGACGGTAATGAAGAGATTTTCCTTCATGTACGTGGCTGTAGAACATCCCATCAGCACCAAACGAGCTCAGTCGGAGCGCTAGTGGCTGCAAGACTGGCGACCGTGGCGACGTTGACAAATTGTAAATGTACGCCCTGAAGCTCGAAGCGCATAGCGCATTCCTCTTGAAATGAGGTTTGGAAAACAGATTTCGAACTAATGCAAAGCTCGCACAGTTGAAACGGCGATTATCTAACCTATTAAAGAAGACCACGATATTTTGTGCTCTCTCAAAGTTCGTAATTGCTAAAAGAGCACACGGTTTTGAAACGAACGACATAATTAGATCGATTTCCATTTTAGTGTGCACCTCTGACCTCACAAAAAAAAGGTCATCTTTATTTGTTCTTCTTTGAAGCTTAATGAGTAGGATTTGGCTGTTCTACCCTTTTTCGTGCTAGAAAGAGATATTAAGCAAAGCATGTAAGTTATTCTTCTGTGTGCTCTACAGTTGAGTCTCGACAAAGCGTTGCCGCTTTTTAATGCCATTGCTTCATGATTTTCAGTGACCATCTAAAGCGGGCACGTCAAACCGCGCCCGCACGAGCTACTTACCCGCCTGGGAAGCCCGACGCACTCCTACGGGCACGGGGAACTTCCCCTGAATCCGCACTCATTTCCCCTTAAATCCAGAAACCGGTGTACATGCGCAAGCTAGAGCAACGCGAGATGGTGAATAGTGTGGCTTCATACGAAAATATGTTTGCTAGATTTTTTCTATCAATAACCGAGAATTGTATTATGTTTGTTTTCTTCACTACTTATTACCATTTGCTGTTTAGTTTCTTACTAAATTTTCCCTTCTATAATCATCTTTGCTAAGTGAGAGGAATATTTTTTGGGGTGTGTAATTAAACTATTCAGTTATTTATATTACTTGGAAATAATGTGAAATAAATTAACAAGTCTCTATAAGTTAACAATTCTCGCTTACGGACGGTTATTTTAACAAACCAGAATATTTGTCTGTTGTACTTTATAACTTCAACGTAGAAAGTTCATGCATATATTTCACTCTTCAATAAACTGGATTACAAAATTAAGTTTTTTTTACATTGTTTTAAAAAGTTTAGTCTCTATTGTAAATTTGAAATCAGACTGATACATAACTTCAATTTAATGTATCATTTCTTTGCTTTGAAGAGAAAATTAGTTAATATAATAAGTTTGTGACAATAACTGTCAAGTAACTTCTCCAAAAGACTGTCATACGCCAGGTATTCAATGACACACCATTATTCTCTAGTGTTGTGCAACCCTTACTTTGAAATCTCGCGTCAATTTCTCTGAACTCAGTGATCGTGAGCTCTCGGAAGCTTGTTATCTTGCGCACGATTTTGACATGTCTGATCTAAAGCAAATTCCAGATTTACGTCTTATAGTTTAATATTTTTCATCCCGAAACTTATATTGTCTGGATACTTTCAATGGGAATAAATGTTGATGTTCGGCGTCGCAAATGGATGGCAAAAGCGCTCGTCTAGTATGATGATCTATTCCCATCATTTATTCATTCCAATTTGGTGGCAACAGGGAAAGACGATGTCACTGAAAAAGCTGCTGCCATTCCGTGACAGTAGAAAAAATGTCGGTGTCATCACGGGTCTCTCAAATGTCAAGCACAAAGTTTCGTACAAAGTATAGTTTTTTTTATTTTTAATGATTATTAATAACTGAGTAGAAATGAAAACATTTAACCCCAAATATCTCTTTTGAATTCATTAATAAAGAACTGCAAATAATTTATTATAAATTAAGAGTACTCTAAATAATTATATAAAGATTTCAGTGATGTTAATAAATTGCGAAATGTAGTGTACCCATAGGGGTTTCGACACGTAAACAAATATGTACCTGTGAACTATTGGCGGAAAAACCGATACCTATTTTTAACCTATTTTTTTTAAAAGAATGGCCTTAATAAATTTGAACATTATGGATGCATTATTCGCCTTTTATAAACGTATGCTCAAAGAGTCATAAGTATTAATTTGGGGGCACAATTCGAATTTCTGAGAGCAGTTTAATGAAATTTCTACAGAGCGCTAGGATAGTCACTCCGCACTAAGACGAGTCACGATTTCGTATTAAAAATTTCATTTATGTTGGTAACAACCAGATCGCTGGGAATCAAGTGAAGGGGACGACATTTCCAGCATCTATAATGATTGTGGCGAGTACGTAATTTACATTTTACAAGCTACAGCTCGAGCTACCGACATGATTCTTGTTGCTAGCCCTCTCACCTGCAAGGAGCCACTGCGGAGAGGCTTTCTTTGCGCGCTGTGTAAACATTCGCTGAATAAACAGTTCGCTCAGAGCCTCCGTCGTGAACAGGTGTGCCAATCGTTTGCTGTTCAGAAAGCTGAAGGCGTATTTGTACGCGATGCTCTCTCGACCTGCTGGGCGCTCGAGTATAGTTCAGTAACGAATTCTTAGTATTTATTATACAGAGTGAATCACGTAACTTTATCACATCTTGCAGTTTTTGAACGGTTGAAGTTATTGTAACTCAGTTTTCACGAAATTGTGTGAGGGAATGAGGCTAATTAATGCATGTATTTATTTCTATTTTATTATTTTGATATATTGAGGTAAATTTGTTTCTTCAAATGGAACTATACAGATTTTTGGTGTATCATTACGAACGTAAGAAGATGAATCTAATGATATGTAGTAAAATGTTAGATTAGCAATTTCTTGAGTAATTTTGATATTTTTGTGACTCGTCTCTAATGGATATTGCAACATCCCAAGCACGTGCTAGCAGGCAGAGCGCTGCGCGATCTTGGATGGTGGACTGTTACATTTAAAATATACATTAAACACGAGTTGCAAAAAATTCCAAATTACTACAGAATCCTTATGTAACATATTGAAACATGCTTGACGTTGACTGGTGCCAATTTGAAACAAGCCCCGTCTTTCTATTATAAAACAAGCCCCACTTGGAGCGACATTTTGAAACATAATTATTACTGATAAATGCAATTTGGGCACCAGGAAAAGGTTACATTTGAAACCCAACGATTCCTACAAAATTTAAATATCTCTCCTTACAAACTTATGTTCGGCTAGCTCAGTTAATTGGGGTTCGAAGTTCATAATTGTTGCTACTTGCTCTGCAAACAATTATTCAATCTGCGATTCATACGGAGTGGCCAGGAATCTGAAAATATTATTAAAATGCTGCATGGCAAGTAAGAAACAATGATAATCGGCTTTCTTTCAACTCAACAAATTAGAATATTAATGTAATGATAATAAATAATGAATAATTCTTTGGTAATGACCAGTTTTCTCTGTATTACAATATTTATAAAACCTAGTTATTCATTCGTGGGTCTTTGCGCGCTCTTCACTTCTTCGCTCGATGGCGCCCCGTAGAACCTTCTCCGTGCGACGCAGAAGAATCTTGCTTCTGGATAAAGTCCTCGCTTAATGTCCATGATCTGGTTCCAAATTCTCCCGGCGATACTTTTATAATCCGTGACTTCTCTCACTTGCGTCTCGGGTGGACGCCTGGATACGTATTTTTCTTCTTACAAGAACGCTCTATCCTAATATAAGAAAGATAGTTAACTTTATACAACTGTCAATTAGTCTTTCCTCGACCTGGTAAAATATATCAAGAGCCGATCCGCTCATCACCGCGTGGCTCTAGCAAATGAATGTTCTTCTAAAAGCTCGGAAGAATCAAAATTTTATATATTTTTCTTTTGTCTCTCAGAACAGTGCTTATCCCGCCTCTGCTCTGTCATTTCAACGAAAATGCTCCTTAACGCCGGTTGTTTATTTGTCACAGCGACCCCCTCGCGATCGTCTATTGATATCCCTATATTCTGTCATATAAAATGACATTTCCATAATACAAATGGTTCATCATTTTGGTACATCACAATATACCAAAACAATCTGTTTAATTTGATTTTTAAATTAAATATCTCCTCTGCCCTTCTAATATTATTAAATATAAATTCAATGTAACTCGTTCCAAATTTATATTAGAATGTGGGCACCAGGAAAAGATTACGTTAATTCAATTATTAAAATTAATCTTCAACTGCTTTTCCAATAAATTAATATCCGACTGACTGGGTCGATGGGTCTTATAATAAATAATCGCTATTGCCTACTAATAGCCGATTATTTGATCTGCCATCTGTACAGAGTGGCCGAGGAATCTGAAAAGCAAATATACATTTCTAGCTACTCATTTGCTGGAATTGGCTAAATGAAAATCATCTTTTCTATTCACACAAACTTGTAAGTTTATTCAATGTTCATTGGTAACAATACGAAACGTACTTTCGGTCATGACCAGTCTCAAACCTTATATTGCAGTACCCGTCTTCTCACGCTCTTGACTGGTGTCGCCGCGTAGAACCATTTTCAATATTTCCCGGTGTCGATGGCTTCAGGTCCAAATACCATCTTCTTTTCTTCCGTTCTGGCACAAGTGTACTCAAGTCACTGATCCTCACCGCCTCATAAGTTGATAAGACTTAATTTTCCTTTTAAAAGTTCCCAGTTCTTTCTACGCGTATACTTAAAATATCAAAGTTCAACAAACTATTATGTGCTTCAAATACTCCCAGTCCTGTTGCCGACAAATTCACCTAAGTTCACAGTTTAAATTCTAGGTGCTGCACTCGAAATATTTCGAGGTTTCAATTTCCGCACATTACATCAATATTCTAAGTCCGACAACCACACGCTCCAAAGTAGATGTTCACAATTCCCAAACTCCCAACATCAATTATCTCCGCACAGCAACACGGCATAAGTCAGAATGCATTCATATTCCCCTCTTTCAGCCCTTCAAAACTCGGTCCATACTTTCTACTGTTTCTTGTCAGAAAAGATTCAACCCGCGTCCGTCGAAATACGTTGTCATTCCTTGCCTAGCCAATGCCTAAATTACTTACAAATTCAAATAGCCGCGCCCCACACTGTCATTGCTATCTCGGCCAATCTCCAAACAGTTTACTTTATCAACTAGCCGCGCCCCGTGGTTCAAAGCAATGCAGTTTGTTGACCTTGATGCCAAATCGTCCACCGTTGCTATTCCGCCATATTTACAAATGTCTATTCTTACCATTCATCCTGTTTACAATAAATGTGACGCAATACAATGTCCCACATATTGGTATGTCACAATGCAATATCTATATCATTGAATTCTTCTTTGTACGCTTGTCATGATAGACTAAAAATGACTCAGAGTTCACATCGTTACGTGTTTCAGAGATCACTTCGTTACGTCACTCAAAGTTCACACCGACCAGAGCACGGGCGTGCTCCATGGAGCAGCCGCCCAACGGGGCGAAAGTTTATCTTTATCAGTGAAAAGGTGTAAAACAGCTGTGAAGTTCTTCACAGTGTACTGAATAAAGTAAGCTCAACAATGGACCGCGAAATAGGCTCTCTCAGGAGCAACACCGCCGAAACCTGTCTGACGTCACGAGAGCCGCTGGCCTGTTGACCAACGCTTTCGGCGACCTACCTGTGAGCGGCTTCCGCGCGGTCGAACTCTGACCGGGCAGCTTCTCTGACCAGCGTCAGCATTCCACACTAGAATTATTTGAGACGAGTTCATATCGGGATGGGTTGATTTGCAGGATTGCAAAGGGGCTTACCTGGTTTTGAAATGCCTTCATGCAATGTAGTACAAGCAAATTTATTTCCATCGGGAGTGGTATCTCAGTGCATCAACAGATGTCACTGCAGCGCCTCTGACTGTGAGGTCCTAGGTTCGAGTCCTGACGGCGGCACGATTTTCGACACTAGCTTTTCAGCTAGGTCGAATTCAGTCGCTGTCTGGAGGAGAATTCTAGCGGCCGGCTGCTCTGATCGGTAGTTTTCCGTGGTTTCTCCTATCAACGCCAGGCGAATGCCGGAGCAGTACCCTACCAAACGGGCCACGGACCGCGCGCGATCTGTCCTTCCTCTTCCTTGTCCTATCCTCTCCCCTTTCACACACACTTACACTAATATGCACTACACTACCACATATTCCGGGAAACCGGTTCGGAGCTTAGAGCTTCTCCTGCGTGGGGCGGTGCCCCGCTGGTGGGAGAGTCCTGGTTAGGGGGAAACCCCACTAGCCGACGGTAGGTCGGCGCCGGATCTCGCCATCCAGCGGGGGAAACATCACCGCCATCTCCCGAGAAAAAAAACATGCACTACACAAACGGGACTAATGACAAAAGCCGTTGACGCGCCCGGAAATACGAAAAAATCAATCAATCAATCAATCAACATTTATTTCCAAATGGAAGAGGTTCACTAGGCACGCTGACGACGCAAAGTTACACCGTAGTTGAGTTGCTGTTGATAAGTGACACGTCGGTCGGAAGGCGCTACATGCGGTCGACGCCCCTTCTGAGCTGGTCGCTCCCTCGAGAAGTCGCCGGTCGTAGGCGGACTAACGGAGCGCACAGCGCCTCGCCCGGGGTCGGGTAGCGCCTTCCCGAGGGCCCGCGCCGACGGAGTCCCTTCGTAGAAATGCGGCGCCACGCACTGCCCCAATTAGAGGTTTGGTTTCGCGGCCACAGGTCAATTTCCGGCGTGCTTGGAGTCGTGAACGTCTAATTTCTCTGATTTTGTCCGTCACACGCGTCAGTCTTCACTCACACTTCATAAGTCTCCTACACTCACGTGTCCTCACATTTCCTGAGTGTTTCTCTGTCCGCCCAACACACCGGACATCTCCTGGACACGTCTGTCTACGGTCACTCCACATACGCTCCTGTCTGTTCATCTCTACGGGCTTCGCCCGCATTTGTCTCTCCCCCTCGTCACGTGCTCAGTCTTGTCGGTCTAATTGGTCTGTCTAAAAATGAAGTCGTGATTTGTTTAGTCACGTGCAAGGTGAATCCCGGATTTCTGTCCTTGGGTGTCCCCGAGTATTGCATCAGTGTGCGTGGTTGCCCTTCCTATTTGTTTTGTCAGCTGAGGGAAACCCCAAATTGCTTCGTCACCGTCAGATTTGAGGAAGACCCTTGACGTACTTTACCTATGTCACAGTCAGTGGATCCCAAAAGCGTGCGTCTTCGACGGATATTTCTATTGCGAGTGAGTGGATGGGAGGGATCGTTAAGCGATACGCCTTATCTACAGTTCATTTGATGTGATGTGGTGTAAATATGTCTCTGCTGGCAAGACTTCTTCGGTTATCGCGCTGGGGTAGCTTGCCAGCGGCTGCAGGGAGTTTCCTTCTGACCTCGCAGTGACAAGAGGCCGGTTTTGATGACCATTATAGAATCTTCAGTGCAAGTCTCGCTTAACGAAATGTTCAAAGGGATTGAGGACGCGAGTGTCAACGACTTAAGGGGAACCGTGCGACGAGAACCAAGTGCGGTTCGTCTCCAAATGAAGTGGCTGAACAGTATATGCACTTCCCTCAACAAACCGGTAGCGGTAGCTCAGTGCACCAACTGTCACTGCAGCGCCTCTAACCGCGAGGTCCTAGGTTCGAGTCCTGACGGTGGCAGGATTTTCTGCACTCTTTTCAGCTAAGTCGAATTCAGTCGCTGCCTGGAGGAGAATTCTAGCGGCCGGCTGCTCTGATCTAAGAAAATATCACTCGGTAGGCTACGGTGTGAGGAATGTTTCTTTGGGGCTTTCGGCCACAAAATTTTAGGTTTCAAGACCTAATAACGCTTCGTTTTGGAGTTAAGTAACTATATAGATTTAAATAAACGTACCCGAGTGTTGCGGGTTACATTAGACATAAATAAAATATATATATTTATGACATATTTGTCATAAATATTTTTTAATAGATTCTTCATATTTTTGAAGTTAAAGAGCGATTCGTCAAATATATGAAATACCTATTCTTTAGAGACCTTATTTATAAAGATTGGTTGCGTGTGAGAGCTGCAAAACTTATCTGTACTATTGAAATAATGTAGGAGAGTATTCATTTTCACCTGGAGCGGTAGCTCAGTGCATCAACTGATGTCACTGCAGCGCCTCTCACCGGGAGGGCCTAGCTTTGAATCCTGACAGCGGCAGCGATTTTCGATATTAGTTTTTCAGCTAGGTCGAATTCAGTGAGAGGAGAATTGTAGCGGCCGGCTGCTCTGATCGGTAGTTTTCCGTGGTTTCTCCGATCAACACCAGGCGAATGCCGGAGCAGTATCCTAACAAACGGCCCACGGACCGCGCGCGTTCTTTCCTTCATGTTCCTTGTCCTATCCTCTCCCCTTACACACACACTTACACTAACATGCACTCCACTACCACATATTCCGGGAGACCGGTCGGGAGCTTAGAGCTTGTCCCGGCTAGGGCGGTGCCTCGCTGGTGGGAGAGTCCTGGTTAGGGGGAAACCCCGCTAGCCGATGGTAGGTCGGCGCCGGATCTCGCCATTCAGCGGGGGAAGATCACAGCCATATCTCGAGGAAAACATGCACTGCACTTACGGGACTAATGGTCTATGCTGTTGACGCGCCCGTAATCACTAACTAACCAACCAACCAACCAATCAACCAACCAACCGTTTTCGGTTCGCCTGGCCGTCGCCTTGTGCGAGTTGTGGAGGGACGGCTGGGGCTGCAGTTGCGGCTGATGCGTGGGTGGTGTAGCGATCTCAGCGGCCGACGAGCAAAAGTGCCGCCGGGCTTCTCGGCAACAGGCGTTCCGCAGGGGTTTCTCGCCATCTCCCCGCTAAACGATCTGCGAATTCAGAGCTCTCCTCCCAGCCACCCCTCGCCGCGCCGTGCCACGGCCTCCTACACAACGCGCTCCATTCGGCAACATCCTCGCCTCATCCTTCGAAACCGGCGAAATCGTTGCGAGAAGACCCACGACTTCATTTCGTGTTGCGCGCTTGTGTTTCCACCCGTAAACTCTGCGGTTGCACACACGTGCAGATCAAAAGATTCGCTCTGGGGAAGTAAGATACGAACGGAAACGCTATGTATGCGAGTGGAAGAGCAAGAATATTCCCTTTCGCCGCGTCGCGGAAATCAAGCTCACAAGGTTCGTTCAAAAAGAGTCAGAATGCATCGTTTCTAAGCTTCGAAATTTTGCTCATAAATATTCCGAGCAGCATCTTGCTCTTTCAGACCTCGAGTGAAGAACAAAAGAAGTGGTGGAAACTTCCAGTCACGACATCAGTCAGGCAACGGACGTGTGATTTGCTTTAAAGTTTCCGGAAATATGCCCATAAAGCACACGCTTGAGACTACGACGGAGATAGGTAAAGTTGTGTACGTGTGGGGAATGATATGGCACCAAGTTTCATCCTGGCATCAACCTGGCGCTCTTTTGAACGTTAGTGTAACTACAGAGGAAAATATTATCTCAAACGCAGTGCGTAGAAGTGCTAGAATAATATAGAATGCTTGTACAATTTGCCACAATATAAATGTGAGAAATAAAGTTTACAATTAGAGTCACACATCAGAAACCTACAAAATTCGTGTCTAAATAAACTAGTGTGTTAGTAAGGCATGCCGATACTTACCACTCTTAATGTCAATACTCAACATCTTCTCATTCTAAAACACCGTCATTTAAAGATCTGGAATAGAAGGATATATAGACTTGAGAAAGAATTCTTTCTCTAATATTAGAGATGAAGGTTATGCTCGAAAAATGTTTTAATTTTTAAATTTCAATGGCTTTGGTGAAAATCAGAGCTACACGAAATTTATGACACTAAACATTGATCTATTCGATAAAAATTAATAAAGAAACAATGTAGAGCCTGGGGTTTGTGTCTGGTTCTTATTCTGGTTAAATTTTCATTTTATCTTTCACCCAACAATTTCCCGGAGAATGAACAACAGCTGCCGCGTCATGATAATTATTTTAGAGGATCCTATAGACCGTCTCTACGAATATTCGGTGATGACAAATTTACGTAAGTCAAGTTTGCTTCTCTCATGGGGGATTGGGAACTCTTTGTCGTATTACCTAGGAATAATAATACTTACTTCAAGTTAACAACATTTCCATCTGTATTCTGCTGCAAAACATACATATTATACCGAAACATAACTGTCGATAAGAACAATTTCAAAAAGACAAAAAAATCATGAAACTCTCGTTATTATTGTGTACTTATTTCTTTCTAAGTCCCTCCCTTTGCATGCATGGCCATTATCATTATTAAATTATAATCCAGAAATTCTTAATTTACTACAAGACTTGATATTCCTACAATAGATAATTTAATTTATACCCTGTTTAGTCACTTTCCTTTCGTGTATCCCTTGCTCCTTTTGAACGGCGTCCAATATCCGTTCCAAGTTACGTTTTTACTGAATCTCGTCCAGACCAATGGCATCTGCTTCCTCCATACACGCGATTGTAATTCTATGTCTATTTATAACATTTCCCTACGCGTCAAAACATCGGTATCCGTCTCTCATGGCGTCAAAAGATCGTCTGCCCCGTTTTTCGTCTCACGTGGTCTTCATCTGTTTTCCTCCCTGCGCCAGATCGTACCCAAACACGTGTCTCTTTCGTCCTAGTGCGCAGGCCATTTCCTCTCTCGCAGATATTCTAATTATGAATAGTCTCTGGCACTCTAGCACTGTATTTGTTTATTCTTTGGTTATTGATTCGTAATAACTTTCCTAATTTACTTTCTCACGTAAAATTGCTCACGTATCCTTTCACTATTTTTATTTACCAATATATTCTCTATTTTCCCCGCAATCAATTATGTTGCCATTGTATTATTTTTGACTATTCGATCCTTTGCTTCTCTTCTGTCACCCATTGTTGCTGTCGTCCTGTTTATATATTTATCCACTTTGGTTAGGTAAAGTGAAACATGTGCTATTATAAGAATGTCATTCCCTCAGAATGTTAAAACGTTTAAAATTAGACTACGTAAATATGGTTAATAGATTAGTTTTGTAAAATTGTATTTGGTAACATGTTAATATTTTAATGTTGTTTGATGATTGTTTTGTGTATTTTTAGTAATTACTTAGAAAACGCTACCACCGTAAGTATTCTATGTATTCCTAAGTAGCAAAATAAATATTCTATAATCAGTTTCGTAATGAAGTTCTTTACTGCCCTACAATGGTAATGAATTGCATTACCATACTAGGAATGTAAAGTAAATAGCATATTTTGCCACTCTTCTTTCGAAAATATTTTGGCCTTCGTCTTGTATGCTACAATTTTCCTCTTTGAAACGCTAATAACTGAGTAACCTTACTGACATCAATGTTTTCTCGTCTGTTCGGAATTGTCGTGACCGCCCGCGCGCGGTTGAAAGACCCGCCGCCGAGCTACGTCAGCAGGGCGTCACCGCCCTCGGCCGGAGGGAAAGGCGACCGTTGCGGGCCGGCCGGGTCTGACCGCGCGCGGCCGTCACGCCTGAACAAGCGAGTAGGGACTCGCCGCCGCCCCTACTCCGCAGCTAGTCGGCGGGCCGCTAGCCCCAGCGGGCTATAAAAGGGCCCCGACACGACGCCAGGGAGACTGGGTGACGGTGTTGGCAACGGTGTTCTGGCGAGTGGTGTACGGAGTGTAGAGTGATTAGTTGATTGATTAATTTTTTCGTGTTTCCGGGCGCGTCAACTGCTTTGGTCATTAGTCCCGTTAGTGTAGTAAATGTTTATTCGCGATATGGCAGTGATCTTCCCCCGCTGAATGGCGAGATCCGGCGCCGACCTACCGTCGGCTAGTGGGGATTCCCCCTAACCAGGACTCTCCCACCAACGGGGCACTGCCCCAGCCGGGACAAGCTCTAAGCTCCCGACTGGTCTCCCGGAATATGCGGTAGTGTAATGCATGTTAGTGTAAGTGTGTGCGTAAGGGGAGAGGTTAGGACAAGGAAGAGGAAGGACAGATCGCGCGCGGTCCGTGGCCCGTTTGTTAGGGTACTCCTCCGGCATTCGCCTGGTGTTGATCGGAGAAACCACGGAAAACTACCGATCAGAGCAGCCGGCCGCTAGAATTCTCCTCCAGACGGCGACTGAATTCGACCTAGCCGAAAATCTAGTGTCGAAAATCCTGCCGCCGTTAGGACTCGAACCTAGGACCTCCCGGTCTAGAGTGATTAGTGATAACGACGGTCTGTGCTACGGAAACGGAATTCTCTGGTAGATATTCTACGACTCGACTGTGTATGGGACTTCTACTGGACTACGGTGAAACGGCTTCGCAAGTGGCACACTATAGGTTGTCCGGAACTTTGGCTGTTGTACACGGGATTCTCATTATTGTACCTGGATATTGAATTAAAAACCATTTTATGAAGTTTTGCCTTTGGATACTACATGTATTTAATACCGGTCGCGTAGCACCGCGGTGGCACTGTCCACAAGAATCGTGCGATATGACAGGCGAAATATCGACTTCTCAGCCAATGACGCGGCGTCACGCGGACAGCCAAGAAGACTTTAACTCGCGCCGCGGAAGTTTACATTTGATTTACAACGTTTACATTTGATATCAAAGTTATCATTAAGTGATATTTTACTCTTTAACATAGAGAAGTGGGACCAAAGACTACTTGGTTTCTCCTTCTTTCTTGCCACAAAAGTAAGCAATCAAATTTTTACGATATAGAATGAAAGTTTTTTTCCACACCATTCTTTAAAAATTAAATACACACATCTCTTTCTTGATTTGTTAGGTAATGTTTCTAAAGCTGCATTTGCTGCTATTTCTATTTTCAAATATATTCACTCATGTCGAAAAGTATACTCCAAGTGTGTTTCAATTGTTCTCCTCGTTGAGAACAGTGTCGCCATTTATGAGAGAAAAAAAGTGAATACTAATTGGAGGCGTAGAACAAAATTTCACATTAAATAAAAGAAATTCCTACAAAGTGGATAAATCGTTGTACGACATTAATGTTGTAATATCTGATTCCAATACCCAATTGGTTAACAAACTCGGCCTAAAGGGCTCATTTGACAATTTTTCAATCTGGAATTGTAATCAGATGCTTTACAACACATTTTAAGTTACTGCAAGATATATTTATCCAAAATGACCCACATATTTGTGTACAAATAGCATCATTTCCCAGTATTATGCAATTTTCTGTAGTAAACGTTAGCAGTTGTGTCACGTAAGGTATTGTGAATTATAGATATTAAGGGAAGAGTATGATCGGATGAAAAGATTACCAAACAATATTTGTGTAAAATTGAGTTAGCAATTGATAATAAATAGTAAGTTTTTTTTCAGTTTTGGTGTATTTTCAACTCGCATGCAAAAATATGTATTTGGCGAATCTATTATCGATAGATTTAAGTCTTAACGTGGAAGGGAAAATATATTGCTTGTTTACGTTTTGGGTGCTGCATTCAATATCTTTGAAGATACTCCAGACTTCACAGGAAAAACAAGGGGTATGTTGAGGGTGGCATAATACAGTATTTGAGGGTGTAGAAACTACAGCACATACAGATCTACCATCACGTTTGGTCCATCAGTAAACCATTTTTAAATATTCTTCATATTTTGATTTATGTAGGAGTTCACATATTACTATTGTCATTGGAATTAAGTAATATTGATCTACTTCCAAGGTGGATTGGATCGAAAGACTCCCATTGGAAAATGGGTGAGAGAAACCTTGAGAACAGAGATGGTTTTTCAATATTAAATTCTTTATCAGAATCAAAGAGTCTTCCTCGAAAACGTCTTAGAAAATGGGAAAGAGATATGTAGAGTTACGTTTTTCGTGAACTGAAAATATTTCTACATGTGTTTTGGAAACAGCGAGCGGGAATTTTGGCATAATAGTTCTGGTATTATTATTCTGGCAAAATGTAGGTATAATTATTCTTTGTTATAGTAACTTCTAATGATATTTTTGTGTCAAACAGATTTATGTATAAATTCATGTAATTAAATTTAATCGAAATTTAAATTAAATCGAGATCCCCTGAGTTTGAAAATGATATTTTAATTTTTGAGGGTACTGTACATGAAGCCTTTAAATATTTTCAACATTTTCTCAGAAATGGAACCAATTTTTACTAGCCCTCTGTTACGAATGTAAGAAGAGAAAATATTGTAATCACCGGAAAAAGCGTTTTTTTTTGTCCTTTTATTGTCGGTCTCTGGTAACGAAAAAGTGGATAAATTCTGTAAATTCTCTAGTAAATTACTTCTTATAACACGTCGTTTTTTAAATATGTTTTTGGTAAAACACAAATTTTACAGCACTTCTTATGGAATTATTTGTCAACTTACTGAAATCTAGTGATCTCGCCTAATTGTTTCATTACAAGGAAAACCACTCCCATCTCAATTTTTCACCCATTTTTCCTCCAAATCTATCATTAATTTTGTGAATGGTGTATGTTTATCTTCCTATTTTTGACATTAGAAGTAGCGATCAACAAGAATTATGTGTCATAATGATAATCCTTCTTTCTTCGACAGTTGTTTCGTTCATTTCCACGGTCTACGTTATTAATTATTTATTATAACATGATGATAATCAGTGATAGAAAGGTACCATTTAGACGCTGACACATCTCCTACAGTACGTTTGTGATGTTAAAAACAAGCATTAGTATTAAGAAAAAAACT
Organism: Teleogryllus oceanicus; assembly: GCA_964035755.1. Classification (NCBI taxonomy): domain Eukaryota; kingdom Metazoa; phylum Arthropoda; class Insecta; order Orthoptera; family Gryllidae; genus Teleogryllus; species Teleogryllus oceanicus. The sequence goes on along the minus strand of CAXIVR010000012.1, from coordinate 17,320,425 downwards.
TTAAAGAAAGATTTTTGAGCGAATACTGAATATACTTCTAGTAGAAGCATTCTTGATTAACGGGTCTCTTTGTGAACAAATTTTATACGTAGTTCCGTCTTGAGGGGAATATTATAAAAACAGCCCGGTCTTCTTATTGATTAAGGTTTATATCGGTTTGTTGTACATTTTAGCACATTAAAAGTCTATATTTTTAAGTATGAGGTCTACCAATCCTTTTTTCCTGGGGTTACACGTTTCTCTAAACTACATACACGAGAAAGGAAAAATTTACTCTATGGAGTACGAGTAGTTTACGAAAATGGAGATTTGAGATTCAGTTTACCTGTTATAATACAATTAAATTCCCAAATTTTGTAGTAAACAGTTGTCATTACATTTGTCCCATCTCCGCCAAGTTACAGCTACGATTCGATACCGAGAAGATAGCCTTGACACTGGAAGCACAAAGCTGCCTCTCCTGATCCAATTCGCAGCTTCGCGTCGCGACTGTTTTGTTGCCGTCGTCACTACCCCGACGCCCGCGGCTCGCGGAGTAGCGGTTTCTCCATCGAAGCGAGAGCGTCTGGATTGTCTACCAAACGGCACTTACATGCAACCAAAGACGCAAAATATGCAATCAGAATAAGGATATTGCCTTACTCAAGAAGGTTAATCCTATTTTAAATGCTAACACTTAGCGAGTTTTGTAACAGGTTAAAATTTAATCTTCGCCAAAATTAACAGAGCTTGTTTTCAGGATCACCGTGCAAGTTTTAATATACTTAATTTTTTTTAAATAGATGTGGATCCTTGCTGATTGCCTTTTTATTTTATCTGAATGGCGTGTTAAATTAGAACGCATGTATTTAAACTTATATTTGTTATGATTTTCTGTACCTGATTCATTTACTCCAGGAATAATGAATGATTTTATGAATATTTAATATTGATGAGGCATCTGTGGAGAAAGAAAAACAGGGAAACTCTAAAAACCTATCGCATTCAATATGAAAGAATATGAACTTGAAATTCAGTGTACACACGTGTAAATATTTCCATGCCTAGCGCAATGCATCTGGTTACCTCTGGAAAATAGAACCAGTAATGAGTTATTCTGCTCTTATCGACATTGACCGCGTTGGTGGCGATCTCGAGATTTAGAGCGAGGTGGAAAAGACGGTTATATGAAAACTGAAGATGCAAAAGAAGATTAGGGTGAAAAGGAAAACAACTGGGAATGATTGCTCAAGGACTAACGAGTATGAAATTTCGAAAACAGTAGGCACTTAAACAAATTGCGTCAATAACACATTAAAAATCATTCTTAACCACTAAATAAACTTAAAAAAAAGGTTCAGGTTTGACAGTTCTGGAAAAGGAAAGACACAATAAATCGATTCCTAGAAAAGAGCTTATTGAAGAATGTATACTGAAAAATTGAAATAAAACGCACATAAGAGTATCCTTCTTATATGAAATATTCGAAGACCCTTCCTTGTTGGTGATGGGATCGGTGGTGATAATGATTATGGTGGCATTACAGTGACAGATGTGGATAAGATGGAGTTTGTCATGAAACTGCAGCCAAAAGTGAAAGTAGAGGTAGTGGATAATGCGTGAGTAAGGGAGTAAGCAATTCGTTTTCCGGGCGCGTCAGGTACTTGAGTCATTAGCCTTGTAGGCGTACTGCAGCCGGTAGGATTGATTGATTTTTTCGTGTTTCCGGGCGCGTCAACTGCTTTGGTCATTAGTCCCGTTAGTGTAGTGCATGTTTTTTCTCGGGAGATGGCGGTGATCTTCCCCGATGGATGGCGAGATCCGGCGCCGACCTACCGTCGGCTAGTGGGATATCCCCCTAATCAGGACTCTCCCACCAGCGGGGCGCCGCCCCAGCCGGGACAAGCTCTAAGCTCCCTACCGGTCTCCCGGAATATGTGGTAGTGTAGTGCATGTTAGTGTAAGTGTGAAAGTGTGTAAGTGTGAAAGGGGAGAGGATAGGACAAGGAAGACGAAGGACAGATCGCGCGCAGTTCGTGGCCCGTTTGGTAGGGTACTGCTCCGGCATTCGCCTGGTGTTGATCGGAGAAACCACGGAAAACTACCGATCAGAGCAGCCGGCCGCTAGAATTCTCCACCAGACAGCGAATGAATTTGACCTAGCTAATAAGCTAGTGTCGAAAATCCTGCCGTCGTTAGGACTCGCACCTAGGACCTCCCGGTCAGAGGCGCTGCAGTGACATCAGTTGATGCACTGAGCTACCGCTTCCGGTACTTGTCTGTTATTGACTGGAGAAATCCCCGAATATAGCTGATCGCAGAAGCCACCCTTTAGAATTCTCCTCCAAACGAAAATGGTGGAATTATTTCCAGCAAAATAGCTAGTGTCTAATATCCGTAACCCTCGGGATATGCCACCCAGCGCTTGCTCATCCCACTCGACACAAATATACTAGGTGGACTTCAGCCGCTGCCAGGAAAAGAATTCTGCTCTGATCGGTGGTTTTCCGACGTTTCTCCGATCTACACCAGGCAAATGCCGGAGCTGTTCCCTACCAACGGACCGAGCTCGATCTTTCCTTCCTCCTTGTCCTATCCTCACCCCTTAGTAACACACACACACACACACACACACACACACACACACTTGCAAGCACTGCCCTAGCACACATGTCAGGAGACCAGTCGGGAGCTTTGAACTTGTCCCGGCAGGGGCGATACCTCACTGATGGGAGATACCTGCTTGAGGAAACCCCCGCTAGTCAACGGTAGGTCGACGCCGGATCTCACCATCAAGCGGAGATAGAGCACCGCCTCCTCCCGCGACAAACAACATGCACTACACTTACGGGACTAACTGCCTTACCAGTTGACGCACCTTGAATCACTGATCAGTAAAAGAGCCAATCAACAATGCTGCAGAGGTTAGCTACCGGTGTTGCCGGTATGCTGTCGCTGTTAATGGTTGCGTTGAATGAAGTTGAAAACTAGAGGTGCTACAGAATGGCACAGACTTTCTCATAGCATATTTTACTACTTTCCTTAATGTGGTCTGGCTTTAAAGTCTTGCTCCACTCTCTGGGCAGCTGCCATCTATCGTCCCCCAAAGTATTTTTTTAACATTTTTCTCAACATTTTCTTTTCCTAATAGTACAAACGAAATATTACTTCAACAACACTAAAGAAGAGTAAAACCCGTCCAATATACAAGTTTTCATTGAAATATTTGAAGCCGTTTTTAAGAAAATGGCTACTAAGCATTACTGTAAATGCGAAATTTAAAGCTTACTAAGTTTTAGAAAAACGTCTCCTGACATGTGTGGTGGTATAGTGCATATAATTGTAAATCTGTGTATGAAAAGGGTGAGGAAAGGACAAGGAAGAGTAAGGAAAGATCGCGGGCGGTCCGTGGCCCGTTTTTTAGGGTACTGCTCCGGTATTCGCCTGGTGTTGATCAGAGAAACCACGGAAAACTACGGATCAGAGCAGTCGGCCGCTAGAATTCTTCTCCAGACAGCGACTGAATTGGACTTACAGTCGGGAGCTGATTTGTTTGCGTGCGGGGAGCGGGGAGTTTTTTACTTTTTCGTTTTACTTATTCTCGTTTGCCGTTTTGATTTTTGTCTATGGACGCTAGGAGCAATATATTTGGGACAGCTAATAGTTGCAGACTAGACCAGATGTAGCTTCCAAGAACCCCGAGGGCATTCCTCAGCCACGCAATTAACCCTCAACCAGCATGTTTTTTTTTTGTAACATAAACGCGTCGTGGTGCCATTGTGACCCTTTTTCCTTTTTATTATGAAAATTTGTAATAAATTGTAAACTATTTCTGTTTAATTTCATTTTTCTAGAATTAACAAAATCGTTTAGATAAAATAATTCATATTTAATATTCGTATTTTTTACGTAACTAAATAATTAACTCTGTGACATATTAGTGACAAATAATCATAAATAAAACTTTATTTTTACCAATAATTTGTTTAAATCTAATTTTTTCGTATTATACTTTTCTTTTACACATTTTTAACGATAAAATAAAAACACAATTGCAAAAATAGACTTGTCGACACACCTTACAAATGTTTAGCCGATATTCATGCACATTGGCCAGCAACATGTATCACAATTTTTTTTCTTTTTGTTTTTCTGTCATTTTTTCTCGCATATTTCGCACCGCTTCATTTGCCAGGCTACTTGTGGATTACATTCAGGACCGAGAATAGATTTATTGAAGTGGTTTCACGAAGCTCTCTAGTTAGGTGCCCGTTCAACAGTGATGTTGATGTGAGGTTCGGAAATACCAGTATCTTCAAGAATTCTTGGTATGAGAGCCATGCACATTTTGTATGTCTTCAGTGTCACTATAATCACTCTCCACCTATTCTAACCTTCTAAAGATAGCGAGAGAAGATAGTTCTTGTCATCACAAGACCGAATTTTCGATGAAAACGCAATTACAGACACTTCCGTAACTGGTGTGATGGTGCCGCTGTGACCCCAACAAATATTTACCCTCACGCCCCTACAAAACAGCTGCACAAAATTCAACAGTACTTCTGAAAGCAAAAGATAAGAGTATTATTTGAAGGAAAACAGCATACTAATGTTCTCATTTGAAAAATGGGCAGGATATTCGACTTCGAAATTCGACTGGAGTCAAAATTACACCATGACGTCAGTTCAGGTTAAGTCAGCTACCATCTGAAAATGGGCAGGATATTCGACTTCGAAATTCGACTGGAGTCAAAATGACACCACGACGTCAGTTCAGGGTTAAGTCAGCTCCAACATTACCTATCTAGCGAATGTCAAAACTCCTGCCACCGTCGGGAGTGGGACCCTAGGACCTCCCGGTCAGGGCGAATATTCCGCCACCTCTCCCGGTTGGTCGTGGCGGCGTGGGTTCCGCCTCGCGCTCCCGCGCGCGCCATAGCACGCGTCCCGGCGGTGTCGCTCCCGGCGGAGGCTCCAGGATCGATAACGGGGCGCAGCGGTCTGGGCGGCCGCTCCTGCCGCCGCCGCCGCCGCCGCCGATGTTTCGAATCCTCCCCGCGAGGCGCGCCCTGCCCGGGGAAGCGGAGCGGGGCAGCGAGGCGGGGATCCGGGAGGCTGGACGAGCGCGCTCTGGGCCGCGGAGGATGCACGACCTCGTGTCCTCACGGCTAACGTCCAGGCATGCCCTGGAGCTCCCAAGCCGGGAGAGATGGTTAAGGGCATCAACTGATGTCACTGCAGTCACTCTGACCGGAAGGTCCTAGGGTTACACTCCCCGCGGTGGCAGGATTTTTGTCACTAGCTTTGACAGCTAGGTCGAATTCGGTAGCTGTCTGGAGGAGAATTCTAGCGGTCGGCTGCTCTGATCGGTAGTTTCCCACGACGCTGCCAAGCCGGGAGAGATGGTTAAGGGCATCAACTGATGTCACTGCAGTCCCTTTGACCGGGAGGTTCTAGGGTTACACTTCCCAAGGTGGCAGGATTTTTGTCACTAGCTTTGACAGCTAGGTCGAATTCAGTCGCTGTCTGGAGGAGTATTCTAGCGGTCGGCTGCTCTGATCGGTAGTTTCCCACGACGCTGTCAAGTCGGGAGAGATGGCTAAGGGCGTCAACTGATGTCACTGCAGTCCCTCTGACCGGGAGGTCCTAGGGTTACACTCCCCACGGCGGCAGGATTTTTGTTACTAGCTTTGACAGCTAGGTCGAATTCAGTCGCTGTCTGGAGGAGAATTCTAGCGGTCGGCTGTTCTGATCGGTAGTTTTCCAATCAACACCAGGCGAATACCGGAGTAGTACCCTAGCAAATGGGCCACGGATCCTGCGCGATCTTTCCTACATCTTCCTTGTTCTATCCTCTCCCCATACACACACTTACACTCACATGCACTACTCTACCACTCATGCTGGGAAACCCTTCGGGGACTTATAACTTATTCCAGCTGAGGCGGTGCCCCGCTGGTGCGAGATACTTGGTTGGGGCAAAAACTCGCTAGCTGACTGTAGGTCGGCGCCGGATCTCCCATCAAGAGAAGATCACCGCCACCTCCCGATGAAAAAGCATGCACCACACTTACAGGACTAATGATCTCAGTGGTTGACGTGCCCGGAATCACTAAGTAACAACCAGCCAACCTTAAAATCGATCTTTACTGTACATTTGTCGCATTTAGGTCAGTATTACATTAAAGGATAAGTCAGGTAAGGCAAAAGGTAAAACTCGTTCACTAAGAGAGCTTGTGTATTTTTGTCAAGTCCTTATTTCATCAATTACTTATTTCGTCAAGTTCTATTTTAATCTTTATTTAAGGGGGAAGGACACGAAAAAAATAGGGGAATTGGGGGAATTTATTTTTCATAATTTGCGCCATTTTATTCTGTATTCTGCTGACTACGCTGACATAATTTATGCATGTTTTACTACGTTTCATCCAATAAAATATATTTAATGGAATTATGCAGTACCCTTGGCATTTAATGGGTGGGTGTAACCGTTCATGGAATGTAGAATGGGAAAAATATATATTTTTTTAGATATTTGAAAAATTCGAGATACCGCTTGCATTTCATGACTGCACTATTAGTTTACGTCCAGTGTGTTCCCTTTCTTTGCTCTAAATAAAACGCATATTGTTGTGAAGAGAATAGAAGTAATTACATTGTTGTAATTGTATTGTTATAAGTAATTGTATAGACGTAATTGTATTTAATAAGAATTGACGTAAATATTGTTGTGTCCAAAAAATTCAATTCAATTGTAGTGATGAAATAATGAGAAATGTCTGTTGAAAGAAATACCAAATTTATCCTTGAACGTATTGCTAAACAACGTGCAAGTAAGTGCGAAAACATAAATAAATGACCTCCTGAAATAAAAAAGAAGAATCAGGAAGCTAAAACGAAAGGAAACAATTAGGAGTTTCCAGATAACCCAGAACATTGAATAGGAATCCACTGAGTGAATGAGTAAAAACCAAAAACCTTTCAAGGCAGTTTACTCAAATTCTTGTTTTTTAACTTCAGGAAAATTTTTCTCTAAGGAAAATGGTAGTACAAACTTCATTTTTTTCAGATTTATTTACAATGTTTGTAAAATCATAATCAGCAATAAAACTACCAAAAATATCAGCCATTTAAATGTAAATAAGTATAACTCAAAACAAAGTATTTTGTTCATAATTTAACAAAAATCCCTATTCAAAAACGAATGATTGTATACAAGATTTTTGAGCTGATTTGCATTTACGAAGATTTAAATGATAAATTTTAAAAAATCAACCCTATTAGTAAAAAAAATGTATAATACTTAGGTACACGTAGCTCAAATCTAAAGCTGTAGCAGTAGCTCAGTGCATCAACTGATGTCACTGCAGCGCCTCTGACTGGGAGGTCCTGGGTTCGACACCTGACGGCGGCAGGATTTTCGACACTAGCTTTTCAGCTAGGTCGAATTCAGTCGCTCTCTGAAGGAGAATTCTAGCGTCCGGCTGCTCTGATCGGTAGTTTTCCGTGGTTTATCCGATCAACACCAGGCGAATGCCGGAGTAATACCCTACCAAACGGGCCACGGACCGCGCGCGATCTTTCCTTCGTCTTCTTTGTCCTATCTTCTTCACTTACACACACACTTACACTAACATGCACTACACTACCACATATTCTGGGAGACCGGTCGTGACCTTAGAGCCTGTCCCGGCTAGGGCGGTGCCCCGCTGGTGGGAGAGTCCTGGTGAGGGGGAAACCCCACTAGCCGACGGTAGGTCGGCGCCGGATCTCGCCATCCAGCGGGGGAAGATCACCGCCATCTCCCGAGAAAAACATGCACTACAATAACGGGACTGATGACCAAAGCAGTTAACGCGCCCGGAAACACGAAAAAAACAAACCAAACCAACCGAATTCTCAGCTTGGTTCGATTTAAACAAACAAATATTGAAACCAAAAGTATTTTCATTTTTTCTGAAACACTGATCCGTTTTATTTGGAGCAAAGCAGCGAGTGTTGGAAGAAAAGGAAAATATGTAAAATTCTTGCATATATAAAACTGTAATTTCAGTAGGTTTTTACAGTTTTTTGACGGATTCCGACTGGATGGATTATGGAGTAAGCACTTCTAAAAGTGAGTTCACTGGGAGGTGTTGTTGACAACGCTTGGGTTTCGAACCTTTTATCGCAATTCGCTGTCTAAACTTCTGCCTGTATCAGATCGCTTTACGCAGCGCTAGTCACTGTCAACCGTCATAGCTCAGGCAAAGAGAAGTGAAATGTACGTGCAAATTTTTAACGAACTGGATATTCGTATTAAAACATACTATTGTAAGAGGAGATAGAGTTATCAAACGAGGTCGTTAGGTCGAGTTGTGTACGCAATTAAGAATATTGAGAATAATTACGATACTAAATTACTTCTGGAAGTAATATTACGTGACATGTTCCGTAAATATCAATGAAAATAGCTATCAAATACGTAATAAGTACTAAAGCCCGGCATACACAGTACAATTTCGTGCAGATTCTCTTACAGTTTCTATACAGAAACTTCAAGATAACAAACTAGAAATATAAAAGCCAAAAGTTGCGCATACTTGGTCTGTACATTTTCTGCACGAATCGCCTCATACGCCGCGGGGGGTCTACAGAGAAACATCTGAATTGTGCCGTCCGAGTACTGTCAGTGGTGGTATTTCTGTGTGTGCGTTCTGGCTAACATCTTTATTTGGGATTAATTAACCATAAGGAGTATAGAGAATAAAAATAAGAAAGCAGGAATTGGGAGAAAGAAAGTTTATCACAATATATCACTTTACACAATCGCACTTTGACACACCTAACCACAAAATCGAAATGGCCGATTACCGTTAGTGAATTATTCTGCCGCTAGAGGTGCTTCAGTCAAACTAGGCTTTCTGCATGAAAAAGTATGAACATGCTCGTATAAAAAAACGTGCACTCTGGACTGCACGTTTTCTGTACCGCTTATACCGGTTTTCAAAGAGTATTTCATACTTAAAAGAATCAGTAAAATAATAAATAGTCAATACTCTTCAATTCTCTTCAAGGACCTGAACGAAAAGTGATCGTACCTAATAATTAATGTTAGTAGACATCATAAAACAATACCTCATACTAGTCGCCGTTGATTTCGACGGTCATCAAATTAGACCTCTAAATATTACAAATACACTACATTACTGTAAAACCTGAAAGAAGAAAATGGGTAGGAATTTGTACGGATCCTACGATGACTAGACGTCGAGCATATATAAAGATAATTGCAGTCGCGCAAAGTTTGCATTTACTACTACAAAGATTATTTACTCATTAAACAGGAAACCCCAAAAAAGCCCTCTAAGGAAAAATTGTAAAGCAGACCTAAGGTCAGTAAAATACCTATTACATAATACTAACATACAGATCTTCCATTCTAAAAATTCTCTGGCGAACAGTGACAGTACCAAATCAACAATAGCATCCCATTTTGCAAATCACCCCTTAATTTCTTAAATGTTTCATTCAAAAATATCACAAAAGTCACATTAACGCTAAAATATTCCTTTGTTATGAAGTCACATTTTAAACCATTTACAAAGCTTATTGTCATCATCCCTTATATAATAATCATGTCAAAACAATACTCTAAAAATAAACTAAATCTACTTTTAATCTAATTAAACCTCAATTAATCAAATAGATAATTACAACCTCATCACAACCAATTACATCCCAAATAAAATTATAAATTGATACCCCTTTTATGCAGGCTCATTTTACTATATTATCAAATTTCAGATAAAACTTTAGAATTTATGAGTCTCCTAAAAGTGATTACGTCAAACTAAATAATTTAAAAAATTATGATTTGTAACCCAACCCACAATGTAATATATGAAAAATAAATAACAACCTAACTATGTGTATATTTTACCAATAATAATTTTTGTTAACTTTCTAAAAGGCTTTAGATGATTTCTGTTAATAAGTAGTATGAAAAAATGTAATAATATAACGATTACAATGCAAATCTCGAGTTGTACCAGGGCTATAACCTATGAATGTTACAATTTTCTGTTATCTAATTGTTTTAAATATCCTCCATTTCAATTAGCGTGTTTCACAAATGAGATATTTGAAAAGGTCAATGCATTATAATACTAAACTGCGAAACTATTTCCTATAGTAATAGTTCCCAAACTTTTTTTTGCATATCGTAAATTACTGAATTGGATAGTTCATCTATTTTTTCACGATTTTTTAAGGCTCTAAAGAGCAAACTTACTTATAAGCATGCCAATTGCATGCAATTTTACTATTAAAATACAAAGTTAAACTTTCTTTACGAGGAAGCACTTGTCACCCGGAAGCATTAATTTTAAAAAATGTAGGGCGTAGTTCTCATTATTTTATATTGGTTCGGTATTTTTAGAGAGTTTTTGTTTATGGGGAGATTCATTGAGTTTCTCTTTGTCCAATATTTAAGCGAGTTCAGATAATTAAAATTGAATGCAATTTTTTGAAGCATGAATCTGTAAGAGCCATTACAAGTTTAGGAATTTTAAATATCTGAACTCCGGCAATGGCCAGGTGCATCGTGCATTGTCATGTAATGTAGCACCAAGTAAGGAATCTTCAATCAGCCGCAGGCCACATGTGATTCGCAGAGTTTATTGCCCTAACTTGCTGGCCATTATAAAGTAGTTTCTAAGCTTTAAAACGCTTCCCTAGTAAATGGCTGGAAAAGTATACCCATTTAATATTTATATTTATAGCGCGTTATGTAAATTACGAAAAGTATCGTGCTCCTAGAAAGCCTTTAAAGCACGTTGTTATTATAAAAGTCACACCTAATAATTCTTCTCGTAAACACCATAAAAAGTGCATCGCGGGTATCTCTGAAACATGTAATATTTTCCATACTATCTTTACGATCTTATGCGTTAAGCATCGATGTTTTCACTCTGTAACTATATACAGAAGACCCCTTCAATTAATATATCCATTCATCCTTCTCCACATCATCACCATTTCTCTATTATCACAAGCAGGGCTTGATTTCTGGAGGAACGCGACGGAACGGCGTTCCGTTATCTCGGGAATAATTATCATAATTATATCACAAATATATTGAAACGTAATTCAAATCGTAACCATTCTAATTTTAAAAATTTGGGAAAAAAAAATAAATGTAAATCCCGCTAGCTCGATCGACGGGTTTTTATGAAATAATTATTGCTACTTTCTCTGCAACCAATTACTCAATCTGTCGTCCATACGGAGTGGCGAGGAATCTGAAAATAATTCTAAATTGTCTACTCAAGGACTGCACGTAATGGCAAATGAGAATCAGCTTTCTTTCAAACTATGAATTATAATTTATTATGCATACCAAAGTTCTCAACTATCAGTGATTATTACAATTTGTTGTTAGGACAGGACCATTTTTCTCATTATTTCATTAACAGCGTTATAGAACCTTTTATCCTTCCTTGCCTCTTCGCGCGCACATCTCTCGATGTCGCCACGTAGGGTAGACCAATCTTCCTTCTTGTTGAAATCCACGATGATCAGCGACCAAGTCGAAACTTCCTCCAACCACTTCATAAGCACTGCCTATACTCTTCGTCTTGCGCCTCAGGTGGGCACCTATTGCAAACTGATTACTTTTTCCAAGTCTGGATAATACCTTAATATTTTTTCCAATTAAAATTTACTCATGAAAATATTACAAGTCCGAGTTAGCAATGGTACAACACGTAAATTTTACAAGTTCCCGTTGCACACCTAAAGCGGAAATATTCTAAGTTCAAGTTCAATGTTCACTTCCACGAAATATCACAAGTCCCGATTTTATAATTAACCTCAAAAGAAACGCGCAAGCGATCCGCTCACCACCAGGATACGAGTCGGAATGCCCTAATTCCAAATCTAGTCCACCCTTCAAAGCTCGCTGTGTTTTTCTCTCTATTGCTTTTTCGCATTGCTACGGTGTCTCCTGCGCCTGCTTCCAAACGAACTCGTTGTTGTTTCAGGTTGCTACAGTGTCATCTGTGTATATGCACCATAGAAACCCACGTCGTTTGCAATATCTACAACATTTTGACCTTTATCTGCCTAAATAAAATGTCCGTCATTTTTGGTATGTCAAAATATTAATACTTTTATTAAATTAATAATTAATTTGGAGTGCGTTCCGGGAACTAAAAATTTATAAGTCAAGCACTGATGACAACTATCATATATTATCTTCACAATCGCACGTCAACACTTCTCCGCTAAAAATCTAACGATTTCCACCAGGATTTTGATGAATGCAAAAAAAAAGTGTAGCGCATTCCTTTCAGACGCCGAATCCGCCATTTTAAATCCATTAGAACTGTGCGGTATTGTGGATGGGTTGGGAACTTCCAATCTACCGAAAACCAATGATAATATACTCGTAACTCTCCATCATGCCACCGGGAGCGGTAGCTGAGTGCATCAACTGATGTCACTGCAGCGCCTGTGGCCGGGAAGTCCTAGGTTCCTGACGACGGCAGGATTTTCGACCCTAGCTTTCGAGTGAGGTTGAATTCAGTCGCTGTCTGGAGGAGAATTCTAACGGCCGACTGCTCTGATCGGTAGTTTTCCATGGTTTATCCGATCAACACAAGACGAATGCCGGAGCAGTACCCTAACAAACGGGCTACGGCACACGCGCGATCTTTCCTTCCTCTTCCTTGTCCTCTCCTCTCCCCTTACACACACACACACACTTACACTAACATGCACTACACTACCACAAATTCCCGGCGGCCGGATGGGAGCTTAGAGCTTGTCCCGGCCGGGGCGGTGCCCCGCTGGTGGGAGAGTCCTGGTTTGCGGGAAACCCCGCTTGCCGACGGTAGGTCGGCGCCGGATCTCGCCAACCAGGGGGAGAAAACCACCGCCATCTCCCTAGTAAAGCACATGCACTACACTTACGGGACTAATGGGGGGACTAATTTCTGTTGACGCGCCCGGAATCACCAACCAAACAATCCATCATGCCTTCATTTGTTATCATTAACTCCTGGATGCTGCCGGGCGAGGCTATGGAGTGAAAAGGATATTAAATGACGGTGGACATAAAGAATGCGCTACTCTTTGTATCAAGGGACTTTACGTCGAGCCGGCGCCGGCGGCCGCTGGGAGTTGAGTTTCTGCCGCGGCCGCGTCTACTACAGCATCCCCTCCCCCTCCCCCTCCCCCCTTCCGCCCTACCCCCCGCTCCGACCCGCGCACGCTGCCAGAGAGCGGCGGTAATTGGTGGCCGACACCTCGTGGGATTTACTTAACCCCGTAGCGCGGTGTGACCTCTCGCCCGTGTTTGCCTTCAATTCGTTACCCGAGGCGCAGTGTAATTATTATTGGGTTAAAACCGTCGGCGCTGCTGAGAAGTTAAGAATTAACGGATCTCGGTGTGCTGTCTCTACTATCCGTATCTGCTTACTGGGAGTTCTCTCTTGCAGGCGTTGTTTACTGTCCTTGTCGCCCGGGAACGGCTTTGTGATTTTGTAAATGAGTCGACTTTGCTTTGGAGAAGATATCGGTCGCTCGTTGGTTTTTATGATTTGGTGTCGGTGGCTCGTTAGTGTGGACTAGAGGGCGGAAACAACTGTTCTTATGCTGAACATTTTTTTTTTGTATTTGATACATCTTTGGGATATTCAATATCAAAAAACGTATTCCGAGAAGTCAAAACATGAATGTGTTAAAAAACATTTTATTTATAATTTTTAAACACACTACATTTACAATAATAACATGTGTACATTTGAGTAATGGAACTCAATTTATTGTTTTTATTTTCGTAGACAATATATTTGGGATTTTTGAAATGATAGAGAATATTTGCCTTCATATTAAGATGTCAGGGTTTACGGATTTTAATCTGGTATTACTTTACATTCTTCTAGGAAGGAAAAGGATTTCAAAAAGTTATCAATAAGTTTGGATTTAAAGAATTCCCTAGACTAACTAGATCGTGAAGTTGAAGTATTATATCACACTTCGATTTTTGGATGTCACATTTGGATCAAGGCGTAGCGTCTGTTTCTTGAATTAAATGGATATGGTATAGATTAAAGAGACCAATCCGAACTCTTGCAATTTGAACTTGTGTTTTTCTAGAGAGTTTAAGGTTCAGGAGAGCGGGTTTGAAGATGGATTTACTTACGAGGTGAAGGTTGAAGTAGGTTGTAAGCCAGTTTTCAATCCAAGGTTTAGTAACAATTTTTGAAGATTAATTTTGATGGATAGAAATTCCTTTACATTATTGTGCATTGTGGGTGATAAACTAACATATTTAATCGCTTAATCAGCAATTGCATTTCCTTTTATATCCCTTATATGCTGAAATCCAGTATTTCAAGACAAAGATACCGTTATTTCGTTGAATTCCTTAAGTAATGAGACTATTGCACAATCTATTGAGAATTGTATTGAAGTTTCCGTAGATTCTGAGTGAGTATTTTTTGTGATTGTCACCACTTAGGTACACAACTTCTCTAGCTTAAAGAATGACCCAGAATTCACAGAGGAAGGTAATTGCACATTCCTCTTTGGTTTCATGCTTCGATCTATTAATATTTATTTTTCCAAAATTTAGATAATACTGAATGAAACGAATTAAGACAGTGTTTGACAATTTTGGAATATGCAAGGGATTGTGAATCTCTGAAGTCATCACGCTAATCTCAGATTAAAAGCATTGCCATGAGCAATTGGGAAGGCGATTTCTTCGAAGAATGGGAGGCCAGTATAAAATTATTCTTACTAAAGTGGAATTCTTTGTCGGAGTAGTTCTGGATTATTCAAGAGTTAACTGGTAGGATTCTTTAAAGGAGATGAAAATACATTTACAGGACAGATTGTGTTAGTACTTTCATGTTAAGTAGGCTAATTTTGGCTTTAGTTAACGATGCATAAGAAACTAACCTTACTTCTGCTAGTAAACTGATGCTAGGGCTTGATTTAAAGGCTCCTAGATTTAGGTGAGATTTATAATAGGATCTAGTGTCTTCGGTGAAGGTTTGTTATTATAACTTCAGATTACAACCTTCTAAAATATATTTTAGCTCGAATAAATGCACAATATTCATTGAACATTTTCATTCTGTTCTCCATTTCCGGGATGCCACTATTTTCAAAATATTTCGTCTGGATTTGGATTCGGTGTTTATCAAGAAAATATGATTCTTCCAAGAGTGCTTTCGAACGAAAGATATGCGCATGATTTTAGAGGATCTTTTGATGGGTGTTTGCGTGATTTTGATATGGGGCTTACAAGTGCTTTACGCCAGAGGTAATGGAAAGATTGGAAGCTCCACATTTGCGGAAATTCTTTAAAAAATATATGAAAATTATTACGGTCTGGGGCAAAATTGTCACTATTTTTTAAACATGCAGAAATTCATCCATTATGATTTTTTTATTAAATGGATCATTGATGTGATATAGATATTGAATGCGATTTTTGTTCTTAGGGGAAGAGTGGGTTTTAATTTCTGAAAAGATGCTTCATAGGTTATGTTGCTGGATTTGTTGGCAAATGGAATTGTCAGAGTATCATAAATATCTCCGGAGCAACTATATTTCATACTATTATCATTTTATTGTCTTGAAGATATACAAGTTTAATAGGAGCCAAAAAAAAAAGAGTTTGTTATGTGTCACACGTTTGCGGACGGAGGTTAATTCATAAAGGAAGATGTCAGTCCGCCTGACCGACTCTCCATCCGCCCGTCCGCCCGTCCGTCCGTCCGTCCGTCCGTCCGTCCGTCCGTCCGTCCGTCCGTCCGTCCGTCCGTCCGTCCGTCCACCCGTTCTTTGTCCGTCTGTTAACGCTAGAAACCAAACCATTGAGACGATTTTCTTCAAAATTGACATTCCCCGATCTATCAAAACGAACTCAAGACCCTGCGAGTTAGAAATGGGTATTTTGATTTTGGGGAAATTTTTCATGAATCTTTAACATTTTGAAAAATGTCTCAAAATAACTTCAAACTTTTTGTTTCAATATTTTCATGAATGGGGAAAAGAACGCTTAAAATGGCGCAGATCTCATTTTCCTCGAACTCTTTAAAGTTTCGAAAATTACGAAAGTTCAACCTTCTTTTCAGCATCTTCCTACAACTACAATATGGAAGATTTTTCGTAATGATATCTATTCTTCAAAATAAATCTATGAATAATATTATGTGAACATTTTTGAATAGGTCATGCACAATTCTTCAATTGTACTTCTTCAATTTTCTTCATTCTTCATGTTTTCGAAAATTGCAAAAAATTAATATTGTTGAAAAATTAACATTGATCGTAGAGTGTATTTTAGAGCAGATGCTCTAAAAGCTAAACCTCTAAGTAAGGCCATGTACAATTTTTTAAAACAAGTAGTTATCGCGTTATTTTTGCTTGAAGCAAAGACAATTTATATTTTCTCAAAAACAACGTTTAAAAAGAGGCGCAAATCTCATTTTCGTTAAACTCTGTAAATGTTAGAAAATTGCAAAATTTAGAAATAATGCCAGAAAGAATGTGTTGTTGTAGCACCTCTAGATTTTGTTCAATATCTGTCACCAAGGCAGAATCACAAATAGGCTAAGGTGGCAATAACAAATAACTTTAATCATCTGCTCCTCTT
Source organism: Teleogryllus oceanicus (assembly GCA_964035755.1). Classification (NCBI taxonomy): domain Eukaryota; kingdom Metazoa; phylum Arthropoda; class Insecta; order Orthoptera; family Gryllidae; genus Teleogryllus; species Teleogryllus oceanicus. The sequence goes on along the minus strand of CAXIVR010000012.1, from coordinate 17,303,792 downwards.
TGTGGAAGAAATCTTAAGGCAATTTTACGCATTTACTCGCATTATTAAGGACGTATAGTGCATAGTGCTGTGGAATACTAGTAGTACTAGTATTATACTAGGAATACTAGTAGGGAACGTATTTCATGCCCTTCCTTATCTCTCTCCTTTGAGCCCATTGTTCAAAACATATTTCTTCCTGCTTCTCCATTTTTCTGTCATTTCTACTGTCGTCTCTTTCAGAGTCGTCTCCCCGCTGCGTGTGGATCCGTGGGGGAGCGAGGAAGGCGCATTGGTCCGGCAAACCCAGACTCCGCCGACGCCGCCTTTTGTCCCAGAGCCGATATCGATTTTTCATGATTCTCGTTTGTCGTTGGAGACGAGGTCGTCTCTCAAGTTTCCGGACGACATGTCGCCTGTAGACATTGGATCTGGAGAACTTTTGTTATAATTAATTTCTCAACTCTGCTACTCCCTCTTTTCGTATGTTACGGATAGGTAAGCGTGAAGGAAACATCGAAATTTCTCTTGCATTAAGTAAAATGTTCAAAATTTGAATTTAAATAAACAAAAGTAAATATTTTCCTAATTCAGATTTTTTTGTGAAATTAGAGATAGTGGTTCGGTTCATAAATGTCTTTATTTATAGAAACAAACAGAAACATTAATAGAAAATATTAATTTATTACACCTTATGATAAAAAAATACTTTATCTACGAGAGAAATATATTTCTCACACCTATGAATGATTATGAATAGGGAACGCTCATTTACTACACAATTTGATAAGAAATACTTCATCTAAGAGATAAAGATAATACCTCATTAACGACGGTAGGAGTAAGATGCCTTTTATTTATTCAAAAAGTTAAAAGAGCTCCCTATTAATCAATGTTCTGTTTCAGTGCCTCTTTATTACCCACGGGTGTTTAAAAATGTTTTTATCAACTCTCTAATGCGCATGCGCGCTATTTCCAGCAATAGGGATCTAATTCGCTAGTAACAGTTGACGTAGTTTATAATAAGGCTCAAGGAATGCGCTGTTGCGTAAATCCAAATGCTAGGTTTTGTATATCGTGTTTTTACTTGTATTTATGAATATAATGGAATAAAATCAAATTAAATATTACACACGACGAAGATGTCAGTTTATCTACACGAAAAAAATACTTCACTTACTCCTATCGTCACTTGTGAAGTAATACCTTCCTCTCGTAGATAAAGTATATTATTATCGCCTAATATAATAAGTTACTTTATTTAAATTAATTTAATTAAATTAAAAAAAGAAATTGTGTTACGTTACGTCAAGATAAAGTTTGCTGCATCACCGCCCGAAGTGCCCTGGAGAGTAGATAAAACTGTTACTCGTAGATAATGAAATAGTACCTTCTGCAGCTTATAATTGGCTTTCAATAATCATGAATAACCTTATGAATAAAACGATTTTTTTCTGTAATATGTTTGACTTTATTGTGCAGAAAAATATCCCTCGTTTCTGATACATAGTTAACCGATGAATTCCTATAAAAAATCATCGCTTCAAAACGCAACCATGATTGTTTATATCTATTTTTTGTTCCTGTTTACAAGTAAAACGACTGTTAAACATGAGAATAAGAATCATAATATGATCTTGAATTGTATACTGAAGGGAATGAAGTGATTCTCCCTCAAACGTCTATGGCAAATAAATTCCCCAGTGATGTCTGTATGAAATATATTCTTGATACACGGGCAAAAGAAAGTTTAAAGAGAGATAAAGTAGTAATGGTACATATTCACTGACTGAGAGTATTCAGTTCTGAGATTCATGACTTTGAGGCCGCAAAACTATAAATATCCTTATATTAAAGTCTCAAATGTCTCAAAGAAGGAGATAATTCGAAGAAACTATTACAGAGGAGTGCTATTCTTTCTACAGTGCGCTCAGAATTTAGGAATAACATTTTCGCTTTAGAACTCGTTGTTTGGCGATGCCTGATGCCACATAATGGTACTGTGGACTGATTTATCCAAGAAATTCGGACAATGGTCCTAAAAAGCCAACAATTGCTTACAATCCGACATGCCACTCGCTGGCATGCTTCTTTGCATAGACTTTGTGTGACGAAAAGGAGACAGAGGCATCAGACAAATTGAGCTTTCTAAAACAATGCAATAACCGAATTTGGAAGTTCATGTTCACCAGGATGGCCCACATACTACGATCAGACCGTTCTATGACCACCACTGGACTTTAAAATTGATCGGAGAAATGGAAATAGATGCATTATTGTAAGTGTAACAAGAAACATTGCTAATAAAGCTATTTAAGACTCGCAGAATAATGCAAACACTGTATTGCTTATGTCAATGACTGTCGTCACCAGGGATGTCAGGTACTTCTGCCCAAAAAACTGAATTTTCGTTTCGGGCGCGGAGCGGAGCGGGACGCGGAGCGGGGTGGGACGCGGAGCGGGGCGCGGAGCGGGGCGCGGAGCGGGGCGCGGAGCGGGGCGCGGAGCAGGGCGCGGAGCGGAGCAGGGGCGCGGAGCGGGCGGGGCGCGGAGCGGGCGGGGCGCGGAGCGGGCGGGACGCGGGCGGGTGGGACGCGGGCAGGGCGGGACGCGGAGCGGGCGGGACGCGAGCGAGGGCGCGAGCGGGCGCGGAGCAGGGCGAAGAGCGGGGCGCGGAGCGGGCGGGGCAGGACGCGGGCGGGCGGGACGCGGAGCGGGGCGCGGGCAGGGCGCGGAGCAGGGCGCGGAGCAGGGCGCGGAGCGGGCGGGGCGCGGGCGGGCGGGGCGCGGAGCGGGCGGGGCGCGGAGCGGGCGGGGCGCGGAGCAGGGCGGGAGCGCGGAGCAGGGCGGGACGCGGAGCGGGCGGGACGCGGAGCAGGGCGGGACGCGGAGCAGGGCGGGACGCGGAGCAGGGTGGGACGCGGAGCGGGTGGGACGCGGAGCAGGGCGGGACGCGGAGCGGGCGGGACGCGAGGCGGGCGGGACGTGAAGCGGGGCGCGGAGCGGGCGCGGAGCAGGGCGCGGAGCGGGCGGGGCGCGGAGCAGGGCGGGACGCGGAGCGGGCGGGACGCGGAGCGGGTGGGACGCGGAGCGGGCGGGACGCGGAGCGGGCGGACGCGGAGCAGGGCGGGACGCGGAGCAGGGCGGGACGCGGAGCGGGCGCGGAGCAGGGCGCGGGCAGGGCGGGGCAGGACGCGGAGCGGGCGGGACGCGAGCAGGGCGGGACGCGAGCAGGGCGGACGCGGAGCAGGGCGGGACGCGGAGCAGGGCGGGACGCGGAGCGGGGCGGGACGCGGAGCGGGGCGGGACGCGGAGCGGGGCGGGACGCGGAGCGGGGCGGGACGCGGAGGCAGGGCGGGACGCGGAGCAGGGCGGGACGCGAGAGCAGGGCGGGACGCGGAGCAGGGCGGGACGCGGAGCGGGCGGACGCGGAGCGGGCGGACGCGGAGCGGGGCGCGGAGCAGGGCACGGAGCGAGGGCGCCGAGCAGGGCGCGGAGCAGGGCGCGGAGCAGGGCGCGGAGCAGGGCGCGGAGCAGGGCGTGGAGCAGGGCGGGGCGCGGGCGTGGGCGGGTGGGACGCGGAGCGGGTGGGACGCGGGCGGGCGGGACGCGGGCAGGGCGGGACGCGGGCGGGCGCAGGGCGGGCGCGGAGTGGGGCGGGCGCGGGCGGGCGGGGCGCGGAGGCGAGGGCGGGACGCGGAGCAGGGCGGGACGCGGGCGGGTGGGACGCGGGCAGGGCGGGACGCGAGGCAGGGCGGGACGCGGGCAGGGCGGGACGCGTAGCGGGGCGCGGAGCAGGGCGCGAGGCAGGGCGCGGAGCAGGGCGTGGAGCAGGGCGCGGAGCGGGCGGGGCGCGGGCGGGCGGGACGCGGAGCGGGGCGGGACGCGGGCGGGCGGACGCGGAGCGGGCAGGACGCGGGCAGGGCGGGACGCGGAGCGGGCGGGACGCGGAGCGGGCGGGGCGCGGGCAGGGCGCGAGCAGGGCGCGGAGCGGGCGCGGAGCGGGCGCGGAGCGGGCGTGGAGCGGGCGCGGAGCGGGCGGGGCGCGGAGGCAGGGCGGGGCGCGGAGCAGGGCGGGACGCGGAGCAGGGCGGACGCGGAGCGGGCGGGACGCGGGCGGGGCGGGACGCGAGCGGGCGGGACGCGGAGCGGGCGGGACGCGGAGCAGGGCGGGACGCGGAGCAGGGCGGGACGCGGGCAGGGCGGGACGCGGAGCGGGCGCGGAGCGGTGCGCGGAGCGGGCGCGGAGCAGGGCGCAGGCAGGGCGTGGAGCGGGCGCGGAGCAGGGCGGGCGCGTAGCGGGTCGCGGAGCGGGCGGGGCGCGGAGCGGGCGGGACGCGGAGCGGGTGGGACGCGGAGCAGGGCGGGACGCGGAGCAGGGCGGGACGCGGGCAGGGCGGGACGCGGAGCAGGGCGGGACGCGGAGCGGGGCGAGGCAGGGCGCGGAGCAGGGCGCAGAGTGGGGCGCGGAGCGGGCGTGGAGCAGGGCGGGGAGCGGGGCGGGGCGCGGGCGGGCGCGGAGCAGGGCGGGGCGCGGGCAGGGCGGGACGCGGAGCAGGGCGGGACGCGGAGCGGGCGGGACGCGGAGCGGGCGGGACGCGGAGCAGGGCGGACGCGGAGCAGGGCGGACGCGGAGCAGGGCGGGACGCGAGCAGGGCGGGACGCGGGCAGGGCGGGACGCGGGCGGGCGGACGCGGAGCGAGGCGCAGAGCAGGGCGCGAGCAGGGCGCGGAGCAGGGCGTGGAGCAGGGCGTGGAGCGGGGCGTGGAGCGGGGCGCGGAGCAGGGCGGGGCGGAGCGGGGCGCGGGCAGGGCGGGGCGCGGAGCGGGCGGGGCGCGGAGCGGGCGGGACGCGGAGCGGGCGGACGCGAGCAGGGCGGACGCGGAGCGGGCGGACGCGGGCAGGGCGGACGCGGCGGGAGGACGCGGAGCAGGGCGCGGAGCAGGGCGCGGAGCAGGGCGCGGAGCAGGGCGCGAGCAGGGCGCACAGCAGGGCGTGGAGCGGGCGCGGAGCGAGGCGGGGCGCGGGCGGGCGGGACGCGAAGCGGGGTGGGACGCGGAGCGGGCGGGACGCGGGCAGGGCGGGACGCGGGCAGGGCGCGGAGCAGGGCGCGGAGCGGGCGTGGAGCAGGGCGTGGAGCGGGGCGCGGAGCGGGCGGGGCGCAGGCGGGCGGGACGCGGGCGGGTGGGACGCGGGCGAGGCGGGACGCGGGCAGGGCGGACGCGGGCAGGGCGGTACGCGGAGCAGGGCGGGACGCGGAGCGGAGCGGGACGCGAGCAGGGCGCGAGCGGGCGCGAGCAGGGCGCGGGCAGGGCGCGGAGCAGGGCGTGGAGCAGGGCGTGGAGCGGGGCGCGGAGCGGGCGGGGCGCGGAGCAGGGCGGGGCGCGGAGCGGGCGGAACGCGGAGCAGGGCGGACGCGGAGTGGGGCAGGACGCGGGCGGGCGGGGCGCGGGCAGGGCGGGACGGGCAGGGCGGGACGCGGGCAGGGCGGGACGCGGAGCAGGGCGGGACGCGGAGCAGGGCGGGACGCGGGCAGGGCGGGCCGCGGGCGGGCGGACTGCGAGCAGGGCGGACGCGGAGCAGGGCGGGACGCGGCAGGGCGGGACGCGAGCAGGGCGGGCCGCGGGCGGGCGGGACGCGGAGGGCGGGACGCGGAGCGGGGCGCGGAGCGGGGCGCGGAGCGGGGCGCGGAGCGGGGCGTGGAGCGGGGCGGAGCGGGGCGGAGGGGGGCGGCGGCTGGGCGTCGTGGCGGCGGGACAAGGCCAGGGAGGGAAACGGAGATGGCGCTGGGAATGGAGCCGGGGATCGCCGGCGGCGCTGAATCGCCGATAAGCCCTCCTTTATCTGAGCGCGTGAGGAACGGCGCGACCCGTTCGGGCCCAAGCGCGTGGCTCCCTCCCCATTCGTCCCGTCGCCCGTTCATTAGTTGTACACCTTCATCCATCCGGCGATTCACGCTCATCGGATCTCTCCCTTCTTTAGTTTTTTACTTTTCAATACTTTTATTCGTGTTTTTTAAAGGCTATACATTCCATTCCTTCGTTTGATTTTCTTTGTAAGAAATATTCTTTTGTATAATGAATTGATTCCATCTTCCGCGATTATTTAGTCTCCTTCTTTTAAATTCATACTAAAAATTGTTTTAAATATTAATAATGGAGTTGAGAAAATTCTTTTTTAACTTCAGAATTAATTTTATCTGTTTTAATGTCTACTTTCAAAGTCCCTTTGTTTCCAATCAATCATTTTTTTCAAAATCGGCTGCAATTTTCTAAAGAAAACATTAGAAAGAATTAGAAATAATTTAGAAATTTTAGAAACTAGTTCTGATTTCACTTAACTACTTACTATTTAATATTTAAGAACAGAAAATAATTTTCATTGCTAAAAACTTTATTCCTTGAATGTATTTTTCTTCACGTTTTTAGTAATTTGTCCATAATATTATTATTACTTCGTCTTTCTTTTAATTTTTTATCATAGCTTTTTCTCAACTTCCTAATTCTCTGACATCCCTAGTGCAAACTGATTGTACAGATCCATTTTCTCCTTCCGATATACTTCATTTATACCAAGTACCCCTATCTTTAACACTCGTCCAGTCCAAGTCCTTGGTCTCATTTGCATCTAGATTCTCCAACGAGAGTTCTGTCAGTAGGGGGGGTAATGGTGAGACCCTTATTTTCAAACAAAAAACTACTAGTTACAACAGTTCCCTCCAACGGTGCTTTGAGATACCATTACTTTTCTTGTTCCAAGTAAAGTTTCGAAAGTGTTCTTCCGTGGCTCGCCCATCTGTCCTCATCTCGTGTCGAGCTCACTTCCTTTACCTCCCCCTCATCTCATTCTCCTCCGTCCCGCCGTGCCTCGCTGATCGACTGTTTTCCACTCTCCCGCGCACCTATTCCCGCCTGGCGTCCGCCGCCTCGGGCAGTCGGCCGCTTTCAGCGCGCCCACGGCGCTTTCCCGCAGTAATCAGATAAGCGCGCGCCGCGACGCCTCCTCATCCGCGCTTCGGGTGACGACGGCGGCGGCGGTGGCGGTGGCGGTGACGTGACGGTGACGGTGACGTGACGGTGACGTGACGGTGACGTGACGGTGACGTGACGGTGACGTGACGGTGACGTGACGGTGACGTGACGGTGACGTGACGGTGACGTGACGGTGACGTGACGGTGACGTGACGGTGACGTGACGGTGACGTGACGGTGACGTGACTGTGACGTGACGGTGACGTGACGGTGACGTGACAGTGACGTGACGGTGACGTGACGGTGACGTGACGGTGACGTGACGGTGACGTGACGGTGACGTGACGGTGACGTGACGGTGACGTGACGGTGACGTGACGGTGACGTGACGGTCACGGTGACGGGGACGTGACGAGAGGGAGGCCGCCGCCTGGGGATGGCAAAAAACATTGATGTTTTCCACCATAAACATCGATATATTAACATTGATATTATGCTTTCTATGTTTTCTTTACATCGATCTTTTATTAATTTTATTTTTAATAAAGGAGTTCAGGCACATTGTAAAGTAGCAGCAATCCACAGCAATATCGTTGTTTTGCGACATACTCTTTATCACATTGCACATTTCGTCATTGCAATCTGAGGGAATTTCAGGTAGTTTTACTTCGACGATGTATGAATGGAAATGACTTAAGGGTAAAGTGACAAAATACGATGTTCTTTATTATTAATTTTATTCTTTATATTCGATAATAATTTTTATTAATACACTACTAACATGCTGGTAGCCAAACAAAAATAATATTCCACTAATTTTATACTTACTGTAAAATTGATAGAAAATTACCATGTTTATTAGTTTATAATTAAAACTTCGATGTTTTTATCGGCATCGAAAACCCTTTATTGATGTATCGAAACATCGATTTATCGATGTTTTGGTGAAATTTGGCATCCCTACCGCCGCCGCGCAGCAGCGCCCCTGGCGGACGTGCGGGGATTTACGTGGCGCCCGGAACCAGCCGGCGCCAAATCGGCAGCGATACACGAAAGAAACGGTTTGCGTTTACGCGCACTTTCGTTACTTATTTATGGTATCGCTTCCTTCCGAAACGCTATTTTCTTCCGCTGTTCTAGAGAACCGTTCGATATTTTTAAAGTTGAATTTAAAGGGAAAGTTCCTCCTCCGCTTTATGGATCTTTTTCGCTTCTATGTTTCTCTTCAGAAATACCGTTGAAATAATGAGTGTAATTTAAAGGATCAAATATCTAATTAAATGTCATATAAACCGAGATATTCGATACCTAGTCCAGTTTCAAGGTCTTTGGCATGTTTCTTTCTAAACGTACATAACTTCCTAACACCGAAGAAACCTGTATTCAAAGAATAAATTGTTCCCAGTGAATAGTTTTCTCACAGTTTGTGCTTCACTTTTATAATAGGAGCAAAAGAATTGAATTTGAATTTGAGGCAGAAACTGTTAAAATGCAATTTACCTTGCAACACATTTACTCTTCTCTATGTTGTCGGCAAGAACCTACTGGATTTGCAATATTTTCCTTTTAAAAATGCGTTCGAAAGTTAATTTAACAAAAACTAAGATTATAGTAGCAAACTAAGATTACACGAAGTCCAATGATATTTCAAGTAAAATACGAATGATAGCCTTTTTACAGCATGAATGTATTGCATTGACTTAATAAGAATGCATACTCGGTACTACACATATGGTATTATTCATAGGTTTAATGAAAAAAGATGTTCTATTTTGGCGTAAAAGATATTCAAGGTTTTATCCTAAATATACAAATATGGTTGGGGGACTTGATTCTAATTGAATGTAATGTTGTGTACATAATCTGTTGTTATCTTTTCTTACATAAAATCATTAAGACAAAACATATTTCCGATTAAAAGTTTATTACATTTCCAGTAAAATAATTCGATATCACCACAATTTCTCACACATTCCTTCAAGACAATTAGATGGTAAATGTATATCAACAAAACAGAAATAAGGATAAGTTCATCAAAAGTGGATTAAGAGAAGCAAGAGTAGGCAATATGTATTTCTTCTTCATTTATGAGGTGGATAGTATGTATCATGGATTTTAATATTCCTCGCAGAGCACATAGAATTCAACATTGTTTGCATTTTTCCTATACACGTGCTTCATGATCCATGTGTGTTTAACAGCTAAATTTGCGAGCGAACAAATATCGAGTGGATAAAGCCCTCTTTCATGTAACCATAAAACCAATTGACCCCAAAAAGCTGAAATGGTGTGAAAGGCCGAAATCTAATTCACGCGAAAGCATATCAAACATAATTCTTACCGCAATGAACTCCACTCAGATTCGCACGTTCATTGATTAGTTTTTCATCACCCTCCACTAAACACAAATCCCGATTTAATGTCTCCCGTCCCAACAGTAAACTGACTGGCACTGACTGGCATGCACCAATTGTGTAGGATTGATTATACTGATGAGTGATAAAAATTGACAATCCCGTTCTTGAGAGATTGAACGTTGAAAAATTAGACATCCTATTAAATTCTTGAATATTTTAGCAGATTTTATATTTATGATTAAGAGTTTACATTATAAAACATTCTTACGTTATGCACCAATGAGATAATAATTATTGTTTTGAGTAAACAAATTAGTTTTTAACACTACTAAAAAGAAGAATGTTAGAGAAAGCAATGTTCTCCTCTCTTTAGTTGAAAATTGTATGGGCTGTCCTTCCTCTTCCTTGTCCTATCCTCTCCCCTTACACACACACTTACACTAACATGCACTACACTACCACATTCTGGGAGACCGGTCGGGAGCTTAGAGTTTGTCCCGGTTGGGGCGGCGCCCCGCTGGTGGGAGAGTCCTGGTTAGGGGGAAACTCCACTAGCCGACGGTAGGTCGGCGCCGAATCTCGCCATCCAGCGGGGGAAGATCACCGCCATCTCCCGGGGAAAACATGAACTACACTCACGGGACTAATGACCAAAGCAGTTGATGTGTCCGGAAACACAAAAAAATCAATCAATCAATCAGAAAAGAGAGATATTAAAGAGCTGTCAAGCTGTCTTCCTTCTTCAGATCCGTTGCCGTCCTCTTCATCTTCGTTGGTTTTGGTCCATCCCGGGTATTTAATTTCCCAGGTACCCACCAGATACGTCTGGCCGGGCATCCCTCTATCCGCCACCTGGGGAGGCGTTCGCTGGGGGAACAGCAACCCCACACGGGCAAAATAACTCAACATGCACGAGTCCCAAGCAATGAGCCTCGGAATCATGCTAGTCTACTACGACGTCTGGGCTTTCGAAATAGATATGTGAATTTTAAAACATGGAACGCGCAAGGCATAGCCACAAAGGAATCCGACATTTTTAAAGAATTAGATTAAATATAGATGTTGCTGCCCTATCTGAAACTAAAAAGAAAGGGAAAGGCTTGGAAGAGATTCAAAATTACGTTCACATGTACAGCGGAGTAAATAAAGAAAACAGAGCAAAAAAGGAGTATCCATTGCCATACGCAAGTCTTTAAAACATCACGTAAAAAATGGAATGGTATTAATGAAAACCTACTACGAGTTGATCTACGTTTGAAGGGGTACGATGCGGTCCTAAATATCGTCTATGCACCCACGGACAGTGCAACTGTTACCGAAAAAATTGAATTTTTTAGCAACTTAACGAACCTTCTGGACTAAATTGGAAAAAGAAAGGAAATATATTTAACGGGCGACTTTAATGGAAAAGTAGGAAGACAATATAAGGAGAATTTGGAGAAGATGCAAAGAACGGGAATGGGGAAAGACGTATAGATGTGTGCGAGCAATATGAATTGAAGATATGGAATGTTTGTTTAGCACAAAAATATTCATAAATACATCTGATCTCAACCATCAAGGAAACTATATAATTGATTACATTATTGGTAAACAGTAATAAGACCGGAGTGGAGGAATGTAGGGTATGTAGAGGTGTAGAGTGCGGATCTGATCACTTCCTTTTACGAGCCAAATATCTTGTCCCCTTCCAAAATGGAAAAGTAAAAGATCAAATAAAAGAAGGAGACTCTAGAATAAAAGGAATATATATTAAATACAAAGTGAGGGTACTAGAATACCAGTGAATCCTGTTCTCGTATAAGCTAAGGCTCTGTGGGAAATTGCAAAATGTGGATGACTCCTCTCCAAAAGCAATGTACAGAGACATAACAAAATACATACATGAAGCGGCATACGAAAGTTTGGGGGAAATTGATAGGAAGCAGCGGGGAACCGGGACACATTGGTGAAGTGACAAATTTGTTGAAAGGGAACGGGAGAAAAAAACGCGTATCAAAAGTGGCTGACGACCCGTGATCAAGAAGACAAAAAACGTAAACCGAAATGTAGAGAAGTAAAAAAGGAGATTATAAAAGCTAAAAATGATATGTGGGACGTAAAGTGTCAAGAAATTAGTAACACCATTAGAAGCTCAAGATCACGGGAGGCGTGGAAAGTGTTGAAACAACTGAGTACAAATGAAATTAGCTATGAACATTTGCAGCTTATAAGCTTAGACAAATGGGCAAAGTATTATGAAGAACTTCTGCAGGAACACCGTGTAGATTACCGCGCTCTATATCAGCCGAAGGATACATCTGACAATGAGGTAGAAGATATATCACCAACTGAAGTTCAGAAAGTGATGGAAAGTTTCAAAAGTGTAAAGCTTCCGGACCCGATGGGATAAATATAGAACTAATAAAATCAACTCCATCGGTATTGTTCGAAGAGCTTTTAGATTTATTTAATGCGTGCCTCAGGGGCCGTGAGATACCTGAAGTTTTTTTTCTTTAAAGTGTGTTACATCTCCAATATATTTAAAAAAAGTAGATAAGGAGGAATGCTCCAATTACCGTTGTATAATCGTCCTGAGTTCCCTTGGTAAAATGTACGGGAAAATTATTAAAAACAGATTGGAAAATGAAATAAATGAAATGGAATAACAGAGTGGTTTCCGAGTAGCTAGATCCTGCATAAATAATATATTTACCATTCGACAAGTTACTGATAAACGGCTGGCGCATACCCTTGAGACACATCTACTTGTAGTATATATTAACTTGCAAAAGGCGTATTTTTTTAGTCTGGTAAGTAGAAAATTTGCATTTTCACAAAATTTGTATTACCGGCTCCCGGGCCTCCGCGCTCCATCGGACAGAAGCGTGTGGCGTTTACAGTGTTGCCGGTCTGTACATTGCGGCCTGAACTGAAGGTGGCCATGGTATGGCGAACGTCATCTGCCAGCGTGTGTAGTGCCAACAGTGAAATTCGGAGGTGGTGGTGTCATGGTGTGGGCGTATTTTTCCTGGAAGGGGCTTGTACCCCCATGTTGGGCGTGACACTACCATAGCACAGGCCTACGTTGATACTTTTAGTACCTGCTTGCTTTCCACTGTTGAAGAGCATTTCGGGTATGGCGATTGCATCTTTCAACACGATCGAGCATCTGATTATATTGCACAGGCTGTGGCGGAGTGGTTCCACGGCAATAACAGCCCTGTAAAGACTTACCTGCATAGAGTCCCGACTCGAATCCTATAGATCACCTTTGATATGCCTTGGAACGCTGACTTCGTGCCAGGCCTCGCCGACCGACATCGATACCTCTCCTCAGTGCAGCACTCCGTGAAGAATGGGCTGCCATTCCCAAAGAAACCTTCCAGCACCTGATTGAAAGTATCTCTGCGAGAGTGAACGCGGTCATCACGGCTAAGGGTGTTTCAGCTAGGTGTCCGGAAACTTTTGATCACATAGTGTATATCCTTTTCAGTGCTGGTTATTACACAAGTTCGAAGAACGAAACATAATTCCATTGTCATTTCAAGATTCAAGAAGAGTTATTGTGTTACATTTTCTACATTTCATTTTCTACTCTTATATACGTAAGGGCGAGAAAGTTAAATGAGTTCACAAAAAAAAAATAATTGAAGAGTCAGCGTCGAAAGTAAAAGAAATTCGTAGCTACCGGTTGGCCATGTGGAATCAAGATTACAAAAAAAGATAGTTTCCTTACACATTAAGTGCTAATGTACATTTTCGGAGTTTAATTTTACTTTTAATTTTAACAGTAAAATGCAATTGTAATTTCAGTTAATAATATATAATTTTTAATATTACTCTAAAAATGTGAATATTTTAATAATGTGTTACAATAATAACGTATAATACAACGTTAATACAATAATTCCATTTAAATGTGGTTTTTCATTGTTTATATGACTATTTGATCCCCTACTAGAAGAAATGCCTTTTTAATGCCCATTTTAGTCAAAATAAATGCGTTTTGACAACGATTTTAGTTAAAATAAATGCCTGAACTTCCGGGCCCGAATATAATATATTTGAGTGAAATATTCATACAAATCATACTTTAATCATTATATTTCTTGAATTATAATACATTTAACTTTGAAGGTGCATATTGAAAGAAGTTTTAGTATATTTTTTAGTATCATTTAATCTTCTATAATAATTTTGACAGTTAATATCAAATAATAACACATAATACCAATTCATTTTCATAAAAGCAATAATTGTGTTTCGGTAATGGTGATGTTTGTTTATAAACAAATAGCAGTAACTTTCGTTTAAAACGTGTTCGCTAATCAGTCTTACTTTTTTCTTTTCAAGACCAGAATACATTTATCTGTTCATGTTGCAAGTCATTACATTTTTACCCTACACAGATTATCGATGCTTGCTTAATCGATATTAGTACTCCAATCTCAAAGCATCTTGATTCAAAATAGAATTACTTTCTACTTCCCGACTTTACATAAAAGAGGTAGCCGGTTTTCGGGAAACTAGCGAAGCTTTATCAGAAAATCAGTACACCTTTTAAACTCATTCAATAAAGGATTCTTATTGAATTAATTCGTATTCTTAGAGAAACTTTGGGTGTATTTTGTTTGTGTAAAATGCATAAAGTACGATGGCAGCAAATGAAAAGGGAAGGGTACACATGAGATGAAAGTAACAAGAGAAAAACGGCAAAGAGAAAAAGCGATTATAATTATCGAATTTGTTTTCTGTAAATAAGAAAATACTTTAAAAATACTTTACATATTATAAGAACTGAAAAGTAAAAAACCAAAAACAGTATTTTAGAAATAAAAAATAATGATACATTGAATGAACTAACACAGGCTTGGACCATGAGTGCAAAAAGGGTTCTGTAAATATAAGTGTATAAACAATACAAAAAGAGTAAAAACACCATGCAAAAAGTTTACCTAAACTCCAACTTGGAATTCAACCCCTTTGCTTTACAAAATGAAAATTCTTGGGCTCCAATTTGATCCAAAATTAACCTGGAAATTCACTTACAAGAATTAACCATAGGATGCAAGAACAGTCTAAACACTATTAAATACCTCTCCAACAACCAGCGAGCTGTTACTAACATATAAAGCTATCATTCAATGAAAAATCGATTATGGTGCACTTTTTTACCTATCTGCTAGCGAAAAAGAGCAGGGAAAATTGAATGAAAATGCAATAAAGGGCATAGAATATGTACTGTATTCTTCCATACCAGCCTTATAGGAAGTATACTTATTGAAGTCCAAGAAACCTTACTTAACCACTGAAAGAAAACCCTCAATCTCAAGTATGTTGCTAAAACCGTCTCGTCTACCAACACAATAATACAAAATTATGTGTTCCCTCAGCTACAGAATATCTATAATAGTAACCTTCGATATAAACCAATGTACAGTACAATAACCCAACAACTTATAGAACTAAATATTATAAATATAAGTGCCGAGAGACACATACAATTCCAAATACCACCATAAACCACAGAAAAATATAAATAGAGTTATCACTCACTGATTATTACAATGGCTACTTAACAAAAGATTAGAACACAAAATTAAAAGAAAGTAATACATAAATATAAAAATTACTTCCATTTCTATATTAGTAACAAAAGAAGTGACCAAGAAACTGAAATCACAGTGTATTATATATATATATATATATATATATATATATATATATATATATACACATACAGTATAATTTTTTTGGTATATATATATATATATATATATATATATATATATATATATATATATATATATATATATATAAAAGAACGTCCTGTTAGTTACACTATTTATATTACTAAAGAACGGCTGTACCGATTTGGCTGAAAATTGGTGAGCAGGAAGCTTAGAGCCAGGAGACGGACATAGGATACTGTTTATCCCGTTCGACAGCATGTATGTGTGAGAACGCACGTTTTTGCACGTTTTCGCATGTTTTCGCGTGATTTCGCACGTTTTCGCGTTATTATTTCTAACTACAAAAATAATGAATGGTTGAGTGAGCGAGCAATTTTAGCGGCTAAGAATAAAGATGTAGAAGACCTGAACTACATAATTCAGAATAAGATCACTGGAACAACGCATTCATTCAAATCTATTGACTGCGTCACGAATGAAGATGAATCCACCAACTATCCAATTGCATTTTTAAACTCCTTGGATGTGCCTGGCTTACCACCGCACAATTTACGCCTAAAAGTTGGCTCCGTAGTAATCATGCTTCGAAACATAAACCAACCAAAACTGTGCAACGGTACGCGTTTGGTGGTTAGAAAATTGATGAACAATGTGATTTACGCGACGATACTCAAAGGAAAATTCGAAGGGGAGGAAGTTCTCATTCCGAGGATCCCGATGATACCAACCAATATGACGTTTCAATTTAAAAGACTTCAATTTCCGATCCGTCTTGCATTCGCCATGACCATCAACAAATCACAAGGCCAATCCTTCAAAGTTTGTTGTTTGAATCTAGAATATCCATATTTTCCCATAGTCAATTATATATGTGGCATGTTCACGGGTCGAAAGATGATCTCCGTTGTTTGTTTTTGCGCCTGATAATAAAACAAAAAAAATGTCGTGTATCACAAAGTACTTAACTGAAGAGTGCAACCTATGCACTAAAACCTTTAGAGCGGACGTGACGCCAGCTGTTCCACGTTGTACATTTACTGCATGTAGAAGATTCTCTAGCCTAAAATCAGCCTCGGAGCTAAATTTAAATCGACACCCGAGTGATACCTTCATTCTCTGCTGGATAGTAAAGGAACGTTACGAAATTTGTGTGGTCAAACGAAAGGGCAGGCCTGATAGCCTATTTCTTACCACGTCAACTAAGGCATCGTTGAATTGAATGGAAGGTGAGTATGTTCGTCTACGTGTCAAATGTCTGAGTATGGTGAGTAGTCTACATTTAAGAAATGCGATGTCGAAAATGGGTTTTTGTAAATTCGTTAAATGAGACTTCTCACCGCACATTCATTGGCACCAGGAGAGCAGCAAACACCTCAATGCAGCAACTGATGTCACTGCAGTGCCTCTGATCGGGACGGCCCAGGTTTTAGTCCCGACAGGGGCAAGGTTTTCGACACTAGCTAGTTCGAATTCGGTCGTTGTCTGGAAGAGAGTTCTAGAGGTCGACTTTTCTGATCGGTAGATACCGTGGTTTCTCCAATTAACACCAGGCAAATGCCGGAGCAGTACCATAACAAACGGGACATGGACCGGGGGCGATATTTCCTTCCTCTTCCTTGTCCTATCCTCACCCGTTACACACATTAATATGCACTACTCTACCACATATACCAGGAGACCGGTTGGGAGCTTAGAGCTTCTCCCAGCTGGCGTGGTGCCCCGCTGGTGGGAGATACCTAGTTAGGGGAAAACCCCGCTCGCGGACGGTAGGTCGGCGCCGGATCCCGTCATCTAATGGAAGATCACCGTCACTTCCCGAAAAACATGCACTACACTTACAGGACTAATGACCTCAGTGGTTGCCGCGCCAGAAATTACTAACAACCAAGCCACCAACCAACGTTCACTAACAAAAAAGATGTTCGTGGTATACTCCTCCACATGCCCTAGAAGACCGCAACATTTATTCTGAACCCTTCAGTAAACATTAATGTTACCAAACTTGTTACTCTCGCAAATTTTTCCACTCATATTCCCTGTAGTAATGCCATCCGTGTTACCTGCTTTGCCTCGACACCACTGCCGCTTCTTCTACCGCCTCTACATCCATTGTCACTGCCACGCCCACCAGTGCCGCCGCGGGTGAGCCAAACTTTCGGCGCGCGGCTTAATGAAATCCGACGGCTCAAGGGCCACGCGTGCGGCTGCGGGGGCTGATAGCGCCCCGGGCTCATATTGCCGCGTGTCGCAGCCTTCATATCCCGTCGCCGCCGTCTCCCGCTGTTGACTTCCGCTCGGCTGACGGCGCCTCTGTGCGGCGGAGAGCGCTAGACGGAGGCCCACGAGGTGTCACGAAGCCCCCTGTACCTTCCTCTGCCCCGCCCACTTCAGCTCCTTCGCCTCGACCTGGCCCCTCGCAATTACAACAAGACATTTCTCAGAGTATTCGAGAACATATGTTCTTAACGTTTCGGTACGAGGATCCTGCGTTGATGTGTATGAATTCAAACTGGGAAAGGTGGCTCAGGGTATCAACTGTAGTGCCTCTAACCGGGAGGTTCTAGGTTCGAGTCCCGACGGTGGAAGGATTTTCGACACTAGCTAGATAGCTATATCGTGTTTGATCACTGTCTAGAGGAGTATGCTAGCAGCTGGCAGCTCTGATCGGAAGTTTTCCGTGGTTTCTACGATTAACACCTGGCGAATGCCGAGGCAATATCCTAACAAACGGGCTACGTGCGATCTATCCTTCGCCTTTCTTGTCCTATATTCATCTCTTACACACACACACACTAACACTTTCATGGACTACACCACCAACACCACTACACCACATGCCGGGAGACCAATCCGGTTTAGAGCTTGTTTCGGCTCGGGCGGTGCACTGCTGGTACATATACATGGTTGTGAAAACGTCGCGAGCAGACTGTAGGTCGGCGCCGGATCGCACCATCTAGCGGGGAAGATCACCGCCTCCTCCATCATGCACCATACATACGGGGCTAATGATTTTAACAGTTAATGCGCCCGGAATCGCTAATCAATCGTATATCTTTAATTAAAATGCATTTCATTTTGATTTTTCAGAAACAGGAAGCAAAGATCGCGCATGGTCCATTATCAGACCGGGAGCGGTAGCTCAGTGCATCAACTGATGTCATTGCAGCCCCTCTGACCGGGAGGTCCTAGGTTGGACTCCTGACAGCGGCAGGATTTTCGACACTAGCTAGTTCGAGCTTTTCAGCTAGGTCGAATTCAGTCGCTGTGTGGAGGAGAATACTAGCGGCCGGCTGCTCTGATCGGTAGTTTTCCCTGGTTTCTCCGATCAACACCAGGCGACTGCCGAAGCAGTACTCTACCAAACGGGCCACGGACCGCGCGCGATCTGTCCTTCCTCTTCCTTTTCCTATCCTCTCCCCTTACACACACACTTACACTAACATGCACTACACTACCACATATCCCGGGAGATCGGTCGGGAACTTTGAGCTTGTCCCGACTGGGACGGTGCCCCGCTGGTGGGAGAGTCCTGGTTGGGGGAAACTCCACTAGCCGACGGTAGGTCGGCGCCGGATCTCGCCATCCAACGGGGGAAGATCACCTCCATCCCGCGAAAAAAACGTGCACTACACTAACGGGACTAATGTCCAAAGCAGTTGACGCGCCCGGAAACATGAAAAAATCAATCAATCAAAATCCATTATCAGTTTATTGGGATTCTTCTTCGGCATTCACCTGATAGGGTTCTTAGCAGCTCGGAGGAACCAAGAACAATTACCGAGCAGAGCAGCAGTAATGTTGTCTCCGAGCTAACTCAGACGCCTGGAAAAATGTAAAGAAGTAGAAAATGCAGATACGATTGGGTATGAAGCTATGAGAGCGTACCGAGAACATACATAGTTTTAACTGCAGCTGATTTGTTGCAGCTGATTTATCCCATCCTACCACATCTGCAATTAAAACAAAAATGTAATATCGTATATTACACATTAGTAAACATCTGTTTTGAAAGTGAAGATAGCTTCATAGCATCAGTTGATTTCGAACGTTTCTGATATCTCTAGGTACAAAATGAATGTAACTTCTAAAATAGTCCAGAAGTAATTTCATATTGTAGATGATGGCATAAGCATTTTCAGATTCCTTTTGGGAATTGAAAACCTACTTTTAAAGGTCTAGGACGTATCTTTACCTAATATGCAAGATGACAACGTACATTGCAGTGACGATTTCAGGGTTGTATTTGCACCTGCTGTAGCCATTATACCATTATTCTGCAAAACTCTACTTTTCATCTTATGCATATTTGATGCAGCACAGGAGGGTAATTCCCTATTTACCAAAAGCTTAGAATGGTTTGTGTCGATGATTTCTCTAAAATGGTGTAAAATGACACCTTTCCTTAGCACGTTTTTCATACACAAAATTAATAAGTAATGTTTTAAGACTAGTGTGTAAATGTCTGTAAAATAAACACTAAAATATCAAATTTCTTTATCAAAACCAATCCCTAAAGTTAAACAAGCGTACATTACTTTTACATTGCCAAATAACACATCAGTTTCACCTCCCAGTTCAGATCTGCCTCCCGAATATTCAACGATTTCATGCTTTCCCACGTGTTACGAATCTGGCCGCCAAGTTCTGGGAATGCGAAATCCGTAAATCTCGTTCTTTCCATACGCGAGCGCTCGAAAAGACACGATGTTCCCCGTAAGCCTCTCAGAGCAGCACTCAGAAATGCCGAACGCCCGTTCCAGGCGAGAAGCCGAAGCCCCGCATATCCACGTTTCCCAACCCGGCCCGCCACCCCCCCCCCCGCCCCGCCCCCTTTCCGGAAAGCGCTCGCGGGACCCTGGGGACTGTGATTCCGGACGTGCGAGTATTCTTGTTCTTGCGCGGGTGAAGGAATCCACGAAGCTCCGCTTGCCTCCACAGCTGTCTCGTCCAGACTCCTCTCGCCTCGCTTTCACCCTGTACCTCTCACTAGCTCGCTTCTCGGAAAATGCGGAATGTGGGGAACCGTCTTTAAAGGACGTAAAAGGACGGAAAATGGTTTGATTTGATTTTTTTTTCGTGTTTCCGGGCACGTCAACTGCTTTGCTCATTAGTCCGTTAGTGTAATGCATGTTTTTTTTCTCGGGAGATGCGCGGTGATCTTTCCCCGCTGGATGGCGAGATCCGGCGCCAACCTACCGTCGGCTAGTGGGGTTTCCTCCTAAGCAGGACCCTCCCACCAGAGGGGCACCGCCCCAGCCGGGACACGCTCTAAGCTCCCGACCGGTCTCCCGGAATATATGGTAATGTAGTGCTTGTTAGTGTAAGTGTGTGTGTGTAAGGGGAGAGGATAGGACAAGGAATGGGAAGGACAGATCGCGCGCTGTCCGTGGCCGGTTTGATAGGGTACTTCTCTGGCATTCGCCTGGTGTTGATCGGAGAAACCACGGAGAACTACCGATCAGAGCAGCCGTCCGCTAGAATTCTCCTCTAGACAGCGACTGAATTCGACCTAGCTGAAAAGCTAGTGTCGAAAATCATGCCGCCGTCAGGACTCGAACCTAGGACCTCCCGGTCAGAGGCGCTGGAGTGACTTCAGCTGATGCACTGAGCTACCGCTCCCGGTTCGCACCAGGTAACGCTCAGAAATTGACGGACGAAATCAAACACACATATTTATAATAAATACAACACAATTTTTCTTTGTTTCTTTCTTAATCTTCAAGTTAGTTTTAATTTAAAAATTTCTTTTACCGTTAGTACTAGATTTTCAAACCACGATTTTCCCGAGGATAGCAAAACAATTTTAGGGAGACCATGAAGGTGCCATCACGTGTAAGTTTCTTCTATTGTTGCCACTGGTTACCACGCACGCTGGAGGAATTCATTTTAGTTCCTCTAAAATTTGTTGTAATTGTTTAGGTATACTGCATTTTCACAGTCTAACAGTGTGTGTATCGACGATACGGTTCACGAATTCCCAATGTCTTTGCTTTTTGTGAACGGTCAACAATATATTGCGTTTCTGTTGCGTGATTCTATATTTATCTTTATGCAATAGATTTGTATCTATATGTTTGAATGGAAATAACTCAATTTTCCAATACTTTAATTGTTTAAAATGTTTTACTCAAAGTAGTCTATATGCTGATTGTAGTTAATTTAAAAGGGTCGCAAAGCAATCTAAAAATTGAGAGAGACCACCATTCAATAACGCAAGGCTGCGAAAAAAATTTACTATCGGCTCTTTTGGTTCCGATGGGTGATTTGAAATTATTTGAGTTAATACTAAATAATCTGAAATTTTGAATCATGAGCGTGTATTGTGTGAATATAAGTAGTTATTGAATTGTATCAGCTAGATTAGAAAGGAATTATTGATCACGGCTTTTCTAATGATCAAAAGTCGAGTTAATTATAAGATACAAGATTTCTAGAGAGAGAACCTCCAATACTAAAACTTTTATTTTAATTGCAGAGTATAGAACATTCAATTTTGGTTTCGCTCAATTTAGAAGTACATAAACTTCAAAAAAATCAGCGATCAGAGAGTAAAGTTGTAAAACTTACTTATTTCGTGGATGAACAGGCATATTAAATGAATGGCATGCCGTTATTGAATATCTCCTCACAAAATGATCAAGCATTAAATGATTATTTAGGGTCAAAGTAATGACGACAAATTTTATTAAATACTTTTTTGAAAGTATGACAAATCTTGAATAATTTTTTTACAAAAGTTGGCAAGATATAGAATAGAATAGAATATTTATTTTGCTACTTAGGAATACATAGAATATTTCCGGTGGTAGCGTTTTCTAAGAAATTTCTACAAATATACAAAACAAACATCAAACAACATTAAAATATTAACATGTTAGCAACTACAATTTTACAAAATTAACCTATTAACCATATTTACTTAGTCTAATTTTAAAATTTTTGACATTCTGAGGGAAAGTCTCCAGCATTGCAGCAGGTAATTTGTTCCAATTTTGTATCTCTCGGTCACAACAAATTCACAAAGAGATTCAAACGGAATCTTCCTGGGCATTGCGTACGGTTGTGCCGACCGCTCCTGGCGGCGAAAAGTGCGCGCGCGGTCCGTCCCGCCCGAAGGCCCTCGAGGCGCCGCCCCGCTGCTGGCGCTGCAAAAACAAAGGAGCGGCGACGCGGCGAGGGCGCTCCGCCGAAGAAGCGCGGCCGCCGGAGGCGAAGGCGATTGTGTCGAAGGTGCTCCACGCATCCGCATGACCGGGGAAGGAAAGGAAGGGTGGCTGGGCACAAGTGTGAGAAGAGGAGGGGTGAAGCGAGGCGGAGAGGAGTGGGGCGGATAAAAACGGGGCAGAGAAGCGGGGCGGGGAAGCGAGGCGAGGAGAAGCGGGGCGGGGAAAGGCGGGGCGGGGAGAAGCGGGGCGGGGAGAAGGGGGGGGGGGGGGGGAGAAGGGGGGGGGGGGGGCCGAAAGAACCGCGGGAAGGGCAGACACAAGCGGGGTGTAGAGAAGCGATGAGGGATGAAACGAGGCGCAGAGAAGTGGGGCGGATAAAAACGGGGCGCAGAGAAGCGGGGCGGGGACACGCGAGGCGAGGAGAAGCGGGGCGGGGAAAGGCGGGGCGGGGAGAAGCGAGGCGGGGAGAAGGGGGCGGGGAGAAGCGGGGCGGAGAGAATCGGGGCGGGGAGAAGCGGGGCGGGGAGAAGCGGGGCGGGGAGAAGCGGGGCGGGGAGAAGCGGGGGCAGGGTGTAGCGAGACGGAGGGAAGCGGTATTTCACCAGGTGAATAACTTCACCTCCCCCCTTGAAACGACGGTAAAGGTTATAATAAGAACTGAAACAGTTTCTTGGAGCAAAAACAACGAAAGAGAGACGGAAGGATTAAAACATCATAGTGACGAGTAAAAGCTGAACGAAGAGTAATACGGTAGTTGAAAACCTTGATGTAATGCTTGGTGCATTATCATTTTTTCTCACTTCGGCAACAATATTTGGTTTTGGTTGAAATGAACCCGATTAAGACATCTCTACCCATTACATTTATTCAACTGCTCCAAGATAGTTTGTTAGCTTCCTCAAAGAAATATCTTTTAATTTCAACAGATTAACCGAATCCCATCCTTCTATTAACGAACTATTTACTATTTGATTCACTGGTGGACGTATTTACAATTTCCGAGTTCTTTTGTTCGAAATGGAAGATACAGCTGTTCATCCCCAGTTGGAAGAGAAGAGGACCCGGTTAGGACTATAATTTAGAGTTTTATTCCATGCAGAATTCGACCGCAGCGTCAGTCATGAGTACAGCATATGTAGTACTTTCCTTGAAATTAGAATTCATGAACTCTTAAGAGTGTACAACTTTCTCAATTGTTTCTAATAGAAAAAATAATTGATGTAATAACAAAAAGTAGAAAATGTGCACTGTATTTCAAAATACGCGTTGGAGAAATGTTATTTAGTTTGTGTGATTAATAAACATCTTTTAAATAATTTTCATTTTATCATTCGTAAATATATTTAAACTCTAAGTATATTGCTTGAAGAGTATGGTTTGGTTGATTGATTCAGCAATGTAAAGATTGAACATGTAAATGTTACTTAAGTTTTTACATCGGATGTTTTTTAAATATGTGGTACCAGCTGAATTTAGCTCAGGGACAACTGCCGCTGTCTCTGCAGCGACACTGCCCGGGAGGTTCCAATGCCGGCAGAGTCGAATTTTCGACACTAGCTAAAGAGTTAAATGGAAGTCAGCCGCTCTGAGGAATTTTAGAGGCCGGCTGCTACGGTTGGTAGTTTTTCGTAGTTTCTCCGATCAACACCAAGTGAATGCCTCAGGAGTATTCTAACAAACAGTCTATGGACTGCGCGCGTTCTTTCCTTCCTCTTGTTCATCCTATCCTGCCTCCTTAAACACATACACACACACTTCCACTCACTACATTACCTCGCATGTCGAGAGACCAATCGCGAGCTTAGAGCTTGTCCCGAGTGTTGCGGTACTCCGCTGGGGGAGATATCTGGAAGTGTAAAAACATCTTGGAGGACGGCGTGTAGATCGGCGCCAGACCGGGAGCGGTAGCTCAGTGCATCAACTGATGTCACTACAGCGCCTCTGACTGGGAGGTCCTAGGTTACACACCCCCACGGCGGCAGGATTTTCGACACTAGCTTTTCAGCTAGGTCGAATTCAGTCGCTCTCTGGAGGAGAATTCTAGCGGCTGGCAGCTCTGATCGGTAGTTTTCCGTGGTTTCTCCGATCAACACAGGGCGAATGCGGGAGCAGTACCCTAACAAACGGGCCATGGACCGCGCGCGATCTGTCCTTCCTCTTCCTTGTCCTATCCTCTCCCCTTATACACACACACTTACACTAACATACACTACACTACCACATATTCCGGGAGGTCGGTCGGGAGCTTAGAGCTTGTCCCTGCTGGGGCGGTGTCCCGCGGGTGGGAGAGCCCTGGTTAGGGAGAAACACCTCTAGCCGACGGTAGGTCGGCGCCGGATCTCTCCATCCAGCGGGGGAAGATCACCGCCATCTCCCGAGAAAAAACATGCACTATACTAAAGGGACTAATGAGCTAAGCAGTTGACGCGCTCGGAAACACAAAAAAATCAATCAATCGGCGCCAGATCTCGCCATCTAGCTGGAAGGTATTCGTTTATTTGATACCCATGTGAATGAGTCAGCGGCTGTTTAAAAAACCCTTAGATGTGCATTCGCGATATTATATTTCTTGTTTCGATACCAGCAGTCATTCAATTTTTGAAGTCAACATTTCCAAAATATACAAGAGATGTTTTATTTGCTATCAGTAATCAATACGACTTCTTCTATATATTTTAAGGAGCACGATTATATTGTGCGGCTATCGGATCGGTAATCTCACTGTATTCATCCATCAATTAAGAAAGTGACATGCGTCAGAGTTGTCTTCGGGGTAAGTATGGACTGTGTGGTATAATCAACGTCAGTGGCTAGGCGAAATCCCTTTACTATCTTCTTCTTAACGGCCTGCGAAGTATTTTTGGTCAGAAATGGGAGTACCATGCTTCTTCTGTGACCAAATTGTTGTTATCAATGCGTCTTACTTTCTCATCCCATTCATATTAACGGTTTCAATCCGCACTGATTATTGAATGGTTTCAAAGAAAACTTCATAACCTTGTGCACAAAATGTCTTTATGGATAGGGAAGTCATTCTTGTGATTGTGAATAATAATAATAATAATAATAATAATAATTATTATTATTATTATTATTATTATTATTATAAAAATAAGAAGAAAAACGTCATTTTAGTCTATTGAAATGCTTTTGATGGAAGTAAATCGGGTAGTTGCCAGAACGTATAGACATACTGTCACTCTTACCTATTTTTGCGCCAAGGTCAACCATTAAAATGTTATTACGCAAAACTAAAAAATGCCCGATTTTTTTTTCGACTACCAAACATTCCCGAAATATTTCGAAGTGAAAGACTTAGCGTTTTCTTATTAATAATTAATAATAATATAAACAAAAGAAAAAATAATCTTCTACCTTTCCTTTTGCACGATGGACAGCTTTATGGCTCTCCATTTACTGCACTAATACCTGCACAACAATGAACAAATATCCTGTATAAGTGGAATACAATAATAAGAAAGTGAATAAAAAAGACTTACGTTCTGTGTACGTGCTTTAAATATTTCAAATTACTATCTTCGTGAGTCATACTGCAATTGTCAGTCTATACATCTCATCTCATTACACATGTAAAATATTCCATGAAAATTAGCATCAACCGGACTATTTAGTATGCTTCAAATGCTTTTAGCCTCAGTTATACTTCACATTAATTTTAACCTCA
Organism: Teleogryllus oceanicus; assembly: GCA_964035755.1. Taxonomy (NCBI): domain Eukaryota; kingdom Metazoa; phylum Arthropoda; class Insecta; order Orthoptera; family Gryllidae; genus Teleogryllus; species Teleogryllus oceanicus. The sequence continues at coordinate 17,277,959 of CAXIVR010000012.1, read as the reverse complement.
AACTATATAAAATATGTCCATAATCTTTTTCAATATTTTCTCTCCCCTTTTGCCGCTTTTGCCTTCCCACCGTCCATATAACCCTTCCCCTTTTCTCTCTCCCACACAATCAAGCACGAATGTCAACTTTGCTTCCCATCGTCACTCCTCTTCCTTGCTCTGTTGGCCGTAGGGGTTTTTCCCTCCCCGTCACGAACCTAATCATACGCCACCGCACACAAGGGAGGGAGGTGCATGCTAATTTACAGCGAGGTTAGTGCTAGCCCGAGTTGCCGATCGAGCGGTCGGAGGACGCCCCTGCGCGCGGCGAAGGCGGTAGCCGTGGTGGAAGGGGAGGCGGAAGTGGAGGAGGAGACGGAGACGAAGGCGAAGGCGGATTCAGAGACGAAGAAGGAGGCGGAGGTGAAGGCGGAGTCGGTGACGAAGGCAGAGCAAAGGCGAGAGCCAAGGGGGGGGGGAAGGCGGAGTGAAGGCGGAGACCAGGGGGGGAAGGGGAAGGGAAACGTAGGCGGAGGCGAAAGGTAGAATGCAAAGGCTGAGGCAAAGGTAGAAATGGAGGCGGAGACGAAGGCGGGGCCACAGCACAGACATAGGCGGAGGTGGTGGAGACGGTGGTGGAGATGGTGGTGGAGACGGTGGTGGAGATGGTGGTGGAGACGGTGGTGGAAACGGTGGTAGAGACGGTGGTAGAGACGGTGGTAGAGACGGTGGTGGAGATGGTGGTGGAGATGGTGGTAGAGACGGCGGTGGTAGAGACGGTGGTAGAGACGGTGGTAGAGACGGTGGTAGAGACGGTGGTAGAGACGGCGGTAGAGACGGCGGTAGAGACGGGGGTAGAGACGGGGGTAGAGGCGGTGGTAGAGACGGTGGTAGAGACGGTGGTAGAGACGGTGGTAGAGACGGTGGTAGAGACGGTGGTAGAGACGGTGGTAGAGACGGTGGTAGAGACGGGGTGAGACGGTGGAGAGACGGTGGTAGAGACGGTGGTAGAGACGGCGGTGAGACGGTGGTGAGACGGTGGCGGAAACGGTGGTAGAGACGGTGGCGGAGACGGTGGCGGAGACGGCAGCAGCGACTAGTTTTTTAGCCAGCCCTCGCCATCTCCAGCCGCAGCGCCGCAGAAGTTGGCGGCGCGGGTCCCGTGCGTCCCCGCGCGGTGCGACTCACTTGTTCCCGTGACGCAGCCGCCGCTGCTCGGGTAATCCGGGAGTTCGTGTTTAATTCACCCGTAAATTGAGTTCTGGATCTGCGCAACACGGAGCCGTTGTCTGGGGCGGCCCAAAGGGGACCGCCCCCCCCACTCCTTCTTCGCCTGCCTCTCCGATGCTCTCGTTTCTCACTCGCGCGCCACCTACGGTTTCCCGCTAGAACCTCCAGGCTCGCTGGCGCTCCCCGCGGAAAAGCCGTCTATTCTTGAAATAAGGTTCCGAGTTATATTCATGCGCACGCCACCATCTCGTGAGGAATGCACATCAAGGTTACACGAGCATGTTACACCTTGTTTCCGAAGAGGAGTGGATGAACGATGGGCCTGATTAAACACATCAGTGAGGAGAAAAGTTGTATCACGACAAGAAGTAAACTGGCCGTAGAATGCATAACAAATAATAAAACTAGTTATGCTACAAAATAGCACAGACTTTCATGTATCTTATTTCTTATTCCCTTGAGCTTGGGTTAACTCTTCGTTTTAGCCCCGCCGTCTTACCAGCTGCTCTGACGATCAATTGACGATCAACCTACTAGGACTTCACGTGGTGCCAACTGCACTCCTAGCAACAATTGTGTGTGAAGAGGTTTGCCTTTTCCTCTAACATCACTGACGTAGCCCTTTTGTTCATCTTGAACCTGAACCATTAAATATGGTAGCCCGTAGCCCCATCTCGCTGATTGTTCCACAATCTGGGTGCTGAAATCTGTTTATTCAATTACATACACGTTGCACAGGAAACTAATACAATGTTACCGAACAGTCCAAAATATTATGGAAGGATTATGGTAATGATGTGACGATTCACGAAGGATTGAGACTTTCCCCCATCCCAAAAGCGACACTGAATGCGCACTACTTACACTGTCGCACTTCTTTATTCGAAACTGACCACTGATCATTTTTATCATTTCATTTCATTTTCTTGTTGATAAAACGCCAATGGTGAATTCACATTGCATTTGATCAGTCTGTTCTTGACGAAGGCCATTTACTGCTTCTGTATTACTGATCTTTGCTGATGTCAGCAGAGGTATGGCGTTTGATATGCGATTGTTGACTGATGTTGACGATTCCAGATCAAAGCTTCCGAATGTTGAAAAACCGCCATGTTAGTATTCTGGATGATTCAGCGTTGTTTATTTGTTTATTTTACGTCAAAAAAACAGTTAAAAAACTGCGTATGACGTGCTATAAGGGAAAAGTAAATTGTGTGCACATTTTCAAAATTCTGTGATCCCTACACTAAGTCATATACTACTTAAATTTTGAATTTTTTGAAAGGGAGAAAAAAAACTCCCATGTAATAAAATTTATTTTCGAGGATAAACAAGCAATAAAGAATTTTAAAGGGCCCAAAATTTTGGAAAAAAAAAATTTTAATTTTAAATTGAATTTTGAAAGGATTGAAAGAGCGTTGGATTGAAAGAGGAACAGGAAAGTTCACCTATGATGCTCAGTCCTAGCCCAGAGCTGAGCGGTGTTGGGTTGCTGCTAAATATTAATTATATTATCTATATTGTTGGTTGGATACTATAAACTCTGCATAATATATTTCACCATTACAATAATATAAGCAGAGCGGAGCGCAGTGTGTTCGCACCCGATCTACAGAACAGACTGACCGCCTAGAACCCGGCTTAGGTGGCTCAGGGCATCAACTGTCACGGCAATGCCTCTGGCCGGGAGGTCCTACGTTTTGAGTCCCGATGGTGGCAAGATTTTCGTCAGTTGCATAGCTGAGTCGAATTCAAAACAAGAATTCTAGTGTTCGCCTGCTCTGATCAGTAGTTTTCCGTGGTTTCTCCGACAAATACCAAGGGAATGGCGAAGTAGTATCCTAACAATAGGACCACGGACTGCGTGTGATGTTTTCTTCCTCTTCCTCGTCCTTGTCAACACCCCCCTAACCGAAGTATAGGACCGGGAGCGGTATCTCGGTGCATCAACTGATGTCACTGCAGCGCCTCTGACCCGGAGGTCCTAGGTTCCCACTCCCAACGGCGCGGCGACAGGATTTTCGACACTAGCTTTTCAGCTAGGTCGAATTCAGTCGATGTGTGGAGGAGAATTCTAGCGGCCGGCTGCTCTGATCGGTAGTTTTCCGTGGTTTCTCCGATCACCACCAGGCGAATGCCGGAGCAGTACCCTACAAAACGGGCCACGGACCGCGCGCGATCTGTCCTTCCCCCTCCTTGTCCTATCCTCTCTCCTTACACACTCACTTACACTAACGTGCACTACACTATCATATATTCCGGGAGTCCGGTCGGGAGGTTAGACCTTGTCCCGGCTGGGGCGGTGCTCCGCTGTCCTGGTTAGGGGGAAACCCCACTAGCCGACGGTAGGTCGGTGCCGGATCTCGTCATCCAACGAGGGGAAAATCACCGCCATCTCCCGAGAAAAAACAATGATCACACCAGGCGAATGCCGAAGCAGTACCCTGCTACCCTGCCCCAGTAGACATTGAAGCAGTACCAAACGAGCCACGGACCGCGCGCGATGTGTCCTTCCTCTTCCTTGTCCTATCCTCTCCCCTTACACACTCACTTACACTAAATGCACTACACTATCACATATTTCGGAGCGGTCGGGAGCTTAGAGCTTGTCCCGGCTGGGGCGGTGCCCCGCTGGTGGGAGAGTCCTGGTTTGGGGTAAACCTCACTAGCCGACGGTAGGTCGGCGCCGGATCTCGCCATCCAGCGGGGGAAGATCAGCGCCACCTCCAGAGAAAAACAAAAAAACATTCACTACACTAACGGTACTCATGACTAAAGCAGTTGACGCGCCCGGAAACACGAAAAAATCAATCAATCAATAAAAAAACGAAGTGTAGATCGGCGCCAGATCTTACCATCTAGAGGGAAAGACTGCTGCCACCGCCACATAAACACTAAACGTACGGGAGAAAGAAAGTGGATGCGCTACGAAGTACAAAATAATCAATCAAGTGCTTAAAAGCGTCCTAGCAGTTGTTCTCCTTTGTCATATTCTGAAAAGAGGCCATGAGAGGGGGTCCTACTATTTCAGCACTTGTTGCGAAAAAGTGCAGACATTGAAGCTGAATATCAAACTAACGCATCGTACCGTTAAGTGTTGGATGATGCGGTGCAACGCCAACGAAGCGCAACTGTAGGCGCAATTCAGTTGACAAAAATGGATGCGGTGGTATAACGGTTAGCGTACCGGACTCTTGTACCCGAGTTTGCGGGTTCACACCCGATCGAAGCCGTGGATTTTTAAGGGCGAAAAAATTTCCTCGTACGCCTTCGTTCGTAGGGGAAGTAAAGCCGGCTGTCCCATGTAGTAGATTTACTGCATGTAAAAGATCCTCAAGCCTAAAAGAAGCCTCTGAGCAAAATTGAGTTCCGCCTGTTTCGTCGCACAAGATACCTCCTTTCTCCGCTAGGTGGTGAAAGGAGCGTAGCGAAATTTGCGTGGTTAGACGGAAGAGCAGGCTTGATGGCCCGAGTCTCGCCACGTAAAGTAAGGCATTAACACACTAAAAACCGGATTTCAAGTTAGCCTGAAATAGCGGCCACCCGATTGTCTCCAAAGCACTGCGGTGTGCTGACCGCGCAGGGGCACAGTAACGCCCCTGTCACAGCACAGCGCGCAATGACAATTCCTTCCTATTAGGTTCAGAGTCCGTTGTCGAAACTTTCTTCCTCCAACCCCTCAATTTATTTTCTGCGATTGTGCATCTTTTTCTGGAACACCCAATATATATCGTGTATATTACAAACCTCCCATTTATATTGCCCGACCTATTAAGGAGTCCCGTATGGATTGAATGCCTTAAATTAGTCACAGTTGCATTTAGCCATTTTACTCAGAGAAATATTGTATCAGCTCCTTGGGGTTGTTGTTTGAATTTAAGAAAAGAAACATTGTTTAATTACGTTCGTTCTCAGAATAGTGAGATTCGAGGGGTTAATGTGGAGAATTTTCCAGGAAATCATATAGACTTGTATCATATAAAATAACTGCATAGATTTCCGCTGAAAAACAACAACATTAAACACTTAACATAAACTATCCTTACTAGAAAAGGAAAACGAAAAACTCAAACTTTCAAAATAAAATGTTACAAAGAAAAATTAAATACAATTAACGCTTCAAATTCTAAGATAACTTTCCGTCTGAGATTAACTCAATTATCGCTTTCATTGCAATCGTACTTTATGACTAAATATTACTCTTTTTGGTGAAACTGTTTGTAACAGTTTCACCTTTCAAGTTCTTTAAATAAATTTTAGCTCATAAAACTGCAATCTACCTACGCTGAATCACTAAAGAAAGTAATGAAATTCCGTTTCAAATTACCAAATTTACAGAACCAATTTGCAGTTACCACACTTAAGAAATACATAATAATCTTACTATTTGCAGCTATTTACAATGAAAAATAAATCTTTGTTCTTTAAACATACGAAAAGAATAAACTATATGTTAGAGCAAACGCTAGAACGTATATAAGCCGAAATTTCTTTGAAATGAACTTCCAAAAACACGACAATAAGTGTGAAAATAAGATGTTTCAGATTGATCGGATAACAATAACACCTGCCTCAACAGCATTAAAGTTTTATACAAATAAATTTCTTCTAAAGATGGCAGAAGTTTTCCATTATAAAACTTTAACAGTTTGCCCTAGAACATATTATTTTTTCTCCCTCACATACCACTACGTAGTATAGAGAAAGTTACGAAACAATGCAATGAAAAACTCGTTTTTAGAGTCCCTGATTGCTAAAAAGAGTAAAATTCTTGCATCTCTAAGTGGTAAATTACTTTCTTTAATACCTTGAAAAATTAAAATCCACATTGTTTGGTCCTTCATACCGAGAAATTGGTTCACGGCCAAACGTTCGTCTGCCTGTCTGCGTGTGAACAATGCTAACTGCTAAAGAATTCATAGAATTTTTACCAAAATTAATAACCTCCTATCAATTTGTCAGATATCGAGGCCTCTTGCTTTTTTTTAATTTTATTTTCCGCCTGTTCAATTTTTATAATTTTTCAGGGTTATGAATTAAAGATGTATTACATAACTTGTTTGGCAAGATTCCAGCTATTTGCATATCAGATATGACATGTTTTACCGACAGTTGCATTATAATTTTCAATATATTCATATTTTAATTAAAGAATATGTTGAACTTGATTTTGAATCATATATTACGAGGGTTGAAGCAGAAGTCATGGCAACTACTTTTTACTTTTTCGCTACAGAGAAGTGAATTTAAAGTAGTAAGGGTCCAGGTAACAAAAAATGGGATATATCCAGTTGCTAAATTTAGAAAAAAAAAACCTAACGCGTGAAGTAGCCAGAATCCATATTTAGTGGGTCATTGATACCAAAAAATCGAATGGTGGCAAAATGTCTGTCAGTATGTCCGTGCGTCCGTGCGTCCTTCCGTCCGTCCGTCCGTCCGTCCGTCCGTCCGTCAGTCCCTACGTTCGGCAGTATGTCTCTCCATCTATGAACAATGCTAGCAGCCAAACCATTCAGCCGATATTCTCCAAAATTGATATTCCCCGATCGATGTCGCAACTCCTTGAATTTGAAACCCATATTTTAATTTTGGGGAGTACTTTATTTCAAGCCTCTGAGACATTTTCAAAATTTTCAAGAAATTTCTCCATCTTTTTCATTAAATTTGTTTGTTGGATAGCGTGAATGGCGTTTAAGATAATGATACAGGTCTCATTTTCGTTGACTCATTTTTCGAAAATTGTAAAATTGCAAAATTTTTTCGAGGTTTTTTTACAACTGTAATTATGAAGACAGATTTTCCCTTAATGAAATCTCTTCCTTAAAGATAGATTTTGAAATTAGGACATGTACAATTTTTCGAAAATTTGAGTACTTTTCTAGTAATTTCGTACGTGCTGTTTTAGCACCATTAGTTTTTAAAAGAAATGTTTTTGAAAGAAATGCTGTCCTAATGTGTATTCACAACAAAAGATGGCTCTGTGAAAATGTTTGACAGATATTTTCTATCAATTACCGAGAATTGTGTTATGCTTATATTCTTCACTACTTATTACTATTTGATGTTTATTTTCTTACTAAATTCTCCCTTATGTAAACATCTTTGCTAAATGACAGAAACATGTTTGAATGGGGAATTCGTTCTTTCTTTTCGTTTCGTGGTGTCTATAAATCGTTCAGTTTTTTGTTGTATGTAGCAATAATGAGAAACAAATTAACAAGTATTTATGTGTTAACAATTTTCTCTTACAGACAGACGGCGGTTAACGTTTAACAGACAAGAATATTTATCTGTTAAACGTTCTAGTCAGATAATTAGAAAATTCATGCTTTTATATCATTGTTAAGTAAACAGGATTTTAATAGATCATTTCTTTGCCTTCAAGAGAAAATGGGACTTGATATAGCTAAATTTGTGACAATAACTGTCTAGTAATTTCCCCCAAAGGTTGTCATGGTTATCCAGTAACATACTGAAGAAATTTGTACAACCTTTACTTTTAAATCTCGCGCCAATTTCTCTAAACGCAGTGCCCACGAGTCTAGTAATCTTGCCTGCGACCTTGACCTGCCTGCCCTATTGTCTCTGTGCAAGATGAATGTAACCAGTTTCGGGCAGCGCTCTTACACAAAGATAGTCCGAGAATGTCACAGGCAATTGTTGGAAGCTCTTGAGAGTAATGTCCCTCCATACCAGAAGGTATGGAAGGACATTATCTCATTATTATCCAAACAAATTAGTTCGAAAACAAATTGGAAAACGGGGTCTACATCTTATTCCATTTTGCCTCACATCTCCAAACACAAAAGCTTCGCTTTTTGATTATTCAGATTGGCAAATCTTATCAGACTTGTAATTCTCGCCTTCCTTGGTACTCTGTGGCGCCTAACCAAATAAAATGACTTCCGCAAACACATCCACTCAATTCAATACAATTAATGCCTTATTTTTCGTGGCAAGGCCCAGGCCATCAGGCATGCTCATCCGCCTGACCACGCAAATTCCGCGAATCTTTCGGGGAAAAAACATAATCCTAGATACGATGCATTTTCATCTGAAAAGCTGAACTTCTACCGACGTGGTCACCCTGCAGTACATTTCTCTAAGTATCATGCCCACTGGACAAGTTTCCCAACCAGAACTGCATCTGCCATCGCTTGCATTCCATCAGAGGAATCGCACACGGAGTGTTTGGAAGTGGTGGTCGGTCATGCTGACGCCAAGCATCTCGCAGCCTGCGATATTGACTTTATTAATGTACAAGTTGGGCCAAGGAGCGCCCAGCGAGCGGAGCAGTGGGAGAGATGCAGGAAGGGGGAAAGCGCCGACATAGCAAGCCTCTCCAGCGAGGAGATCGCTAGTGTATACTGAATTAATAGTCCAGGAATAAAGTTCCAAAACAAATTCATTTCCACAAATACAAAATAATAAACTGTGTACGTAGCCAAGATGACAATAATCAGGAGGGCAATGATCAATCTCAGTTATCTTATAACTAGGGAACGGAATTTATTGTAATAAAAAAAGAAAAATATGTACATATATGTAGTTATTTTTTCAAAATATGTAAGAAAAAATAAAAAATATGTGAAATAAAAATTCGTTATAATGTATAAAATTCCATTCTTCAAGCGTTTCCCGAGCAGAATACGTTGCCTTAACATGGATTCAGGGCGGCTGCAAGAAAGTTTTACATTTACATCAGCAATTATTCGCTAGTTTCATTCGAAATATATACTTTCTTATTATATACAATGTTTACGAGGAGCCGCGCTCATGTGAATAATACTAATAAAGATTGCCCAGTGTCGATACAAACGCATTGCGTGTTTTTAAGTATTTCAGTGACAAAGTTAGTTTTCAAGTAACATACATATGGAACATCGCATGAGAAATGTTCATTTTCGACCTATAAATATATTAAAATGTATCGAAATATGTATCAATAGATAAAATATGTAATTATACTACAATATGTAAAAATATGTAAAATAAAAATGGTCCCAATTAGTTCAGAATGTCGTGTTAGGTCTAAAAAGTATTAGTGAATGCAGGTATCTCGTCCCTGTAAAAATATGTATTTACATGAAAATCCGTTCCCTACTTATAACACAGAAACACACAAGTGGGACTCTTTGCCCGCCCAAGACAGTATAGTATAGAATATTTTTATTGGCCTTAAAACATATGTTTACACAGGCAAAACTCACATTGATAAAATAAAATTTAAAAAGACAATTTAAAATAAAAAAAGGAATACTAAAACCGATAACAATATAAATAGAAAAAGACCACATTTATTTAATTTGAGCAACCTAAATAACATTTCATTCCATTCATGTTCAAAAAAATTGCATTGCCAAAATCATACTCAAGAAATTGAGGCCCTTCACCTCATTCACAAATTTCAATACTGACAATTTTCCATTCATTTCAATGTTAAACATAAATAAACATCTGCGAAGGGACGTATTGTTGCTTAATGCGATTAATAGGTACGACGGTTTTTCGTGCAATTTTAAACAGGTAAAACTAATGTTTCTTATAATAATTAAAAACATAATCAAAATAATGTTTTCCTTTAATTTTATCCAGTGATATTAACTTCATTATAGATTTCATTATAGATTCTTCATTATAGATTTATACTTCCAAATTAAACCAGATGAAGGAATATTAATATTTAGAAGGTTGCCAATTCTTGCAGTCTCTTTTGCCTTTATGTCAGCACATTCATTGCCTATCAAACTTTTATGTGAAGGAATCCTAAATAAATGTAATATTTTTGCCCAAATTTTTAGATGTAATAATTTTTGCTTTCAATTGAGTAATAAGAGGGGATTCCCCTCCAGAACCACTATAACCCGAAGCATGCTGGTCGGGCGTTGCTGCTGCTCTCTGGTGGTCGCTCAGGCATTTATTGCGTCCGTGACGCCACTGATAGTGTCTTAAACTCTTCAGGCTCCACGAATACACGTAACACGTACAACATACACATACAAAAGAGCAAACAGGCTTCCGGGATTGCGGATACAATTGCTGCCTTCAAAATAGTTTCAACCAGGGCTCAATTACTCTTAACATCTTGCAAAGTCGCACTAATAAGAGTACTATTTATCGCTAAATTCAGTGATGGTAACAGATACCTTGTGGTATTCCGTAATTTGAGTTAAGAAATAATCAATAACAGTTTTTTATATTTCCTTTTCCATGTAATAGACCCACTGAAGTTAGAGAAATTGTTTCCCGAAAGTTGATTTTGGAGTGTTTTAATCAAAGCTGTTACATATGTGCATGATTATTTCTTAGCTCCCATTATTTATCACTAATTAATATGTCCAATTGTATTCTTCATTGCTACATAAATTAAAATATTGAATTTGATATTTCTCTACAAACTCTCACACTTCCAACAGTATGAATGTTATGGTGGAAATGCACAAATTCAACACCCTCATTTGGTAATCGAACCTCTTCGAAGAGAAAATAGCCTAATTTGCCGAAAAAATTGAGAACCATGAAGTGACCACATATGTAGAGTACGGTACCATTAATAGCTGATAACAAAATCAAACTTTATCTTCCACTCAATACAATTTCCATTCATACAATTAATAGTGTCCCATCGGTCGGATCCTGGAATTATTAAATGCGAATGTTGAATACATTATTCAATTTGTTAAAACAAGTGCTTCGAACGATGTCTTGCAAAGTTTCTAAAAAACTGAAACATTTTCTGAGAAAATGAGCTCAAAATTTCGCATTTTCATAAATACCAAACGTCATTTTCTCAAAAAGAGCCTCAATTTATTTCTTAATTTGTGAGTAGAAGTGCTTCAAATGATTTTCCGAAAACTCAGATTTCAAACTAGGTTTCTGTGAAAACAGCTTCAAATTTCGCATTTACAGTAACACTCAAATAATGTTTTCTTCAAAAACTGCTTCAAATTTTTCAAGAAATATGTTGCTTCTATGGAACAAGATTTTACTCTTCTATAATATTCTTAAAGTAATATTTGAGTTTTACTATTAGAAAACCGAATAATTGAGAAACAATTATAATTGTACTTTGGGCGACGATAGATGGCAGCTGACGAGAGAATGGGGCAAGATCGTAAAGCTAATACGGACCAAAGAAATTAAAAACTAACTAGTAAGAGAAAGTCTGTATCATTCTGTAGCGTCACTAGTTTTATTTGTCGTGGTGTTATAAGGGTTTTTGAGCATTTTGCTTGCTACTTTTTGGATATACATTTGAGCATTTTTCTTGCTACATTTTATATACATATTGCCATATGTTAGATAAGCATTTTTTGATTAATTTTAATGTTTTTGCGGCTAGTATTTAACAAATATTTTAGATGTAACAGTCCACCACCTGCGGTCATTCCTTCATGCACTTCTGTGAAAACTGTGTGGTAATATCTTCAACCGTTCAAAACTTTCCAGAGGTGCTAAGTTATGTGACTCTTCCTGTTTATTCATTTACACAGTAAAAATTTGAAAGATGTGTCTGTAAGAGTGGGAAGGTACATGAATATTTAACAGAAAAATATAAAAAGTAGTGCTGTATTTTTTGTTAGAAATAAAAAATACAGAATTGTCACGACGTAAACAAACGAAAATTCAGTGTTGAAACAATAAAGGCGGTAAAATGTTAATTAAACGATGTATAATGTCATATTTATACTTTTTATTTCGTTGAACGTCATGATAACAATGAAATTGTTAACATCAAATATCACAATTTATATTTTATATTGAAAACTCTCAAATATTGATGTTGTCTTTATGCTATATCGTTCTTTGCATGCATCGCTAATGTTAATATATGATATTTGTTTGCCTTCAATACCTTTTTCTTTTGAAATTAAAACAACTCTAAGATGTAATGTAAATAATGCATGAGAAAAAATACACCCAGACTCCAAGATGAGATGGACAAAAATGAAGACTACGGTTCTTAGCGATATCCTGATTGAACATCAGTTAGTGATTGACGTCATCTTTGAAGAATTTCCTGTCGAAAGATAACCAGATCTTTTATCTCTAACTTCACTAATTTACGATTATCTACACCTAACATTCCAACCGGTTAGATCATATCACACATTGTTTGCAAGGAGAGATAAAGAGTGGAAATACCTGAAAGCGATTTACTGCCACTGGAAACTCCACCTACGAATCATTAATCATTCTCCAAACGAATCCTTCACAAATTCTTCCGTGGCACTCGATTCGATTCTAGAATTAAACTGTTAAGGAAGGAAATAAACTCCAGGATAGGAAAAAATAATTTTTCTCCAGTAATGTAACTCGTTATTTGATTACGAAAAATAGAAATTATATTATATTCATCAATTAACCTAGTTTTAAATAGGTTTTGTACAATTAAATGTCTTTGTATACATATATCGGTTATCTGAATAAGTTTGTAAATAAATCTGTGTTAAATCTCTGGTTTCTTTTTTATTGCCTTGCTACCAGCTTATAATACAAATTTGTATATGTTGAAACTGTACGTACTTATATTTTTTCCTTGTGCAGGTGAATGTAAAAAAACTCTTGTTAGTGAGCTTCAAATATTGCTTGTATTTGATTTAATCACACTGTAATACATATTAGTTCCCCACACTTATTGACATCTTGTACTTATTTGGGAATATAAGGTACTCGAACTGGACTAAAGTAAATACGGTTTCCTAAAATGTTGGAGATAGCGTACGGAGAATGCATCATTCACGTCACACCAGACAGGCTACCTAGAGCTTGTGCGTGCATCACAATGTTAACAGCATCGCATAATCCGCTTCCAAAGAGCGGATTAGCTCCATGAATGCGAGGTATTAGCCGCAGCAGAAGGTAATTGATGCAAAACGTTAGAGCGTCAGAGGAGTTGCCTTGGTGACATTAAAATACGAAAATCTCCAATACGAGTATCTCCACAAGAAAAATATGTTCGTAGACCACATACGATTATGATATACGATATTACGATTATGATATCGTATTTATAGTAATATATTTTCTGAATACTGTTTCTGAAGCAATTTGTTTCAAAAACAAATTAATTGATTACAAATTTTGAGAAAAGTTACATCACGGAATAATGTATGCATTGCTGTTTTCATATTTGTTAATAATGTTGATAAAACAAATGCTTATTATTACTACTATAAAAAGATTCTTTAACAATAGGATAGATTTTCAACTATTTTTCTTTAATTTTTCTAATTTTAAAAATAATATTTCTTACTTTCTTACATTTTTTTGTAAGTCTCCTATTGCTCTCGTTGTACTTTAATTGTTTTCACTTCCAAGACTGAAATCACACTTATCTTTCATCATTCTACTCCTCGCTGACAATTTTAACCTAAAATATATACTATATAAGTAAGGAAAATAAATTATATTACCGAACAGAAACATCGTTCTGCATTTTGGCGATACCATCACGCTCGCTCTTCACGCGTAGTTGGCAGCCCTGTTAAATTAGCACATCCACAGGCTTCGATTAAACACACTTTATGCGCTATTCACGTGAGTAAATGGGCAAATTGTAATGAGGTTCGTTGCGATTAATGAAACTTTACGTGAGCATATTTAACTCCTGCATAATGAAGCGCAATATTTGCTGGTTATTGGGTACGTTACGGGCGACCATGCCATTGGCTGGGGCAACCAGGAGACGGACTGAAAATCATACCAAAGAGTGGAGAATCCGGCTTCCGGATTTACGAACAACTGTAATTTCACTGAACATACATCGTCATGCATGAATTAACAAATCTGTCAACAACACGAGCAGAAGAGAATGCTGATTTTTCGTGCAGTATTTACAGTTCAACCACACGAAGCCCCGCGTATCAATTCAATTACCGAGTCTGGTATTCTTTGCATGGTACAACTAAGTAAAGCGGGAAACGCTGGGACTCGTAGTTTATCGTCGGTCAGTCCGGACGCACACAGAATAGCAACGTGTACCAGTTCGGTCGATATGAAATAGCCGCTTCAAATAAACGTTTGGGATCAGAGCAGGAATCGCTCTCGTGCATTTTCAATATTCAGAGCAGCAATATATCTCCTATGGTAATTTATTTCACGGAAATCCATGTGCAAATCGACAGACATTCTCGGAGATTGAAAACTGAAATGATAAAATTAACTGGAGGTGCTACAGAATGGCACAGACTTTCTCGCAGCAATTTATTCTAATTTCCTTGGTGTGGACTGGATTTAAGGTTTTGCTCCATTCTCTGGTCAGCGGCCATCTATCGTCGCCGAAAGTTATTTTTGGACATTTTCTCAACTTTTCGGTTTCTTAATAGTAGAATCGAAATATTACTTCAAGAATAATAAAGAACAGTAATACCGCGTCGTAAATAGAAATTTTAATTGAAAAATTTCAAGCCGTTTTTAAGAAAATAGCGATTAGGCATCACTGTAAATGCGAAGTTGGAAGCTCTTTTTCACAGGAATCTATTGAGATTTCGAAAAACTTCATTTGAAGTCGTTCCACTCCAAAGTAAAACTCCACTCCAAAGCGTTCCACTCCAAGCACATCCACTCCAAAATGTAGTAATGTATACAAATCGATGAAAATGTGCATATTAACGGCGTGAGAAATATTTAAAAAAAATACATTTGTGAAATTTTTTAAACAACAAAAGAATACATGAAAATGAACTTTACGACATATTAAACAGGGCAACAAATAACGTGTATAAACATGTAATTTGGGCGGCGATAGATGGAATCAGGCAAGAAGGAGGGGCAAGACTGTATAGTACCAGTCCACAAAAAGGAAATTAGAAAACTTTATTACGAGAAAGTTTGTGCCATTCTGTAGCACCTATAGTTTACATTACATAACCTTCTCTATACTACGTATATTACTCCGTATATACACGAGCGTATACCAGAAAGTAACAAGATAAATTGTTTGTGTTTGGAATATTTAGTCGACTCCGGATATAGTGGACTTGGATATAGTGAACCCTCGGTTGAAGTCAACTTTCAGTACTGGTCTTGTTTCACTTACATTACAAATTACCATAAGAAGATTCGTTTATTGTGAACCTGAACGTCGGCTATAGTGAACATAGGAAATACGTCAAGGAAATGCATTTCCTCTTGGAAAAGAATATATCGCCTCAGTGCCACAAACTGGTAGCGGTAGCTCAGTGCATCAACCATAGAGGTACTACTATTCTATACTAGAGTATGCAACAGCGCTAGTGTGCTGTTGCAAATTGAATTGGAAGAAGTCGGCCATTTTTATGGCAAGACGTGGAGTTTGCATTTGGGTAACATAGGATACTGTTAGTTGTGTTGTGCTTTCGTGTGATTTTTCGTGTTAATTTTCCAGAAGGAAAATGATGATGTCTTGTGCCGTTTTCGTGTGTACAAACAGATACTCGAAAGGCTATGACATAACTTTTTACAGGTAAATCTTACAATTTCAATTGACTAACCTATACTTACTAATGCATACATGTACATTACGTTCATGAATTAATGTTCTTTTTCTTATTTGAAGTTCTTATTTATTTATCCTATTCTGCAACTAAATTATACTAGGCTCAAATGGTAAAGAATTGACTTTCTACAAGACTGATGCATTTGGTTTTAGTACTTGTTTATTCTATTTTAAAAAATGCAAAATCAGTGTATAGAAATATCTAGTCTATAACAAAATTTGGAAGCAAGTCATTTTATGCACAGAACTGTTTACAGTGAAAATATTTTAAAGATCAATTACTTCAGTCTCAAGTTGTATATGTTTTCCATCTTGGGATACACCCCAACTAAATCCTTAGGGCACACACTACAAATATAATTTCATAGAAAAGCATATAAAAGGAACGATGTAAGGTAATTTTCCTTCAATCTATTCCTTTCAGTTTCTAGGAAATGAAAATCATTTGTTCATTAGACTTTTTCAATTATTAGGTATCATGATGCCTGTTTGTGAATCAAAATGTGTACTTATTCATTTGTCATGCTATGATTCTTTTATTTTGTTGAAATTATCTATCTTTCTGTAATTTACTATTTGAATGATATTTTGGCTTTGTGTTTTTGGCTGTTTAAAAGCATAGCAGCTGTTCTCATTTTAACTATTATTTATAAAAGGTGAATAGTTGTAGAACATGGGTTCCAAAGGGACTGGCCTACCAAAAAAAGGCCAATATAATTCAAATGTCACACCAGGACTGGAGATTCTAGTCCAGGACTGTTGGGCAATATTAAAAATAGTTAACAAAAATTAATGTTTACGTTTAAAATAAATATAGGCCCACTCGTTAGGATAGTCTACTATTCCAGTATTGGTAGGAGAAACCGCGAGAAACTACCGATCCGATCAGAACAGACGGCGGCTGAATTCGATCAGATATAGCTAGTGTCGAAAATTCTCCACTGTTGTGACTCCGAATCCTAGGATTTTGCGGTCCAAGTCACTGCAAAGAGAGCGGCAATACTGCCTGTGAGCTCAATTCAGAAGATATATTTATGTCAAGATAGTCACTTTAATTCAAACTACCGGGTCCATTTGCCATACAAATGGCGTCTGGCTGCTGCTTCTATTTTCTAGCGCCATTCCGTAAGACGGTTTACCGGATGGTAGGGCCTTGGCATCAACTGATGCCACTGCAGCGCCTCTGACCGGGAGGTCCTAGGTTCGAATCCTAACGGCGGCAGGATTTTCCACACTAGCTTTTCAGCTACGTCGAATTCAGTCGCTGTCGGGAGGAGAATTCTAGCGGCCGGCTGCTCTAATCGGTCGTTTTCCGTGGTTTCTCCGATCAACACCAGGCGAATGCCGGAGCAGTACCCTACCAAACGGGCCACGGACCGCGCGCGATCTTTCCTTCCTCTTCCTTGTCCTATCCTCTGCCCTTACACACACACACACTAACGTGCACTACACTATCACATATTCCGGGAGACCGGTTGGGAGTTTAGAGCTTGTCCCGGCTGGGGCGGTGCCCCGCTGGTGGGAGAGTCCTGGTTAAGGGGAAACCCCAGTAGCCGACGGTAGGTCGGTGCCGGATCTCGCCATCCAGCGGGGGAAGATCACCGCCATCTCCCGAGAAAAAAAACATGCACGACACTAACGGGACTAATGACCAATGCAGTTGACGCGCCCAGAAACACGAAAAACCAACCAAACCAAACGAACCCAACGAAGAAATAACAGGGATCGCGTAGCGGGAGGGCGCCCCCAGCCGGCTACCCGGCAGGGTTGGGCGGGGGGGGCCCCGAGGGCTTCACACCCAGGCGCGTCCGAATGACCCGCTGCGCCTCCCCTTCGACCTATGACCTTTGGCTGGGCGAGGGCATCGGCGCGTGGGTGCACGCTGGGGGACACCTCGCGGAACAGACAGCGGGGCGCGGAATTCGTAAGCCCAGCGCAGGAATACTCCAACTTCTCTCGCTCGACTAACAGCGGCACGTAGATCGTCAGAAGATCCAGCCACGTGTTAAGTTGGGACTTAGCCGGCTCGCCGCTGTGATTTGGACAGCAAACCCACATGTAGCACCTGGTCATAACAGCTTAAAGAACAAAACAGAGAATAAACGAAATGAACATCGAATGAAGCATACGCTCTCACCTGAAATGAACACCCCCTTCGTCGTTATTGTGAATGTGATTAGTCGTAACGATTTCAGTTTTGTTCCGGTCTGAAATGCTTATATTCTTTTATTTGATTGTTGACAATAGAAAAATAAATTTTAGAAAACAATGTTTTATTTGAATGTACTTGCAATAATTAACATCACACATTCGAAATCCCATCGCCGGAATAACTTCTCTCGCTCGACTAACAGCAGCACGTAGGTCGTCAGAAGATCCAGCCACGTGTTAAGTTGGGACTTAGCCGGCTCGTCGCTGTGATTTGGACAGCAAACCCACATGTAGCACCTGGTCATATAAAGCTTAAAGAACAAAACACATAATAAACGAAATGAACACCCCCTTCGTCGTTATTGTGAATGTGATTCGTCGTAACGAATTCAGTTTTATTCCGGTCTGAAATGCTTATATTCTTTTATTTGATTGTGGACAATAGAAAAATAAATTTTAGAAAACAATGTTTTATTTGAATGTACTTGCAATAATTAACATCACACATTCGAAATCCCATCGCCGGTATAACTTCTCTCGCTCGACTCGGAATTCGAAGGAAACAAGTTAACGTTTTTTGAGAACGAATATGGAATAATTCTTGCAAAACCAACTAAATAACTCGCTCATTGAAGAATAAATATCGTTTTGACATGTAAACAGTGTCGCAACGAGCATTTTTGTATCGTGGACAAAACGCATTTTCTACAGGTGTAATCACCAGCCGCTTGCTTTCTTCTTATTTATTGATTTATAGTTACTTATAATGTATTCAATTAAGCATTGTTTGACTTTCGTACTATAAAGATTAGTAAAACGGTTAACTAACTAAAATATTAACTAAGTGTAGTACTTAGAATAGTCACCGAATACCATAGAGAGCCAACGCTCTCGGGAGCAATGCCATCGGGAGCAGTGTTGACAGATTTATACGATAATAATTATCGTTCAATTATAATGTAACGATATATTATCATTTATCGTTATGATGTGCGATTTACGATATTAGAACTGAAAAAATTACAATAAACATACGATAATATGACCAGTTGTATTATAATCATTTTTATAAACTTTTACAATATAATGACAATCTTTGAAAATCAGTTGAAGATATGATGTTTGCAGAGAAACTCGATTTTTTTAATTATCTTGTAAAATGAACTTTCTCAAAATCTCTAAAACCGGTATACACGGTACAGTTTTCGTGCAGATTCTCATACAGATTCTGTACCGACAAGCTGCCTTGTCGAATAGAACGCTGCCTTGCCGAGAGAATTTTTTTAGAATTTTCCCATTAAACAGTTATTAATATACTTTTTCTCAGTCGAATATTCATATCACTTATGCAGAACAGATTGAATCCAGTGAATATCATTGGCCCTCTCGTGAGTCCTGTAACCATCCTTAAACATATTTCTCAATTTTCTAAGAAGCAACTGTGAATTTATGTTATTAATAGAGCCCGGAAGTTCAGACATTATTTATGCCTAAAATAGTTAGGCAAAAAGACATTTATTTTTACTAAAATAGGCATGCAAAAACGCATTTATTCTTGATAAAGAAGGGGTATAAAAGGCATTTAAATAATGAAAAATCACTATTTACAAGAAATGATTGTAAAAAATTAATAGTTATTCAAATGATTCACATTTTTATTTCCACTCTAAAATTTACATTAGCACTTAAGTAGAATGAAACAACAATTTCTTTGTAATATTGATTGCACAGGACCATCCGGTATGATTGGCATGAGACAGCATCAATGTCAAAAATTAACAATCTTAACAGTTATCGACTTCATTCTTATTTAGATTTTTAAATTTTTGCCTGACCCTGGAGCTTCCGCTTCCACAGAAAGACAAAACACGAGGCTGCCTTCGTGTTGTGCAGACTTTCACATATGTTTCCAGCTTGATCGACATCGTGCCAGAAGAAATTAAGGCATATAATGATGGGAAACGAAGGAAAAAGAAAAATACTAAAAATAGACATCATAGGCTAAAATTTGCTATAATAATCAAAATAAAAATATATTGAACTACAAAAATACAATTAAGTGATTCATATTCTTAAAAGTCATAAAGTCATAATAATCATTTGCCAAACTTGTGGGCTCCTGTCACTAAACTTATATAGCAAGTTTGTCGGTTTCTAGTTGACGCAGATCACGATTTTTTACAGAGAAAGGAGAGAGTTTAAAAACTTAAATTTTGGAATGAATTTTTATATGCCCTCTTAGAAACACCCCCAAATTTGTAACACCCAGCGATAATCGGGTCATCAAAGTAATCAGTCGAGTATAAGTTACTTGTTTTTATGCATATAAGACATTATTACAAACCCTTCCTCCCCACACATTCAGTTAGAGAAATAAATCAAAAGGTCAAGGATGAAGTCGACAAGACTCCGTAGACAATATTGCGCGTAAAGAAAACCTGGAATTAATTTTCAATACCCCCAACCTCTTCCAAAATATGCGTCTTTCTTTTCTCAAGCGTTCACAAAGACATCTCTTGAATGACGTTCACAAAATAAGACCTGGCATTTCTAAGCCTCCAACGACATTTGGTGAGGCCTTGGGACGAAAATTCCAAGGAAATTATACTGAGACGGATAGATTCTTAAATCCAATTTATAACGAGTCCGCAAAAGACTCTCGATTTTACTTTCAAGTCGACGAAGGAATTCGCAATGCGGCCACTTGGCGTCCGCGCGAGCAGCGTTTCGCGAGACTCCCGGTATGTGTTATGCATTTAAAGGGCGGATATCTGCCTAATCTATGTTAATGGAGTCTCTCCTGGAAGCGTGGAAGAACGGGAAAGACCCGGGAAACGCATTCTGCGAATTCTACCCCAGCCATCGCTTCGCTGTGTTGTAGTCGCCGGCAGCCGTTCACCTGCCTAATACATTCCTGCCATCTTCGCTACCGGCCTTGTGTTACAGAAGGACCTGTTGGTCGAAAAGATAGAATGTAATGAATGCAAGTCGTCTTAGATTCTCATTTTATCCATCTTAATCCGTTATTATTTTCTGGACTGGAAACACGAGTTTTGTCAATACACGATACGTGTCTAACACATTGATCAAAAAAGTTAATAATTTTCGTATAATTATTATAATAATGAGTAGTGTAAGACAAAACTGTGAAAATATTTATTAATAAAAAACTCCGACGACTGTTACCAGAGTCTGTCATGCTTTTTAACATTTTTAAATGACATAATCCAAAATTGGAAACTTGTAGTAATAAGGAACAGGAGTTACACCACGTGACCATTTAAATGAAACGACGTGGCAAGTATATCGCTAAATACCACTATGAAACTATAAAAATTTGAATTAATAAATGCTACAATTTACAAGAAAATAAAACACGGAAAGAAATAAGAAAATAATTGTAGAAGAAAAGGTCATTCACGTTCTTGCCTATAGAAATGAAAACTGAATCCCTACACAGAGCATCCCACACAATTAGTACAGACCCCAGAAATGAAATTTCGAAGAACAAAATTTTGCATACTATAGAAACCTATATATGATATAAGATAACTAAAAGTGGATAGTCGCAATAAACGATTGAAGAAGATCAAAAATGGCAATACAATAACAAGGAATTGATAACTTATGTTTACCCATTAGCCTTAGAAATAAGCCAAAAATACATGAGATTTTAAAAGTTCAAGAAAGAAATGTACAGAAGTTGTGTGAGGCCAGAACAGTGAAACGTAGTACAGTAACAGTGACGTAGTACATTTGTAATACATGTATTTCTCAATAGATTTTATTATGTAGTATACGAAATATTAGAATATTAAGTATATATAATTACACGAAACTCGTAGTTTTAATTGCTAAAAATAAAGTGCTGTTTAGTTCATTTAATACTTTAATTCGTATAATTTTGGATGCTTCGTAAGTATTCGGTTCCTTCCGAAATTTGCAATTCCCTAGCGGTACAGAGAGAATAAACTCGCATCGTCTTAACGCAGTCTTATGCTCCCGGCGCTCCCCAGGGACCCGTCTTCTTCTTGCAGACCATCGCGGCCATTGCGAACTACCTGCCTGCACGCGCTCCGCCCTGGGGAGCGAGCCGTTCAAACAGCAAAACTCACCCTGCGAGGCTGCCTCCCGTCGATACAATATTAGAATATGATGTGCAATTTTTTAACACTAAATTATTAAATTTACTTCCAACTTAACCATGGGTTCGATTGGTTTGGTTTGGTTTTTTCATGTTTCCGGGCGCGTCAACTGCTTTGGTCATTAGTCCCGTGAGTGTAGTGAATGTTTTTTTCTCGGGAGATGGCGGTGAACTTCCCCCGCTGGAAGGCGAGATCCGGCGCCGACCTACCGTCGGCTAGTGGGGTTTCCCCCTAACCAGGACTCTCCCACCAGCGGAGCACCGCCCCAGACGGGACAAGCTCTAAGCTCCCGACCGTTCTCCCGGAATATGTGGTAGTGTAAAGCATGTTAGTGTAAATGTGTGTAAGGGGAAGAGGATAGGACAAGGAAGAGAAAGGAAAGATCGCGCGCGGTCCGTGGCCCGTTTGGTAGGGTACTGCTCCGGCATTCGCCTGGTGTTGATCGGAGAAACCACGGAAAACTACGGAAAACGGACCTCCCGATCAGAGGCGCTGCAGCCATGGGTTCGACATATAATTTTTATCCTTACCTGTTGCATGTGGACGTGAAATTCTACACTGAATCACGATTCCTGGAAGTTCTATTGATTGAAACCAATTATTAGATTGATGGCAGCTAATACGAATTATCAACCTTAATCAACAATAAAAATTTAACATGTATTGTTATATTATATTACTATTTCTTTCTATGACATGAGAATAACTTTTTGATATAGAATATTAAAACATCGTACGGATTTGAATATAAGTTGGTAAGGTATATCTTGATGGATGGCTTCTCGACTGACTAGCAGAATATTGTCCATGTGTCCTTCCTATACCAATTTTCGCGCCCTGGCCTAAATTAAAAATGTTCTTGAATGTCTTCAATGATTTGCTATTACCATAACTTAATATTTCCACAAATTAATACGCGGTCGCTACTTTCCCTATGTGTGTTTCGTATGAAACACCAACTCGCAATTGACTGTATTCGGTTACTTATTGAAAATCTTCCAAATGCTTCATTAATAAAAAAAATCCAAATACAATTTAATACTACTTAAACAATAACAAGCTCTCAGACCACTAATCATAAATTCCGGCCTTACTATCATGTACACAATACCCAGCGTATGCTGAAAATCCGTTCGCACCTCACCAACCGCTTACGTGCGTTTGCTTCAATATTTTTCTAGAGAATGATCCCATGCGTCCTTTGACAAGATCATGGCCATGTAATGCCATCGCTACAATTTTTCCATATAATGTGTTCGAAGCCGTGTCCATCTGCTCAGCGTTATGACATCAAGCATGGAATATTAAACTTTGTTGATCGGTGGTCCTAACAACGCGTATTCTTTGACTTCCGATTTTGCAAATGTCGCTGAATGCCGATACTATCATTATAACTAAACCCAAGGTTCTTGGCTTATCACAATGATGTAAATTTTATAACATTAAAATTATATTTTTATTTGCTAAAAATAAATAGTAGTTTAAATGCTAAAAATTGCTAAAAATGTGTTTCAAAATTAATTGCTAAAATAAATTTTTTTTAATTTGCTAAAAATAAAGTGTAGTTAAAATTTTAAGATGCTGAAATACTCATATAAAGTGTAGTTTAGTTCATTTAACCCTTGTACCCTAACATGATTTTATTCACACTTACTACTAACATGGGGTTATTCATAACTCCATATTTTATTTCTGTATTTTAACCAGGGAAAATGTTAAAAACATTTTTATTATCAGAATTTATAAAAATATAATGTTGCTTATTTTGATTTTATTATAACTTTGTCCATGTCACTAAAATAACTTCACAAACAATTGAAACAAATTTCATGGCGATGTTCTGAACAAACAGGTGTACCACATTAAAAACAAGCAGTTTTTGTTGTTTTTTCTCATATGGTACACCTACCTTGCTTTTCTAATTTATTTGGAAATTATTTTTGTTCCTCAATATTTTTTTTGGTGTGCCTGATAATCTGTCAATTGCATTTCCAAGATGAACAGGGAAGTTTATCATAAATCTTAACTCACACCAGTAAATTGCAACAATTAACTAGCAAGCTGAACTGCTCATGTAAAAATGGACGTTACCAACTAAGAATACAGAAGATCTCAGAACAGCCAACCGCATCATTTGCTAATAATTAATGGTTAATTTTTTCGTGGGGTTACTAGTAACCTCCGATAGGGTTATAGGGTTAAATACTTTCATACTATGTTTTTGGATGCTTCTAAAGTAGTTGGACCCTACCCGACAGTTCCAAACCCCTAGCGGTAGAGAGGGAATAAACTCGCACGTAGTATTTTGCTCCAGGCGGTCCTCAGGGGACACGTCTGCTTCTAGCAGACCGCCCCAGCCATTGCGAGCCACCCACCTGCACGGCCTCGCCCTGGGGAGTGACCCATTCAAACGCCTCCCCTCCCCTCCCCTCCCCTCCCCACCCCTCCTCTCATGAGGCCCCACCCGGACGGCTTGCTCCCTTCGATACAAAACGACTCCAATACGGCAAACCAGACGTCGCGAAACAGAGCAGCGAAAATTGAACCGAATAAAAAACCAAAAAGGCGCTTCCCACTGACGCTCCTAAGGGAAGTGGCCCGAAATTTCATATCTTATTTACCGCCCCGCTGCGCCCCGCGCGGCGGCTTGGGAGGGCGGGGAGGGCGGGGAGGGTGGGGAGGGCGGGGAGGGCGGGGAGGGCGGGGAGGGCGGGGAGGGCGGGGAGGGCGGGGAGGGCGGGGAGGGCGGGGAGGGCGGGGAGGGCCGGGGGAGGGCGGGGGAGGGCCGTGGAGGGCCGGGAGGGCGGGGAGGGCGGGGAGGGCGGGGAGGGCGGGGAGGGCGGGGAGGGCGGGGGAGGGCGGGGAGGGCGTGTCGTGGAGGCGGACAGTGTTGCTGCCTCGGCGCGCGGGGAAGCAGAGGTGGCCACACCGGTGAGGTAGCGGGACGCGTCAGGGAGGCATCAGGTGATATAAATCACTCCGCTACATTTATCATGTTGGGTGGAGTGGGGATGAAGGGAGGAAAAGTGGCGGCGAAGATGGGGAGGCGAAATCAGAGGGGAATTAAGCGGGATCTGTCGGACGGACACGGCGATGAGGAAGCAGGTAATTCACGGCTCCGTCAACCAGTCCTTCTCATCTTTTGTGTGATGGAAGGCCATTAAGTTGGTTTTAACAGAAAGAACTGTTACGGTCACCTTTGGATATTATTTTATAGGACTGCATTGTGAAAGTTGTACATTAAAATATCGATTCGACGATATAAACATAAAATGTATTCACTAGCATGAAAATACCAGTACAGTAATCAGATATATCAGACAAATTAAATACCAACTATGTAAATTAAATCCTTAAATTAATTTAAAAGCAACGTAATGCTTAGTGAAGTGTAGACAACATTCCGGCTGAAACTCACGAAAAATATTTGAAGTAGGTACCGGTGTTTGAAAGGGGACCATAAAAATTATTCTCCAAATGCTTCAAGAAAAATGTTTCAAAATGCTTGAAAATTTTGGCCTAGAAATAATGAATATTAATGGTTACATGCTTTCTTAGCTTAATTTCCTAGAAATAAGTTTTCAAACAGTCCTTAACTTTTCTAAAGTAGACAAATGCTTGGTTATATGTAGTATTTGCATAATTTCAAATTATTTGGTGGCAAAGTTTATCTTTTTTATCTTTACTACACTTTCCATATTGAAGTAGTCGGCCCGGTGGCCGAGATCGCTAAGGCAGTAGTGTCGTAGTGATCTCCGACATTACTAACCGAAGGGTCGCGGGTTCGAGTTCCATCTCGGGCATGTGTTCGTCCTTTCACCCCTCATCACCACCCTTTCGTTTCACTTTCATAGTTACCATAACCTTCAATAGTGGTCACTAATGACCTAGGCGTTGATTTGACCTCAAGTAACAACAAAAAATTGAAGTTAAAAATTTCAATTTAAAAGGTCTCTTTTTGTCAATGGTAGTTCCTTAAATTATTTTAGATACATTATTTTCAAAATATTAGTCGTTTCCGCGTAATTTTTATTGATAATATGTCAAAGATCAAATTATTTAAGACCAGGTGTACAACTTTAATATTCATGCTAGATACTGCTTTCTTAATGTAATATATTTAAAAATACTAGATCTTTCAATTATTTTGTATATCTTTTTTCCAAGTTCGAGATTTTTTAGACAATTTTCTTACGCTTAAAAAGAAACGAAGAATGTACGAAACCATTACATGTTCAAAGAAGGGGCACAAACTCAATGTGCGAGGAGCAGCAATTCTGACGAATATTTTCAATAAAATGTAATAATTATTATATTAGATTTCCATCCACTTTTTCTTTCACATATATAGAGTAATATGCAATGTCTAGAGAAAGTTAGGAAATGCTGAGGAAAATCGATAATTGAGATTTCAACGGGAATACACGTTTTGGGTCCTCTAATACAGAAAAGAGTGTGTTTTGTCTAAACGTCCGTCCGTCCGCCTGTGAACCACACTAGCGTCTAAACTATTTGTATAGATTGTTTTCAAAATGCCTAGTTTTCCAAAATGCCAAATTCCCTAGTCGATATGGCCTGACCCAAAGCTCTGCGATTTTGAAAAACATTCATTCACCCGGAGCGGTAGCTCAGTGCATCAACTGATGTCACTGCAGCACCTCTGATCGGGAGGTCCTAGGTTCGAGTCTTGACGGCGGCAGGATTTTCAACACTAGCTTTTCAGCTAGGTCGAATTTAGTCGCGGTCTGGAGGAGAATTCTAGCGGCCGGCTGCTCTGATCGGTAGTTTTCCGTGGATTCTCCGATCAACACCAGACAAATGCTTGAGCAGTACCCTACCAAACGGGCCACGAACCGCGCGCGATCTGTCCTTCCTCTTCCTTGTCCTATCCTCTACCTTTACACACACACGTACACTAACATGCACTACACTACCACAAATTACGGGAGACCGGTCGTGATCTTAGAGCCTGTCCCGGCTAGGGCGGTGCCCCGCTGGTGGGAGAGTCCTGGTTAGGGGGAAACCCCACTAGCCGACGGTAGGGTGGTGCCGGATCTCGCCATCCAGCGAGGGAAAAATCACTGCCATCTCCCGAGGAAAACATACACTACACTAACGGCACTAATGACCGAAGCATTAATTGACGCGCCCGGAAACACGAAAAAAACAATTGAAAAACATTCTTTAAATTTTGGAGACACTTTACAAGCAGAATACATAATATTATTTAAGTCACATTTTCTTTATGCGATTAGGTGTCTGGAAACGCGGAGAAGGAAAGAAAAACTGTTTTTGGCACCAATAGATAGCAGCTAAGAAGGATAGCTAAAACTGAAGAGATAAGGAGACTACCTAATACGAAAACGTCTGTGCTATTCTTAGCACTAGTGGCGTTTGGTTGCCTGCACTGTGAACGGTCTTACAGAACATTAAGGGCAAAATAATCCAGCGAACGATTCTCACATTGTTCATTTGGCAACACTGCGCTAGCGTTCGCCGCCATCGCCACCGCCATAGACACTGTCGCTACCGCCGCTTCATCTCTAATATTTATTTTGAGCTAAAATACTCATTATTTGATAATACTTATTATTATTATTATTATTATTTTTTTTTTTTTTTTTTTCATATCGTTATAATTATTAATTATCATTATTATTTTTTTAAATTCATTTCTTCCCGTTCGACATTCATCTTTCGGAGATTTTGACGGGTACAATGTTACATATGATGAATTTACTTGGCCATCTTCAGGAAAATGCGGGTCTCGGTATAACCCATCACTATTTTTAAAATTTCATATTTGTATTACTTGACTAAAGGACGTTTGCATTTATTGTTGAGAAGTGAAGGGGGGTGTTTTGTGATAAATTGTGGCGAATGATTTTTATGAATTAGGAAGGACGAAAAAGGTCTTTGGGGAATCTGGGTCTAATGCGTGAAGGATGATGAGCGTTTTGACCACGATTGAATATTGGAGTGTTGGGACATGCTGGAAGGAGAGAGTAATATTTATGAGAGGTTTGTGAGATGAATTCTGAGAAGAGAGGTATTTGAAGATCTCGGTGTATTTGTGAGTTTGAAATGAGCCAGGGGACTTTCAAGGTTTGTCTTAGATATTTGTTTTGAGCTTTCTGCTAAATGAGTAGTTTGGTTGGTGCTGTGTTGCGCCATATTGGGCAAGCATATGTCATTTTGGGTCTTATTGTCATTTTATCTTATTATTATCTTATTATCATTGTGAGTCTTATCATCATCATCATCATTATCATTAGTAGTAATGGTGGTGGTGGTAATAGTGGAATTAGTGGGCCAGCCATCCAGCGGAGGACCCGAAACGTGACGCACCCGAAACGCGACAAAATCAATCAGTCAAAAAAAAAAGAGTTAATCTCAACTTTCTTTTTGTTCGTTTTTGTGTAAATGTATTACTATATGTAATATTTAAATGAATCATTTTATAAATTTGGGTGTCTCTTAGGATTCAAAGTGAATTCGATAAAATTTATAATTTGTCCCTGGTCTGTGTAAAACTATCGCGGGAACGAATCACAGTTACTGCGAGCGGTATGAAGGTCTCGCGGGGATGTCGGTTTGGTGATTACACCGCGACCGCGGTAGGGTATTTGGCCGAGAGAGAGGAATGCCGACTCGATATATCGAGTTCCTGTGGCCGAGGTGCCCGCCTCTTCCTGGTATTCCCTGCTGCAGTCGCAGACGTTTATCGCGAAATTATGTGAGGTCCACCAACTCCCTAACTCGACGTAAAATGGTCTTTAATGGGGCACAAACGAACTAGGCGGAATGGAAGGAAAAATCGCTAATTAAAAAAGAGAAGGAAGGAAGGGAGGGAGGGTTCTTCGAAGTAGAAAGCAATTAGTGTGAATTGTCGAAAAGAAGAGAGCTGTATGAGTCGGAGGTTGTGGAATGAAGTCCAGTCAGATGATCAATAGTATTGTGGGAATTAGTAGTTCGAAATGTTACAAAAAATACACAAAAATTGAAGATGCGGAAAAGTTCTAATTCGTGAAAAGCGAACATGCTTTCACCTTGCGTATGATGGCTTTCACAAATAGAATTCATTATACCGCTGCACGGTCTGACATTGAAAGCGGGTTGGAAAATAATTTGTATTTTCGAGATTTCCAGTCACTTTCCTGTACCTCTGATTTACTGTTGCGTGAATTTTTGTCCCTAAATCATGAGTATGTTTTTATTTTTTTACTCTTAGTAACTGTTCCTTCCTTTATGAAGTTAACCAAAACGAAATCAAAAGCTAAAATACCAAAAATCAGGGCGGAATTAACCGCCTTATCACAAATTAAAACCAATTATAGACGATAATAATTAAAACAATTTGCCGAAAAATTAATAAATTTACATTACAATTTTTCTATATTTTTAGTTATTATGATTTTTTACCATCAAACAATATGATTCTCAAGATTTTTTGATATTTTTGGTATTTCGTATTAATAGTACTTTCAATTGAAACAGAAAACGCCTTTACATTTCACCTGCAGGAACATTTCTCTAATCAACAACAACGTTTATCACTACTTCGTGTTTCGTCCAGGGATGTTATCGGTCTCTCGGTCAAAACGCTCATCATCCTTCGCGCATTAGATCCAGATTCCCCAAAGACCTCCCTAATTCATAAAAATCATTCGCCACAATTTCCTACAAAATACACCCCTCCACTTTTAAACAATAAATGGAAACTTTCCTAAGTCAAGTTATATAAATATGAAATTTTAAAAATAGCGAAGGGTTAGACCCGAATTTTCCCGAGGCTGGCCAAGAAAATTCATTGTATGTAACATTGTACCCGTCAAAATCCCCAAAAGACAGAAGTCGAACGGGAAGAAATAAATTTTAAAAAAATGATGTTATCTCCTCTACCTCTGTAGATTTCATGTTTCGAAGTGTGCGATTGCTCGGGTGTATTCGCCGATCCAACTTTCAGCACAAGCGAGCTAGAGCTCTTGCTGGCACCGGATTAAACCCTAGCATTGAACACGTACGCAATGGTAGACCGATGGACACACGGAAGAACTGGCAGAACCACTTTTTGCTATAAACTAATTTTTTCGTGTCAGGCACCTACAAATTGTGCTTTTTGACTATAACATGTGTCTTAGGAATCATTAACTGCACAGACAAACACCACTTGTTAGATATCAAGGCATCACAATACGATATTCTGTGATGGAAGAACGCTATTGTAAACGGTAGCTGAGCAATACTTATTTTTTACAGCGTAATAGGCGAGGAGGAAAAAATTATCTCGGTTATTAATAGAGTATATTGTCACTTACCCCTATCGTTGTCTAACAAGTAACCTCAGAGACCGCAAACGCACTGCAAAATGGATCCATTCATTGCAGCGTTCGGTTTTGCAACGGCTTTCATATGCTACTTTGATAGTATGAAGGTACGCTTGTCTTTTATTAAAGAACTAACAAATAACACAATCTAAACTGTTCTCTCTAATACTGCCTAATTTCTTTAGTGAACAATACAGTATATGTTTAAACAGAGTAAAACTCTTTGCCATGATATGCAGGTTCTTCTTTTCACACATAATCTCAATGCCCTTTATCTTATCTATTTGCAGAAACTAAAGTGCATACTCTACACATTCCATTTCCTTATTTAATGTGTACAATTCCCAATTAGTACATGAATTAATTGCGTTAAAAAAGAATAAAATGCGGTATATTGTGTTCGTTGAGTATATAGTAGTTTTATTGGGCTGACGGATGCTTGCAGATGCTGACGTGGTTAGGAGCGAGTATGATGATGAGACGAAGACGATGACGTCGGCGACCAAACGACACTAATTTTTGCCTTAATGTTAGATGATCAATAGAAATTAATATGCAGTTCAATTTGTTCAGATTATTGTGTTAAAAGTTTGTGCAGATTGTTATTTAGTAATTACGATGATGTTCGTTTGAATTTTCTCAAATATTTCAGATAACGCAAAAGAATTAGCATTTTTTTCGCTGGTTCGCCCTCTCATGGAATACGGAGTGGCATGTTGGAATCCATACAGAAATTCGCACCGGAAAAATCTAGATATAATACAGAGGAAAGCGAATAAGTTTACCTATAGATCTAACGCAATAAAAAAGCCATGGGAACCTCTAGAAACGAGAAGAACAAGGGCGAGGCTTTGCGCTCTTTATAAATCGTACGTAGGTCAACCAGCTTGGAAGGAAATTCAGATTAGACTAGAAAAAACAAATTATTTCGGCCGAAGCGATCACACTCACAAAATTCGAACAAGGAAACAAAATTCAGATCTTGGAAAATTTTCCTTTTGTAACAGAACAATTAAAGCTTGGAACAGTTTACCCGCAGCAATTTTCAAAGCTTTTCCTCTAAGTGTCCGAAGCTTTAGAAATAAGTTAGAACAATATGAGAGTAATAGACATTAAATGAGTAAGTGCTGTGAAGTGCGGTGAAGTGCTGTGAAGTGCGGTGAAGTGCTGTGAAGTGCGGTGAAGTGCGGTGAAGTGCTGGTAAGTGTAATTCAAAGCAAAAACAGTATAGTGTAGTGTAGTGTAGTTTAGTGTAGTGTAGTGCAATGCAGTTAAGTGTAGTGAACGCGATCAAAAAATAAAAAAAAACTTAGCCAAACTTATGTAGCTTGTATTAAATTTTAGCATCACCGACATATAATTATTGGATATCATGACAGAGTTGAAATATTTGTTACAATACTTAATATTAGTGTTAGTATGATTTTGCATGTTCAGCTTGTACTGTGCTCCTTTATAATTATTGCTATTATTATTATTGTTATTGTTATTAAAATTGTTATTATTATTGTAATTATTATTTAACTTCCACCGGGTCATACCCAATTGCAGTTCAAATAAATGTATGTATGTATGTATGTGTAACATCGACGACGAGAAACTCACGCATTTCAACGACCAGCACAACGACAAGGACGAGGAAAGCGGAGATGAAGACGACTACAGACTCTGTACTTACCCTGGACGAGGCTAATCAAACGATTGAAGACAATTATATTGCCATTTGCATTGGTTTAGTGATCCACAACAGCACATATTTCTAGCATTAGTTATAAAGTAATTCTCGTTCTATTATGAGCCTGCCAAATATTTTCCAACATCCACAACTTTTCATTCTTCGCTGTGTATCGTGTTTAGGTTCTTCAATTTCATCATTATTACCACTTCACTTTATTACCACTCACGGCATCCACAATACCATTTCACAAGTAGCCTCATAAGTAAACCGAACATTCCCTTTGCTTAAAAACATGGTTGAATGTATTGTATTTGCCTTTTATACGTATTGTCACTCATTCACAGATTTGTATTGAGAATATCACAAGACTAAGGCTTAAAAAAGATTTCATTAAGAAGAACTAGAGCGAATGCGGACCAAACAAACTTTCCACCTTTGGTGTCATTCGTTCGTACTCAAGAATTGTTTTTACTTCATTTTTAATTAGTGCATGTCATCGTTGAAAGATATAAAATTGATAAATTGCGTTGACAAATATTAATATTGGGGATAAAGGAGCAGATGAAAAATAAAAAGCTTTGCATGTTATAAAAGTTTAGT
Organism: Teleogryllus oceanicus; assembly: GCA_964035755.1. Classification (NCBI taxonomy): domain Eukaryota; kingdom Metazoa; phylum Arthropoda; class Insecta; order Orthoptera; family Gryllidae; genus Teleogryllus; species Teleogryllus oceanicus. The sequence continues at coordinate 17,245,370 of CAXIVR010000012.1, read as the reverse complement.
GTTTAATCAAATTCGTAGCTGTTTCGATTCTTGTATTCTTCTGTTATCACGTTTACCGAAGTGGAAACCTGCAGATGATTAATGTACATTGGTGGTAGAGGCTCCCTGTTGTTGCTATTCATTATTGGTAACAATGCCAGTCTCTCCTCTAATAACTAGTAAATAATATACAAGGTACTGGTTTGGTTTTGGTTTGGTTTTTTCGTGTTTCCGGGCGCGTCAACTGCTTTGGTCATTAGTCCCGTTAGTGTAGTGCATGTTTTTCTCGGGAGATGGCGGTGGTCTTCCCCCGCCGGATGGCGAGATCCGGCGCCGACCTACCGTCGGCTAGTGGGGTTTTCTCCTAACCAGGACTCTCCCACCAGCGGGGCCCCGCCCCAAGGTACTGGTGGCACAAACCTTTTCGGAGTACCTGCCGATACTCCTTGCCTCCCCTGCAATGGCCTGAGTGGCCGTCTCGTGGCGCCACAACGTGTGGGTGAACAGGGTGCGGACCACGAAGATAAGAATTCAAAAATACAGCACGAAAGTGAAGAAAATCGGCGGCGATGGTGTAGCGGTTAGCGTATTGGACTGCTATACCCGAGTTGGCGGGTTCGAAGCCGTAGATTTTTAAGGGCGAAAAAATCCTTCGTACGCCTTCCTTCGGAGGGGAAGTAAAGCCGGCTGTCCCATGTTAGTACATTTACTGCATGTAAAAGATCCTCAAGCCTAAATGACGCCTCTGAGCTAAATTCAAATCGCCTGTTTCGTCGCCCAAGTAATACCTTCTTTCTCCCATGATTGGTGAAAGGAGTGTAACGAAATTTGCGTGGTCAGACGGAAGAGCAGGCCTCATGGCCTGAGTCTCGCCACGTAAAATAAGGCAAATTCAATTCAATTCAAAATCACACCAAATTGCGAGCAAGTCGCAGCGAAAACAGTGGTAGAGTTGTCCAATAATTACCACATAGCAGGTCTAAGAGGTAAAACTCATAATTAACTATTTTGTCTCTGGACGTGGCCCTTCGCGCTAAAACAGGTCCAATAATCATTCGGTTGAACAACAAATATTAATTCGTTCCGCATCATTTCCCACATGTCCACTTATCCTTCAACTTGACCGAATATTTTCTCATAAACTGCCAAAAACTTTAATAAATAATAATTTCTTACTCAATTCCAAAAGCAAAATATTATTGGGTACACAAATGTATAATAAACACTCAAATAAATGCACAGAACTGTTGCAGTCATTCTCAAAGTATATTTAAAGTAAAGGTGATTTAAAGGCGGGAAAATGTTTTTTTATTATTTAACTCCCGGCCAGCAGTCGAAAAAATCCGAAAAATATTCAGAACAGTTTGTTTTAAGAGGAACGTTTGTTATTTTTTCAAGCCTGTTCCATGATTCTAAGACACAATAAAATTTTTTAAATATTTTTTCAAAAATATTTTTTTGTGTTTGAATTTGGGTCCAAAAATTGAAAAATTTATGTTCTGATAGTATACATTTTTTTTTAGTCAAATAAAATACTGTTCTGTTGCCGAAAAAAATTAAACTTTAAAAACATGTTTGGCTGTAGAGGGGTGTGGGTGGTCGGACGGAGGCTAAGAAACCATTTAAAATATTATTTTTAAGCTAGAATTATAATGTAACCACTCACACGTCATTTGGTTTAGGGGAACTTTAAGCACTTCAACATCAGTGCATAATGCACTTCAACATCAGTGACGTCCTACCAAGGCTGTACGTTAATCTGCTGCGATTTTCCACTGCGGTAAATGTGCTGAAACAATAATAGAAGAAAGTATATGTACGGAACCGAAAAAGTTACAAATGTGATAAAACACTAAAAGTTAATAACTTGAGATTATATTTTTTATTCGCTCCTACAACTCCAAAACTACATACTTTGTCAAAGCAATATATACAGATATTTTACATCTTTATAACATACCATGCACTAATTTAAAATTAAATCAGAACAATTTTTGAATAATAGTGAATGGCACCGAAGCGGGAAATTTTTGTGTTTGGTGCGCATTCCCTCTAGTTCTCCTTAATGAAATCTTTTTTTAAGCCTAAGTCTTCTGGTATTGTCGATTAAATCAGTGAGTGAGTGAAAATATAAAAAGCAAATACACTGTTAATGTTGTCTTTATGCATCGGGAATCTTCGGTACCCATATGACGGTAGTTATAATGTGATAACGTGAATGGCATGCTAAAATTAAGAACCTAAATTCGATACACAGAGTGGAGTAACAAGTTCTGGTAGTTGGAAAAGATTTGGAAGGTTCATAATGCAGCATATGCTTTATAAATAATGCTAGAAATATGGGCTGTTGTAGCATCACTAAACCAATTCAAATGTAAGTATATAATTGTCTTGAATTGTTTTATTTGTTTCGTCCAGGGTAAGTACAGAGTTTGCAATTGTCGTCATCGCCGCTTTGCTCGTCCATGTCTTCGTGATGGTCGTTGTAATGGTTGTGTTATAGTTAGAGAACAAACATGAAGGAAATCATAAAATGCAATGTATCAATTATATCGCAGATTCATAACCATTTAGCATTTTGCAAGAGATTTCGCATTTTATCGCAGATTGAAAACCCCCCAGAAATTATCTGCACCGACCGTCAAACATACAAATACTACTTTTTGCGGAGTTTGGTAACATCTCGCATTTTTTCAATTGCTAAAATCTACCATCTCTACTTATATAGCATACGTTCATGAAAATACCTCTTTGTAATCCACAGTTTGAAGTGCCCATTTTCTCGGGCAATTGGATAATTTCTGGTTATTTCACAGCCCTTCATCTCATTTGATTAACTTCCGAGAATGGCATCTGTTAGTAAATTCCAGATTTAGAAGGTGTTAAAAGGCCTGGTTCCAGGAATTTTAGTTGGCCCGAATTTCCCACGTTGAATTAACGGAACGTAGGACGACAAAGATTCTGACCGCAATTGAGCGAAGTTTGTCGCAAGGAAGGGAGGGGAATGAGGGAGAAATTTCACAGAATTCTCAACTGCCAAAGGAGACAAATTTCAGATTCCTTCGAGGAACGAACATTCCACTTTTACAGGTACTTCAAGAAACACAGAACAAAAGATCATTACTGGTTAAAATATGGTACCTTAAATTATTGCGCTAAGGTTATCAAATGTTTAAATGATTGCGAATTCTTGTGCATAATCTCACGCTTATCATAAAATACAGTTTTAAGGTAAACACAAAAGTCATTATATATTTGCATTATCATATTTAGAAAGAAAAGAGTGATGAAAATTTTTTGAAATTAACGTAAAGACATAATGCATTTGAAATCTAACCTGCTAATGATAAAACTGTCATCTTCGCAAAGCTGCTGTAAACATCCCACTCAGATTTTTAGAGATCGATTTGCTAAGAACAATAGTACTCGTACCAGACTTTGGATATAAAGTTAGATGAATATATAGGTACAATGTTGAAAGAATAATATAGTGTGGCACATTTGTAGGTCGGCGACAGTTCTCGATATCCAGCGGGACCAATCCACCTCCCACGATAAAACATCCACTATACTTACGGTGCAAATTACCTTAGCAGTTTATGAACACGAAGTCGCTAATCAATCAATCGATAGTCACATGACGAATACAGATTTGCCGCTTCCATAATGGAACAATTATTGCACCACAAATGCACCTCCACGGCGTTGGATTTGATGTTGCCTCCACATGGGATAGTAATTGCCAGCAAAACAAGCTCTCGACGGGTCCCTCGGCATGTGTGGTAGTGTAGTGCATGTATGTGCACGTGTGTGTAATTCAGAGGTAGGATATGACAAGGAATGGGAAGGAAATATCGCGCGCAAACTGTAGCCCGTTTGTTAGGGTATTGCTCCGGCATTCGTCTCGTACTGATCCTAGAAGCAATGGCAAACTACCTACTTGAGCAGCCGACTGCTGTAATTGTCTTCCAGACAACGATAGAAGTCGTCCTAGCTATCTAGCTAATGTCGAAAATCCTGAGAAACTCTTATGTAGAACCTCCTGATCAGAGGCACTGCGGTGACATTAGTTGGTGCCCTGAGCCACCTCTCCCGGTTTCTTCATTCGATTGCCAGTCGGGAAAACAACGGAGCTGTAGATTCCCAACATAATCGCCACCAGTTGATTTAGCTGTGTGACGGAAGAAAAGCTGTGTGACCAGCCAGCTCCCCTCATACCGGGGTGTTCTAATGCCGAGTGTCCCCCATGCCTGGGCCAAGTTAAATTCCCATGCTTGGAGGTAAGAGCAACATGAGGGGAACATGACCTATTCTCTTCACCGTAACTAACAAGATCCGCCTGCTTGAGCATTTCATCGTCACACAGCTACAGAAACTAGGACAATTTTAAATGAAAGCTACAACCCTATTTTTGCCTCGACCGGAAATCGAACCCTGGACCAGAGCACGGCAAGCTAGTACGATGCCCATGAGCTATTCCAGAGGATTGTTGTTCTGATTACAACTATCACTGCGTGTTTGAGCAGAGAACTAATGAGCTCTGGGTGCGTTCGTAGAACTAGAATCGGCACCATCGGCACGCCGGGCTATAGAGTGGCTGAAGCGAGAGAGGTCCCGGGAAACGCCACGTGGCCCCTGCTGAGCTCCCGGAAGCCCTGAAATCCCTGGCGCCCACGCACGCTAGGCACCTGTGTTCGCGCCAATCCACCTTCGCTTCCCATCCAATCACTGCCGATACCTGTGTAATAAACATGGGAAGAGCTCCCAACTGGAAAGGAAGTACTATAATGATTGGGGGCCGATTTTGATTAATTAAAACATCGCCAAAAATTATCAATAAAATACTCTTAAAATGCTTTAAAAATGCCCTGAAGTCAAAGAAAAATAAATTTAAAAATCTTATCAACACAGTTTGAATGAACAACTCAATCTGCTGGATACGTTACTGATGTAAGTGAGGCTTCTTTCAATCTTTCGAGTGAACTCAGCTTGCACAACGTTTGGCTTGTATTGTTCTTTATCAGGAAATCTCTGTCTTTAGTTATCCCAAAATCGATAATGGCGCTGATATGTCACAAAAATTACATACTCACTATAGCTGTCAAAACAATTTCTGAGCGAACAAATCGAATATGCTACTGAGTAGTTATGTGAAGAATATTTTTTTCATCTCGTAAGTAGTATTTGAAGCAAGTACCATTAAAAATGACATTAAAATTGATGAAATCCACAAAAATGCAGTTAAAATGACTGAAAAATGTAAAAACAACTTAAACAAATAGACTTATTAGCCGATATCGACCAAAAATGAAAAATAAAAACCTTTAAATATTGGTCGTTTCCTTTTGCCATTTCACAAAATGAATTTCTGTACGAAACGGCATTGTTCTAAAGTGAAAAGAAAAAATGATATTTCATTAAAATCCACCACTTAATAATGACAAACAATTTGCTGTGGAAATATATCTAATCTTTCCTTCTTCTTCAAGCCAAACATTTAGTTGTGCTCAAAGTTATTTACGATGCAAAGTGAGAAAACTGGCTCTGTACATCCTCAATTGGGATAAGTAAATCCTCTCTTGTTCATATTTATGTTTTTTATCGATAATAAATGTTGAACTTTAGCACTCTTCGAAAATTCATTACCCTCAAAAACATGTATTTCGTCAAATTATCGTGAGAGATTTTCTCCGGCATTACATATTTTGTCTGAAGTACATATATGAAAATAAGATAACCAACTAATATTGCCCACACAATCTTGCAGACATTCAAATCATCGCTTCAAATCATGCTCATTCTAGACAATTAATTTACATTTCCAGCCTCACGCACAAACACTAAGCTGCTCAAGCACTGGCATTGCCTTGTGTCGGAGTTATTTACGACGCGAAGTGAGGAAACGTGTTAGTGGCACAGCCCTGAGAAATTTTGTTACTGTTAACGAGTTTAAAATAACTAATACCCTCTTCCGTCATAAAGATATACATAAATACACTTGGTCAGGAAGAAGCACGAAATTAATAATCGAATACATCCTATCCAACAAGAAACTTTCCCCATTCGTGAATGATACACGAGTATATAGGAACTGTGACGTTAGTACAGATCACATCTTAGTTCTTTGTAAACTTAAAATCTCCAAGAAATGGATTCACATGAAAAATGACGAACGTTACGCAAAATAAATCCAATTTTAAAGTATACCTTCTATAACAAGCGAGTAAAAGAAGATTATACTGCTCACGATTGCTAACTTCTGTAGATCAAAGAGCAAGCATTACAGATGTAAAGGTTGAATGCCAAGATTTTAAAGAGCTAATATTACAAGTAGCAAAAGAAGTCTTAAGAAAAAGATCAAAAGCAAGGAATACGAAGGGCATTCAAAATTATAACGAAGAAATACAATAAATTGTTGATCAAAAGAAAAAGGCTTACCTACAGTATCTCCAATCACATTCTGAGTAAGACGCAATAGCATATAAAAATAAAAGCTCAATTTCTAAGAGAGAAATTAGAAAGATGAAGCGGGAATATTGGGATAGGTATTTAAGCGAGATCGAACATGACTGGCATGGATCACAGTACACTGCCTATAAAATAATGAAGTACCTAAACTCAATAGAAAGAGATACATTGAAAATTAACATCTCCGAGAAAGAATGATTTACATACTATGTCTCTGTGGACAAATACAGAGACTCCTGAAAACCCCTTATCAGAAACAATAATAGAACTGAACCCTATTGAACTTGACGAATTGTACAACATACTTAAAACGTTCAAGAATAAAAAGTCACCAGGAACTGATTGCATGAATACTGAACTACTAAAGTATGCACCAAATGAAATAAGAAGATTCCTGGTATCAGGTTGATATATATATATATATATATATATATATATATATATATATATATACCAACTAATTTTGCCAACAGTGTCGTATTCCTTCAAAGAATTGCTTCAAATGATGTTCTTTCGAGGAAATCAATAATTTTACTCCATAAGGACGGAAAACTTTACACTACAACTGACATGTTTCCAGAAAAGGTGACGTTGGGAGCCGAGGGTGGAATTTTTTAATGAGTAATGTAACATTTCCACCCGTGTGTTGTACCACGTTTTATTTCATACTAAGTTGAATTTCCCTGAATTAATGAATGAAGAAGAGAATGAAGGAATGATCTTAGTGTGTCCCATAAAGGGAATAGGCCTCCTGCAAGAGGGTGTAAAACTCATATGGTGAACCATTCCACGTTAATATGAATTAGCACTGAACATCTGCTCTTCCTAATAGGTGTCTTTCATAATCCTTCCAAATTGTTCTACAACTCACTGCACTTCATCATTGTAGCCCCACTTGTCTATTGAAATTGTCGGCCCATTTGGTTCTTGGTCTTCCTCGGCTTCTGCTTCCGATGTACTACTCGCGCAACTTTTCTTGAACGATGGATTGAAGAAATGCGCGAGGAGTGGGGATATTAGTCACAAAGTGGGCCGCTAGAGTATTTACAGTATTGCTAACCTCTGGAAAATCAAAGTCAACCTGCTACGTGTGCGGCCAAGTCATCTCTCTGGATAGGCAACAGCAGGGACACTAGATAGGAGTTTTAGGTGCCTCCCTTGAAGGTCCTGGACCTGCCTCAGCCATTTCTGTAAATAATGGTAATAAAGCTAAACAGAAGTTCTCGACTATGAAAGCAAATAGCTTCTGTTTCACGCCAACGAAGTGTTAATGCTTGGAATGTTGTCATCAGTGCTCGCTGCGAGCTTTTGTCTTCAACTGTTGATTGCTCAAGGGAGGGGGAAGCAAGGTCATCGTTCAAGAAAAGTTGCGCGAGTTGTACGGATCCCACATGGTGCACCCATCTGACTTGAAGTCTTGCAATGTGACCTGCCCATTTCCATTTAATTCTTGCAGACTGCTGCGCAACGTTCTTGGAGGATGTGACAACTTGGAGCTTACGTTTGAAACTCTGTCCTGTAGGGAAATGATCAGTATTTTTCTTTCTATGTTTAGTGGTTTCTTTCTAGTTTTAGTTTTTGGCAGACCTCTAATTATCTCTTTCGTTTGTAAGTTAAGAACCACGTTTGGCAAGCGTAGATTTGAACAGGAATAATGGATGGATGTAGAGCTTCTTTTCTGAGTTTCTTGTTTAGTGATTTGTCCAAAAGTATAAATTTAGGTACCCAGATGGCTGTCAATGCTTGGGTTATTCGTCTCTTGATTTCATTATTCATTTTATTACTTAGGGTGACGAGTTGGCCGAGGTACACATAATCTTCTACTTGCTCTTTGTTCCATCGATAATTTTGTCAGCTGCTCTGTTGGACATTAATTTGGTTTCGTTGTTTTCATCGTTAGTCCTACGATTTTGACTCTACATGCATCTTTAAAAGTTTTTTGGAAGAGTTGGCTACCAATACAATGTCATCCAAGAATCTTAAATCAGCTTTTTTTCATTTATTTGTATCGTATATTTGTTGTTCCAATTTAATTTCCTGAATATGTCTTCTAAAACAGGAGAGATAGGAGCGTAGGAAAGATAGGATCACCCTGTCTTACTTCTCGCCTCAGTTGGAACGTTTGCCCTACTAGTTCAGTTTGTACATGGACAACGCTTTGTCTGTATTGTCTGCCCAGCATTCTCTCATACTGTTTTTCTATTCGCTGGTTTTGTAATACCTGAAGGACACTTGGACGTTGAACGAAGTCAAATGTCTAACTCCACAAAAGCCAAGTATTCTGGTAACAAATTCTTCTGTCTTTTCTATGATTTGGTTGATCGCTTGAATGTGGTATACTGTGCTGAATTCTGATTCTTGTCTAGTCTCTTTGTTATCCTTCTAGTTAATATCTTTGAAAACAGTATGTACATATTGTATTTGTCAAGATACTTACGGGCCTGTAATTGTTTAGGTCATCTTTGGGGTCCGTCTTGCATAATAGAGTGATGGTGCTTGTTTTCCAGTGTTCTGGTATGATTTCTGTGGTCAGAAGTTTCTTGAAAGTTATTGTGATGGGTTGTACTAGGAGTTCCGTGCCATGTTTAAGGTATTCGTTTCACATTCTCTTTTCTCACGGAGTCTTTCTGTTTCCGAGTTCTGGAATTGTGCTTCTGACTTCGCTCATCAGAATAGGAGGAATTCCTAAGACCTAGTTTGTAGCTTCTAGTAGGTGTAGTTTGAAGAGAACTCGTGTACAGTGATTCATGGAATATTATTGCTTCGGCTGAAATGTCTATTCTCGTCGTTGTGTAATCGCCTGAAGGTTTCTTTGCTCCTAGCAGCCAATGTTTCCATCTGTTATGACAGATCTTTGCCTTCTTTGTTGAGTTCGTCTTTTCTAATATTTGCTTCTTTGGATTTCCTTACTTTTATTTTAATTTCATATTGCAATATTTCACGATGTAGGAGTGTCAATAAAGAATTGTTCACGGTGCCAGAAACCCCTGAAATCTTCATGTCTGCGAAACAATTCCAGTGCTCTCAACATTTTAAAATGAAATTGAGAGAAAAAATATATTCTTCGGAAATAGATTACAGATGAATCCAGTGAAGAAATTGAACAATTAGTACCTCATAAATAGGGCCCGGATCAAGAGATGTATTTTCAGGTTTTCCATCTTACAAGATCTACGGTTGTCGCTGAGGATAGTTTTGTATCTCGGAAAGCTCCTCTCCACATCACATGACGTCTCGGGAGTGTATTTAAAGGCGGCGATGTCACTGCAGGGCTGTTTTGGTTCATTGTCTTTAAATGTTGCATTTCCAGAAATTATTTCCCTAATTTTACACATTGTAGAATATCCAGGATTTCGCTGAAGAACATTAAGCAATTTGTTGTGCGCTTTTTCAACCACATGACCAAAAAGCTCGACCCAAGTCACTTCGTTCAAATTCACTTACGTTTCAATTAATCGTTTGTGGTATAATTTTTTAGGTTATTTGTGACAATATCACCTGATACGTTGTCACGCAAGACACATTTTTAGCCTTTTATTCCTGTGTCCTTAAGAATATGGCATATGTATGCATTTTGGGCAAAGTTTGGCCAAAATATGACCTTTTACTAAAAGCAGTGTAAATATGAATTTATATGCACAATAAAAATACGTTTTTCTAATCGACAATACCTGGATTCGTGCATATATTGTTTTAATATTCACCCGAAGGTTTAGAAAAAATATATTACTGTCATTAAAATCCGGGCCCTATTCCCAAATCGGAAGAAATATACAAAATATATTAAAAAAGTTTGTTCTTGAAAAATACAAATAATATAACTTGGTTAATGAGGATGTAATGTTGGTTTACTTACTGGACTTTGTTCTCTAGCTTCATCATCATATTGTACTGTCATCTACATTTTTTTATAATTGAAAGTGTTCTCATTATTGTAATCAACTTCACCGTTCGTGCTGGTCGTGTATAACAAATCAGAAACATTGACCTAAATTTCCAACTTCATAGATGGGTATGAGATTTCATTATAGTACCGTGTACCTTAGAACCCCACTTTCTGGCCTGCTTTGAGGTACGTAAATAATTGAAATGCGACGTAGTATGAAATAATTTACATTCCCATCCTCAAACACTGACCCTTGTGTACAACTTATTTACGACGGGACGTAAGAAAACTGGTTATGTACATCCTTAGTTTTGTTGTGCAAATCATCTTTTATAAAATTCATGTCTTTTTATCGACAATAAATGTTGAGCATTTATTCGAAAATCCATTAAGCTGAAAAACGTACATTTCGTCAAATACTCATCTCCGGCATTACATATTTTGCCTCAACTTACAATATGAGAATTTTTCTAACAGTCTTCACGCAGACATTCAAAGAATAGCTTCAAAAGATGCTTGAGGCAACCAAATTATATTCCCATCCTCATGCACTAACGGGCTCAAACACACGTCGCCTTGTGTCCGAGTGGCTCGATCGTGGCCACCAGCCCCCGCAGCCTCCAAACGTCTGGGGAGCTTCCTCTATAAATAGCGCGGCCTCGATCACTTTATTTGCCGTTAATTGCGTACGCAGCCAGGACCTTTCCGACCCTCCGAACGTGCGGAAGCGCTCGTCCGCCCGTGCGGTTTCTTTTTCTGGGAAGCGACTTGCTTCTTGCAAACTTGCTAACATTCCGGAAAATATTAAAAATGATGTTAAATTGCCACGCTCACGAAGACCTTTTTTTGTACACGCAAAACGCACTGTTTATTCCCAGTTTTATGATGCTAGAAGAACGTTTATTCGTAGGAGGGATTGAGTGTAATTATACTCTCCTTGAGAGTCAACATAACTTCAACTTTCTACAAAGTTAAAATAAATATGTTTAAAGTAAACAATTATATCTTTACAACAGAATATTTAACATATGCCACAATAACCTAACCCTTATGGTATTGAAACTACAGTAAAGTGATGAAATACGCCACAAAAAATTCACAATTGAGAAATATGGCAAATTATCGGAAAGCCTCAAAGAAAATTTCCATCCTACAACAGCATTAGCCCAGAGTCAAATGCCTTAATTTTTTTCATTTCTAAATTTAGGAAAAATGTTAATAATATATATATATATTATTACACACAAAACTGTAATAAAAGGAATTTTATCTACGCAGATTCCACACGCTTTTAAGGATTTCATTATCGTAAATAAACCTATATCAATATCTTGTATAAATAACTACTATTTCTATTACAGGTTTTCCTCTTAATTTCCTATTCCTTAGTAATAATTAGCTCAACAATGGATGAAAAGGATGCTATGTAAATGAAATGAATCCCCTATTTTAGATAACCTTAGTAAATCGCGTTGTTTGTGGCATGATGAGTTCTCCTCAAAGATAAGTATTTATATCAAGGATAGTCCATTTTCGGTCATTACTGTGATAAGTCAAAAACCCTGGGATTAGTTTTTAATGACAAAATTAGTACCCAGCGTAATGATATCAGCATTGTTTGCACCTCGGAAGTCAAAGAATACGCGTTGTTAGGACAACGGATCAACAATTCAAAATTTATTGCTTATTTATCCTTGAAAATAGATTTTACTACATGGGAGTTTTTGTTTTTTTTCTCCCTTTCAAAATTCAAAATTAAATCTAAGTATATGACTTAGTGTAGGGATCATAGAATTTTGAAAATGTGCACACAATTCACTTTTCCCCATAGCACGTCATACGCAGTTTTTAACTTTTTTGACGTTAAATAAATAAATAAATAAATAAATAAATAAATAAATAAATAAATAAATAAATAAATAAATAAATAAATAAATAAATAAATAAATAAATAAATAAATAAATAAATAAATAAATAAATAAATAAAAAATAAATAAATAAATAAATAAATAAATAAATAAATAAATAAATAAATAAATAAATAAAGGTTTAAAATTCCATGCTTGGTGTCAACGTTGTTAAATAAATAAATAAATAAATAAATAAATAAATAAATAAATAAATAAATAAATAAATAAATAAATAAATAAATAAATAAATAAATAAATAAATAAATAAATAAATAAATAAATAAATAAAGGTTTAAAATTCCATGCTTGGTGTCAACGTTGTTCAAATGGAAACGGCCCCGGACACATTAAGTGCAGAAGGTGTGAAGAAGGCGTTGGATGGTCATGATCTTTAGAAACGACGCATGGATTCATTCTCTAAACGATTCTAGTCGCGGGCACACGTAAGCGGTTGGTGAGGTGCGAAGGGATTTTTAACATAGGCTGAGTATTAGGTAAATGGTAGTGAACCGCGAAGTTATGTTTAGTTTGAGGTCTGAGAGATTGGTCTTGTGTTAATTGCAATGTTAAATTGTAATAGAGAATGTTTATTAATATAGTGGTTGGAAGTAGTAATTAAATAGACTCCATGTTTCTAGGAAATATACATTACGGTAGCGCCGTAGATGGAGGAATTTTCCAATAAGTAGCTGAATATAGTCAGTCGCAAGTAGGTGTTTCATACAAAACACAGATAGGGAAAGTCGCGAGCACGTATTAAATTTGTGGGAATATTAAGTCCTATTAATATCAATCGTTGAGGAAATTCTGGAACCTTTTTTTATTTAGGAAGGGACGCGAAAATTGGTACACCAAGGATTTCGTGGACTTCATTCTGCTTGTCAGCTGAGAAGCCAGCGATCAAGACTACGAACGTAAGCTTACAAACTATAGTCAAACCCGTACGGCGTTTTTAATGTTTCAAAGTAAAAAGTAATTCTCATGAGAAGAAAAAAACTGTAATATATACAGGAATAAATGTTAAATTTTTATTGTTGAAAAAGTCTCATAATTTATAGTAGTTGCCATCAATCTAATAATTGATCTCAATGAATAAAATTTCCAGTAATCGTGATTCAGTATAGAATTGCACGTCCACATGCAACAGGTAAGGAGTGTATGTTATGTATCGAATCCATGGTAGAGTTGGAAAGTACAATTTAAAAAGTTAGTGAGCTAAAAAATTTCACAAATAGGTAGCCCACTGTCAAACGTTTTAAAACTTCTAGATTATCACATTACTTAACGTTTGTTTTTAAGTTTTGTAGCATCTGAATAAGGAAGGCACTCTATTGGGCATCTGTACATTATGTAAATAGTTATTTATGAAACGAGTCGTAAAAGTGACGTTTTATTTTGACACTAAGAACGATTGCGACACGAGGCCGATAGGCCGAGAGGCACAATCCTAAGAGAAAAACAATATCACTTGTACCACGGGCGCTATACAGTACGCTTATCGACAGCCTTACTGACTTTCATTTTATTTTAACCCACGTACATAAATCACTTTATAATACATCAGGGTCAGTACTAGCTGATGGGGTCAGACGAAGGTATTTTGTTTTCTTTGTTTCATTCACATATTTAACTGACCACTTGAGGAACATTTCACTTTTAGCCATAGAGCTAAAAATTGAACTTTAAGCATGATATGCATTCCCTGAAAAAACCGTTCGTTCAAATAGCTGCCTCTTATTTTAAAATTTTCGTTGTTCTTTTTTGTACGATTCTGAAGCGTCGATATGTCATGTCCTGTGTCCCGTATATGAGAATGAAAACACTTCTAACAATCGGCAATTTCCATTGATTTACTGTCTACTGTTTCACTGGTACACAACACATTTTATTTATTTAACAAGGTTTTTTTTGAGGTGGGCTTCTTGAGTTATTTACATAACTTTCGAACTTTTTTGTGTTTGTAATTGTCAGGACAAGGATCGTATAAAATATTTTTTTTAATTGAACAGAGAGGGAAATGTTAAGGGTAAAGTGAGTGGAGTGAGAGAGGAATTGATAAAAGGAAATAGAGAGAATGAGAAGAGGGGAAAAGGGAGGGGGAGAAAAAGAAAGTGAAAAGGAGAGAAGGAGAGGGGGAAAAAGGAAAGTAAAAGAACAAGCAAAAAGAAAGAGAAAGAGATAGGAAAAAAGGGAGATAAAAAGATAGGGGGAAAATTAAGTGAGGGGGAGAGGAAGAGAGAAAGAGGAAAAAGAGAGAGAGGGCAGGACAACGTCTGCTAGTTATAATAATAATTATTATTATAACTAGCAGACGTTATAATTAATAATAATAATAATAATAATAATAATAATAATAATAATAAACCGCAAATAATTACAATTTCGAAGAATTTCTTTCTCCTGACAATATGTGTGATGTACTTTTCACAATGATAAGATTCTAAGTAATTTCATAAGTAACATTTAATTTATAAAATTCTTAAATACGATGATTTTACAATACTTTACCGAACAATGGGCCTGATCGAGAATTTACATCAATATGTGGTCAGCTTTCGAATTCTTTAGGTAACACTTTGTCAAATTTATGTGTGAATTTGTTTGTTTATTATTTTTACCCCAAAACGTTGTAGAATTCATTTCTAAATATTGAATCCTACACAATTAATATTAGAAAGGGACATAAACATATTATGTAATCAAATTATCTCACGTATTCTACTCAATTGTGAACCCTCAACATTCCCTGAAATAGTTCACACCGTTGATGGCACTATCGGCCAGAAGCCAATTCTGCACCGGAATAGGACTTCCCATTTCGAGCATGCTAACCGCATCCACTCCCGGGTAAGGACACGTGCCAGCACGTAAGATGACTTCATTAGCGAGAGTACGTGTGGTAATTGCCAGTGATTGACCTATCGAGATTTGCCTGCGAAGGGGGCGGCGTCGAGAGCAACACTGGGGAAGCCCTGGTGGCACCGGCAAAGGGCGAGAGCACACACAGACAGCGACTGCAGGCGGTGGTTTGGTTCATTGATTAATTGATTAGTTTCCGAGGGCGACAACTGCTAAGGTTGTTTGTCTCGTAAGTGTAGTGCATGTCTCCCCTCTGGTTGTGGCGGTGATCTTTGGATACTGCGATCTGGCGCCAACATACACGTCAACGAGAGGGATTTTCCTCATCCAGGTATCTCCTATCATTGGAGCACCGCTCCAGCCGGGACAAGCTGTAAGCTTCCAAGTGGACTGCCTCCAGATATCTCCCACCAGAGGGGCACCACCCTAGCCGGGACAAGTTCTAAGACCCCGAACGATCTCCCGGCGTGTGTGGTAGTTTATAATATGTGTAAAGTAAGGGGTGAGGATAGGACAAGGACAGCGCCTCTGACCGGGAGGTCCTAGGTTCGAGTCCTGACGGCGGCAGGATTTTCGACACTAGCTTTTCAGCTAGGTCGAATTCAGTCGCTGTCTGGAGGAGAATTCTAGCGGCCGGCTTCTCTGATCGGTAGTTTTCCGTGGTTTCTCCGATCAACACCAGGCGAATACCGGAGCAGTACCCTACGAAACGGGCCACGGACCGCGCGTGATCTGTCCTTCCTCTTCCTTGTCCTATCCTCTCCCCTTACACACTCACTGACACTACACTACCACATATTCCGGGCGACCGGTCGGGAGCTTAGAGCTTGTCCCGGCTGGGGCGGTGCCCCGCTGGTGGGAGAGTCTTGGTTAGGGGGAAACCCCACTAGCCGACGGTAGGTCGGCGCCGGATCTCGCCATCCATCGGGGAAGATCACCGCCATCTCCCGAGAAAAACATGCTCTACACTAACGGCACTAATGACAGAAGCAGTTGACGCGCCCGGAAACACGAAAAAATCAATCAATCAATTGATAGGGCAAGGAAGAGGAAAGAAAGATCGCGCGTTGTTCATGGTCCGTTTGTTTGGGTACTACTCCAGCATTCGCCTGATATTTATTGGAGAAACCTCGGAAAACAGAGAGCAGTCGGCCGTAGGATTTGTCCTCCAGACGGCGACTCAACTCTATCCTGCTATGTAGCTACCGTCAAAATTCTGCCCCCGTCGGAACTCGTACCCAAGGAACTCCCGGTCAGAGGCACTGAGGTGACA
The DNA here is from genome assembly GCA_964035755.1 of Teleogryllus oceanicus. NCBI lineage: Eukaryota > Metazoa > Arthropoda > Insecta > Orthoptera > Gryllidae > Teleogryllus > Teleogryllus oceanicus. The sequence continues at coordinate 17,228,994 of CAXIVR010000012.1, read as the reverse complement.
TCCATTGATACCCTGAGGCACCTAAACCGGCCACGGTGGCACGGAATTGCAGCACTGAAGAAATGTGGAAACATCCGCGATGCTGTGGTGCATCGAAAGGGATTGCTAAGAGCGTTCGATCTTCCTCTGGAGAAACAATGGAAAAGTGAGCGGAAGGTTCTGATTGTGATGACGGAAACCAAGGAGACTTTCAAATGGTTAATTTCTTTTTTTCTTAATTAAACGTTCTCAAAGTCCATTGATTGTCTCATTGACTATTTCATGTATCTGGACCTATCAATTACTATGGTCATTAATCTCGTGAGTGAAGTGTATGTTATATCTCGGGAGGATGCGGTTTTCTTCTCCCGCTGAGACGTGAGATTTGGCGCTGGCCGATATGTCAGCTTGCAGGGTTTCCCCTCCAGATATCTCCCATAGAAGGGTACTACGTCATCTCGATAAACTCTAAGCTCCTGACTAGTTTCCCTATATGTGTCATAGTGGAATCCCTGGTCGGTGCTTGGCGGATAGGGACGAAAGTGACACGTGATGCAGTAGGTGGCACTGAACGCTAATCTAAAGAGAAAGTAGAGGAACTGATAAGAGTGGTGGGACTGTTTCTGTGGAACCAGTGGAATAATAGTTGGAAGACTGTGTAGAAAACATAGAACATTGATGTGAAATGACTTAAAAATAGGTTCTCACAGAGAACCTATTTGGTAAAACAGTTTGTAAGTTTGAATATGGCGTAACCGTGTTCAACAAGAGTGAGTCGAAAAAATTCACCATCTCCTCAAGAACTATGTTTCTAATTCTATTTGGTTGAAAAATGTTTCGTCTGTCCACAGCATTTGGTTGGCGATTTTTGTTTTTCTATAACTTCCAGCGGATAGTAATACGAAGTTCTTAGAATAGTTCAAAGTAATATAGAAGAAACAATCTACTTCTTTGGATAAAAATTACAAAAAGTTGCAAATTTGTGAATTGACGGAATTGCAAAATTTGGCGGGAGAAGTAAAAATCGCGTCAGACTAGTATAGCGCGTGTTCCTACGATCGCAACCAATTTTAAGCCGTCAGCCAGGCGTCTGAATTGCAGTGTACTCGCTGTTTGCACCTGACCCTAATGACCTGAAACAACAAGAGCGCTTCTAGTCTTCGAAATGCACATCAAGTTGCTCTGATATACACACTGCGATGAAATCGAAAAAGTTCAAACAACAATTTTACCGGTAAAGAAATCATTTATTCCTAGGATTACGAGAACCATGCTATTGTTTATTTTTTACCAGAAATTATTCACTCTGAATTCATATCGCTCATCTCCTTGTAACCGTTCTCCCTGCACGCTTAAGTTTTGAATCTTATTTATAGTTAGTTACGTGACAACTGTGCATAGATGTTGGCGTTCCACATATGCCACAGTAGGAGTTAAACGAAAACGGACACAGAGGCGGAGCTCAGTGGTTTGTTAGTAGATTCCAATAGCTGTCTGGAGTGATAGAAAACATCTGCCATAGTAGATACAATCCCTCAAACAGAAACTGGTGCTCGTAAGAAGTTATAATGTGTACAGATCGATTACGAGCTATTTGACGTAGAATTCCTTTAATTTCATTTAGCTTGGGTTGTCTTGCTAAAACCGCATGTTACCACATATAATGAAATCATGTACAAGTCATATCACACATAACTTAGCCACAATAATACCCACGAATCTTAATGTGTACTGTATTAAGTAAAAAAAGCCAGTACTATCGAACGTTACTCGGAAGCTGCCATGTATGTTAAACCTGTAAAGTTTGATATGCAGGAGTAGATGTAAGTCATGTATTTGGTTAGATGAGTTATTTACACTCTAAGGCCCATAAATCTTCTGCAGCACCCATAACACACCTTCATTTCTATACTTGTGCCTGTAATACGATCTGCTGGATATTTTCATTTATTATGTTTTTTTTATTTTGACGTTTGGAATTCCTCAAAGTAATTTCATTTTGCAAAATATTTTATAAATTTACTTTAAATGTCTCCTATTCAGTGTAACAACACTGAAGAACCTTTTAATAAAGCAATTTATATTCAAGTATTTTTCCAAATATTTTGTGGATGGAGATGGTGAATATCCAGCGAAATTACGTCTGTTATGATTTAGGAATGAAATAACGTCATCATTATCCAAAAATACAATACTTTTGCATTTAATACCGTAATTTTGTAACCATAATCTTCTGGGATGGTTTATAGGTAGCGTACTAGCTTCCCGTGCTGTAGTCCCGGGTTCAATTCCCGATTGAGGCAAAAATAGAATAGTAGCTTTCCTGAAAAATCGCCCCAGTATCTGCAGCTGTGGGACGAAGAAAAGCTCTTCTTCGTCACACAGCTGTAGTCACACATCTTGCAAGTTGTGGTGAAAAGAATACATCTTCGCCTCATGTCGCTGTTAACCCCAAGCATGGGTGTAACATAGGCCGAGGCAAGGGGGACACCGGTAGCTGGTCGGCGAAATCGGTCTACCGACACAATAACACCGAATATATATATACACACATACACACACACACACACACACACACACACACACACATATATATATATATATATATATATATATATATATATATATATATATATATATATATTCCAGTATTTTTGCAAATGTTTGGATGGGGATGACGAATATCTCGCGAAATTATTTTTATTTTTTATGATTTAGGAATGAAATGATGTCATCTTTATCCAAAAATACAACCATTTTCCATTTAATGCCGTAAATCTGTAACCATGCACGTGGACCGCCCTTAATATTAACCTAGGCGTTCGTCCCCCATGTGTTATCACAATACTTTTTGTTTTTGTTTATGTGGGGGCAAGCGGGGCGCGGGCGGGCAGGGGCCGCGCGCAAGTGCGGCCCCGGCGAGCGGAAGCCCCGCGGGCGGCGCGCGGGGGCGGCGCGCGGTCAACCGCGGGAAATGGGCTCGTTGCCCTGTTGCCCACGGGCCCCACGTGGGGCGGGGCCTCTTTGCAGCCCCCCCCGCCGTTCGTCCGCCCGCCCCCGCTTCTGCGCCCTCCCCATCCGCCCGTCGTCCCGTCCGCCCGTACATCCGACAGCCCGTCCGCCTGCCCGTCCGCCCGTCCGCCCGTCCGCCCGTCCGCCTCCCCATCGTCCTCCCGGCTAAAATCTCGTACACCGGCCAAATGTCTTGCACTACCACCCACCTGTCCAACCGTCTCTCCTTTTTTTCCGTCTGCAGGTCTCTCTGCATTCCCGCGTGCCCGTCCACCCGTCCCTTCCAGCCCCGCCCCGTTCCGTCCCCACCCATACCGCATTGCTTCGCCCTCTCCGTTCCTCCTAGTCACGTCCTGTCCTGTCCCGACCTGATCCATCACGCGCCACCCCGCTCTTCCCTGTCTCGCACCATTCCGCTCCGGCCCCACCTGCCTCGTCTCGACAGCCTCCGAATCGCCCCACCCTGCCTTGCATTTCCTGCCCCGCCTCGTTCCGCCCCCACCCGTACTGCTTGCTTCGCCCCTCTCCGTTCCTCCTAGTCACGTCCTGTCCCGTCCCGACCCGATCCATCACGCGCCACCCCGCTCTTCCCTGTCTCGCACCATTCCGCTCCGGCCCCACCTGCCTCGTCTCGACAGCCTCCGAATCGCCCCACCCTGCCTTGCATTTCCGCCCCGCCTCGTTCCGCCCCCACCCGTACTGCATTGCTTCGCCCCTCTCCGTTCCTCCTAGTCACGTCCTGTCCCGTCCCGACCTGATCCATCACGCGCCACCCGCTCTTCCCTGTCTCGCACCATTCCGCTCCGGCCCCACCTGCCTCGTCTCGACAGCCTCCGAATCGCCCCACCCTGCCTTGCATTTCCGCCCCGCCTCGTTCCGCGTTCCGCCCCCACCCGTACTGCATTGCTTCGCCCCTCTCCGTTCCTCCTAGTCACGTCCTGTCCCGTCCCGACCCGATCCATCACGCGCCACCCCGCTCTTCCCTGTCTCGCACCATTCCGCTCCGGCCCCACCTGCCTCGTCTCGACAGCCTCCGAATCGCCCCACCCTGCCTTGCATTCCCGCCCCACGTCCTGTCCCGTCCCGACCCGATCCATCACGCGCCACCCCGCTCTTCCCTGTCTCGCACCATTCCGCTCCGGCCCCACCTGCCTCGTCTCGACAGCCTCCGAATCGCCCCACCCTATCTTGCACTTCCCGCCCCGCCCTTCCTCTCCCGCGAGGCGAGGAGGGATCGCTGGCACTGCGCGCTAGCGTCAACGCTGCCAGCCGGGGGATTCTGCGTGGGACGATTTGGCATCAAAGTTCATTGAAGGTTTCCTCATTGACTGGTGTTCGATGCCCTTTCCACGAAACACGTGTCATTTGGTTATGAAAAGGACACGTCCAGACGTACGGGAAAATGTACTGAAGGAAAGTAGCGGCAATGGAGGATGATGCGGTTTGAGCGGAAGCATCAACACACGATACACAGAGGGGGGAGACAAAGATAGAAATGGTGGCGTCATATTATCAAACCATTTTATTTCATGCTTTGTTCTAGTAGCTGTCTGGATTCTTTTAATATTTTGGCATATACTTTGACAGTTTAGTTGTACTGTGCTGTTAAGTAATCCAGTTTATTAGAGTATTAAAAATAATATAAACTTTATATATGAGTATTATCTGGTTGTGAGATAATTCATGCCGTTTGTGTTTCAATAATTGCACTTCTAAGAACACGATTTTATATTAACTTTACTTTCAATACAACGTATAACTTGGAAGATTAAAATTGTTAGATAAATTTTTGAATCATAAAGTAGTGTCTTGAATTGCATAATACATGTCCACATTCATCCATGTATTAAATTGTGTGTCTAAAGTGTACTCGTATACCATCATCCATAGTTCTAATACAAGGAGCAAACAACCACATCTACAACCGATACCAATACGACTGCCTCTAATATTACGTACCTCTACATAATCGTTTGTAATTTACTTAGGAACTACACTAGGAAACATTTTTGCCATCTTCGAAGACAAAGAACTAACTATGTAATGTCTTTGTCTTTTATATGCTGGATATTCATGTGAAAAAGTTCATATTTTCACCTGACATATATTATCCCTAAAACAGTATTGAATTCTTCTCATCGGGTAGTATATTTCTTATGATATGTATTTCAAGTATTTGTGAAATCACATCGTTTTGTGTGTTTACTGATAATATTTATTATTATAAAATGTTAATTCACATTGAACAACGGTTAAGGTGGCTACGGAAATCAATTTATGTCACTGCATTGTCTCTGACTAGGAGGTACTCGTTTTCGAGTCCCGAAGGTGGCAGAATTTTAGACACTAGCTGTGTCGAATTCAGGTCCTGGAGAATTGTAGCGTCCGGTTGCTCTGATCGGTAGTTTTCCAAGGTGCCTCTGATTACACGAGATGGAAACCGGCGCAGTACTCGAACAATCGGCCCACGGACTGCGCGCTATCTTTCTTTCCTCGTTCTTGTCCTATCCTCACCCCCTTACTTGCACACAAAAAGCACTACACTACTGCACATGTCGGGAGAAAGAACGGAAGCTCCGCGTCCGTTGCTCTGATCGGTAGTTTTCCAAGGTGCCTCTGATTACACGAGATGGAAACCGGCGCAGTACCCGAACAATCGGCCCACGGACTGCGCGCTATCTTTCTTTCCTCGTTCTTGTCCTATTCTCACCCCCTTACGTGCACACAAAAAGCACTACACTACTGGACATGTCGTGAGAAAGAACGGAAGCTCAAAACTTGTCTCGGCCGGGGTGGTGCCCCGCTGGGGGAAGATACCTGGTTGAGGGAAAAATCTCAAGCCGATAGGTAAGTCGGCACCGGACCCCGCCATCGTACGCATCCCACGAAGAAACGTGCACTAAACCTACAGAACTAGGAACATTAGTTGCTGACGCGCCGGAAAACACTAATCAATCACTCTACTAATTGAATCGCTTATTTCAGAAACCCGTCAAACGCCAAATTTGTCATGTCGAGAAAATTGAGAAAAAGTGTCACAGTTTTTTCGATTTAATTTTTTTAAAATATTAAAGCAGTTAATAAATGATTTTTTAGGTAAATATGGAATAAGCGATGTGTCTATCGTCATGGAACAATTATCCACCGCTAAAGCGCATTTTAAATTTTGGCGTTTGACAGGTTCCTGAAATAAACGATTCAATTGAAGTGGCCCCTGTCGCGGCTGTGAAACACGTTTAAAGAGCGCGCCTAAAAAGCAGCGCTCAGCGGCGGTCAGGGAAAGCAGCGGAGGCGGCGGAGCGACAAGACGCCGCCCAATCCCGGAAAGCGAGCTGGTCGGAGAGCCAGCTACGCAGCAGCGAGTCTCCAGCGCCGCCCGCTTTTAGAGCGAGCGGCGGAGAAGCACGGAGTAATTGGCTATTGAGTGGAGTGGAGAGCGTTAGTGACCGTGCGCCCAGTGAATTCTGCGAGGAGATCGTACAGTGTGATTTCTGATTACGACATTGCTTGTTATTGGTACATCTCCCGGACTTTTGGTTTCTAGATTTTGGTTTGTGACTCGGTACGCTCTTTGGACTTTGGAATTGTAACCTTTGTACTTTCGGCAATTAATTACAATAAATGTTTGTGTATGTAAAGCGTGCAATTATTCTGAACATAACAGCCCCCTCTTGAATGCTGACACCAGCAGCCGCTATTTGTTATTGGGAAAAGATGAATGGGCTTCAGCGTCCTGGGAATCACTACGAGGTTCTAAGAGGACAGAAATGGATCCTCAGCTTACTCACGAATTACCTCTACAGAATATTCAATCAATAAGAACTAATCTAGTTAGGAGTTTGTTAGAAGTGGCCTAACACATTTACCGAAGAGTTACAAATCGAAAATTTCCAATGGCAAAAAATGCGCTTACATTTGAATATTGTCAAGACACCTTCATTCGAATGTAATTTATAAGTCTAATTAATAAACGCAATTAATTATTTTAACCTCTTACTTTTTGTTTGTATATTCTGTCATGCCTAGTGATTTAACTCACAAACCCTCTGAAGACCGTACACCATGGAACAATTCGTATGCAGACAAACATCTAAAAGCATTCGCACCCGCTGTGCAACATTAATAGTACATCAGCCGCCACTGGAGGAGAATTTCCGTAACTGGTAGTAGTAAGAAAGTGCAATGGAGTCTGGTAACTTTAGTTTATTGAGATATATCTTGCGCTTACATTTACACATTTAAGTTGTTCGAACATTTACCTTGTGTCTTGTAACACTGAAACACTATGATCCTGTCTCGCTTTGCACGGTAACATAAACTTAAATTGAAACGTAGATGAAATTATTGTTGTGGCCGTGGTCTGGCTTCTTACTCGTCTGTGGAGCGAAACTAAATTGAAGTGCTCCGTAGCTTCGGTTGATTGATTGATTGATTTTTTCGTGTTTCCGGGCGCGTCAACTGCTTCGGTCATTAGTCCCGTTAGTGTAGTGCATGCTTTTTCTCAGGAGATGGCGGTGATCTTCCCCCGCTGGATGGCGAGATCCGGCGCCGACCTACCGTCGGCTAGTGGGGTTTCCCCCTAACCAGGACTCTCCCACCAACGGGGCACCGCCCCAGTCGGGGCAAGCTCCCGACCGGTCTCCTGGAATATGTGGTAGTGTAGTGCATGTTAGTGTAAGTGTGTGTGTCTAAGGGGAGAGGATAGGACAAGGAAGAGGAAGGACAGATCGCGCGCGGTCCGTGGCCCGTTTGGTAGGGTACTGCTCCGGCATTCGCCTGGTGTTGATCGGAGAAACCACGGGAAACTACCGATCAGAGCAGCCGGCTGCTAGAATTCTCCTCCAGATAGCAACTGAATTCGACCTAGCTGAAAAGCTAGTGTCGAAAATCCTGCCGCCGTCAGGACTCGAACCTAGGACCTCCCGGTTAGAGGCGCTGCAGTGACATCAGTTGATTCACTGAGCTACCGCTACCGGTTTCGGTTGATTCATTGATTGATTAGTAATCCGGGCGCGTTAGCGGCTAAGTTCACTAGTCTCGTAAGAGTAGTGCATGCTTTTCCTCGAGAGGTAGCGATCATGTTTCCCCTGCGGATGGCAACGGCGTGAGAGATTTTCGCTATCAGGCATCTCCCACCAGCGGGGCACCACCGCTGCCGGGACAAGCTCAAAATTCCGGACATGCGTCGTAGTGTAGTGGATGTAAAGTGTGTGTGTGTGTGTGTGTGTGTAAGTAAGCGGTGAGGATAGGACAAAGAAGAGGAAGGAAAGATCGCGCGCGGTCCGCGGCCCTTTTGTAAAGGTACTGCTTCCGCATTCGGTCTTTGGTGTTGATCGGAGAAATCACGGAAAACAACCGATCAGAGAAGCCGGCCGCTAGAATTCTCCTCCAGCCAGCGACTAAATTTTACCCATCTATCGAGCGAGTGTTGATAATTCTGCCGCCGTCGGGACTCGACCTTAGGACCTCGCAGTCATAGAACCTGAAGGGACATTAACTGACGCCCTGAGTCACCTGACCCGGTCCGGGGCATCGGGATCTGACTCGTTTTAGGGCGAGAACGAAACCCTATGACTCGATCTCCTGAGTCTCTCATGGTTCAGTCGGTGATTCAACACCCGCCTTCAGCTTCCACAGCGATCTTCCGCGCCGGGACGCCGCGGCAGTCGGACGGGTCTGGCGCGGGGCTGGCCGCCCGTAAGTCACCTGATCGCCCGGTTACAACAGGCTATCGATCTCCAGGTCGTCGGACTTGTGTCCGGGTTAATGGAGCTGGCGGGGCGGCGGAGCGCGACGCGTCCGCCCGCCGGACAGACGCCGGCAGAGCCGCGCCCGCCGCCCTCCTCGCCCCCGCCGCCGCCGCCGCCCGCGCGCCCACGATGGCCCTGCGGTCGGGGAGGAATCGTTGGGATTGGCGTTCACCGAGGTTTTTAGGCGATCGCTTAAAGCATCCACCTACGGCTGCGGTCGCGCAGTGGTTCTTTCTCTTCTTCTTCTCCTCTTCTCTTCTTTTCTTCTTTTCTCTTTTCTTCTTTTCTTCTTTTCTTCTTTTCTTCTTTTCTTCTTTTCTTCTTTTCTTCTTTTTCTTCTTTTCTTCTTTTCTTCTTTTCTTCTTTTCTTCTTTTCTTCTTTTCTTCTTTTCTTCTTTTCTTCTTTTCTTCTTTTCTTCTTTTCTTCTTTTCTTCTTTTCTTCTTTTCTTCTTTTCTTCTTTTCTTCTTTTCTTCTTTTCTTCTTTTCTTCTTTTCTTCTTTTCCTCTTTTCTTCTTTTCTTCTTTTCTCTTTTCTTCTTTTCTTCTTTTCTTCTCTTCTTTTCTTTCTTTTTTTTACTTTCCTCTTTTTTTTCTTCTTCTTCTTTTCTTCTTCTTTTTTGCTTGGTGCTAAAACTCGATGTGGAACTTGGCCTGCTCAAGTACAATGCTCGCACTTTTTCTTGATCCTCGACCTCCCTAGTCCTCGTTCAGCCCGGCATAGCACGGCCCGGTAGAAAATACGAGCCCCACTCGGAACGTCACGGCTCAGTTTGCAGTGCTGCCCACCTTCTTCCTTTCCAATGCGGACTTCCTAGTTTTCGGTCTCTCTTTATATCGACCTGTGCGTATCATGTTCCTTCTTGTTACTCAATTATTTCTATCAATATTAATTATTTCCTTAGAATTTAAAAAACTCTTCCGTTGCTTCTCATAGCTATTTAGTCCAAGAAGAGTTATTACGCCGGTTTTTTTTGTCAATGAAGATGACAGCCCTGCACTGCCGTGACGTAAACAGAACCCGCCTCTCCCCGCAACCCCCTCTGTGGAGTATCAAGAAAAAGTGCGCGAGTAGTATGATCCTCCACCCCTTCTTGTTACTTGCTGGCCTCTTACAATTCTTAACTTATAGTGTTATTAGGTCCTGAAGCACGTGATCCTCCCATCTGATTTTTACTTTACTTTATAACCGGTTTTTAGAGGCTTCTAGTCATGATTTGCCAGTTAGTTCTATTAGAGTCCGTCCTTTTTAGATATTATAACGAGGCTGTTCTTTTGTATTTTACATATTTTACGATATTCTAATTTTTTTATCAAAACGTCTAAATCTTCATTTGTTTTCCTCCTCCACATTTGTTCATCTATATTAGTGGAACCAAACATTTTTCTGATGATTTGTCTCTCAAATATTGCTATATTTTACTCTGCTTTTGTTTCGCTTCTGTTTTTAACACCCATGTTTCACACCCGGATGTCACTACCGGTTTTATAATTGTGGTATAGTATAACTGCAATTTATATCTTTCAGACACTACTGTAGAGTTACAAATAGACTTATACATGTATACGCGTAAACATCATTGTTTACCATTGCCTATAATGATCCAACATCGACGAAGTAGTCCTAGAATTCGAGTCCTGGTGAACGAGTTATTTCGACTCTACCTACATAGATGGGCCTTCAATCACTGTTTGAAGAAGAATCGAAACGACCGGATGCTCTTATTAGTTATTTGCCGGGGTTTCTCCGATCCTTTTCAGCCGAATGCCAGAGCAGTACCTCAACAAAAATTCCATCGAACGCGCGTGATCTTGCCTCCATCATCTTTGTCCCCTCTTCTCCTATTACACACATACACGCTCACTCCTAGTTCAGTACCACACATGTTGGGGGATTAGCGCTTGTTTCGGCTGGGGTGGGGCCAAGCTGGTCGAAATTCTTGAAAGGTGATATATCTCTCAAGCTGACATATATGTCGTCTCCGTAACACGTTCTAGCAAAAGAACTGCAGAATACTTTGGAAATAAGCTCCTCAAACCGGAAAAGACTAGAGTACGGTCTTTTATCTTTATGATTAGAAAATAATGTTTACAAGAAGTTTCATCTCCCGTCTAATGACGTTCTCTAAATAATTGAAAAGTAGTAAACTGGTGTGGCAAGCTGAAAAACTAAATTAAGGATGGAACGGCGTTTCCATCCTTTGGGTTCTGAGATAATAACAGGGTATCCCTAAGTATTTCCGGTGCAAGACGACCCATGTATGATTTTGCATCCTCATTTAGTTGGTCAGAATTACAAGTTAACGTTTACCTATGAACTTCGTCATCTCTAGGTTGTTCCGTCTAATAGTACCGATTACATCGATTTAGGTGATCAGAATTGTTTTACCTATGTTTTAAATTGTCATCCTATCAAAAATTTGGGGCATAGAATGTTAAGGTTTTTCAAATCGAAAGAATTTAGTGCTACCAAATAAAGTGGCAATAGATAAGGCGATGGAAGTGGATAGGAGGTATAAAATGGAGGTGGAAGTTGAATTGACTTTATGGTGGATAGTAGTATCTTCAAAGGCTGTAATGATCAAATACCGCTGTGGGCAAATCTTTCGAAGTGTCTTAGATATTAAGTGATTGTTTCTAAATCACATAATACGTGTTTGGGGAGATGTATGATTTGCCAATATCAATGGCGTATTTTAAGAAGATTCATCTCTAATAAATGTAACTTCATTTTCTGCGCACGTCTTCTAGAATTCAGTGGGAAATACAATTATTCAAATTATTCGTTTCCATGTTGTCGCGGCAGGAAGTAATAAGAGCCAAAATTTATTGCTTATTTATCCTTGAAAATAGAGTTTATTACATGGGAGTTTTTTTGATTGCTTTTTTTCTCCCTTTCAAAATTCAAAATTTATTGCTTATTTATTTTTGAAAATAGATTTTACTACATGGGAGTTTTTTTTTTTCTCCTTTCAAAATTCAAAATTTAAGTAGTATATGACTTAGTGTAGGGATCACAGAATTTGGAAAATGTGCACACAATTCACTTTTCCCCATAGCACGTCATACGCAGTTTTATAACTGTTTTTTTGACGTAAAATAAATAAAATAAATTAAAATAAATAAAAGGTATTTTTAGCGACTCGGTCTTTGCTGTCATAGAACACGTGTGTCCTGGGCGGTTTCTCCGTAGACCTCACCGTCAGCTACGTCACAGCACCTGTCTCCCTCACACCCCCACACACTGACACAAACGGTCTTCACCCACACTCCCACAAGCGCAATCTGATACAACGAGCTTTCAAGTTTGCGATTTTCCTCTTTGATCCGCAGACACTTTCCATCTCTAAGCTTCTGAAATGCCAACTCTTCCTTTTGGCCTCTGCTCTTTCCCTTTACAGACTAATCCTCCTCCTCGAGTAGCTAAGAGCAGCTGTTTCGAAGCTTGGTCAGTCTTCTCTTTAGAATTAGGAAATTCATTCTTTTAACGAGGTGCAGTAATGCGTAAAAAATTAAAATACGATGTAGAAAACGAGAAAAAAATGGTGGAACTAAAACTATGCATGAAGTGAATAACATATCTCATCTTGTATTATTATGTATATTTTACATTTATATTTAAATTGAGAGGGTAGAAACGGTTTTCTCTTGTAAACAGTATACGGCTTTGCTTCCATTTCATTTGACTTTCCTTCTTTAGTAGTTTTGCTCAGCTAAATATCCGTGAATACATCATTTATAATAATTTTCTTTTTAATGTTCCTCAATACGACAGTGTGTCATGACGTATTTCGAATTTTTGTTTCTTATTAAAACTTCCGCCGTTTATTTCAAGAAGTGATAACATTTTTCTGTCTCGCCTACTGCTTATACAGTATAGAGAAAATACGGTAATGCTGCGGAAAAAAAGGCGAATATTCGACAGCAAAACCCTTCGGTCTTGGAAACGAAAAAGTGGATAAATCTTGTTCCTAAAGGTAGTAAATTACTTTTTCTAACACGTTGTGTAGTCAGAATCCACGTTCGGTAAGTCCTTGATACAGAAAAATTGGTTTACGGCAAAACTTATGCCCGTTCGTATATTTGAACAACGCTAGCGGCTAAAACACAACGCAAGATTTTCACCAAAATTGATAATCGGAGATCGAGTTGACAGATGTCGCGACCTCTTGAATTTGAAATGTAAATTTAATTTTTGGGGATACTGACACGAAGCCTCAACATTTTTTAAAATATGGCTCCAAATTTTTTCTTGAATTATATTCCTCTGAAATAGGAAACGACTCAAGAAGGTGTAGGTCGAGTTTTCGTTGCATTTCCTGAATTTTTGAAAATTGCAAAATTTCAAACAAATTTTGGTTTCTTTCTATAACTTCAATAACGAAGGCAGAAATTATGTTCTCAATGAAACCTATTTTTCAAAAGCAAATCTTCAAAGATGTCATGTTCAAGGTTTTGAAAATATAATTACCTTCGCGTAATTTTTGCGTGAAACGTAGGCAATTTTTAAATTTTAAACAATTATTTTCTCAAAGCAGTCCAAATTGTTTCTTTTATTCACTTTCTCGTACGTAGAAAAGATCAGCAAAGAAAGTGGTGTGGTCCCATGTTATGACGATCTCTATATTTTCGAAACTTCAAATTGCAAATTCAAATTTTCTGCACTTTGACGCGACGACCGTTCCCAAAATGGCAAACATGGCGATTGAAAGTTCTTAGAATTTTTGTCATTGTTGGCGGCCGGGATGATCGTATGATGTAGATAATTTTCTTATGAATGGAAATTGATTTTATGTAGGTAATAGACTTTACATAGAACGAAACCAACATCCCTCGTTTACTTTATAAATTGTTGATCCCTGATTATTGAACAATAGAAGCTTACTTTGATGTAGCCAAGGCAAACGTTTGTGAAATTATTCTTGCTTTTCTGTATAAAGTGCTGCACATACCGTAACATACCAACATATTCATGTTTGTTTTTCATTTATAAAAGTAATAAATGACTACAGTTCCCGACTCTCGAAGTAAATGCAGATATGCACCACAGCCACTTGGTTTTGAATTCGTTGAAGTGGACTTTTTCAAGTTATTGATTATCAAGTTAAGGTGTTAGAAGGGCAGAAATTGCAGTATCGCGTAACTGTTTCCAATAACGCGGAAAAAGTACGTGTTGTTACAGCGCTTCTACTTCTGCTATTCAAGAATCACATAAGATATTTAATTAATTATAATTTACTGTAATAGCTACTTACATTTTACACTGATTCTTTCCTAAATTATTCGCTCCCTATAAATTATCATGGGATCTTATATAGCGCGCCAGGAAAGTTTCTCTACACTGGCCCCTTGCTGATGAGGATGCCTGCAACTGAAATTATGTTGGTAGCACGAGCTGCCGCTTGAAACAATAGAAAACGTAAATTGCGTTCTCACCACAATCATAATAGATACTGGAAGTGCTGTCTCCTTCACTTGCTCCCAGGAATCTGCATTGCTACTAACATAAATGCAGTTTTTAATAGGAGGTCCTGATTCGGTTCGGTGCGGAAAGACTTTCCTGCCGCACTATACTTCTCCCTTTTATGATAAAATCCTCGGAATTTGGACTGTAAAATTAAGGATTTCCCCTCCTAATGTTCCTCCACAATCGTTGGAAGTTGGCCTTATTCTTCACCCGGCCAGTAGTTCCTCACACTTTCCGTCCAATCATTTAGACCATTCGTTTTGAGTGAGGTTGAGATCCTTTCATCTACCCAGATATTCCACTTTCTTGCTATCCTGCTTCCCTTGTTGCGTGCATCACCGCACTTGTCCACTTTGCAGCGATCGCGTGCTTGACGGTTGAAATGCCAGCGAGCTGAGGACAACGGCATTCATGCCACCTGAAACTCGCTGACCTTTCAAGAAACATTAACCAGACAAGATGGTAATACAACTTGGTCAAGGATTGTGGCAGACCATTAAAACACAATGATATAAGCGAGAAAATGGATGAGAAAGTGACTTCGCAATAACAAATCAGACAAAGACATTCAAAAATACATATATACTTATTCAAACATTCAGTCAAATAGTTCTGAGTATGAAGTGTTTTCAATGGAGTGAAATAGAGTTGATTGTTACACAAATTTTCTAAAAGAATGTACCATGAAAATAATTCCTTAAGCAATTATTTAATTTATAAATGAACAATTGTCACAAAACAATCCATATGGAAAGTTGCTAAAATATTTACTTCACTTTCTGTTCTTCCGAAAGCTCTTGGAAATTAATAATTTAAGTTTTTTTATTGTAACTATTTATAGAGCAATACAGAGAATTCTCAATTTAAAACTACATTTGTCAACAGGTCATAAAAGGTATCACTTGAGGATGAAAACAACGTATTTGTCAAAAAAGGATAGGAAATATCCTTCTGGTAATAATCTTGAATAACCAGTAAATGATACATTTCCATCCATTTTCTTCCCAAGCGGTCAAATCAAATTAAATATTCTCCTTATTACAACAATGTATTCTTATGATTATGTGCATACTTAATGTAAACTTCTAATAGAATTGGTTTTATCACAGAGGCATTTAAATGGTGTGCCACAGGCCCCATTCTAACAAATGTGTTAATAGATTTCGAAAAAAAATTAAGTTTGTTTAAATATAATGTTATATAGTACCAAGTACATTTGATTAACGTTTATCGATTAATCAATGCTTTCTACATTAATGTAATTTAAGTAAAATATATAACATACGGAAAGTATGTACAAAACTTCTGCAAAGGACGCTTAAAAAACGACAGAGTCGAGGTTTTAAAAATGTTGAAGTTTGAATTGAATAGAATTGAATTTGAATTGAAGTTTGAATTGAATTTGAATTGAACTCTGAATTTTAGTTAGACATAATGTAAGAAACTTTGTGCTGTTGTAGCACCACAAGTTTAAGTTAAGATAGTTGCCAGGATTTCCAACTATAGTCCACCACAACATTCATGTTAGATAATTGTACATATAAAAATTTCAATTACATTTTCACAAACATGTTTCACTGTATATTCACAGTGATTGTATTATTCCAGAATTTGTATACCTCTACTTAATTAGTCTTTGAGAATAAGTACTAAACATCACGAAACAATATATTTGAGTGTTTCGATTTTCCTTATAGTGCATACATAGTACATTTCTGTCAAGACTTTGCAACAGCTCATTCATTTTGCGCATAGTAATAGAACTATAAAGATATAATGTGGCACACTCGGTAGTCGAGGTTGCTATGGCTGACGAGCCGTAGCTGCCTCGGCTCGAAGGACCATGAGTTCGAATCCCGCCTTGGGTGTGGATGTCTGTTTGAGTCCGTGTTGTCCCTATGTGTTGTTCTTAGAGATATCTTGACAGTTAAGACAATCACAGTAGTCTCTGTTCGACCAAGTTGTTAAAAAAAGCGATTTAAAAAAAGATTTCATGTGCAGTGCATGCGGTGGGGGAGACTGCTTTTTAAAGTGTCCTACGCCTCCGGGACTTAGACCGGACCAATATATTTTAGCACCGCTCGCGAGCAACGATTTTCTTCACTTTCACTGTCGTTGATTTTTTTCTCGTTACTCATATTCAAATTACATGCACACCTTCTTCCTGTTCGCTTCGCACTGCCGCAGACAGGTGGCGGCTTAAAAACTTGCAGTGGCCAGTGGACACCTGGCCGACGCTATTGAAACGCTGGGCAGGAAACCTGGAAAGCAACTTCGACTTTTAATTCACGCGTGAGAAATACCACACCATGCGAGACAACGGGCCCCACATTCTGCCAAGGATGAAACTCTCTCTTCAAGACGTGTGAGATTCTACGCTTCGAGGCGAGAATTTCATGATATTTCACTAGGAAACGTGAGAGATAACCACCAGAGAACCAACAGAGATAGCTTTTAAAAGAATGAGAAGATGTACAAGTTAGAGGAAGGAAAGAACATAGTGGGACAAGAGTGTGAATTCCAGATTTAAGGGAAGCGTACATTCAATGTGAAATTGCACAGGTAATGCAAGAGTGATTAAAGATTACGCTTTACAATGAATTATCAGTACAACGTGAAGCCAAATTTTTAGGGTTTACGAACACACCGGCCAACTCCTTAGAGCAAGCTTTGAAAATATATATTTCCTTATACACATTAAAAATTAATTTTTATTTTACTTACGAACTCTTTTTATCAGTGAGAAACCAAATAGAAGAAAAATATCATCAGAAATCTCAGATGTTAAAATATTTAAATCAGATACAATATTCTATAACTAGTATAAGCAGTTGTATATACTGACCAACACATACCAAAAAGGGGGATATCGTCATAAAAATAAGCAACTTCTTGAATCATAAAGAATAAGTAATGATGAACCACACACAAGAAATAATCATGATCCTAAGGTTCTATATACCAACGAGATGAACTCTCACGTGTATTTCAAAACTCCATCAACCCATTCTTTCGATTAACGGGAGGCGTTTTATTGAAGTCAAGCACGGCGGGCCAATTAGGGTAGGACTGATTGAGTAGTGACTCCGGGCGTGTGAACTGTCCAGTGCCAAGTTCATTAGTCCCTTAAGTGTAGTGCATGTTTTATCGCTGGAAGGGGCGGTGATCTTCCCCCGCTGGTTGGGGGACCTCCTGTCGGCTTGCGGTGATATTTTCCAACCAGGTATCCTTCAGCGTGGCACCGCCCCAGCCAGGAGAAGCTCTAAGCTCCCGGCTGGTCTCTGAACAAGTGTGAAAGTGTACTGCATGTGAGTGTGTCTATAAGACAACACAGGAGAGACGGAGGAAGGATCGCGCGCAGTTCGTGACCCATTTGTTACGGTACTGCTCCGGCATTCACCTGGTGTTGATTGGAGAAACCACGGAAAACTACCGACCAGAGCAGCCGGCCTCTAGAATTCTTCTCCAGACAGCGACAGGAATCGACATAGTTATCTGGCTAGAGTAGATGATCCTTACACGTCGGAACTGGAACGTGGAATCTCCCGGTCAGTGGCAATGCATGCCCATCAGGTGATGCCCTTAGACACCTCTATCGGTCCATTAGGGTGGGCGGCACGTGGGTGGGCGGCGGGCGTTGAACAAAGGGTGGCGAATAGGGGCAGTGGGCAGTTGGACAGAGGCAGATGTGGAATGGGGCAACGGGTGAAGAAGGATAAACTGCCGGGGAAGTGGATCATAGTTGCGGGGGGGGGGCAGGTTGGTCAGCACGATGGTTGGCCGTCGGAAGGTGGGGGGAGTAGGCGGCAGGCGGGCCCAGCGGCTGGCAGTGATCAGTAGGAGGCATTGGTAGACAGTGCTGTTGGGGGGCCGGCCGGACTGGTCGGGTTGACTGGACGAATGGGATGGGCTGAGCGGGCGAGTACACAGGGCAGGGATGGGCGGAGCTTGGGCAGGCTGGGGGGTTGAGCGGGTTCTGTGAGGGGCGAGCTGGGCGAATGGACTGGGCGGGGCGGGAGGCACGGGCTGGGCATGGACGCGGCAGGCCTGACGGTGAGGGCGAGCTGAATGGATAGGGCGGACGGCGAGGTGGCGAGCTAAGCGCGGAGAGCAACGGGTGGCAGGCAGTGGAGCGGGCGGTGGGCAGTGGGCAGTGGGCAGTGGGCAGTGGGCAGTGGGCAGTGGGCAGTGGGCAGTGGGCAGTGGGCAGTGGGCAGTGGGCAGTGGGCAGTGGGCAGTGGGCAGTGGGCAGTGGGCAGTGGGCAGTGGGCAGTGGGCGGTGGGCGGTGGGCGGTGGGCGGTGGGCGGTGGGCGGTGGGCGGTGGGCGGTGGACGGGGGCGTGGGCGGTGGGCAGTGGCGGTGGGCGGTGGGCGGTGGGCGGTGGGCGGTGGACGGTGGGCGGTGGGCGGTGGACGGTGGGCGGTGGGCGGGATGGGCGGTGGGCGGTGGGCGGTGGACGGTGGGCGGTGGGCGGCGGGCGGTGGGCGGTGGGCGGTGGGCGGCGGGCGGGGGCGGGGGCGGTGGGCGGTGGGCGGTGGGCGGTGGGCGGTGGGCGGCGGGCGGTGGGCGGGGGCGGTGGGCGGCGGGCGGTGGGCGGTGGGCGGTGGGCGGTGGGCGGGGGCGGCGGCGGCGGGCGGCGGGCGGCGGAGGCGGGCGGCGGCGCGGAGCGGCGGGCGGCGGGCGGAGCGGCGGGCGGCGGGTGGCGGGGTGCGCGGCGGCGGGCGGCAGGGGCGGGCAGGCGGCGGCGAGCGCGTGCGGGCGCTGGGCGTGGCGGGGCGGCGGGTGGCGGATGAGTGAATCCGCGGACGGCGGGCGGTAAGGTGGCGGGCAACGCCGGGCGTGGCAGGAGGCCGGGGCGGGCAGTGGGCGTGGCAGCAGGCGGTTGAATGGCGCGCGCCGGCGAGTCGAACAGCGCGCAGTAAAAGCCTGGCTTCGTCGCGGCGCCGCGCGGTCGACACGCGCCATTGTCTGGGCGCGCTGCCGCTCATCCGCCAGACGCCCGCGCGGCGCTCGGCAACGCGATATGGCGCATTCCAGCTCAACAGAGATTGGCTTGGCTCGCGGCGCCTGCAATCCGAAGAGGGAATGTGACGTACGAATAGCGAATCCGGCTATTGTCATGATTCATTCGTCCTAATCGTTACCGTCTTATTTGGCCGTGTCGCGAAGCAGTGCGTGTATGCTTTCATACGGTGATTGCAATGTTGACCTACTTTCATCGAAAGACCGTAGATCTTCGGAACGACAAGGGAAAAATGACAATTGATAATGGAGTGATATTTATCTTTTTGTAATTTATTACCCCTTATTATTAGTGTATTACATAGCGTATGCAAAATGGATCAAAAACATATAGCCAAAAGTGCTGAAATTCAGGTTATTATTCAAACATTAATGTTTTACCCTTCAATTTATAATTTTTACTTCAGATGAGTTTTTAAATACTATTGAGTGATTACACGACACGTGCGTTCAACTAACGTAGGAAAAGGCAAATACTCGATAATCAGATGAAGTTTCAACATAGTAAGACTCAGCCATCGAACTAACTCGATATGAGTTTTCTTGTGATCGACATTTTAATCACATTCACACATTTAAGTCTGTAACTGTAATATACCGGTAGGTAGAAAATCCAAAAAAGAATATTTTGAATTACAACACTGGTAACTGATGTTACTTTCAAAATTAAAAGTTAAAGACACCTTCTTGAAGATATTGCTAAGTACAGTTATCGCACAAGACACTTGCACTTTCTCTTCTGCACTACATTTTTTAAAAAAATTAATTTGATTCAACGTCACGTTTCAGTACTGGATTGCATACTAAGTAAAAATTATGTCAGCGTTATACCGACATCTCAAATAAAAGGTTAGTCAGATCGTTCTGCTTTCTCCGTCACTACTAAAAGGAGAACACTCGTCATAGATCGCGGATGCGAAGTTCGCGGAAGCTTACGTCAACCTGCATCACGATTTAAGTACGGAGCCTCGCCCAAAGCGTTTTCTTGCTGAGAAGACACTTTAGCGGCGGTGGTGGTGTAGCGGTTAGCGTATCGGACTGCTATACCCAAGTTTGCAGGTTCAAACCCGATCGAAGCCGTGGATTTTTAAGGGCGAAAAAATCGTTCGTACGCCTTCCTTCGGAGGGGAAGTAAAGCCGGCTGTCCCATGTTAGTACATTTACTGCATGTAAAAGATCCTCAAGCCTAAATGACGCCTCTGAGCTAAATTCAAATCGCCTGTTTCGTCGCCCAAGTAATACCTTCTTTCTCCCATGATTGGTGAAAGGAGTGTAACGAAATTTGCGTGGTCAGACGGAAGAGCAGCCCTCATGGCCTGAGTCTCGCCACGTAAAATAAGGCAAATTCAATTCAATTCAATGAATCATTAGTAATGATACTATCATTTAATGTACGATATATCTTTTTTTTAAATTTTGTTCTCTGTGAATTATTTAAAACTTAATAAAGTTTACGTTTCGCACATTACAAAATTCATTACCATTATTGTAAGAACAATTAAATTATGCGAATTAGTATTTTATTTTGAATCTCAGATTTTGCATGTGTGTTGAAAGATATTCAAAATAATGTATCATAATGTTGGACTTCGCAATGAATGACAATGAAGCTCCGTAATTAAGTGAGCGAATAGTCGAATATTTAAAATGTCATTTGTGTACAGTGGCGTTTATGAAGGGCATATTACGAAAAAATGTGTCTGGTAATTAACACCGTAAAACACAATGTCCAAACGTAAATTCAGTTTCTCAAAATGTGTATGCTTTGTGTACCCGTTATCCTCATTCACTTGTGTTCGGCAGATAAACTAATACAGTTGAGGTAACCTGACCTCGCTAAACCGAGATTTCGTGCAATCCGAGATGGCCTGATGTGCGAAGCCAAAACAGCGCAGACTAAAAAAGCTGCGATAATCAAGAGCTGGCTCATGAAGAGTTGGCAACACTGCGTCGCAGATCACGTGTGCAGTGGTCTTTCCCAGTGTCAGTCTGCCACATTGTTGAGACCGGTTCGTGTCCAGGAATGTATGTATATCTATCTGTAATTGTAATTGTATCTGCATTTTAAATTTTAGTTCATTATGCATTGTAGTTGAAAATTACTGTATCTAATCTGCTTTTTCTCGGGTAATCCGAGATTTATGTAATTCGAGATACCATCATCCCCAATTAACTCGGATTTTTGGGATGGACTCTTCTGTAGGCATTGCGTCTGAACTGGATCTGCTAAAGACCAGTGCATGAAAAATTGTCTGACAATGTTGTGCAAATGGCACATTTCCAACTTCGATATGTGGCTCTTCCCACCATATATGTTCATTGAAAAAAAAATCACCTTCAATCTCTGCTACAACTCCTACTTTGTAACATTTATTTTGAGACTTCTACATAAATACCCAATCAACTTGAATGTCGTTGGTCGGCAGAGAAACCTCAGGATAATCGAACGTCAACCACATCACGTAGAAGCATTGTCATTTGTTTTGTAATTGAGGAGTGAGTATGAAGAACGGGAAAACATTTAGACATCAGCTGCCATGCAAACAAGATTATGCATGTTGGATGAGTGGTAGGAAGATGGAGAAAAGAGAGAGTAGAAAGTACGAGATTGTACAGTATATTTATTCTTTGAGTTTCACTCTCTCCATTGCACCCCCAGCGCTCCCCCTGCCGATACTACCTGTGTGTATCTTCTAGCATTGTGTACTTCGTCCGTCAGGTCTCCACTCCTGCTCCGAAGTTTGCTCTCACCTGTATGCCTAGAGTTACTAGATTGCTTCCTCATTTACTCAACCCCCATATTCATCACTTACCACTCCTTCCTTCACTTCCGGTTCTCTGCCTCTTTCCGCGAGCGATGTTTGTCATTCTCTGGCATAGGCCTTCTGACCAGCCTTCCACGAATCTCACAGTTCAATTTGCTCTCTGAAGCTCGTCTTGTCTATTCTGTCAGACCATTAAATTCCAAACACAAGGAGACAAACACCGATTGAATTTTGACTTTTGTACTGCATTTTCACCTTATATTTTTCGCAAAAGTGGTGTTTGTCGTAATTACTTTCACTGGGAAACATTCACTGAATAATTTGAGACCTACATGATGAATTAATTGGTCACATATTATCAATAAAAAACGAATGCCAATGAAAAAGTGAAATAAGTCAGAAAAAGAGAATCACATACTCTATGTGAGATGACCGGAGTTTAAACTCTTGGAGGGCTCCTTGAATATCTGAGGATGTAATGCTAGAGTAGAGGCGGCAGTCTATTATTTTACTTTTCCTGTAACAATATCGCATTTGGTGCTCTAAAATGGTCTCAAAAAAGGTCCTGGAGACCAGACTTCACAGTAGCGGTTCTATATGATATAACACATAGTTCAGGATCCACCCTTTTGAAGTACTTTTTTTATCAATATAATTTCACTTTTCAAACAAGATTTGCAAAGACCGGAATATGCACAGTGAAACTGGTTGTACATTGCTATTTATTAGAATACACACGTTATTCATATTGGTATATATGTTATACCTAAACCGTTATTTCCATAATTTATAATATATCTATATCCATAGGTCCTTCCATATCCATAGATCCATGGATCCATAGCCATATCCATATCCATAGGTTATAAATAAATAAATTCCAAATTTAATATTTAAATTCTTGTCCGTCATTCTCATTTTTTGTGCCATTTAGACGACGAACAAATTCTTGAATAAAATATTGCAGTTAATATATATTTATTAACATTTCAGCTTGTCGAGGCTCTATGAGTCCGACCGGGAGCGGTAGCTCAGTCCATCAACTAATGTCAATGCAGCGCCTCTCACCGGGAGGTCCTAGGTTCGAGTACTGACGGCGACAGGATTTTCGATACTACCTTTTCAGCTAGGTCGAATTTAGTCGCTGCCTGGAGGAGAATTCTAGCGGCCGGCTGCTCTAATCGCTAGTTTTCCGTGGTTTCTCTGATCAACACCAGGCGAATGGCGGAACAGTACCCTACCAAACGGGCCACGGACCGCGCGCGATCTTTCCTTCCTCTTCCTTGTCCTATCCTCTCCCCCTTACGCGCGCGCACACGCGCACACACAC
Organism: Teleogryllus oceanicus; assembly: GCA_964035755.1. Lineage (NCBI taxonomy): Eukaryota > Metazoa > Arthropoda > Insecta > Orthoptera > Gryllidae > Teleogryllus > Teleogryllus oceanicus. The sequence goes on along the minus strand of CAXIVR010000012.1, from coordinate 17,205,670 downwards.
ACACACACACTAACATGCACTACACGACTACATATTCCAGGAGACCGGTCGGGAGCTTAGAGCTTGTCCCGGCTGGGGCAGTGCCCCGCTGGTGGGAGAGTCCTGGTTAGAGGGATACCCCACTAGCACGAATTCCCCCGTTGGATAGCGAGATCCGGCGCCGACCTATCGTCGGCCAGCGGGGTTTCCCCCCTTAACCAGGACATCAGCGGAGCACCGCGTTATCCGGGACAATCTCTAAGCTCCCAACCTGTGTCATGGAATGTAGTAGTGTATTGCATGTTAGTGTGTGTGTAAGGGGAGATGATAGAACAAGGAAGAGGAAGGAAAGAACGCGCGCGGTCCGTTTGATAGGGGACTGCTCAGGCATTCGCCTGGTGTTGATCGAAGAAACCACGGAAAACTACCGATCAGAGCAGCCGGCTGCTAGAATTCTCCTCCAGGCAACGACAATTCAACCTAGCTGAAAAGCTAGTGTCGAAAATCCTGCCGCCGTCAGGACTCGAACCTAGGACCTCCCGGTCAGAGGCGCTGCAATGACATCAGCTGATGCACTGAGCTACCGCTCTCGGTTTACTAAATGGATATCGACTGTAATATTTTATTCAATAATCTGTTCGTTGGATGAATGACCAAAAAATTGTTCCTTGTTAGATTCCAAATTTCCTTAAATCCCAGTAGCTCTGGTCTCCGAGGCGCCTTGACCCCGGCCACAGTAAATTCCTCTGCCTCCTTGAAGCCACCGAGACGACGCTGTGCGGGGCGTGGCAGGGACGGGAGAGGGGTTGGTAGACAGGGCGGGGAAGGGGCGGCTTCCCGGAACAATCGCCTGTCGGTCGCCCGCGGGCTGTTTGTTGAAGGCTCCACCGCACCGCAGCCTCCCGCTTCGGCCAACAATACACGCGTGCAGGGAGAAGCTAGGAATATTCATAGCTCCATGACAAATAAATGAAAACTAAATATGTAAGTATAAATATATGTATATTTACAAAATATATAAATAAATAAATTTCTTAGTTTGAATTAGGTGTAAGTTATACGAGCAATAAGCCTGATGATAGGGCAAAATTGTGCCTCGAAACGTCATAGTGTTGAAATGTTAATAAATAGATATCAACTGCAATATTTTATTCAAGAATATGTTTTTGAAATAAATGGCCAAAAAATGTTCCCCGTTAAACTCCAAATTTGCTTAAATTCTTGCAGCTCTGGTTTCTTGAGTCCGCCCATAGCAAAGCGCCAGCTGTCCCACCGCCTCCATGAATCCAGCGAGACGGGGGTGGGAGGGGCGGTCGTGAGGGGGCGGAGAGGGAAAGGTGAGAAGGTGGGGGCAGTTGGCCTTCCGGGAACAATTGCCTGCCGGTCGCCCGCAGGCTGATTGTTGAGGGCTCCGCTGCGCCGCAGCCTTCCGCCTCAGCCAACAATACGCGCGTGCAGGACAGAGAGCTAGGAATATTCCCAGTTCCATGTGTGTGTGTATGTGTGTGTGTGTGTGTGTGTATATACAAAATATATAAATAAATAAATTTCTTAGCTTGAATTCGGTGTAAGTTATACGAGCAATAGGCCTGATGATAAGGCAAAATTGAGCCTCGAAACGTCACAAACGAAATGTTAATCAAAGGATATCAACTGCAATATCTTATTCAAGAAACTTTTCGTCAAATAAATGGCCAAACATATTTCTCCTTAAATTCAAATTTAAGGCGGCCTCCATGCCACCTCCAGCAAAGCCCCCTGCCGTCCTACCGCCTCCATGTCTCCTCCGAGACGGGGCAGTTGGGGGACATGAGTTGGGTGGTCGTGGAAAAGGAGGGGGACAGGACGGGGGTGGGGCGGCTTCCCGAGACAATCGCCTGCCGGCCGCCCGCTGGCTGTTTGTTGAGGGCTCTGCCATGCCGCAGCCACCCGCCTCGGCCAACAATATGCGCGTGCAGGGCGGACGCCGAGGCGGAAACTGACTATCGCGCGGCGCGCGGCGGGGAGAGAAAGCGATCGATGTGCATTCTCTCCCGAAATGCGGCTCAAATATGAAAAAGTGGAATGGGGGGGACCAGAAGAATAGGGCAGAGGGGGTGGAGAGGAGAGCAGGACATACCTCGGTCCCGAATTAATGTTCCTTCATTCTGCGGTGTAATGAAGTCCATGTAGGCTATACAAAGATATTTTCAGAGGGTTCGCATTCATCCTAGATATTCTTACATCTTCTTTCTTTCGTTCTTTATTCTTTCTTTCTTTTTATTCTTTCTTTCTCTTTATTTCTTTCCCTAGTCCTTACTTTCCATGTTTTGTGAATCTTTCTCAGCTTTCGAAAACTGTCACAATAACGCAATGACATTTAGAATTATTTTTATTTTTGCGAATAATTTGGATGGGATAACGTCATGTATGTTGCATTATTTTCAATTTCCATTTTTTTTCATTTCAATTCTTGGTTTTCTGAATATTTAAAATATATTCCAAATTCGTGTATTATAGCAATAGCATTAGCACAATAAAAAATCGTTTTCACTAGTACCTCGAAATTTGAATATTTGAAAAGTTCTGGGTATGAATATGAAGGAAGTTACATATTTCATCAAATCTACAAAACAGAACACAGTTAAGAGTAAACTACTTCATCAAGATAAAAATCATGATGTGTTAAAATAAACACTTTTCATCCATAAATTCGTTGTAGTAGTTTTAATATTTTACTGAACTTTTCTGTTGTTTTTTTTAAATGACCGAGGCAATAAAAAATAATTATTTAAAATTCGTTGGTTAAAAACGATTATATTAATATTATTTCCAAATTCGTTTTTAATTGAAAAATTCATAATTTAAGACTTTTATCAACAACTTTGATAAAGTTCTCCATTTCATTCTGTGTTGTGTTCCCTTTGCAAATTTTTGATAAGATAATTCCTTTCAGAAATCATCCCGGGCAGGTCTAATTTAGATTGATGTGCTGATATTTGCATCATCATCCCTTATTACTCAGAACCTTTTACTGATTTGATCGACAGACGTCCGGATGTGTTTGTATCACCTCAGTAGCCATATCCTTGTATTCCTAATTGGACACAATTAATCTTGACATAATCTCCAACATAATTCCATCTACTTCCCCCTTTTAGAATACCTATTTTTGCAGACTCTGTTACTAATTCGTATTCTACGGTATTTGCGTTTTTCATGCCTGGAAAAATGTTGGGAATCTCTGCGTACCGTCTTCGACTAACGGCAGAAATATCGTCGTCGAGAGGAAAGTATTAGCGTATACTCAGCTGATCCCGTGATTGTGTGAAAGTGGAAATGAGATTAAGAATGGATCATTTTACTTTCTCGTATACGTATACAAAATAAGTTAGGTAATGCTGGAAAAAATCTATGTCAAGATTTTAACGGAAGTATATTTTGAGGTCTCCAGATACCGACAAATTTCCATACGTCTGTCTATGCATCTGTCTGCTCGTCAGTCTGTAAGTCCGTGAACAACATTAGTCATTCATGTATGTCAAATGGGCAGAGGGTGGGGGACAACCGTATAACTAGATCCGACTCAATAGGAAACAAAATTATATGAGAATATCGGTTCCATTTTGTACCATTACTATTTTTTGTTCTGGCTTGCGCCTGAATATTCCTCTAGAATACTCGGAGAGACCGGATCCGTTTGTTTGGTTTGGAGGTGTTTAATTGTAATTCAAAATCTGTCAAGTTTCGGAATTGAACTTTCGGATCTGAGAAATTCCGCAAATTACGACGATGCACGACGAAACATAACACAGTTGGTGCTTCTCGCGATCTATTTACAATGCCTGAATCTGCTGGAAAAGAAGTAGAAATACATGATTATCTCGCTTGCATCAACATTTACTTGAAAAATGCGTCATAACCATGTAATGGTCTCCAAACATGCTGATTCCCGTTTCATTTTTATAAAGATACAAAAAGGAAAATAGAGCATTTCAATGAACATTTGACATTCTACATCCCCTTTGAAATATTACATTGTCCTAATTAACTACTTTCTGGAGCAAATAATGTGAGAGAAGCTTTGCACAATTCTCTCCTAATCTTTCATATTCTGTCAGAATATTTAAAGTGTTCGAACTTGTTTCTGATTCTGTTATGCACTGGGTTACTTATTTTCCTGCAAGAGTTTAGAGTGAAAGCACTTCTTTCAAGATGTCAGGGAACTTCAGCTCTAGAAGTTTGCTCGAACTCCGATCTCTGAACGTAACTTCTCGTACAAGAATATCTTGTCCCACCCACGCTTACTTGCTTTGGTCTCTACTACAGCCTTTGCGATCTCACTACAACTAATGCAATAGTTCTAAGAGGCTCACTGAAAGGTTCTTGAAATTAACAGTTTGAAACTGTTCTATACAAACCCTTAAGTTTGTTACAGATTGCTGTGTAAGCGCGTACTGTGAAACAAAATATAAAGCGACATGAACAAAGACTATGAAAATGTGTTTAAAAAGCTTCATTAAACGTGAAAGGAAGTTTCGTAGTGGCAGCAGACATACCGTGGTACTCCATGATTATAAATTCAGCACAGCAGAGGTATCCACATATTCTGCTTGTAGTTGATACCTCTGTTATCCAGAATTTATAATAATGAAAAGAAGTGCTTTACAGCAATTGTGGTTCTCGGTTCAGATATGATAAGATGATTCTGAATTATCTCTATGTAAGAGCAAAACGCTGCGTAATACCATATCAGTATTATCTTAACTCTGTTTGACCCAGATTGTTCTTGCGTCTTGACACGAGAAACATTTGAAAAGATAATGTTAAATCTAAATATTTACAAAAGGATATTGAAATTTTGCTTTTCGAAGTGCTTTTATCACAAGCATTCTCAAATTCGGTCTCAAGTCATTTGTTTTCTTCAAGTGATAAAAGCGGACTGTCTTTGCGTTTAGGACGCGAAATAATTTGAGTCATAATTCGAAATGACGGCGTGCGTCGGAGCAACATGGGTCACAACAGCGCTGAAAGCAACGTCATTTCTCGTTGCTCCTCGTCCCTCAGCGTCACTTTGAACAGAGCAACGTCAATTTCACCAACTCCGCGTATCAACTGTAGCCATTGCCACTGGTGAGTCATTTCAGAGTTTGCAGTGCTTGTAGCGATAATGAATTCAAATGACATTTCCTCCTTAGAAAGTTTATCAACTCCCTCGTTTCAAAATTAATGCATTTACCTGAAAAAATCGTTCACATGATCTGGTAATGTTAAAAAAACTCGTGATTTTGATCAAGTTCTTGTTCGTGCATTCACTATGACTAGAACATTATTGTTTTAAAGTTTTACTTATTTACAAGTGATTTTCTACAAAGGATTTGGCTTATTACTTACACACTTTGAAGTGGTAAATTTAGCAAGTCTCCCTTGATATGGGTTTTTGTAATGAGCTCGGAAAGTACAATAAATGAAAAGAACTTTATCCTTATGAACAGTATTCCTTCCGGGTTCAGTGCATCAACTGATGTCACTGCAGTGTCTCTGACCGGGAGGTCCTAGGTTCGACTCCCGATGGCGGCAGGCACTAGCTTTCCAGCTAGGTCGAATTCAGTCACTGTCTGGAGGCGAATTCTAGCTGCCGGCTGCTCTGATCGATAGTTTTCTGTAGTTTCTCGGACAAACACCAGGCGAATGCCGGAGCAGTAAGTACCCTAACAAAGCCGAGACAAGTTTTAAGACACCGACCGGTCTCCCGGCATGTGTGGTTGTGTAGTTCATGTCAGTGTGTGTGTGTGTGTGTGTGTGTGTGTGTGTATGTAAGAGGAGAGGATAGGACAAGAAAGAGGAAGGAACGATCGCGCGCGGTCGGTGGCTCGTTTATTAGAATATTACTCCGGCATTCGCCTGGTGTTGATCGGAGAAACCACGGAAAACTACCGATCAGAGCAGCCGGTAGCTAGAATTCTTCTCCAAACAGCGACTGAATTCGACCTATCTCACAAGCTAGTGTCGAAAATCCTGCCGCCATCGGGACTCGAACCTAGTACATATCCGGTCAGAAGCACATCAGTGACATCCGTTGATGCACTGAGCCACCGCTCCCAGTGAATTACCTCGTATTGCGATTCTCATGTCCTGTCTGTAACTAGGAAGTCTAGTCGCCCCCGCCACACGGCGCTGGCGGAGCCCCCGGCCGATGTAGTGACGTCATCGCTTGCGTCGCCCCGCCCCGCGCAACCGCAGTGCCTGCCTCGCTGACCCCGCTCTACTCGCCTGCGCGGGCCCGGGACCTTGAACTTGAAAAGTTCACGCTGCCGCAAGCTTTGTTTGCGAAAGGCGACCCGCCGCCAAGCGGGTGGCGGTTGTTGCATCGGGGAGAGTTGCTCGAGTTCCTGGAACGTTTTGGAAGGGAAACGTTCGGAAAAGACCAATTCTACTATTCAGTATCATACGCCTCTGATCCAAACTATTTTTATGTTTCATTCTAAATTTTGTACTATTGCCGTTCATTTTTTGCTTTCTCGTATATGTACGTATATACGGAGTAATTTGCGTAGTGTAGAGAAAGTAATGTACTGCTGCGCGGAAGCAAAGTCAGATTTTCGGCAGAGAAAATTCATTGCCAGGCCCTGATAACGAAAAAGCTGATCCCTGATAACACTAAATCCAGTTGCTAAATTAAGGGGGGGATCATCTAACACACTGTGTAGTCAGAATCCCTATTTTGTGGGTCGTAAACCAATTGATGGCAAAACATCTGTCTGTCTGTTCGTCTGTGAACACCACTAGCGCCTAAACCATGCGTACTTCTGTCTTTAACATGCACATTTCCAACAATTTGTTTACGTTATTGCATTTGTGAATAGAATCGTATTAAATAACTTCCAATAATTTTCCCCAAAACTCAGTAGTTTTGTGTGAAAACAATGGATTTAATTTCGCATTTAGAGTAACACTTAAACACCATTTTCGTAAAAACGGCTCCAAATATTTCAACGAAAATTTCCGTTTAGGACGAGGTTTTACCCTTCTATCATATTTTTAATGTAATCTTTAGTTTCTGCCATTAATAAACCGAAAAATTGAACAAATGTGAAAAAGTGATGTTTGGACGGCGATAGAAGGCAGCTGAAAAGAGGATGGGGCTCGGCCGAAATGCTATATCCGGCCAAACCCATTAGGAAATCAATTAGCACGGGAAAGTCTGTACCATTCTGTGGCAGCACTAATTACTTTCTCGTATACGTACGTATATACAGAGTGATATACGTACGAAGTAATATACGGAAAAACACATTTTAGGGTCCCCTGATACCGAAACCGTTTTTTTTGTTTTTTTTGTTTTTTGTTTTTTGTTTTTTGTTTTTTTTTACTTTCTCGTATGTGTACGGATATCCGGAGTTATCCACGTAGTATAAAGTTACGTAATGCTGCGCGAAAAAACGGGGGATTTCCGGCAGAAAAATGTTATTGTCGGGCCCAGATAACGAAAAAGTGGCTAAATCCAGTGGCTAAATTAGAACCAAAATCCTTTAGCACATGGTGTAGCCAGAATCCCTGTTTTGTGAGTCGTTGATACCGAAAAACTAATTGATGGCAAAACGTCCGTTCGTCCGTCTGTCTGTCCGTCTGTGAATGCCACTAACGCCCAAATTATATGTACGATTTTTTCCAAATTAAAGAAACCGCGGTCCATCTCAATCTATTCGAAGCTTTGAGATTTTGAAAAATATTCTTTAAAATTTGGGGGTACTTTACATAACGCCCTTGGGACTTTTTAAAATTTTCTCAAAACGACTCCAATTTTTTCTTTAAATTTCTTGTAAAAATAGAGTTAATGCTATGGAAAATGAGTTTTTGGAAACGATGTTGTCAGTATACCCTGTTTGATAGAATACCAAACGAAGAGATTAGACAGATAATGAAGATAGAGAGATAAGTGATCGAAAATGTAGACTCCAAAGAACTCTTATGTTATAACCATCTATTGAGAATGCATGCTGACTGAATACCAAAAATTCTCTTTGAGTGGATCCCTTTCCAATGCAGAAAACGAGGAAGGCTAAGGAAATCATGGAAATCCGTCATCGACTCGACAATGAAGAGAAGAAGATTAGAGGAAGATACTTAGTGGAACAAAAAACATTGCCGTGTAGAGTGCGAGAAACGGTCATTAGAACTGTAAAATACTCGCTTAGTAATAATAATAAGAAGAAGAATAGACAAAAATTCACTTACAAAGGTGGCATCAATCCGTTTATCGCTGTTAACTCTGAAGTTTTGAAAATTAAAAAGCTTTAATTATTTTCGGCATCTATTTGTAGACACTATTGCGTTTGTGAGTCAAAGTGCTTCAAATGACTTTAAATGAGGTTTTTCGAAAACTCAAAAATTTTTAATGAAAAAAGCTTCAAATTTTGCATTTACGATAACGATTAACACCATTGTCTTAAAACGGCTCCGAATTTTTCAATGAAAATTACCATTTATAACTAATTTTACTCTCCTTGAATATTCTTAAAGTAATATTTCGGTTCTACTATTAAGAAACCGAAAAATTGAGAAAATATTAAAAAAAGGTCTTTGGGCGACGATAGTTGATAGCAGGCAATAGTATGTGGCAAGTCCGAATAGCTAGCCCAGACCAAAGAAAAAAATAGAAAACTAATACGAAAATGTCTGTGCCATTCCGTAACACCACTAGTTCCTCTTTTTTGTTTCCTCCTTCTCCTGTTCTTCTTCTTTCTTTACTGATATTTCTGTTTTTCATTTCATGTAGTTTTGCTTCTTCCGTTCATTCTTCCTTGTTTATTTTCAGTCACGTGTTTCTTGCGCTACTACTATGTGATACTTTTTGCCTTTACAGTTAGAAATGGAACGAAGTCGGGTGAAAAGTGCCTGGATAACTTACTGCAAATTACGGGTTCTTCGTGCAGAGCACAAAATATTCTAATTTGTTTCTTTCTTTTTAAAGGTATTGTTGCTATGCATTTTCGTTGTTTTAAAAATGTTATTCTTTTATTTTTATTTTCCAGTTTATGTAAATATGTGGCAGAGGTAGGTACTTCTTCGGTCCGAAGGGTAGCGGGTTCGAGTCCCGCCTTGGGCATGGTTGTTTGTCCCTTGTCTTTGTATGTATGTGTTGTGGCGGAGGGTCTCGCGTTCTGCTGACCCCAGATCAGAGGAGCCCGCAAGTGTGTTGGTGTCTAGTGTATGGTCGAATATGCGTCCCATCGGGACGCAAAGGGTAACCGGCTGTCGGCTGGATAAAAACCCTAGAAAGAAGAAGGTAGGTACTTCATGCAGAGATTAATGTCCTTTCGTTCTCCACTTTGAGGACACATCAATAAAACTGCAGTGGTGCTACTACTATTACTATAATTATTATTATAGTAACAGTTACTTATTACAATATAATAATATTGCATTAATATTAATACTATAATAATAATAATAATAATATTATTTTATAGTTGAACCTGCAAAAGTTTTACCAACCAGCAAAAAAACTTTCTCCTGCTGGAATTTGAACTTAAGCGCGAAGACTGTGATCATTACTTTTATCTGTTACTACCAGCACTTATTAGGAATAGCAATGCTCTAGCCATGTCAAAAACAAGGCACAGGGGCATTCGGACAGTATCACTGAGATGATAAGACGAACGTTTTGAGGAAACCCTTTTTGGTATGAAAGATCCCAAAACATGATTTTTTTATTCAATTACATACATTTATTAAACACGAGAAAGTAATAGTACACATATTCAAACAACAAAAATTCAACTTTGGGTATCAGGGACCCGCAGTATATTTTTCTGACAAACTAACGACTCTTTTCTCTAGCCGCATTACATAACTTTCTCGACATCGACTATTCGAGAACGCACAATGAACAATAAATCAACTCATGTACGTAGCATCAAGACACCACATCTAATTAGGACTATTCATTTTTGTTTCTTTTCGCTCAGAAACGCATCTTTCATATAACGTATAGATCCTGACGCAAGCAGTCAAACAAAACAATGACGGCGTGATTTATGTTCCCTCGTTCTCGAGTATCAGATTTTCGTTTGTTTTCGCGACACGAAAGCAACCGTTGAACGGCGTGTGTAGAATTCGATTGCATTCGCACACAAGAGCACACACACACACACACACACACACACACACACACACACACACACGCACGGAGCATACGCGCCAAAACCGAACAGCCGCTGCCCAGCAAATCAACATCGTGTGAGCTAATACTTCCCCGGCGTTTCCGTGAAGCGCGCGCTGCAGCCGTAGGCAACGCACAGTGTATGCTCTATGGCGGCGTGAGAGCATGCGTTGTGTGGGCAAACGCGATGGGCAGGGGAGGCGGAAGGGGCGGCAACGCGAGGAACTACGCAGACGAAACAAGCCTTCAGCGACAGACAACGCCCCCTCGTCAAGATTCCTGGAATACGCGGCAGGCTCCTGCAAATGGTAGTAGAACAGATCGACTGTTGCTTGAAATGAAACATTAAAAGCCTCTCTGAGAAGGAATGTATATTTGGGTGTGGTTTGAAGGTTAGTGGAGCTACGTGTTTACTCGTACTAGTTCTCTTCGATCCCACTGTCCCCTTTATCGTAGGTTGGGTAAAACCGAATAATTTCAGGTCTTTTTTTTTTTTTTTTGGTACTTTTCATCTAAAAGGTATTATTTATTTCCCTACCAATTGCCACGGAAGTTCAGGGAATGTGTGGAGGATCGGCATAAAGTTTTAACTCAGCTACCGAGCTCTCATTCTGGAGTTTACGCTTTTTGCGGTGTTTTGGGGTGTAAAATGTTTGTTTCTCTGCAACATTCTTAATAGCCTTTGAAATGATTAACTGATCTTACTTTGGACGTGTGTTCTAACTTTTAATTGGCCCGAGTACTGCGCAACACACTGACACACATCCTGGCCCTCACACTTCCATACATGGTAAAAACCATTCTTTTGTCTCAGGGACTTTCAAATCGCATTTTACCACTAATATTTATCGCAAAAATTCTCATTTTGCATTAGAAGAATTTTATCCAACGCTGAGTCGTTTATTACTTGACCTAGGTCAAATATTTTAGATTTCGGCTGTTTTGAAAACTATATATTTGAAATTTTCATTGAAATAATATAATATTTTCTAAACATACTTCACTTAATTAAAAATGGTTTTGAAAAGTATCTCTTTTTTATGTACCGAGGACATTATAAATTCGCAAAATATCTTGTTCTTTTATTTCATCTAAGGGAATGTATCATTACAATGTAAGATTTAAATCAATATATTTTCATCAGTATAGGAGAAAAAAACAAAAAGGGGTGCAGCGAAATTCTGCAGTAAAGAACAAGTGTTTTCAGAGATTTCGTTAAATCATATCTGTGTGTTACGTACATAATTAATTTCACATTCAAAGAATTAGTCATTTTTCATCACCGACAAGAGTTTGGAGTATTAAACACTGCGGAATATGTTTTCAGTGGAAGTAGGCTGAGCAAACATTCATTCAACATTAATTTAGCATTTTCATTTGTCAAGTTTCAATAGTCAAGTCTACATGCCTTTAACAATTTCGACGTAGATTTGGGGTAGAAATAAAAAAAGTAATCCATGTTTCTTTTCGTATTTCAAGCTTTAAAAAATTGTATGAATGTTTCAGAAAATGAAAAAAAAATATTTAGAATCTAGTACTCATAAAATAAAGTTTGAAAATACTAAAATACTATATTCAATGAATTGAGAAAAGTATTAACTGTAAAATTTATTTATTCAAACACCACTTTCAAAGTTGAAAGTATCAATTCATGTCACATAGATTTTAAAACGTATTACTGACTGTAGTACATGGAATATTTGTCAGGAAAGTGAAAGAACAACTAAAATTCAAGACTAAAATGTGAACTTGACCCTTGCTGCTATAACTACACAAATTCATCAAGAGCTTCGTCAGGTTCTTTCATTTCAATGGCAACGATGTGATCACCAACGTGGAATTGGATGTTGATCAAATTTGGCGGTAGCTCGGCACTCGAAATTCAGAATTCCCGACTCAATCGCGCGTTCTCTTGAAAGCCAAAATGAAGTTTTAATGCAGATGTTTCTCGTTATTTATTCGTTGGGTAGGAAAAGGACCCGTGTCTCTTGGCCAGATGTTTTCGTCGTTTTTTTAATGGATCGTCGCGTCAGATTACGACCTCCATCACCCACGAAATGGACCGGCTACAAAATAAAGATGGACCTTTATGACGTACTGTTCTTCTCATGTAGGGCTTCTCTCGTCCTCTGAGGAGATATATTACTTCCATCTGAAAACATCGCACTTCGGAGATAACCACTAGAGCCCGTAAATGTAACACTACTCGCGTTCTGCTGATTTATTGTTCTTTAGGAAACGCCATCAAGAAGATTTTAGGGCACCAGAATCAAGCTAGTTCTAGACACGCTGCTATAAAAGAGGACCGGTATTAAATACTCTTTCATTTCAACAGCACTCCCACGAACAAGAAAGGATTTTATTATTCATACCTCCCAGGAGGCGCTATAAGCCATGTACCTATAAAATTTGAGGTCAAAAAAAGACACTAAGGCAAAGCACGCTTAAAGCAACCATTTTGAAAAAATCATCATTTGTTTCTAACATTTCGAAACATTATTTACACAATAAATATTGTTTTTGTTATAACATTACTGAAAATAAAATATTGTGGCATTTCTTGGTAGAATAAGTAATCAAATCTAAAATGCATTTTTTTGGTAACCTTCAACGATTTCTATCATAATATCAGTATGTAGGCAATGAACTTTGATACATTGATGCAGTACGTGCGCACTCTAAGGCATAGAAAGGAAATTGCCCTCAAACTCCTAGCGCCCTTTTGTGACAAATTTAAATAATAAAATATCCCCCAGATGCAAAGTTTCTTCACAAAATATCCTAATAGGATATGATATATGGATAAGTGAATTTCAATTTATATTTCACAGTTACAGGATATGCCTTGATAATAAGTCAGTGGTCAGTCAAAATTAGTATTAACAAAGAACATAAACGACCATGTTTCTGAGTCTGTTTTGTTCGTGAGTTTATCTTTGAAGATGAATTTAAATCATTAGTATAATCACACGTCATACATATCACATTCATAAAACGATACCAACTCTGTATTCAGTCTTCTTTTCTATTCTAAAGAAATTTCTCACGTCTCAGTTCTTTGATGGATTATTTCGTATTTCCGAGTGCATCAACAGATGTGGTCGTTGATTGATTGATTGATTGATTGATTGTTAGTGATTATGGGCGCGTCCACTACTACGGTCATTGATCCCCTAAGTGTAGTGTGCGTTTTTCTCGAAAGGTGGCGGTGATCTTCCCCGGCTGGATGGCCAGATCCGGCGCCGACCTACCTTCGGCTAACAGGATTTCCCTCAACCAGGCATCTCCCACCAGTGGACACCGCTCCAGCCGGGACAAGATGTAAGTCCCCGACCGGTCTCCCGGCATGTGTGGTAGTGTAGTGCATGTTAGTGTAAGTGCGTGGGTAAGGAGACAGGAAAGGACAAGGAAGAGGAAAGAAAGATCGCGAGTGATCCGGGATCCGTTGGTTAGGGTACTGCTCCGACATTCATGTGATGTTGAGAAAAGAAACCACGAAAAACTACTGATAGGAGTAGTCGGCCGCTAGAATTCCCCAGCCATTGGCTGAATTTGATCTAGCTATCTAGCTCATGTCAAATATCCTGCCACCGTCAGGACTCAAACTCTAGAACCTCCCAGTCAGGGACATTGGTTGATGCCCTGAGACACCTCATTCTTTACCGCCCTTCTATAAATTGTTTCACATATACAATGTTACATTCATTCTCTTGGCGCAAACCTTGTTCGCTGTAATATCGAGAAAAATCGGCGGGAAAACTACACAAATTGATGAATAACTTTCACCTAAAGCGCATCCTAGACACGACGTACGTTGATTCCAAAGAAAGTGCCAACCCATTTCACGCGACCCAAGGGCGTTATGCCCCATTGAGGCGGCCTTAGAGGGACCGTGAGCAACGAGCAAGGGAAGCACGTTGAAGGCACGCACTTCTGGGGCGCTAATTAAAAGCAGACGAGGCGCCCCTAGGAGCGCGGAGTGTTGCCGGCGGAGATAAGCCACTGAAAAGCGCACAACTCGAGGAAACCCAGTAGGGCAAGAACGCGTCTGCAAACAACGCCCGCGCCACAAGGGTTGGAAAATTGTTCGGTAACCGCTGAAAAATTGACCGGCGAGGACCCGTTTCTGCGACTAAAGCCTTCCTTGTCGTTTGGAGAAGGACAAAAAGAAAAAACACTGTCCGATATGGCAGAGTATTTTCAGTAAAAACATTTGTGGAAGATTCGAGGGAAGTGAAAAAAGAAAGAAAGAAAGAAAGAAAGAGATGAGAAAATGAATATGGAGGAAACGTTCCGATGAATCACGGCTCATGTTTCCGCAACAACAATTCGAGTAGGGTACGCAATTATTTGAGGATCAAAATTTTGTAGTGAAATTGCGCGTCAGTTTAATAAAAGATTGTTAGAGGTAATGATATACGAGTAATGAAACTCAAGAGGTAGATAACGCAAACATTATTTAATATAATAACCAGTGAATCACACACGTGTGTTACACGATGCATACAGCACTGAATAACCGTTAAGACTAAGACTATATAAAGCAAAGAGCTTCCTGCTCATACAAATTGGCAGAACTGAGCAACTACTGCTTGAACCAAAAAACTCGTACACAGTTCACGAATATGAAATTCCTAACAAAGATAGTGGTTCTAGCGGGACACACAAGTTGTCACAACAGCCCCACGGTACCTATTAAAGTGAATTTTAAAGAAGACCCACAGCGAGGAATTACTTCAACAGAGAAATGATAGGAAAGTAATGAGGGGATGTAATGATGAGCAAGGAACTAATTGTGATTATGTGCAATTCGTTACATGACTTATGGCATTTAGTAAAAAAAGTCGGAATAAACACATTTAATATATATCTTGTATATACACACATGCCATGTATATCATTAAAACGTCACTATTTTTATTATTTGATGAATATATGAATATAAAACCGAGGCCGAATGAAATCAATAAAACACAACATTTCAGAGGTTTCAATAAAAATTTCAACAAATAATCAATTCTACCACATCGGTAAATGCTGCAATGATAAAGAAATTTGAAGAAAAAATTCAGCTGTTTTCCAGAAAATGTCACAGTAGCTTCATGTAAAGTAATCACCCCCTGAAAAATTATAAGTCACAAATTAAGCTTACTCCTGACGTGTTTATGAGGTTTCAGCTCAAGAACATCTTATCTGACAGATTTACGAATGGACAGATCCATCCGTCCATCCATCCAGGCATCCCGATTTTCGGGTACAAAATTATGCATCTCCTCGTCATATTCACTAAACTTCAACATCCTTGGAGAACAACCAATACAATTTAATGACGATGTATCTGCATATTTACAACTCAAAAGAGTATTAAACACGGATTTTATGACAGAAGATGCGAGATCACATGTTGAGGTCAGTCCAATATTTTAGAAACAAATAACGTAAGAAATTTTACTTTAGTAAAAGGTAGCGACCTGCAGCTGAAAAAATGCTGCTAAACAAAACTACACATAATGGTTTTACAAGAGATACAACTCACATTGTTCAAGAACAATAATTATAATTCTCTCCAAATATTTCAACAAAAACATTTTCATGAATACTGTAACAGTGTGTGTGTGTGTGTGTGTGTGTGTGTGTGTGTGTGTGCATCTAGCATATCAAAAAAGTTGCTGTTTCATAACGTAACAAATGAATAGCAAATGTTTATTATCGGACGGCCACTCGATGGAGCCTTGCCGTCGCATGGCTCCCCATGTAACATAAGAAATGATGTACTACCTATGAATATTCAGTCAGTAAGCGCAGTATTGTTTTTGTTTTTGGACTTTTCCCGAGATTCTGAGTACGTAACGAAAATATAGGCACCACTCACATTGACGGAAGCTGCGTAGTTTTCTTTCAACTTCTGCGCGCTTTGGAAATTCGTAATATAGATAAAATAGAGAATGAATAAAATTTAAAAACTTGATATTTTAGTAGTGAAATTCAGAAACTTGTACTAGTGTTCAGTGCATCAACTAATGTCATTATAGCGCCTCTGACCTGGAGGTCCTAAGTTCGAATCCAAACGACGGCAGGATTTTCGGCACTAGCTAGGTCGAATTCAGTCGTTGTCTGGAGGAGAATTTTAGCGGCCGACTGCTCTGACCGGTAGTTTTCCGTGGTTTCTCCGATCAACACCAGGCGAATGCCAGAGCAGTACCCTAACAAACGGGCCACGGACCGCGCGCGATCTTTCCTTCCTCTTCCTTGTCCTACCCTCTTCCCTTACACACACACACACACACACACACACACTAACATGCACTACTCTACCACATATTCCGGGATACCGGTCGGAGCGTAGAGCTTGTCCCGGCTGGGACGGTGCCCCGCTGGTGGGAGAGTCCTGGTTAGGGGGAAACCCCACTAGCCGTCGGTAGGTTGGCGCCGGATCTCGCCATCCAGCGGGGGAAGACCACCGTCATCTCTTGAGGGGGGAAAACACGCACTACACGCACGGGACTAATGACCTAAACTGTTTACGCGCCTTAATCACTAACCAACCAGAAACCAGAAACATGTACTACCCACAGTACCAGTAGTAAAACGTCATAGAGAATGGAGATGCCTCTGAAGCAGTCAGAAGCCCAACCCTGTGGCGGCGATAGGGGCAGCAGTAGCACTACGCCAACGAGAGGAAATGAACGCACGCGATAAACGGACCGATTTAACACGCCGAGCGCACAAAAAGGCGCTTTTTCATCCCCCTCCCCTCAAACTGGATTCGCTCTGTTTTTAATTCAATTCTTTCTTTGAGAGAACTGTATCGCTACGCTGCGGGTCCGAGAGCGCGGAATAAATACAGCATACATTACGTCCAGTTGTTTGCGTGCGAGCCGATGCTCGTGCGCGCGTGCGGACGTGCGTGTGAGTGCATATGCGGGCGGGCGCGCACGCGCGCACGGGCGAGCGCGTTTACAGGCTGCAATAGCTTCTTACGGATAAAGCCAAATGCGCGTGTAATTGTGTCGTTGTGGGGTCGTTCCTGCGCTACTCGGAAAGAGATGGTTTTGATGAGGACGGTAGAAACGACGCGTTATCGTGGAAAAGTAGCCTAGTTGCTTCTGTGGAGTACAACTTTCTTTACGTATGCGTGATAGGTGATGTTGTATTTTGTGAATTAGATACCATGCTTTGCGCAATCTCTAAAATGTTGGATGAATTAATTTACTTGTCAATTCTCATACATTTTTTTAGAATACCTTGATATCAAAATCCTATGATATACAAATCTGTGTTGAATCTTGACGATGTAAGAGTTAGTAGTCGAATATGACCACTTTTGGTTGCTGATGTATTAGTTGGCAATGTGTAGAGATTCAATGTTTTCTTCACGAACATTCTCTTCACAAAAGTAACTCTTGAGTAGTAGATTACAGGACTAATAAGTAGCCTTCTGTGTAGCAAGTAATTACAATCAGTCGATAACATTGTTTCTTGCACACTTTCACCAAAACCGCTTCCTCAATTGATTGATTAATTTTTTCATGTTTCCGGGCGCGTCAACTGCTTTGTTCATTAGTCCCGTTAGTGTAGTGTATTATTTTTTCTCGGGAGATGGCGGTGATCATCTCCCACTGGATGGCGAGTTCCGACATCGATCTACCGACGTCTAGTGGGGTACCCCCTAACCAGGACTCTCCCACCAGCGGGACACAGCCCCAGCCGGGTCAACCTCTAAGCTCCCGACTGGTCTCCCGCAAGTGTAGTGCATGTTAGTGTAAGGGGGCTGTATGTGGTAGTGTAAGTGTGTGTGTGTGTGTGTGTGTGTAAGGGGGGAGAGGATAGGACAAGGAATAGGACAGATCGCGCGCGGTCCGTGGCCCGTTTGGTAGGGTACTGCTCCAGCATTCGCCTGGTGTTGATCGGAGAAACCACGGAAAACTTCCGATCAGAGCAGCCGGCCGCTAGAATTCTCCTGCAGACAGCGACTGAATTCGGCCTAGCTGAAAAGCTAGTGTCGAAAATTCTGCCGCCGTCAGGACTCGAACCTAGGACCTCCCGGTCAGAGGCGCTGTAGTGACATCAGATAATGCACTGAGTTACCGCTCCCGGTCCCTTCATCAATGTAAACATCTTTAGAAAACATCATTCATTACCATTTTACAGTAAATGTGATCCATTTGAAGAACGATTCTTTCAATAATTATGCAACATTTGCAATCCTTCACTATTCACTTGTTATCGTCCACTATTCATCTGAGTATGTCATCATCGTCTTCCAGCTTCTAAATGTTATATCGCGATACCTTTAAGCTCCATATTTTTTGTAAATAGTTTATTTACAGCAGTTCTTTTTTTCAAATATATACTACGATCTTCATAATCGTTCTATCGAGTCATCTTATTCGCTTTACATGTCCGCCATCTTCTTTCTGGATTTTTGGTCATATAGGAAACTTTATTTTACTTTCGTGTAGAATTTCTGAACTATGAATTATTTTTTATATAATTTCATTGGATTAAAAATACATGGCTACCATTTGAATAGTAAAATATTACTCCTGGTAGGTTTTCGAGCTATATACAATGTACTACATTCCCAACGTCGATGCATTAATTTTATTTTCTACATTTGATAAACTTGTATGTATTCTCAACACAGCAAATATTACATCAACATATTTGGACAAAATTTATTTAAATTCTGGTTTACAAACATTTGCATTCACCAGGTTCATTTTCAATTTTTTTCTTCAATGATGAACAAAGTGTCATTCCAAGAACGGCGTCTCTACATTCAGTCATTTTTTAATCTTTTAGGCCAACCAAGTGTTTTTATTGATTAACATTTTCATTTTCATATCACTGATATCTTCGTCAGTCCGCTATTCCAATCATAAACCAAGATCTAATTCGTTTTTTATTAATTCACGTGATATGAGTGTACATACGACTTATTACGTCTTTTACATCCAGAAATAATCATCATATAATTGTAAATAATTGTAAGTAATATTTCCCCGAAGTAAACAATTGCACTCGGAAGCAGAAGCAACAGATATTACTCCTCAAACAGAGGATTCTAAAAGTCACGGCTTGATGTGAAATTTCCGGAAATATGAACAAGACAATTTATCAAACATTAATATTTCTGAGAGGTACTACCGTATGTATGGTGATTAAACATTTACAAAAAAATTAAAATATTGTAATCAACACTACTTCGCAAAACATCTTCAGTTTCAATTATATCTCAGTAAACCACATGAATAATTCTTGGCTATTCATCAAGGATTTTTTTAAACTTTATTTCCAGACTATATAAATCTTCAAAGAATTTTAACTGCACTGCGACATGGAATTTAGTACACTTCTGACGTTATTGTTAATTCCTACAAAACTGAAAACTAAATAAAATTCCTCATTTTAAAATAATGTCACGTTTTTGTAATGGTAATTTCGGTTGCAGATGCATTTGGAAGCAGGAGCAGCGTCTCATTTTATCACAATGAGTTTACGACTAACCGTTGCTAAGCAACTTTAATTAATCGAATTTCAAGACTCTTTCAAATGTTTTCTTCGTCTCTCCGCAAAAAAAAATTAGCCCACCGAGTTCTCTTCGGCACAAACTCGTAAAGAACAACGTCAAGTTCTCTTTAGGTGTGCTTTGAAATTTGTTTTCTAATATTCTTTCTGGAAAATCATTTTGTATGCTAAATTCCGGAGAAGCTCTCTTTCCTCTCACAAGTCCGTGCCCCAATTTTCCTCTGGCCCGAGTCACTTCTGCTCTTCCTCTTCTTCCCACCGAGCCCATCCCCTTTCCCGTGCCTTTGCTCTCGGCGTCTGTGGGGGTGGGAGTGAAAGAAGACATCGAAATGGAGCGCTACACCTCGAGACGTCGCTTCGTCGAGATGAACAAGATCTTCTCACAGAAAGGCGCATGCAACTCAGCAGTTACACGAACTTGTGAGAAAGCGTCTGGCTCAAGCAACGCAATAGTTTGGCAAGACGTATTTCTATGGTTGCTACTAAAAAGGAATAGTTCGTTTTCTGAAAGAGTCTCAAAGTTTTAAACGTTTTTTTTTTTTTTTTCGAAGATGCAAATGAAAGAATATCATCTGCTTTGAAATGCCTTTGAAGAATGAACTTGACGATTGTGTTAAAATATGTTTCGTTTAGTTATCTGCTCGTAAATATGGTCATTAATTCCATGAAAAATCGTTATCACTATTTTAATTGCACCGTGTCATTAAAAGTCCATAACTACCCATCAGAATTGAGAAAAAAGATCAAAAGCATTTAATTCACTATAACACAGATGTGGCCAAGGTATTTCCAGTCGGTCATGAAACATGAACAAAAATGAACATCACAGATCGTGTACCTACATAAACAATGAATGAAAAACAATAGAAACTGGTGAAGTAAACGTTGGTTTGATACTAGCTGACTAATAGAACAACATAACTATTTAATGTGAATAAATTGTTTAATCTGTACTTGTAAAACGTTTGGTCTTAGCATATTATAAATGTAAAAAACTATAAACTTCACTTGTGTTTACCCCAAAAAGTACTTCATCAAAACTGAGTCAGAAGGAACTCTTTTTTTTTAATTTCCAATATTTATATATGTATTCTCTCTCACAACTGTCTTTACTTTTCGTGTGAAGTGATGTTTTCATGGCTTTATCAGCTTCCATTATTTTATCCGGAATTTGTTCAATATCGTCCATTTGATAATATTGCTCTATCTTCTAAGTCACAATGGAGATCATAAATACACAATGCAAGGCCCATGATAATGTCTTTTTCAGAAGCAATACAACGTCATCAAATGTGTGCCTCGAATGGCAAAGATGTGCCTGAATATCTCAAGTTTTTCAGTTGATTTGAAGATTTAAGTAAGTAAACAAAGTTAATACCAAAATTAAAATACAGAATCCGTTTTTTCTTCCTCAGTGAAGGGAACTACAATAAAGATTCACTAATAAATACAATTGTTGCAATTGATTAATTTTCATATAATGGTGTTCAAAATATGCATTTATATAGTTTATGAGCCTGTATTTATACACTTAATTTCTCAATGATATACAACAAGAAGCTTTACCAATATATTCAGAACTCATATTCAGAACAGAACTCATATTCAGAACAGAATAAATGTAACTTCATTTTCTGTGCACGTCTTCTAGAATTCAGTGGGAAATACAATTATTCAAATTATCGTTTCCATGTTGTCGCGGCAGGAAGTAATAAGAGCCAAAATTTATTGCTTATTTATCCTTGAAAATAGATTTTTTTACATGGGAGTTCTTTTTCTCCTTTCAAAATTCAAAATTTATTGCTTATTTATTTTTTTTGGGTTTTTTTTCCCTTTCAAAATTCAAAATTTAAGTAGTATATGACTTAGTGTAGGGATCACAGAATTTTGAAAATATGCACACAATTCACTTTTCCCCATAGCACGTCATACGCAGTTTTTAACTATTTTTTTGACGTAAAATAAATAAATAAATAAATAAACTCCATCAACCAGCAATGTACACATACAATTGAGCTTTGTGAACGTTAATATTTTCATCCTTACAAACTCTCCCAATCACGTTGTTCTTTTTGTGAATGAGTAAATCTTATTTTTAATGAGCTATGATGCGGAAAACAAACGAAACTCCTAGATTTTTCT
Source organism: Teleogryllus oceanicus (assembly GCA_964035755.1). Taxonomy (NCBI): domain Eukaryota; kingdom Metazoa; phylum Arthropoda; class Insecta; order Orthoptera; family Gryllidae; genus Teleogryllus; species Teleogryllus oceanicus. The sequence goes on along the minus strand of CAXIVR010000012.1, from coordinate 17,183,874 downwards.
TGTCCTTATCTGATTCTTCTCGTCACGATGTCTTACAAACTTTCACTCCCAACTTAGATCTTTCTCAACATTATAAATACTTCTTGAGATTTTTTCTCATGAAATAAGAAGTAAAGATAATTAAACTGATTTTGAATTCCTTGAAGTTCTTTCATTGTTATCTACAAATAAGACATGTTCTATGGCTGATTTTATTAAGGTTCATTACAGAAAATAATTATTCACATATTTATATTGAATCAGACACGGAGAAGCACTAACTAATGATGCAACATTTACGGATCCCCGCGTGGGTGTAGTCTACTTTTGTTGTAACTATCCTTGCCGGTACTCTCATGGAAACTTCCCTGGATGGCGCTATCCCTGTCTTTTACTTATTCCCCCACCTGTCTCCGGAAACGAGCTACGTCAGCATAGTGACGTCACCGTGGTGACGTTCGAGCTCTCAATTGGATGACATTGTAACATCTGATTTACGTCCAGTCCCACTACAAATAAATCCAAGTACAGTTTCAAAACATTGTTCTTTGCCTTATACCCGATTCTCGCCTTCATTTTCGCAGGCTAGCCCATCTACTTGAACCCATGTTTTCAAACCTCAAAATCGTTATAAATAAAATTATTAATTAGAAATATTTCTGATTTGCAATACACTTAACAAAATGTTTTCCAAACTTTCGAGCACCCATACAACGAACGGCAATTTGCCACGTAATCGTAATAGAAATATTTAGCGAAAAAATGTAAAAGACTTCCAAAAAGTAGACTATTTTATTATCCGAAACATCTTACTCAGTGCAAATAAATTAATTCGTCTACGAAAAATATATTTATATTGAATGTTCTTACCAACGGAACACACACTGCAGAATTTTCGTTAATCTTTCAATGTAAATATTATTTCTTTTACGACCCGATATTTTTTTGTTTTTATTATTGGTTGCGTTTTCTATTTCTTAATTATTTCAATGATTTTCTCTTCTTGCACATAATTTCTTTAAAAAAACATTCTGCTCGCAGTAATTACTCAGTAGAGGAGAGTAAATCTTACACACACACTAATATAAGCATTTCTCCCTCCAGTTTGATATAATTCAAGAACGTACGCAGCTTTCTAATGTACGTCAGATATTAGTCTAACCACCATTTATTATCATGGCAGTGGGGATTCCGTCAAGCTCGGATGTTCAAGACGTCTATTCTACTATCCATCATACTCCTCTTCTCTTCTCGGCTTTCTCTGCGCCGCGAATCCAGAATTTTAAAGGTTTTCCGCCTGGGAGCCGCACAGGCCAACTGCCCCTCCGCCACCTCGCGGCGAACCAGTGCCCTTCGCCCTGGAGCGGTGGAGCTTCCTCTGGGCGCCGCAACGCGCCGCCACAGGACGCGCCGAAGCTTTGTCACGGTTTATTTATTTATTTATTTATTTTACGTCAAAAAAATAGTTAAAAACTGCGTATGACGTGCTATGGGGAAAAGTGAATTGTGTGCACATTTTCAAAATTCTGTGATCCCTACACTAAGTCATATACTACTTAAATTTTGAATTTTGAAAGGGAGAAAAAAAAACTCCCATGTAGTAAAATCTATTTTCAAGGATAAATAAGCAATAAATTTTGAATTTTGAAATTCAAAATTGGTGGTGGCGTGTTTCAATTCACGATGGAGGCGTGTTTACGAAACAATAACGAACGCATGAACACAGGCAGTGTCAAGCAATAAACCTGTTTCTCCTAGATTAAACTAATATCCCAATTATTGTAAATTTTATTTTAAATATTAACAAAAAAATTAATTTTATACTGTTCTTATTTTATGCAAACATTTTTTGTTCGTTTCTTTATGTCTTCTTATTCATTATGTAATTTATTATTTCTTTATTTTCACAATTGTAATGTTTTTTTAAAATTTATTTTATCATTGTGTTTTAATGCCAATAAAATTATACTATAATAATTTGTCCACGGTGGAGACGTGTTTTGAAAAGTCACGAACGCATGGATACAAGCGGCCTCAAGCAATTAGCCCGCTTCTCCCAGACGAAAGGTTAGTTCATGCTTAAGAACTGACTAAAAAAAACATAACATTTACTGTATATATTTAATTTACAAAACTATATTTGACAAATTGAAAAAGAATGAAAAAGAGGTTTATAAAGAATACAAATTGTTGTTTAGTTATTTTTCTATATTAATTTAATGTTCACATTTTAATGTTTACGGTATCTATTTGGACAATAAAGTCGTACTTCTATCCTTCAACTAAAGTACTGCACTGCATAAATCCTAATTAGAAGTCATTAATGTTCTTTCGTAAGAAGTATTTTGACAGACATTTGATAATTATTTACAGTTCAAATGACGTTAAAAAAAGAACAATTCCATCTTTACATAATATGCGAAGGAATGATGATGGTTTTGTACGATTTACAAGCCACAATCGACGCAAAACCCCGAAAGTTTGCTACTGATGGATAGGGAATGAGCCCAGGGCGCAGGAAACAAACTTGCGTCGAAAAATTTTGAATTTCGCATATACATTAGAGTCACAATAATCCGAGGAAGTAGGGGCTGATGGTACCTAAAATGGTACAAAAAACTTGTATTACAGGGGGAGAAGAAAAATATATAATCGAATTTTCAACTTCAACACTGCAGCGCCTCTGACCGGGAGGTCCTAGATTCGAATCCTGATTCCTGATGGCGACAGAATTTTCGACACTAGCTTTCCAGCTAAGGCGATTTCAGTCGCTGTCTGGAGGAGAATTCTACTCTGATTGGTAGTTTTCCGTGGTTTCTCCGATCCACACCAGGCGAATGCCGGAGCAGTACCCTACCAAACGGGCCACGGACCGCGCGCGATCTGTCCTTCCTCTTCCTTGTCCTATCCTCTCCCCTTACACACACACTTACACTAACATGCACTACACTACCACATATCCCGGGAGACCGGTCGGGAGCTTACATATTGTCCCGGCTGGGGCGGTTCCCCGGAGGTGGGAGAGTCCTGTATAGGGGGAAACCCCGCTAGTCGACGGGAGGTCGGCGCTGGATCTCGGCATCCAGCGGGGGAATATCACCACCATCTCCCGAGGAAAAAACATGCACTACACCTACGGGACTAGTGTCCTAAGCTGATGACGCGCCCGGAACCACTAACAACCAACCAACCAACCAAATTCAACTTCAATGTAAAACGAAGACAAATTTATCGTGCAGATAATATTAAAATGGCATATATATATATATATATATATATATATATATATATATATATGTGTGTGTGTGTGTGTGTGTGTGTGTGTGTGTGCGCGCGCGCACACACACAAACTGATGACAACAATGTAGCAGACAGACTGACACTGGCACGAACCGCTGCACAACGAGCTTTCGATGCATTGTTGCCAACCCTTCAAGAGCCAGCTTTTGATTATCGCCGCTTGTTTGCTTGTTTAGTGAGTTGGCGCGCGTCAGGCCGTCTCGGATTGCATGGAATCTCGGATTAGCGAGGTTCGGATTACTGCGACTCCACTTATTGGTGAAAGGAAAACAGCTGACGCACGTGCAACTGCAACATAGGTTGCCATCAAACGTATCTCGGTGGCGTTGCGACCTTGACCCTTAATAGTAGTTTGTGCAACTAGTTTATAATGTAAAGCTTTACTGCACGAGTGCAAGTACTGAAGACGAGCGACGTTAGAAGGGTTTTCAAATTTGTATGAATTTGAACGAATTTGAAATTTGTACGAAGCAACATTATAAACGAGTTGCATACACTGTTTTTTTTTTTTGTAAAATAGCATTATAAATTCATAAGAGAATTAAACTTAACTTTGCGAAACACTTTTCCTGTGGTATGTCAGATATTTGATATATGTGCGAGAATGCGATGGTCAGCGGTTCCGTTTACTTCTACCTCCCCCCGATTCTCTCGCTAGGATTGGCTGAATGTGCGATGACGCAATCACTCGAGCCTAAAATCTAATACGTCATCATTTGTGCCGTAAAATACCCAATTATGAACGATTTCTTGCAACCGAAAAGCACGTTTATAATGCTGGAATACAAAAAATATAAACTAGCGTACCCGTGCGAGAACTCTCGCATGTTAAACCCCACCCTCTTCACTATTTTTCCATTTCCATGTTAAGCCTGTAACATATCTTTTTTTCAAGACCCACTTATCCTCCGTCACTTAATCTACATGTCTCCGTGTAATTTATGATTCAATACACCCTTGTTCATACAAACTATTCTTATTTAACGGTTTTCCTGAGCAGAGAGGTACACCTTGTTTTCGAATCGCGAATATCAAGTTATTAGTTTCATTTCACATGCAGTTGCAGATTCTACAGGCTCTGAACAGGTGGGATAGAATCTAGAAGCATCGAGCAACCAAAATGTAATGGAATGTTCAAGGTCATCCTATAGTAGTTATTTAACGATATAGATGCAAAAATACGGTCGAGTGTTGCGAGTTGCTTTTGACATGAATATTTAGATGCGTTTTCTTAAACAAATCCTTCATATATTTAAAGTTAAATTGCAATTCGTCACGTCTCCCTAATATTCTCTTTCTTTAGAGACATAGTTTCTAAATATTTGTTGCGTGTGAGAGTCGCAAAGTGTGTGTACTACTGAAATAATATAGGAGGCGATGTTCTCGGTATTCTGAGTGACGCCGCATCGAAGGCTGTGTTGCTCACGTTTCGACCATCTTGTTGTGGACTTCCTCAGGGCTGGTTAACCAGGGCCGATCTGGACCAGCCCTGAGGAAGACCACGACAAGATGATAGAAACGTCGGCAACACAGCCTTCGACGCGGCGACACTCGGACAGCCAAGATCATTTTCATGACTCTGACCGCGGAAGCCTACGACTTCACCCTTAAAAACAAGTTTTCGTTTGGTTTGGTTTGGTTTCTTCGTGTTTCCGGGAGCGTCAACAGCTTTGGTCATTATGCTTTGGTCCCGTGAGTGTAGTGTATGTTGTTGTTTTCTCGGGAGATAGCGGTGATCTTTCCCCGCTGAATGGCGAGATCCGGCGCCGACCTACCGTCAGCTAATGGTGTTTTCCCCTAACCAGGACTCTCCCACCAGCGGGGCACCGCCCCAGCCGGGACAAGCTCTAAGCTCCCGACAGGTCTCCCGGAATATGTGGTAGTGTAGTGCATGTTAGTGTAAGTGTAAAGGATAGGACAAGGAAGAGGAAAGACAGATCGCGCGCAGTCCGTGGCCCGTTTGTTAGGGTACTGCTCCGTCATTCACCTGGTGTTGATCGGAGAAACCACGGAAAACTACCGATCAGAGCAACCGGCCGCTAGAATTCTCCTCCAGACAGCGACAGAATCCGACGTAGCTGAAGGGCTAGTGTCGAAAATCCTGCCGCCGTCAGGACTCGAATCTAGGATCTCCCGGTCAGAGGCGCTGCAGTGACATCAGTTGATGCACTGAGCTACCGCTCCCGGTCCCAGTTTTCGTGATCCTATTGCCAAAGGGGTTATGTTTCTGTGGTCGTAATTTACAAGATACAATATTTTGTGGATATTAAATTATACTTTTGGAGGGTACACTCACTCCGTATCGTAGGTTACCAGAAACATTCGATGTTTGGCTCCAGTATGAACCTATTTTTACTCTTGAAAATGATTTAAAATGCGGGGAAAATTTGACGGGGGTAATTTTTATAAGAAATTCCATGTAAATTTATATTGATTTAAATTATTTATTTGCATACATTAATTGATTTGTATACATCAATGTACATTTTCTATACATTAAATGTTAGTTATTGTACTAAAATGCATCTATTGCTAATAGAAAACTATCAATGTCTAATGAGAAGAATTAGACTTAGGACGGTTATGTAGTATGTAGGAGCAACTCATGAATATGTAACTTAGGAACCTTTGTTTGAGGTTGGCGACATTTTCGTTCAAGAAGGCAATAAAAAAACCGTGATGGAAATAGGTTGCCTTCTTTGATTGGTTTTGATGCTATTACCTACTGACACATTTTTTGCCTCATGGAGTAAGAGAAAATGTATATTATTTGGAATTAAACACCGCGAAGATCACGCTCTCTGATTCCGGCAGGAAAATCAGTAACAGAAACAGCAAATATTAGTACCGATGACAGGAACAATTGCTGAACAAGAGGAAGAAAGCTGAAGCAAGTAAAGCGTGATATGCCGTCTACTCAACGAAGCAAATTGCGACAACTGTGTTTAAATAGTATGTATCTTTTGCACGATATCACAAGTGCAAAGCGAGAGAAAGGAAATATGGTTTTGGAAGGATCGTTCAAGAATATAGTAATTTGTTACAAATGCAGGCATAAATGTGAATAATTTTGAACAAGGGACCAACTGAGGTGGAGCGGAGTCTAAAACAATCAAATTTCGACTGAGATTATTCATTTTTTTAACTTACATCTTAATGAAGCAATTTCAGTAATGTAATAAAGGTAGTACAAAAACTTACAAAAAATGTATTATGGCGTCAAAAGTATTCGGAAATTATGCGCTGAGCGAGACTCAGTGATGTTTCATGTTAACAGCGAAAGCCGAATTCTCGTCAACAACTTAACCATTCGTAGAGAAGTGTCAACTACGTCCTAAGAGTATTAGGTTATAGTTTAATAACCCATTTCGCTCGAGAACTATTATTTCTAAAGCTTTTATGAAGGAAATTAATTTTTAAAATTTATTATAAATTATGACTGGATAAATTGACAAATGATTAGCTGTTGTGGTTATTATACATAATTACTGGCAATTATACATAATAGCTGATTAATCACTATTGCCAAAACACATGTACGTTTTAAGAGTTGACGTAATACGCAAATTACATGACATGTGCCTACTCATTGTAATTCAAACGTTCAAAACGAATTTATTGACAGTCTCTTGGAATAAAACAAAACCGGAACATCATTAGCAGTTGAATACCCATTAGCATTTACATTTCAAACTCATCGAAAGTTTTGCAGCGAAAGAAAAGCGAGAGGGGGAAGTCAGTGAATGATTGTGCGTATTTTACAAATCTGATGATATTACATTACCAAAATCTATGGTACACTGTCAGAAATTTCCGGATTACTTTAATGAACATTATATTGTATACATCTATATTAGGATGCACGAGTCAAAGTTTTTTTGTCTTATCTGGAAGGAGTGAATCAATGGCCTTGATGGAATGGTGATTATATTGAATATACGATATGAATGATGAGAGGCGTGGGAAATGGGAGAACCAATATATTAAATCTACATTGGTTTTTAACTTATTCTTTAACTTTAATGTAAATACAAAATACATTAAGCTTAATATGTTACAAATACATTACGCTATTTTTAATGTACAAGGTTACATTGTGTTTCGTGTATAATACATTAAACTACATTATATTTAAAGAGATTTCTGGCAGAGTAGTGGAGAAGGAAAGGAAGACGCGAGCAACCGTCAGCCAAGAGTTCGTCGCAGGCAGCGTCGTCGGCGTCTAAACACTTGCACAAACACGTGGCGCACGCGATGTGCGCGGCGGGCTTCTCGCAGTGATGAGTCGAGCGGTTACGTCACACGCGGCCTGCACGCAACGTCTTCGGTGGACTAATGCGGAGAACCGAGCTGATCTCGCAAACAGCTCTGGCGGCAATGGAGACCTACAATTCCAAGAAGCGCGCGCGCGCCTTTTGTCTCAAAGAGACGGCAACATCACTTCTGCAAATCTCTGCGGCAGCACGCACAGTTAGTAAACTCGAAGAATACTTCCACTCCACCTGCGATCAGAGGACTGGGAGAGGTGGCTCAGGGCATCGACTGAAGTCACTTTAGAGCCTCTCACCGGAAGATCCTAGTTTGAGTCCCGATGGTGGCAGGATTTTGCTGGCCACATATCTAGGTGGAATTCAGTCCTTGGAGAAGAATTCTAGCGACAAGCTGCTCTGATCTGGTTGGGATCAGCCATTTTTATTCTGAACGCCTCAATTTTCAAGGGTGGGCCCGGTTACTGTGCCCCCTCCCACCTTGCGCATGCCTACGATGTCAACGTGCCACCAGAGAGGTGGCTCAAAGCATCAACTGATGTCACTGTAGTGACTCTGTCTGGAAGGTCCTAGGTGGCAGGATTTTCGACACTAGTTTGTCAGCTGAAATCAGAGTTTGTCTGAGAATTCTAGCGGCCGGCTACTCTGATCGGCAGTTTTCCGTGGTTTTTCCTATCAACACTAGGCGAATGCCAGAGCAGTACCCTACCAAACGGGCCACGGACCGCGCGCGACCTTTCCTTGCTCTTCCTTGTTCTATCCTCTCCCCTTACACACACACTTACACGAGCATGCACTACACTACCACACATGCCGCGAGTCCAGTGGGGAGCATAGAGCTTGTCCAGGCTGGGGCGGTGCCCCACTGGTGGGAGATACCTGATTGGGGAAAACTCCGCTAGTCGACGTGGGTCGACGCCGGATCTCGCCATCCAGCGGGGGAAGGTCACCGCCATCTCCCGAGGAAGAACATGCATTACACTTACGGGACTAATGACCTCTGTAGTTGACGCGCACGGAATCACTAGCAATCAATCAATCAACGGTGCCTTCTGTCGTCGGAGAAAAAGCTACTCCGCTCCCGTATCACTGGTCTCTTTGCGCCGACACAAGTGTCAGCCTTTCTCTCTCCACGTCTTCCCCTCTCGCCCCTCATCATTCCCATACGTCGACGCACCCGAGTTTGGCGTTGCATATTCTTAGAGATCCTGCTATTTGCCATTCGGATGGTGTACATGACATTTTAGAACCCCTTTAGCTAGGGCCAAAGGGAGATCACAATATCGACCAACAGCAGCCTTATTGATTATTATTATTATTATTATTATTATTATTATTATTATTATCTCCTTATTTTAAAGAGTCAATAGACCAGTTTTTTTTTTTTTTTTTATCATCAACTATTATTCCCACTATGATTTTCAAAGAGGAATTTTTTATTATTAAAACTTGCTTGGTTCGGTTCACTACTGGCGTCAAAAATACATTGTATTATATTACATATACTCACGTATTAATTTTAATTTTTTTTAATTGTATTTTAATTTGTAAAATGCTGTCAATGCTGCACGGTGACAGTATCATATTAAAATTTAATCCAATTTTATTAGCTGTCATTTCATTAAATTTTGTAATCAATCGTAGGGTTTAATATAAAACCCAAAGTCTATCAACCTGCGAACTCGAGCGTAGGTCATTCTTTGCGACTGGAATGCACCGTTAATATGAATGTTTAATCCATTTATTTTTATATAGAACTTCTATACTATTACAATAAAAGTCATTGCTCACTACAACAATTTGTTTCATTGATTCAGCGCAAAATGAAAATTTTCGTACGTTCTTGGTGAAAGACAAGTTATCGTTTTTATGTGGAAACTATTCCCCAGCAAAACAATGTAATTGATGTAAAATCTTTATTAAAGCAGTATCGAAACCCATCATTTACAAAAATGAGACACATACCTTTTTTGACATTCCGTACTATATAACTGAATGTCAAATCGTAATACACGTGGAGAGTGAAGGATTCTTCAAACTCAGTTCCTCGAATAATAATTTTCACTAAAAGAAAATATTATTTTAATTACATTTTTTAAATATAACAAATAATCTAACTGCATTTGAGCTCTGATAATTAGCAAAATAGGCCAGAAAGAGAAAAGAATATTGATGTAGACATTTAATAATACGAACTCTGCTTCTATTTCAATTACTTTAAAAAATTCTTTTAAAAGTAATTTTACCAAAATTATTTATTCTAAATATCAACATTTAAAAACACAATTTTTCTGTGCAACTTTCGAAAATATTCAAAAAGAGCCTTTCTGTAAAATATTTACTTCGGCTCATTAATTTTCAGATCTTTTCAAAATGTCTATCTTGTTCCAAGCTCCTGAGAACGTTTGAAAGTTGATTATTACTATTCATTTTTACTTTATGGTATACGTACGTATACACAGAGTAATATACGTAGTATAGAAAAAGTTATGTTATGCTGCGCGAAAAAACGGTGGATTTTCGGCCCCAAAAAATTCATTGTCCGGTCCTTACAACGAAAAAGTGGATAGATCCAGTTGCTAAATCATGAACAAAATTCCTCTTACTCGTGGTGTAGCAAGAATCCCTGTTTTGTGGGTCCTTGATGCCGAAAAAAACAATTGAAAGCAAAACGTCCGTCCGTCCGTCCGTCCGTCCGTCCGTCCGTCCGTCCGTCCGTCCGTCCGTGTCTGTCTAACCGTCCGTCTGTGAACACTACTAGCGCCTAAACCACATGTACGATATTTTCCAAATTTAAGAAACCCCTGACTATCTGGCTGTATTTGAAGCTTTGAGGTTTTTAAAAACATTCTTTAAAATTTGAGGGTACTTTACATGTTGCCTCCCTTGACATTTTCAATTCTTTTTCTCAAAAACGGCTTCAATTTGTTTTCTTTGCATTTATTGAAATGATAGAGTAAAATACACATATGAATGTGGCATAAGTCCGATTTTTACGGTGAACTCAGAATTTTAGGAAATTGCAAAAATTTAATTTTTTGGCGTCTTCCCACAAATATAAAATTGAAGATAGACATTTTTCCTTTAAATGAAATTGTTTGCCCATAAGTAGTTCTTTCATTAAGCACCTGAACATTTTTTGGAAAATGTTAGCATATTTCGTGCAATATTGCTCGCAATAATTGCAATTTAAAAAAATATCAAAAACAAGGTTTTCTCAAAAACGGCTCCAAATTTTTTCTTTAAATTTGTCGTAGGAATAGTGCTAAATGTACCTCATACGATGACATAAACACCATGTTACTCTATTCATTTGTTTTTTCAAAAATAACAGAAATGTAATTGTTAAGTATAATTCAACTGAATTGGCGAATTTCCTGAAATATTTGAACCAAATTTTCTAAAAAACTATGAAAATTTTTTTCGCCGAAATTCTCCACATTGAAAAAAGAGTTCAATTCTCTCCGATATTCCAAAAGCTTCATTTTGGCCAAGATATTTGGGGCCCAAAAATCAAAATAATGATGAAAAATGTAGGTGTTTTCAATCATAAATAGGATATATTGCAGAAAAACGAAAAGTAAACCATCGTAGCAATTGAAAAAAAATAATATTTTTTATAACAATTTTTCGATAGATTGTAAATATTACGGCAAATGTGATTTGTATGCATTCGCTCGCCTAGAGAATTCGCCAGTGATTTATGAATAAAACGGTTTCCATGACAAGAGATTTGTTATTAAACAATGTGTGTTGATACAGTCTGAACACGAGAGCTATTATCAGTGGAATATTGCAGCAAATATTACGTATAAGTGTGTGTGTGTGTGTGTGTGCGTGTGTGTGTGTGTGTGTGTGGGTATGTGTGTGTGTGTGTGCGTGCGCGCGTGCGTGTATCATAGTACATATTCGTGTTCTGATTTATGTGTCATCGTAGTGTATAACTCACGTAGTGATTTTTTCAAGTGCATTCGTGGAAATCATTTAATACTGAAATTGTGTGCTGTTTGTGGTTCCAAAAATTGTACCCATTACTCCTGTGTATCATATATCAAACCGCTAGTACATAAGAAAGTAAGTAGTTGAGTAGATGAATTGAAATTTCACAGCTATATTTTGCGTTCATCATTTTTGCATCGTTTGTAGTTAGACTACAGTTATTAAGTATTGTTTTCCCTGCTTCAAAGTGTTTGAAGTAATACTTGAAGTAAAGGCGAATTTAAACTTTTGTTTTCAAAACTCGCTTCCAATTTTTAAAATTTTCTTTTTCTCGGACACTTAAAAACGGTCCATTTTTTAACTCTCTAATTTTCGAAATTACATGAGTTATAAATTCAGCGCAAAATATGTTCTTTTGTTGCACCACAGGTTATATTCTGCAACTAGGGAACTGAAAAATTAATAAATTGCTACAAATTATTTTTGATGCTGATAGGAACAAGCCGAAAGAAGAGATGAGGACAAAACAGAAAACCAGACGAAACAGATAAGGAAACTAACTAGTACGAAAAAGTCTATGCCATTCTCCCCACCACTAGTTTAGTCTTTAAAAAAGAAAATGTCTAAAATGTTGGCATTCTTGCTTTGGGACAAAAACCAAACCCAAATGCTTAACCAATACTCGATATGCTAATTAAGTACTTCTAACAACACCATTTAAAGAAGATTTTTTAAAACTTCTAATCATAAATAATTTTTACTAATGGTTTGAAATTTAACAAGTTTGCTAGTCGCGTAGCGACGAAAGGACTAATCTGAGAAGCTTCAAATCACGAGTGGAATTAAGTTTGACTAATTCACCAATAAAAGTCATAAATCGATTAAATAGTATGAACATAATGTTAAAATAGCGAAAAATATTACTTGGTGGTTTGTTTCAGACACTATTTTCATTACTGCAGTGTCCGTCATGGAAGGAAAATATATTTATTTTCTAGAATAGTTGAATGTCATCTACGGCAAATCGATAGCAGAAAGTAGACATGTAAACTTTTCGATTTTAGGCGCCCATGATTGTTTTGTAACTATCTTAGTGTAAAACGCTCTTTGCCGGATTGACACTAATAACTCGTGAGTGGAATAGCCGAAAGAATTTACTATATTTTTTTTCTCGAGAGATGCACATTTTAAATCCAACTCGCACGCACGAACCGTATCAGATGAGCCCCTAAATGTATTAAGGGGCGTGCCCGGACGGCTGTTGTTTGCATATGATCGCCCAGCTAAATTACGCGGGAAAGGTTCTATTACTCGCTGGTTATCGGATATCCTCATCACCGAGTAATCACGATGCTAACTCCACGTTGTGCATCCGGGCGAACCCGATCTTTTAAAACAAACCATCACCAGGAAGCAGGAAGCATGAATAAGAGACCACAAACTAAGTTCCAGTGATTTCCATTTAAAGTTCGTTTGGATTCCCTGGAATATATAAAGGAAATTTGTTACGACAATAACTGAACTACTAAAAATATGTAAGCATCTTTGTAGCAGCTTTCGAATGTATGGGAAATGTTTCCTCGTGGATTCAAAGAGAGGAAATCACTTCATTTTAACTTTGACATCGGAAAATACACTTTCATATTAACATTATGACATAACTCCATTAGAGAAAATTTCAGTAAACTTCGAAGAAAGGGCAACATTAGCGACAAACAGATAATTTTACAAAATGAGCCTTTATAGTCATTTTCAAGCAAAAGGAAATCTTGAAAATATCAGTATTAAAATATTTTGAACTCAGTACAATTATTTGTACATTGAGGAAAATAAGAATCTAGAAATTATAGAACCTCTTAGAGCTGCGATTTATCGTATCAACGATTTTTGGTATCTCCGAGAGGTTGCAATTCATTCATCTTGTAGATCTTTGAACTCTTCAAAACCGAATCCTTCAAAACATTTAAAGCCCTGCGTCATAACAATGACCATTCAAAGAACGTTACAAATCTCTTGGGAACGAACAGAAGTCACGCGAACTTGAAAGCGAAGGGAACCCCTCCATTAGTAACTAAAACTCTTTCAACATCGGGCTCTTACTTTCGATTTCCGGCGGCGTTAAAATTAAAAGCTCCCGGACATGGGCGCCGCTTCCGCTTTCCTCGTCTGCCGCGCGCCGCTCCGCCGCGCCGGCGAGGCACTTTCTTCCTATTCCCGCAAATACCGCGCTCACGCATCCGCGCGCTCCCCGCGTTACACTTCTCCCTGACGCGCGAACACCGCTCCCGCGCCCTGCACCTGCAGCACACCGCCCACGGCCACGCACCACGCCTCGCACCGCGCCCGCCCTCGCCCGCCCCGCTCGCCCTCGCCCTCGCCTCGCCCTCGCCCTCGCCTCGCCCTCGCCCTCGCCCTCGCCCTCGCCCTCGCCCTCGCCCTCGCCCTCGCCCTCGCCCTCGCCCTCGCCCCTCGCCCTCGCCCTCGCCCTCGCCCTCGCCCGCCCTCGCCCTCGCCCTCCGCCTCGCCTCGCCTCGCCCTCGCCCGCCCTCAAGCCTCGCCCTCGCCCTCGCCCTCGCCTCGCCCTCGCCTCGCCCTCGCCTCGCCTCGCCCTCGCCCTCGCCCCTCGCCTCGCCCTCGCCCTCGCCCTCGCCCTCGCCCTCGCCCTCGCCCTCGCCCTCGCCCTCGCCCTCGCCCTCGCCCTCGCCCTCGCCCTCGCCCTCGCCCTCGCCCTTCTCCTTCGCTCTCCCACTCGCCCACACTCGTCCTCGCATAAACACATGAACAAGGACATTTAAAAAATAAATATAAATAAAAATTATTGATTAATTTAAAAGCAGGAATTGTGCTTTTGCCAAACTGCTTCTTCACATGCGAAGTGTCTTCCCCAAAAAGAATCATGTATCTTGTCGCACTGTTTCTGTCACTATCATGCTGCAGTGATGCCGCACCTGAGATTTCCCGTAAATTCTATACTTAACCAGAGATGAGTTTATAACCAAGTTGTCGACTTCGAAAACCCAAAAGGTATAACAAATAAGAGTTATACGAATGGTAGCGTAATTTCTGCAAATACTAGATATCACGTAGCTCTTTTGGCAACTTGCAAAAAATTTGGCGACTGCGTAATTTACGTTTTGCTTCATTATTTCCGCTTGCTTCTCAAAATATATTTCTGAATTTCGCTATTGTATTACAGAAGGGTGAAGTCTTATTCTGAATCGTTTGAGGCGAAACAAAAGAATTATTAGAGAAACAAATGCCAACAAAAAAGCTACGTAAACCTTTAAGAAGTGAGAAGAGGGTTGAGTGCACAATTTTTACCATCGCCCTCACATATAGACGCACTTGAAACAATGTGACCAGGGTAACTTCTTCACTTAAGTCATCATTTAAGGATAATTTTACTAAGTGAAGTGGATTTTGTGAATTGAAAGTACCCTAAGAGGCAAAAAGTACCCACCACACGTAGTTCAATCTCCTACTTTAGACATCCCTGTCAATATTCACAAAGAGGTGTCCAGTATTTGAAACAAATTGGATCTTATTTACAGACATTTATCGGTCATTAAAAAGTTTAATTGTATTTGCCTCGCGCATACTGCTTTTTCTTTACAACATAACTACTTGAAGTATACAGAATTGTTTGTTTGCTCCTGTAATTTTGACGAAACATATTTCACATTTTTAACAAAAATGAGTGTATTATATTCGCAAATGTTCCACAAAATCCATATGTTCAAATTGCAAAATTAGATGAATTTTAAATCATCGTTAAAGTTAAATTAATATTCGTGAATATAAGAGATAACAACTAGCATAAACATAATTTAAAATAAGTGATACTTATTCCAGAATTCAGTACAATTTATGTCAACTAAAGATATTCTAGATGTACAAATATTTACGAGCATTGAGAGGAAATGAAACTTCATTCTGCCTGTTGCTTAACGATCGGCGAGGCTGCAGTGGGCAACTGTTTCCAGCTCATTGCACTGATAAGGAACAATACAAGTAGCCGTGTTTTTTAAACATTCTTCTAGCTATGCGTATGCTTTTTGAGTGCCTGCAAAGAAATCGAATAAACATTGATAGCTACTCAATGTGATAACAGAATGTATTGCGCAGTTACGGTTAGTGAAATTTTTGATGTCATGTTTGGAATGATACATACCAAAAGTCGGGAAAGTACTAAACTGCTACCATGCACTCTCCCACAAACAGGCACTCTAACCGAGGCGTACAACTCCTGCATCTCAGCCGGTAACCCTCAACAGAATTCTCGTGAGAGTAATTTGAACTATCATTAGAGAAGAGATAGGAGACACTCGATACAAACCAAATGGCCAAAGAATGACTGCGTTCAAGTATACTTTCAAAATTCATGTTACTCGACCTACTCATTTCATTTTACTTTCTCATATACGTACATATATACTGAATAAAATTCGTAGTATTAATAAAGTTAAGAAATGCTGTGGAAAATCTATTTCTAGATTTTAACGTTAATTACGCATTTTGGGGACCATCGATAACGATAAAGTGCTGTTTTTTTGTTTCATTCATTTTATTTGTGTGATCCCCTGGATCATTTACAATTTTTCTCAAAAATGGCACAATTTTTTTATTTGTAATTACAAGAGTTAAAGAAAATTTTTTTTCTTCAAATAAATTTTGATATCTACAATTAGTTCTTTTATAATGTCAAGTACATGATTTTAGAAATATTATTAGTTTTCGAATAACTTCGAGAGAAATCTGGATAACATTAAATTTTTCTCAAAGACGACTCCACGCATTTTTTATGAAAACTTGTTGAACGGTAAATGCTAAATGGATATAACAAAACGTCATAAGGGCCGTTTTGATATATTCTTTTGAATTTTCAAAACTTTCACAAATTTATTTTTTTAAATATTTCTCATGTCGTTAATGAGCTCTGAGCACTCAGCTACTCAGCGAGTAAAAGACACTAAAATGTATATTTTTTAAAAGAGTTTTCACAATTGCTTTGAACTTTTAATAGTTGATGTTTCTCGATTTGTGAAAAAATTACTGATAGTGCTTCACACACAATTCAAGAATTCGCGTTAGCTATTCAATCGAAAAATTAATTTTATAAAAAAATTCCATGAATTTATAAAAAAAAGTGTAGTTCACATTTTCATTAAAACCCATAAAATTTTGAAAATTGCAAAGTTCAAAATAATTTTCGAACCTTTTCTGCACCTCCAATATTAAAGGCAGTGATTTCTTCCTCAATGCATTTATCCTTCAATTTTAAATCTTTAAAAGAC
The DNA here is from genome assembly GCA_964035755.1 of Teleogryllus oceanicus. Taxonomy (NCBI): domain Eukaryota; kingdom Metazoa; phylum Arthropoda; class Insecta; order Orthoptera; family Gryllidae; genus Teleogryllus; species Teleogryllus oceanicus. The sequence continues at coordinate 17,167,094 of CAXIVR010000012.1, read as the reverse complement.
GTTATGCACTTCGAAAAATATGCATAGTTATTGAGTAATAATTATTAACACTAAAATTAGTAAAGATTTCGGTATTCCGAATGTTCCTCTAATTTAAAAAAATTAATCTGATCTTTAAAGGCGAATATTTTTTTTTATAATCGGTAGCACCAAAAAGCAAAATTATTTGTGCGAAATAAACTAGCAATAGAATCTAAAATGGCTCGAATTATTATTTTTTTAAATGATCATTTCCCCTCGTACTATGAAAAACTAGGCCCTTAGTGGTTCGTTGGTTAGCGTGCTCGCTTTCCACGACGCAACCCCCGGATTCGATTCCCGACCGGGGCAAAAATTCACTTTGGGCTTTCCTTGCAATGTCCCAGTACCCGTTTCTGTGTGACGATGAGAAAGCTCACTGCTCCGGTTAAGAGGACCAGAGATACGGCGTAGGGATTGCTATGTGCTAACCACACGTATCCCTCAACCCATGATCGCAAGGTATCGATTGGTAGGCTTAGCTTGTAAAAAGCTGTTGTGCCAAGGTACATATATACTTACAAAAAATTCATATCTAAGGAGTAATAGAACCGGCAACACAGCTCACGAGTACGGTCATTCTTCCGCTTTAGAAATCGCTTTACGTAATAACGAACTTCACTCCGAAATAAACAAACCAAATGTGATGAAAAGTAGCACTGACATCGCAAGGTCAGATATGAGGAGCGTCATTTCAAATCGTGTTATATCCAAATATGAGATTGACATCACTTTGTTATGTTTCTTAAGCACTCTTATCATTCTGTAATACTCTATTATCCCGTATATACCCAAATGGTTTCGGATCAAACTCTATCATTGCGTAAATGAAATATTGGGTTGTTTCGTTGTATTATGTCCTTATACACGGTTGATGCAAAACGTACTTTGCCCCCGGATCTATTTTTCATGTTCCTGGAATATTAAACTGTTCAACTGAATAATCTGATTGGCTGATATTAGTGCTGCTGTGGGATTAATATTACACCAAGAACTGAGAGTATAAGGCTTTTTACAGATAGGTGCGGGGAACATGTATGTTGTTCATGACATGGATTTTCTCAACAATGACCCTCGTCATCTGAAGAGTATTATTCTTTTCTTCTCTGTAAGGGGATTTCATTTCTACCATCAGATTTTTTTAGAATAGTACAAAAGAAAATAAGGAAGAATTCAGAAATTTTAACACCATATAATTATCGCGAATTTTAGCAGTCATTTGAATTGGTTCACACACTAGAAAAAGTCTGGACTGTGAATAATTACACATATTTGAGAAAATATAAGAAATATGAGGCGATGAGGGAAATTACGAGAATAATCCTGATAATAACAACAAAAGATGGGAAATGAACTGTATCTCATAAAATGGAGTCAAATGATCGGATCGTTAACCCTTCTAAACTACTTATGTCTTTCTTTTTGAAAAGCGATAAGGCAGGGCGCCTCATACGAAAACCCTAACATCTATCAGCAAGGAAATTGATGCAACGAAAAGGAATAGAGACAACTTGGAAAGAAAAGATTTGGGGAAGTCTAAGAAAGCGAAATTAATTTGCAGTTTTATCAGATTGTTTTGGAATCAGAACCTGCTCCCAGTGAAGATCCCAATTATCAAAATGGTACACTTCTTGGCTGTTTAGAGGAGTGGAGTGAGCTTTTCAGTAGCTAAGCTCTTTGCACTCACGCTCTCTAAATATTTCCATTAATTTTAATATTGTAAGTTTTTATATTCTGTATTAAGTTTAGTGAATTGTTTTGTATATTTTATTAAACATGCAACTAGCACACTATCAAATCAAACATACACTATCAAATCTACAAAACAATTCATATATTTATTTTCCACTTATGAGTGTAGCAAACCATAATATATCCATAACTACGAACTTAATAACATCAATAAGAATTTGAAGTAGTTTAATTCCCTACATACACGAAATTGAGATATATGATGGCAAAACTTTGATTTGTCAATTTTTATATAACAATTTTATGTACAAGATCTGTGTTGTTTTGAACTTCCTGTAAAATTTTTAATTTTGGACGTAACATTGTTTCAAACGACGCTCCTTACAGGATTAATCATGTTTCTTTAAGTATAAACTGCAGTGATGATTCATCAGTAAACAATAACATAAGCTTTTACTTCATTTTGATATGGTTTAATAGTGAGGTGAACACATCGGCAAATGCAATAAAGAAAGTCGAAAATTGCGAGTCAAAAATAGTATAAATAATAATCTAACTGGAACTAGTCGCAATGTAAAAGACGTTTCTAGAATTCAATAATTCAGAATATACAGCAATATAACAGTCCAAAATTATTATCAAATAAAAATTACTTTTGAAAGCGAAATCAGTCAAGGAGGAAAAGTTGAATGCTGGGAATTAGTTACTCTCTGCACCATTATATCTTCGGTGCCGAAGATTGATTAGTGATACCAAGCGCGTCAACTCCTAAGGTCATTAGTCCCGTAAGTGTGGTGCATATTTGTTCGTGGGAGGTGGCGGCGACCTGTCCTGCGGTGACCTATCCGCCGGCTTGCGTGGTTTTCCCCAACCAGGTATCTTGCACCAGCGGGACACCACCCCAGCCGAGACAAGCTCTAAGCTCTCCCAACTGGTCTCCAGGCATGTGGTGCGTGTAAATGTAAGTATGCGTAAGTAAGGTGAGGATAGGACAAGGAAGAGGAAGGAAAGATCGTGCGCAGTCTGTGACCTGTTTGTTAGGGAACAGCTCCAACATTCGCCTGGTGATGAACTGAGAAATCACGGAGAACTATCGACCGGAGCAGCCTGCCGCCAGAAATTCTCATCCAGAAAGCGGGTGAATTCGACTTAGCTGTCTAGCTAATGTCCAAAATCCCGCCACCGTCGGGATTCGAACCCTAGAACCTTTCCGTCAGGGGCACTTCAGTGACGTCAACTGATGCCCTGAGCCACCTAAGCCGGTTGGTGCTAAAGAGAGTGGCTCATCTAAAAAGTTGTCATTTTTGCGGAAGAACGGTTTTAATCTAAGCGAATCCGTTTATTTCGCGGCCAGAGATAGAATGTGTACCTTTTGGACTTTTTACTAACAAACCTAGATTTATGTTACAAATATAATCTTTCCCTTAATTACAAAATAACGAGTTTGGACTATGTCACTATTCTTGTACACCGGCTTTATAATATCTTACAGTACAGCAGATTTGTTGTTAGAATCTATCTCATAAGTATGACGGTATTGACCCATGCACTGTAAGTTAATTCCCTTAGCCTCATTTAAATAATTACTTCTATAAATATCCTACGTATTACGATTGAGTCTGGCGATCTAAATGGGGTAGCCACCTCTTCGGATTTGACCCCCATTCTCCGGATTTTAGAAGTAATCTCTGGCTCCGTGTTAGTTACATTAGTAATTAAATTCCTAGTGAAAAATGTACGGAATTGTTTGTCAGAAGTACACGTGACGCGATGCGCATGACAGCGGTATTTGTCTTTGGGTCTCACAGTTAAAGCTCACTATGGTGTGGGTAAAAGAACCATATTTCACATTAAAATTCTTTTTCCTTCAAGAAAATTATTACAACGAATAATACATTCAATCCACAAAACTTCGAATTCAAGCATAAACGACGCGAAAAATCGATGTATATCGAAAGCCACCGTGATGCGATATAATGCAATTTGAGTTTTTTGAATGAATTTTTTTTGTAGAGTCTGTATGATCACTATAATATTTATACTTCTTGCCATGGGGGTGTATAATCCATAAAAATACAAATACGTATTCGTATATTCTATGGTCTAGAATCACATTCTTTGACTTAATTTTTGCGACCTCCGGATTCAAAATCTCCGCATCACGGGCTTCCAGAAGGAGACAACCCTAGTTCTACATTTACAATAGGAAAATTTGAACAGAGTACAGAGAATAGCGTGTAAACTTACTTTCTGAAGCAGTTAGAATGGGAGTCTCTAGAAATCAGTAGGGTTGAGGCAAGACTTTGTGCCCTGTACAAAGCGTATGCCGGTTATCCAGCTTGAAAAGATATCTACATCCGATTCAGTAGACCCTCGTACTTTATAGATCATGAGCACAAAATTCAGTTCAGACCACAGAGAACAGATGTTGGAAAATTTTCCTTTACAAATAGGTCAATAACGGATTGGAATAAGTTGTCTGTGACGGCCTTGAAACCCTTTCCTCTATGTGTTCAAAGATTTAAAAGTAAGTTAACTAATGATATTTGTAAACTGTATTAATTAGTAAGTTAGGCTTATTAAATGTTATTATTGTAGTATTTTTATTACAATGGTTATTGTTAGTATTAGTACTGTGATAAGTATACATTGCGTTAATTATATTCAATGTAGTATTTGTATTAAAGTGTGGTGACGTGAAGTGTAGTGCAATAGAGAAGTAGAACAATTAGTGAAGTGCAAGTGTGAAGTGAAGTGAAGTGGAGTGCAGTGTAATTAAAAAGTCGTGTTTTATTAGTTTAAAATATGTGTAGGATAGCCATAAAATGTAGAGTTAATGCTATTATTATTACCTTTATTGTTATCACTATTGTCTTAAAATAATTTAAAGTTGCATTGTATTAATATTCTTAATTATAATACGTAAATTGTAGTGTTCTTCCACCAGGCAGCACAAACCCAGCAGCAGAAACAATAAATATCCAATTGATCTAAAGCACTTTGCGACCACGCGAACGAGGGAAAAAAATGCATTGTCAAGCGCCAGCTGCAACTGCGAGAAATGACCATCATCGTTAACGCTTCGAGGGCGGGGTTGTGGAATTGAAGGGAATGGCGGGAAAGCGCTTTAGAGAGGAAGCGCTAATAGGCTCTTCGCCTTGTGCCAAGTTGTAAGGCAGCTTCCAGCAGCGTCGACACTTGAGACGTGGAGGTTGACGTCAGCGGCGGAACATCTTTATGGCTTCGTGTGTTCGCGTCGCGGCCCGCTTTACCTCGCTCGAAGGAGGTGGTGGCGGCGGCGGCGGCGGCGTCGGCGGCGGCGGCGGCGGTGGCGGCGGCGGCGGCGGTGGCGGCGGAGGCGATGGCGGCGGTGGCGGCGGCGGTGCGGCGGTGGCGGCGGCGGCGGCGGCGGCGGTGGCGGCGGTGGAGGCGGCGGCGGCGGTGGCGGCGGTGGCGGCGGTGGCGGCGGTGGCGGCGGTGGCGGCGGTGGCGGCGGGGGCGGAGGTGCCGCCGGCGGCGGGGCGGCGGGGGCGGCGGGGCGGCGGAGGCGGCGGCGGCGGCGGCGGGTATGCAACAGCGAGCGAGCGAGCAGTGAAGCAACCGCGACGAACACGTCGAGGAGACACGTGGAACAGAAGGGGAGGGGCGAGCACAGCCGAAGAACGCGGATGGACACAACCGCCTAATTAAATACGAAAGAATGTTCTTTGTGACGAGGAAAAGAAACAGAAACAATGCATTGAGTTTTATTTATTTATTTATTTATTTATTTATTTATTTATTTATTTATTTATTTATTTATTTATTTATTTATTTATTTATTTATTTATTTATTTATTTATTTATTTATTTATTTATTTATTTATTTATTTATTTATTTATTTATTTATTTATTTATTTATTTATTTATTTATTTATTTATTTATTTATTTATTTTACGTAAAAAAACATTTAAAAACTGCGTATGACGTGCTATGGGGAAAAGTGAATTGTGTGCACATTTTCAAAATTCTGTGATCCCTACACTAAGTCATATACTACTTATATTTTGAATTTTTGAAAGGGAGAAAAAAAAACTCCCATGTAATAAAATCTATTTTCAAAGATAAATAAGCAATAAATTTTGGCTCTTATTACTTCCTGCCGCGACAACATGGAAAAGAAAATTTGAATAATTGTATTTCCCACTGAATTCTAGAAGACGTGCACAGAAAATGAAGTTACATTTATGTCCAGAAGAAAACAAGGGGCCATCTCAACATTTGCTCAATGGATCAGGAAACTGGACGAAAAACCTGATCGAGATGGGGGTCATTGACCCGGAAGTTGTAGTACAATAGTTGTTACAGGTTGTTTATACTCATTTATACAGTCCAAATGGTAAATAATGCATTATGTATCATTGTTAAAATTAATGTTACTTTTCTTGTGATGCTCAGTATAGTCTCTAATTGTACTTCATGCAACGAGGTCTGGTTATAAGTGTAAACCTTTAGGTTCTAAAAATCAAACCTTTTATTATTTTACGAAAATTATGGTTCAAAATTAATGAATTTAATTTATATATATTATCGTACAGAATAAATATAAAATAGTACAATTAATTCTTATATTTTTTGTTTACTCTTTTGAATTAACTAAAAAAATAACTTTGGGGACCAGGAAGAGGTGTTTAAGTTTTGGTAATAATGGACTATTTGTGTTGCACGATCGCCAAAAGGACGTGTATTTAGTTATCTTTGAATCTGGGCATTATAAATAATTCACCTAACTTTTATAATTCTTGTTAAAAATGTATTTTGAATTATTGTTAATGTTTTAGGATTATTTGTGTCAACGCCTTCCCCAACTAACACAACATGCGTAAGTTACGGAAGGTCGGCGAGATGATTTGTATAATAAGTCAACATTCAACTTTCGTTGTAGACCTTGCAAGAACTATATAAAATAGTTTTGATATTTTCAATTATTCTTTATAATCAATTGCATTGAGATGCAGCTTGTTAGTCTTTTTGTAAAGTAACACTCCTATCTATTTACCGATGAGAAGGTACATAGTATGTAAGTTCTGTGAAGATTTAATTCGGTAGGATTTCTAGAGCGGCATAAAATGAAGAGTTTGGTTTGAAATTACACAAGGCTTAATTTTATTCTCCATATTTGGGACCAAAACAATATATTCGTTTAGAGTATTTTCAGTATAATTTTGACTATCGTGTTGTGAGAGCGTCATGAATGCGTCGCTGTTAACTGCACATAACGCTCATTTGGACCATCATTAAGAAGATCATGACTAAAAATATTAGGAAGGATGGGTGATAATATTGACTTTTCTAGTACACCTGCAGTAATAGTGAATGGGTTGGGGCTGAAGATTTGATTTTTACTGTAAACGATCTGTTGAATTGAAAACTTTGTGCAATCTTTTATAAATTAACCAGCATAAATAAATACGCAATTAAACACTGAAGAATTAAAACAAAACTGAGAAAACCTCTCAGAATTTTCAGATCACCTTAACTGACTTAAGTTATCTTAAGAGGAACATTCACACTATTGGGTTATTGGTACTGATTTGATAAATAATCAAAAATCTACGAGTGAATCAACTCTCATTTACTTTGAAGACTTTTTCGTAAATTAAAATTACTTCTAAAAAGTAGTATTAAATATTCCATTGGAATGACGAATGTACTCGTATGTTATGACAAGTAATGAATCGTATTTTACATCCATCGACTTTTTCAACAGAGATTTAAGCATTGCCTCTAATTTTGAAAACTTCATCTTCAGTATGTTTCATTTTGCGAATACAGTGACATACTATGCATGTAGAGATATTTACGATATTTCTATTCCAAATTATGTTTTCACGTGAATTCTCTGATGATATTACTTTGCGCAAATGCTCGTCACAGAGCTCCCGTAGAATCGATTTAGGCGTGTTTTATTTAGTGGAACAAACGCACGCTGATTTCCGAACAATTGCGAGGGTAAACCGAATGGGGGTTTTGCAACGCGATGGCCTCATGGCCCCAATAATTCGTCGCCCCTATGCTTTCAATGCTGCTGGCGTTATCACGGCACTACGACAGGCAACCTCATTTGCCGCGGATGTGAAACCGGTTGGTTCTGTTATCTATATTTTTGAACCTGTAGAGTATGAAAGAACATACAAATACTAGTGGGAATGCGCAGAAAATCGATTTTTTCTTCCTCTTTGTGTTATTACTCAATAAATGCTAATTTTTTTAAAAAATTGCATGACATTTATTTAAAGATCTAAAATTATATTTAAAAAGAAATACGTGCCTTCAATATTGGAGGTATAGAATGCAGGTTAGAAAATTAATTTGAACTTTTGCAACTTTCAAAATTTTAGAGGTGTTAATAAAAATCAGAAATATATTTATAATTTTATGAATATTTATATTCATTATATTTTTTATTAATATTTCTCCTATTCGAGCAAAAAATGTAAAGAAGAAAGTGTAACCATTTTCTAAAAAACATCACTGGGGCTTCCTGTATGGTACACCCAACAATTAAAATATCTTAATGGTTTCTGAAACTGCGAACTAAACCTTACTTCTTATGTATTTCTCAAGTTTCAGCTTCAAAGCTTTTAATCTGACAGCGTTATGCGTGACGCATCCATACACAGAGATATCTCGATTTTCTGATACAAAAGTGTGTGTATGTCCTCGTCATCTCCGCTAATCTTAACCATATTTGGAACAGCCCAAATACACCTTACTACTGACTGTGAGCGAAGTTATAGCTTAAAAAACTCTTAAACGCGGATTTTACGATGGAGAATTTGAGATCGTATTGTTGAGGTGATTCCAATACTTTTTAATTAAGTTAGAAAACTATTAATCCAATTGACCATAGCGTTGACAATATACTAGATTTTATTCCTTCGTTTTACGGACATTTAGAATATTTATCCGACCAATTTACAATGACAAAGGCTGTAGTCATTTGTTCATGATCTTGGAGCGTCAAGCAATGATTTGGTAAAAAAGTTGGGAATTCACACGTCTTTTTAATTGTTCAATAACAATTAGTATAAATAATATGCAAATAAACTTGAAAAAGATGTCAAAACTATGTGAAATACTGTAATTAATCATCACGAACACTGTAATCATTGCATCCATTACCATTGACTCTCTAAATGAAAAGTACTGTCTCAGCATAACACTTCGCTTACGTTTTCATCCTATCCTATGTACAATCATTCACCAAATGTTCGTGGACAGAACAAATGTGATTAAACAGCTCAATGCAAAAAAAATCTTCGAAGTTTTAATTTTCTTATCAAATCATTAATAGCATAAGCACATATAAGTACATGCAGTGGCGCAATCTAGGGGAGGGGGTTTCAGCCCCCCTCCTAGGAGTCAATGATACACATTAAAAAATAGATATTTTACTATTTTTTGTAACAATGAAAGTCATTCAATATATCAGTTGTAAATATTAACTATAAGTCAACAAATAAAAAGTTTATTTTATATTCAGTGTAAATTAAAAATATTTATAAGAAAACATCGCGGGGTCTTCTCACTATACCTGTAAGCCACCCCTCTCCCCTCTCTCTCTCAGAGGAGAATTGTGGGTGCGCCTCTGAAAATATGTATTGTGGAGGAGACTTTCTTTATCTTCAATGTCAGACTACACGAGAGTAAGTCAACATGTTTGTAATGACGAGATACCGCCAGGTCTTCACGGAGGCCGACGCGCTAAGGAAACCCAGACCGCTCGCTGTGGCGTCGCGTGATTCCTCCACGGAGATGCAAGCGGGACGGCGGGAATGCCCTTGACCGGGCAGTTCCCAAGGCCCGGCCGGCTCGGCTCGGCTGGCTCCGGCTGGTGTGCCCGCCCGCGGCGATGCGGCCGAGAGGCTCAGTTCGCCGCCGGCTGCTCATCCGGTCGCTGCCTTTCCCTGCCGCTCCGCCGCCGAGTGTCTCACGTGACTTTCGCAGCGACAACCGCTCCACTTCCCCCTTCGACGAAAAGGAACTTCTCCTCGCCCGGCGCGATAACGCCTCAAGAGAGCAATCTCCGTATCAAGCACCTGACTCCGTAAGATGAAGAACACGGGATACAATCGCTGATCCTCCTTTTTCGAGTGGCCTTTAGTGACGTGTCGGTAATTAGCGACCTTTGAAGAAGGCGCCTTATCTCGTTCGTAAGTATCGATTGTGGCGGGGTCGACGCGACCGCTCCATTCGATAGGCAGCGACTCAGACTGCGAGAAAGAAAACACAACAAGCGAATGAGGAGGAGTTTCAGCGTAGTGCGACGAGCGCGGAAGTGAGATTATTGGGGGGGATGGTGGGTTGACCTTTGACAAAGGTCTTACAGGTGCGTCATTTTGAAGTGTGTTAAGCAGCGTCTTCGTTTTGTTTTGCGTCACTACATGCCTGTGGCGCTGTCTACTCTACTCTTACGATGAGTGTGTAAGATAAAGAACAATCTTATGGCCGGGGTCAGTGCGTCTCGGCGCCTATCATGGAGCATCTGTCTTGCAATGGACCAGACGATGGTGGCGGCGACTCGGACCTGGATCCCAGGATTCAGGTACTAGTGTTCTCTGTTCTCTTCGATTTTATGTTCACTTGTAGTAGATGTTTTGTAACTTGATTAATAGTCCAGTACATTTGTAGCTAATGTTTCTATTTTGTTCAGATTGAATTGGAAAAACTGAACAGTGCCACTGATGAAATCAACAAATTAGAAACAGAATTAGATGTGAGTACTGCATTTACCCTAACCTGTATATCCATGTAATATGGCTGGGGCAATTATAATACAACCTGATATACAGCCATCAAGTGACATTTGACCTTTTATATACCTGAATACTTAACATACCACTGTATTCACTATTGATTCTTGGGCTGTTGTACAGGAAGCAAACACAACTTTCCGTTTGTTACTTAATGAGTCCACTCGTAGACTTAAATTGCTCAGCAAGAAATTGGGTGGCTGCATTGAACGAGCACGTCCATACTATGAAGCTCTTGAAGTTGCAAGGCAAGCCCAACTGGAATGTCAGAGAGCTGCAGTACAGTTTCAAAGAGCCAATGGTACGCCAATTCCCTGATGCCCTTTACAGCTAATTTTACAAAAGTACTTTTTGAAGATCAAGAGTATGCAAAATCTAAATATTTTATTTTTGTTTTTTAAGCATTGTTATTCTTTTTTAAAAGATTGTGAAAGTGACACAGACCTATGTTATTGTAGAAATTCATCAGGCTGCAAAGGAAACAGTGGCATTGGCAGAACAGCGATTCTTGAGCAAGCAACATGAATGGCAGTTCGATAATGCATGGCAAGAAATGTTAAACCATGCAACAATCAAAGTAAGGTATTTCTTCAGACATCTTATTGCTTTACTTATGTATCAATTAACTCTGATTCCACACTGTCATTAATGTAGGTTATGGATGCTGAGAATCAAAAGGCTGAGAGTGGCAGAGAACACCAGAAAAGAGCAACTCTTTTCAATGCTGCTGAACAGCAGGTAAAATTAATCTTATTATATACACAATTTTCTTTAATTATGCTAATACTTAATTTGAATATAAATCGCCCATCAAAAATAACATCACCTCAGGATAACAGAATCTTTGCAACCTACGGCCCATGAGCTTTATACAACCCATGTAACAATTTATTAACAGCAAAGTAGTCCAAAACTTTAATATTTTTGATATAAATACACAAATTCAAAAGAAATTTCAAATAAATAAATATTGAACACCATTTGGGCTGAAGCATTTTTCATAAAATAGATTCTCTCAAGAAAGATTTGGCTTCTTAACGACACTACGAAGCATCATGAAAGTGAAGCTATCAGGGGAGTAGTCACAAAATTGATCATGAATTAGCTAAGGTAGGAAAACCTTTTACTGATAACATAAATTTCAAACTTGAATTTTGAAAGCTTTTGATTAAATATTACTGAATGGTCTTCAACCTGCATAGTGGCTCATCAAATTCAAGGTACAATGGAAAGATAATTCTCATGATTTTGAATGACCATCAATTACAGTAGATGAATGAAATGTTTCTTCTGATTCATGCCAATTGCTTGTATCTATTTGCGGAGTTAGAAATAATGTTGAAATTTGTGAGGAATTATGTGCAGTACATAGCTTGGAAATTACTATTATAAGGAAGAATTTTTCCAAAACCTATGAAACTTTGTGTAACTTTGGAGTACAGGGTAAAAACTTAAATGTGCTACTGTGGATGCAATATTAATAGCCTGAAGACAGGCTTGAGAGAGAGAGAAAAAAAGAAAGTGATTTTCACTTGCTTAATTCTTTAACAAGGTTATTCATCGTGTTTTGGAAGTTGAAGGTGCTGTGAATTTGGTTGCATGCCATTGTGTCAATTTAAGAACTCTCTGTTTGACATCGACAGTAACAGGAATTTTTTGACAGAATGAGGAAATTGAGATACTCATATTCTTTATCCTCTAGCCGTCCTTTCAGAGGACTTGTGGTGATAGAAAGTAGTTTTTCTTGTACATCTGACAGAACTTCATTTTTCATACTCTGAAACTTCAGGAAGAGAATTGTTTTGTCACTGATCATTGTACAGTGTGTGAAAGTGAAAGGATTCAATCAAGACAATTTCTTTTCTAAAATAATTATATTGGCTGCTTCTTATCATACTAGATTTTCTGTTTTGGTATCACTGTAACTGTTTGAAAAAACATTCCCCAAGATGAGATGAAATATCAATAATCTCAATATGGACCTTCATTGTCAAGCTGGCATTTAAAATCGGAGTACCAAAGGAAACAATTAAATTTCTAGTTAATCTACAAGAAATAATAGGCACCTAGTAATTTGAAGGGTCATTAATTTCAAATCTGTACATTGAATTTAAGATTGTTATACATTTAAAGTATCATAAACTTGGTCAATTTAAAAACAGGCTGTTTCTAGCGTGTTTTTAAATTGAACATTTTTATGATTTTTAATTTAAAATCATTGTTTATTTTACAGACAAAAACTTCCTCATATTACATAACTAATGCTAATAAAACATGCAAAATCAGGAAATAACTATACTAATTTTTGGCAGTAATTTTGAGGTAGCCTCCATCCCTTAACATGTAAGAAATTTGGCCACAGTCAAAAAAGGTTAGAGACTTCTGCCTTATAAGCAGGATATATTTTGTTATATTTATAATAAGGATAACATCATCTTTGATTTTGCATAACACATATTTGCAATATGGGGTAATTGGAAAACTTTTATTCTCAAATATGCAAGTTTTTTGTGCTTTTTCAATGTATTTATAAAGGTTTCTTTAAACTGACAGGGGCTTCCTCTGTATTGCTTAATTATGAAATTATTTATTACCTTTGCTGACTTACATTCTTTTTATTAGTGTGAATAACATACATTGTATTCCAACAGCGTTATTTACCTTCGTGTTTATCCTTTATTTACTTCTTCAACAACAAAAACAACAAAGAGTGCTAAAAATCAAAAACTTCTCTGCGTTTGTGTTACTGACTTTGTTCTCGAGTGTCTGTGTGGATGTCTGTTATTTCTGTCTTTGAATCATGAACTAAGACTAAGTGGACTTCATTTAAATTCAGTGTTCTTAAGGAATAAACAATTAGAAGACTAAGTGTGATGGTAAAGATAATTAAAGAGGAAGTGATCAGCATGAGGAGTGAGAAGATTGACAAAAAATGTTATGATACTATTCACAACAAAATGATAATAGTGAAAGTGGAAATGACTGAAACCTCAAAAGAAGTATTCCATTAACAAACAAGAAATTAGAGATCATGGGAATAACTGGAAGATGGCTGAATGAACTTTATCATTGATATGAAAAAGCACATTGTCAATATGAATTGACCACAGTGGAAAGATGACACAAAGAATCGCCTGTGTCCTAAATGTGTAGTTCTTTTCTTTTCCTCATTCCACGTGTATCATTTTCCTAAGAACATGTGGCTAGACCAATATTTACATTGAAGATGTAGAAAATGATTAATTACTCCTGGGCTAATGAGTCTTCACATAGCTGAGATTCTTTACCTACCTATTCTGTGTAAGAATGTTGTTTCAACATCATCGTATTTTCATCTGGTTGCTCTGACAACTTAATTACAGTCTACTCTGGTTATAGTGAATTTGGATGTAGTGAACGCTTGGTTATACCTAGTGAACTTAAGTCATTGGTCCTGTTTCAAATAATTTACGTTACAAATAAGCATACAAAGTGTGCTTATATGAAGTAGTTATATTGAACCTGCACCTCGGCTATAGTGAACGTAAAAAATACAAAAGTCCTGGAAAAAAAATATCACCTCGATGTCACAAAATTCGAACACTAGTCAGCGTGAAAAAAATATCATCGGCCAAAGATCATATTCAAAGAAGTCTCCTCTGAGGCGAAGGTAGTGGACCCAGAATGTGCACTTTACTGATGACCTTATGCGACTCAGTTTTACTGCAGAAACAAAGGCATTGGCCTGCATGGGCTACAACTGGCGGCAGTGACACGCTATTGCTTGCTTTGGTTTCAATCTTGGTGTTAGTTGATATTCTGTGGGATAAAGTATGTAGAGTTGTATGTAGGTAACAGGAAACATTCGACTGCCACAACCCCACAGCCTGGCGATTTCAGCAGTGCTGCACAGAAAAGCTATTGATTTCATTAGCCACTTGTCCCAGCCCGCTAATGAAAGCATCTCATATGTTATTTGAGGAGTAAAAGGACTTCAGAAAGTGGGATGGTGTTCCAACAGTGCAAGAGGCATTGAAGGGTGTCAAGAGTGCTTTATGATACCTAGACGCAGAGGACAATGCAGAATCAAGTATGGAGAGAACAAGAACTCTGAAGAAGGATCTGGAGAAATTATTAACGAAAAATGTATGAAGCAAACAATTGAAAATAATTGATTTTTAAAGGACAAATATAGATATTGAAATTTTCTGATCATGCTATTAATGAATTTTGCTGTATCTTGCTGTATATCAATCATCCGTGGAGAAATTGTCTTTAATTTTTACATCATCAGATGTAGTGAACCAAAAATATTTGTGTCCAGAAGTTCACTATAACCAGAGTCAGCTATATTTGTTGATTCCTAATTGCTATTTCTTTCTTAATATTTTGGTAATTTCCAACATTTGTATTATTTTCATATTTCAAAATAATTTTTTAAGGAAGAAAAGTATGTAAAATACGAAATCACATTTGATATTATTTATGTTTGTAAAAGAAATAAGAAATAATTTAAACAATTTTTGGAATGGGAATTTCTCATGTGTAATAACTGAAATATTTTCTCTATGTAGAACCCAAGCCTCTAAAGTGAACTTCTTTATCAGCTAACTTTTCTGACTTGTCATCAGACCTATCATCATGGTCATTTTCTTCAGATCCTTTCAGAACATCATCTGGAATGCCTTGCAAGATCCAAAGGATCTTGGTGAAGCCAAGACCTATGATACTCACCTGTGTAAAATTACAATTCATCACAACTTGGATGAGCTAACACTTACATCGAAAGCAAAGAGGCAACTGAATGAACATAGAAACAATTGTGATGCAATATGAAATTTTTTTCTTGAAACTGGAAATCCTCATCAGGTGATCAAAAAAAAAATTAAACATGAAAGATGATTTGTGATACTTGCAAGAATATGGTACAGCTTCAAGGTGAACTAGCTTGTTCGTGCTGAATTGGCATTCATGGGCAGAGTAGGTGAAATGTTGAATACAAATTAAAGTTTTATAGATTTAAAAAAAATTGGTAGACTGTGTAAACCACATCAGAAAATGACAGACTTGTAAAAGCTTGTTATTCTTAAACCAAAATATAAAATCATATTGCAAAATGAAATGCTCACTAGTGTTAAAATGACACCCTTGGATATTTGGGTGTTAAAATTACAGATTATGGCAGAAGTAGTATGACAAATGTGTTGCTGGAGTTTTCTAGGCATCACACTCGCATTCTGAAAAATCGTGCTGTAATAACGGATTGGGAATCTATATTTCTGCCATAAGAAATTTAAGGAACAGATGCAGTTAATAGATTTCACCCAAATCCAAAATCAGTAGGCAAAAAAAACACTAAAAATATTTTTAGATAGGCTCTGAAATTTACACCCAAAAATTTTGTATTTATGTCCTTAAAAATACAGACATTAACATAGACCTACTAAGAATGCAATGAATATAAACATATTTTACAAGGAATGTGCTATGCAGTTAAATAGATCTCTTTGCATTTAGCACATTGAGTGTCACCTCTTTGCAGTACATTGATGTCATCCAGAGGCCAATTTATGATATAGTATTCTATGAACAATGTAATTTTTTTAATTAAAAGAATAGAAGTTTCCAAATGAATTATAGGTAATCAATTAAACACAGGATAATTCTTAGCATGTGAGAAATTTATTTTCCATATCAGAAAATGCACTGCAAAATGTTTCGTGGTTCAATGTAAACGCATCTTGAGAGGAGGTTCTGTAAATTTACAATTTAAATAGGTATATATGAAAATGGATATACAAAATCAAAATTAGTAAGCAATTTTTACTTCCAGAAAAAAAATTGAAATCGTGGTGAAAACTTAGAGAAGGATGACATTTACATTACATATGTTCTTTCACACTAATAGTACATGGAGATGTTTTTATAAATGAAAAAAACTGCCGAGCAGCTCAAGAAAAAAGTTTTCAAAAAATTTACAGTAAAACATGTTTAAGAACTGGATAATGCAAAGTTTGAAGAATATTAACGAGTAGTAAATAATTGGTAATATAATTATTAATTTAAGATTACCAAATGAGTGGAATGATGTATAAGTAGACCTTCTTTACACATAATCTTTGATCTGATATTCACACATTATACATATTAAGAAAAGGCACAATGATGAAACTGAAATTCTCTGGCCAACTTACTGAAGGAAAAGGAAATGGGGAAACAAATCAGGATACTGAACAAACAAACAAACAAAAATTGATTTGCATATGTATAAAAATGTATAACGAGAAGATATAAGACAAAAGTTCTGTAGATAAATTTACTTAGTTTTTAATTTTTAACAAAATATTATCATAAACAGCAGTAAAAAGATAAGATTCCATATCTGAATTGACTGTTTCATATGTTTTTATTTGTAAAGTTCCTGAAATAGTTCTTGAAAAATACCTTTGTTCTGTCTAAAGTGAGTGGATTTTCAGAATCAAAATTGCAATTGTGTCAGGAAATGGATGGTCACCTATTTCAGATAGTCTCCTGTTTCTTTAATATTGCTTGAGTGTTCGTGCATGCACTATTTCAACACCACAGGCTGATTTATGTTCTATTGAAATCTATGCAAGGGACAGAGTAAACTGGATTGTCCATTTTTCAGAAAGGGTGTGTACATGTGTTCACTCCCAGATCTTTCTTGGCTACCTGTTGTTTCCTGTACATTGGAAATATTCCAATCAGTTTAGTCATTTAGTTCAAATTGTATCCAAAATGCTGCCTTCTAAGTACATTATTTGTCTTACTCTTTCATTTCGGATGTGTTCCAACATAGACACATGGCAACTCCTTCTCCAATAATGCAAGGGCCATCAACCTGATTTATCCCTTTCATTCAATACCCATGTTTCCACACCATAAGTGCTCTCTATTATAGACTTATAGATATGGGCCTTCTTTTGTTTAGAAATGTTTGTACTCCACAGTAGATAGTTTAATTGCCTAATCATGTGCTTTCCCTGTCCTATCTTGTTAAAAATCTCATTGACATTGCCATTTGTTCCTTAGGAGAGAGGGTAACTCCAAGGTTTTTAAATGTTCTGCTTTGTTGTGTCCGTCCTGTACTGATGTCCTGCATGCGTGAGTGCTTTGCATTTTGTCTCCTAACATGTGTTCAGTTTTCCTTAAGTTAATAGTGAGGTCGCATTTTTCATTCTTGTATAATTGCAAAACATATAACTCATGTCATCTTCATCTCCAACTGTAACACTTAATCATTGGCTAACAGCAAAGTGTACGGTGTATTGGCAATTCCATTTCACCACACTTCTTTTTCCGCATTTTTAAGTGAAGGGGCTTCTTCAAACATCTTAAAGGGGTTCCCTCTACTTCTATCCACTTCCTCACAAGTCGGTTCTTATTATTACTAATTTCTCTTTGTGTGTCTTTCCTCATTGTGTGATATCCTGTTCTATCTTTGTTTGTATTTGTTGCTAACCATTTCTTGTCCATTTACTTCCCGTTTCTACAAATTCCTCAGTGCTGGACATTTTGTATTTTTCTGCCAATCATCCTTTTTGCCCAAGGCTTGATAGGCAGATTAGTGGATACAAGGGGATTCACCATTTTATGAATTTATACATTCCTTCCTGGACAGATAATACACACTTGATATAAACATTTTGTAGTTATCCTTCAGGCTTCCAAGATTATATCATGTTGACATTACTCCCTCATCAACTTGGTTTTGATTACCTGGCTTTTGAGCCTGCATTTTTAGTGGGAAATACATTGTAGATAGTGAAACATAATGATATGACTAGCACTTTAATTCCCTCTCGACTCTTATGTCTTTGTTTTATATTTTAATGAACTGTTTCACAAAAATATAATCAGTAATGGATCTCAATTTCTGAGTATGCTGAATCCGTGTACAGGTGTATGTCTTTGTTTAAACCATCCATTTGTTATTTTTGAGTTGTTTTTTTTTTACTTACATTTGTTCTCAGCAATGTCATCAAACCATTAAAAACACTTCATTTATATTTACAGTGGCATTGTCATTTGGGGCATACACAGCAATTACAACTGTACAATTGTCAAGTTCATTTCACCTTGCAACTTTTGACCATTAATCTGCTCCTAGATTGTTCTGTTACTTCTATACTTTTGTCTTATTGCCAATGACACACCACCACTACTACCTATCTCCCCCCAGAAAATATGTATCAATCCACCCACCCACTGTTCTGAACCGTTGCGTTTCTTTTCTTTTCTTTTTTTCCTTTTTTTCTTTTTCTGAAAATGCTACAATTTCTATATCGTACTTTTCACTTTCTTTGAAAACTATTGAATCTTCAATTGATAGCCCTTGAATATTCCAAATTACAATTTTCATTGTCCTTTTCTTTGCTCAAAATCATCATAGGTAATATCCATCAGGTTCTGAGGCGTTACTGACAAATTTTGCAGATGTTTTCTTTTTCTGAGTGATGAGGTACAGGCCCATTGTCTCAATCCCTTGACAGGACGACCAAGGGATTTTCCAATTTGCTTCCTATGCCATAGGGAGGTTGCCTGACTTCGAAGCCTCTCTCCCCATGTGAAAGGAAAAAGAAGAAGAACGAAAAAAGAAAAGAAAACCAAAGATAAATGTGGTAAATTAATAACTCCCTAGCCTTTAAAACCTAACAACATCTGAGTCAAAAACGCAAGGAGACAAAGGTGTCCAATAGAACAGATGACAGAGAGAAGGATGAGGCACAAGTAAGTGGAGGAACTACCACATTCGGAAAACAGAACACTAGCTGCCTAGGAAAAAATAAAGGATTGGGTGCGAAGACAAGCTTTCCAACCTCGTCCTTATCCTATCCTCTCCCCTTACACACACTTCACTACCACACATGCCAGGAGGCCAATTAGGGGCTTAGAGCTTGTCCGAGCACAAGCATTGCCCTGGTGGGAGATACCTGATTAGGGAAACACTGCTAAGCTACAGTAGGTGAACGCTAGATCTCGCCATCCAGCGGGGGAAGAACACCGCCACCTCCTGAGAAAACCTGCACTACATTGACGGGACTAGTGGCCATAGTAGTTGATGCATCCGGAATCACTAACAATCAATCAATCAGGAAAGAATAAAGAACTGGGTGGGAAGGGAAGTTAAGAAAGGGATTATTCTGGCTGGTCAATGTAGGATTCCACTTTGGCACCTCTGCTAAGGCATGTACAGCATGGGTGACCCTTCCAGAACCAGCATTATCCAATTAGCAATGCTACCACTGTGTTAATCTCCAGCTTCATTGGAATATGCAAACCTCACCAATCCACACAGACACAGCAGCATCCCTTGGAGAGGTACCATTATTAATACTTTGTATTATCCAGTTCTTAAACCAGTTCTTCTGTAAATTTTCAGGCAACTCTTCTTGTTTTATGCCTCTATGCCAGTTTTTCATTTGTAAAGATATATGTAAAATTAGTGTATTGAACAATGTGTAAAGAAAATGTTATCCTACTCAAGTGTTCATCATGATTTCAGTATGGTATCTCAATTCTTTACTAGGAAAATAACAATTTACTTATTCTGTGGTCATGGGGTAAACATTCTTAAGTGGAAAATCTTAGTTTAGAGAAAACAAGGGTTAGATTATTGAGCTGTAAGCTATATTAAGCCGATTAACCTATATTTCCCAATGCTTTTTTGTCGTTGAGTAGGCAACATGATCATAGTCATTATACTAAAATAAAATATAGATACTTAACATGTAGTTTCAGTAGTTAACCCAATTTTGCCAAAAAATGACTTAAGAACTTATACCCTGCGACCACAGAATTTTATTTTGTATTCCCATTTTCAAAACACTTATTGTGAATTTGTAACACCTGAGCCTTGAGATGTGGTTACACTGAACCACGAAAGTCTCATTGTATATTTTCTAATATGGATAAGAAATCTCTCATGTTCTGAGAATTTTCCTGTGTTTTATTGATTGTCTATAATTGATCTGGATACTTCTATTCTTTTAATTGAATCACTACAGACAATCACATTGTTTTCTTTCTTTGACCAAACAATACACTAAGTTACTTGAAGTGCACTGACAACATTGGCAGGTAAACATTCAGCAATCTGCAGGCCACGATTCAGATATATTTTGTTTTACCCAGAGGAGATATGAGTTCCTGTCACACACAAGAATTTCTATATGCGATGAGGCTGTCGGTGGCCTCACTGAATTAGAGAGGCTGAACTACTCAAAAACCGCATGGGAAATAACATTTTCTGATTTTCATTATTCTATTTGCAGTAATTATTTCTGATTATAAAGGGTGAAACATTTCTCTTTTAATCTCTATTAGTTTTTGAGATGTATGTTGTTTATAAGTGTGTTTATATTGGCTACATCCACATCCCTGAAACAAACATTAATGCTTCTTCTGAAAACATTACTTTTCTAGAGCATTGATGAAGTTGAAACAATAACCTTAAGGCTTTAAGACTTTACTTCAATAATTTTTTTTTAGCATTACAGCAGAGATATTATTCTGTTGTGTAAACCAATGTAATGTAGCCCAATATTTTTTAGAAAAAGTCTAAGTTAAATTTTTTTTTTAAATTGTGTTGAGAGTTACAAATTTTTTTGGAAGAAAAAGCTGACCGTATTTTCATTAGTGTATATAAACATCTTAAACATACTTTTTTATATATTGTGTTATGTTAAAAACTTTCACAATACTATGGTAAAGATTTTGAAGGCACTGCCAACAATCACAACGTACAAGGTTCAATTCAGTAACATGAACAGGGTATGGTGTCTGCTTGGTTGGCTTTCTCCAAAAGCTTCGCGATAAACAATAAAACTCGAATGAAATTATCACTCATTGTAGTTTACATGAAATCTAACACTGTGAGGTTGAGTGCAAGATTGCCATGCGCCTGCATTGTCATATTCTGATGACATGTTCAGATTCTGATGACATGTCATTGTCTCATTGGTACATTCTAGATGTAGCTAACTTGTAAATTAATGTTTACCAACACATATGGGTCATAATTTTTTTCCGTAATTTTTACACATTTATTTCTTTTTTATGTTTTTTGTTGGTGAATGGTTTCTTGAACGTACAATGACACACTAAAACAAAGATTTTATTGTATCATCAGCTCATGACAAAAATTCACTACTGCAGTGGACTCTTGTTTTTGAACTATCAAAATTACATAAATCTTTGGGAACTTTTTCTACCTTTCAAAACTGATGGTTGGAAGATTGGAGCTAAGGATTACAATTCTTCCTAAAATACTTTAAATTAAATATAATTTTATATAAATAAATTTTATTTAAAATTGTAAAATTCATTGAATAAATACAAATTTTTATACACACTTTTGTGCATGTATAAAAAAAATTAAATAATTTTCCCATTTTTTTAAAATCATTTCTCTCTAATTTTTAAGTCAAAATAGGTCATTTTCAAAGAATTTTTAGGTCATCAGAATCTGTTCCCTGGTCATAACATTGATAAGTTACACAGATGCTCGTGCCGATCCCACTAGCAACATTGTTAAAGCTATAACTTGCAAATTACTACACTTACATGAAAGCAAAATATAT
Source organism: Teleogryllus oceanicus (assembly GCA_964035755.1). NCBI lineage: Eukaryota > Metazoa > Arthropoda > Insecta > Orthoptera > Gryllidae > Teleogryllus > Teleogryllus oceanicus. The sequence goes on along the minus strand of CAXIVR010000012.1, from coordinate 17,145,005 downwards.
TTCTTAGAGCTTAATTGTGGAATACTTAAACTGGTTTGCTTGAACACCATATCTGAATAGTAACAAAAAACATAGGTCAATGGGTATCCAAATACATCACCCAAGTACATGTTAACGTATTAGTTTGCAATGGCACATTTAACAATATATAATAAAACAATATTATAAAATCTTTTTGTATCATCATTTATCTAACATGGCAAAGAAATTATAAATTATTTGATGGGTTTGTATTTGTTTCAGGTTCAACAATTAGAACAGAAGTTACGTCGCAGTATAATCAAATCAAGGCCATATTTTGAGGAAAAGTCACTGTGCCAAGGACAATTGGCTACACAAAAGGAGCGTGTTGAATCTTTGCAAAAGGCTGTGTCTAGATCTAAAGTGTCTTATGCGTGCTCGTTAAAGGAGCTTGAGCGAATCTCAGAAGAAATACATTGCAAGAGAAATAAATTGCAGAAGAAAGCCGAAATGGATGAATTGCCAGTGGGCCCTCGTGAGCCGGGTGTTGGTGCAGAACTCAATCAAACTGTGCAGGAATTCAGTGCAATGCCTTTGAAAGGAGCTGGGGATGAAATCCACGAGGCTGTTGGGGAGTTGTCCAAAGATTTGGATCGGAAATCTGACCCCTCCCCAGACAATAGTGAAGGCCTTATGCTTGACTATGAGCGAGAGTTGGACAGATGTGATATGCGTAGTTTAGGAAGCTTGTCTGTTGGAACAAGTTCTGCAGTCAGCGAGAAAGATGATAGTGAAACTGCTGATGACAATGATGATAATGAAGAGGTGAGATAAATTAGTAATATAAAAGAAAATGTTAGAAAAATATATTATAATTTATTATTTACAAATATTCTTCTCATAAAACGTAGTTAACTGCACTTAAGGTGTCTTTTTATAAGTAACTGCTCTTTATTTTTACTCATAAGGTTACAGATGCTTCTTATTTATCTTCATCTTTGACAACATGGTTTAGGCCAAGTAGTTTGCTTATAATCTCTGAAAAAATATCTCCATCCTCTTTATGTGCCTACTGTTATGTCTCTTTCTGACAGGCTGATATTTGAATATAATTAGTGGTGGTAAAGTATATAGTATTTTGATATAATTAGTGGTAGTTCATTCTTTTGATATGTTGAAATAATTGGTACTTTTTTTTATCTATAAGTTCTGTAAGATTGAAAGTATCAAATTCTTGCCTGATTCTTACCCTTTTCTTTGGACTTAAGAGGTAATAAACTGCTGTAGATCATAGTAACTTCATTTCTGCTTATTGAATTTTACATCTGTCAGATCTTTCTTTAGCTCAATTGTCTATTTAGGATCCACCATGACTTTATAAAATCATAAATTCTTTGGAATTTGTTAATTTTTCCTGTTATGTCTTCTTCATAAGTGTTAAAAAATGACTACCAAGGATTCACGAATTCTATAGTATAACTTCCCCTCATGTTTTGGTACTACAGGAAATTTAAAAGCCACCAACTTTGTTTTGTTTGACAAAATCTTAACGATTGTTTTCTTTTGAAATTTTGGCTGGTTTGAAAACATTTCTTTGTAGTTGGTCTTCAGAGCTTGCAAATATCACTTGATTATCAGTAAATAAAATTGTATCCAATGTATTTTGCCCTACTATAAAAATGTTCTTTTGACTACTTTGTCCAAAATAGAAAGTATCCAAAATAGATTCCATCAAAGCCTTTTTAATAGACTTCAAATAATATGTGCCATACAAGTTGTTTGAGGATAAAATAACCCTAAAATAGGGTTGCATCTTCTTTTTGCTGAAACCATGTTGTCCCTGATGATTGAATTCATTTGCTTGTTTATGATTTTAGCATTCCATAGTCTGCATTAATTCAGCTAATATTTCTGTAGTTATTACATTGATATTTGTTACAGCTTTTTAAATATTGGAACTGCAATTTCATTTTCTAAGTCTCTGGGAATGTTGCAATACATTTAAGGATATCCAAGACACTGTACTTGGCAGTATTTGGCAATTTTGTTAATAGTTCTGTATTGATTTCATCCATTTATGATTTATTTATTTATTTATTTTACATCAAAAAACAGTTAAAACTGTGTAAGACATGCTATGGGGAGAAGTTTTTTGGAGATCTGAGGTTCTCCTCCAGTACTAGCATTGAGATGGGCTACATGCGCATGTGCACACAGTTCTTCTTGGTGGGGTTTATTTTTTCTTCGTTATCTAATTCTTTGTTTCCTTCTCGACCTTCATATTTCATTATCTTTCATGATCTTTTGGACTAAAATTAAGTATAAGCCCATCCCTTGATTTTTAGTGTATATATAGATAGTATGATTTGTTCTATAAAAATGTTGATCCCTGTGCATTTTGAATACACACTCTTATTCTCACTACTCTCCTCTCCTCTCCTCTCCTCTCTCACCTTTCCCCCTTCCAGTCTCTCTTGTTCTGAATGCTAAAATGCTGGCATAGCAATTTTATGTTCTTCATATTTTCATTAAGTAATGACTTTGAATTTTAAGGAATGTTATTCTTTGGTAAAAGCTTGACATGCTATATTTCACTTGATAAAAATTATTTTTATAAATATCATTAATTCTGAATCCTTTTATTGTACAGGATTTGGAGGAACTGAGAAAGAAAGTTCGAGAATTGGCTATACGTCCAGTTGAAGCCGGAGAAGGGCAGCAGGCTTCAAGCAGTACAGCTCAGTGGGAGTCAGAATTAAATGCAACTGTTGCCAAACTTGATCACATGTTTCACTTGCAAGAATGTGCAAAGGAACTATCTGATTTGCCCCCACCCTCTCCAGTAAAATCATCTGAACCTGAGAACAGTGCATGAGTTGCAGACTCCAATTTAGTCTTCTGTTCTTTTGATAGTCCAGTACAAAATGTGATAAATGTTGAGAACTTTTGTTCAACATCTTTCTAATCATTGCAGGCCTTTTTCATGAGCAGGTATACAGTCCCTACTGAAGAACGAGTACCTACTGCATGCTCTCTTGACTAAAAGTTGTACATTTCCACATCATTCAATACTCCTAGTGTTTGTTTTAAATATTAGTGTAACTGGAATGCTCAGTTTTATGACCAATTGAGAATGTTGGTATGCAGTGAGGTTTTGATATTACAATACATAGCTCTCTGATATAGTTGTTACTCTGTGCATGCAATATCATAAATAATCTTGTACAGGGTGGTGTGCCTACATTTGTTAATGCCTTCATTGTAAGAACCCAAAGATTTATTTTCATATCTGCATGTAACATAGTTCTACATCACTTTAATACTTATTACAGACACTCCCTTCAGTGTCTCTCAAATCACCCAGAGATGTGTGTGTGTGAAGTTAACTATATTGCACAATATCAATTCACTGGGAAAGCACACCACCCCTTACTCGTAAGACTCAAGAGGACCAGAAAATTAATATTTGTACTTGTATAAATACAAGTTTTCTTATTTTTCGTATATCTTGCATGTCTCTTTTGAATCAGGTAGTGATACAAGTACAAGATTAGGCAATTTCTACAAATTGGGATCTCTACATTTGTATCATTAATCTTGATATGCCTCTCAAATAATTGGTCCTTCTTTTCCCAGAACTAATATTTTTCTAATGTTATGTTTGTTACAAATGTCACGGCTTCATTAATTAACTTATGTTCATCATTAGACTGAAGGCAGAGGAGAAAAATCTTTGGGTATGCTGGTTGCTAAAAGCATTATGGGGATCCATGGATGGTCTTAAGGACTACCATGACTGTGATAAGAGGATCAGGGTTAAATGAAGCTCAGAAATTTCAACTTTTATAAGTGCACCACTTCTATAATGTTGTCATTGAACTCTTTTATGCTGAACTTATATATGTTGACCGTTGAATAAATTGCAAATTTGCTAGGTGTATTTCTTTTTAAAATTTAAAATAAAATTCTTCTGTGATAACCGTTATTACATTATCACTCTTACCTACTAAATGAAAGAATGAAGAATAGAATTGCCCAAAACTAATTTTCTGGCAAAGGGTTCCATTCCTGGGAACAAGAGATAATCTTTGTTGGTTCAAATTCAGTAGTACATTAAGAACATTATCAACTTCTTAGACAATGAATGCAGTTAGGCCTATTATGCAACTAAAATCCAATGTTGGTTAAGACTTGTCAAGTTTCTTGAAAAATCTTGACTGTGTGTACATGAAATATTACTCTGCATTCCTGATATTAACACTTCGTGTGTAGTGTGGTTAATGGGTCCCTTCACCTAACAAGACTGATAACTATCTACTTATTTTTTAGTTTTAGTAGCTAACTCTGGTTTTAATTGTTCTATGGAATTAATTTCAACTTCAAATGTAGATTGTAGACCAAGTTTTTAAAAACTTTGGAAAGTTGAAAGAGTTATTTAACCAGAAATCATTCATCACATAGGAAAGAGTGAAACTCCGCGCTTATGTATGTATGTCTGTACATGTGTTGTTGCCTGTGAAAACTCATTATTGTAGAAAGTAATTTTTATTGTAACATTAAAGTGAAAGTAATGTCTTGTACTTTTTATGTGTACATAGTGGTGTGAAGTCACATTTATCATGAAAAGGAAACTTATTTACTACAAATCACACTAAATCTTATTTAATAGAATCTGTGTATAACTTCATCAATGTGTTTGTTTTCAAGTAACTTTTAATATGTTACTGTTTTACAGAATGTGTCTTCATAACCCTGCAGTTCAGAACTGTCAGTCACCATGTGCAATTTTTGGCTTTGCTTCATGCAACACCTATTAAAGTAATTTGTATGGTGAAAGTACAACATTACAAAATCATTATTTTTTATTAAAACCTATTTTGTACTATTTTAATTGTGTTATAAAGAGAATTTTATTTAATTATGTACAAAAAGATTACAGGTAGGTTGAATGTTCTATCCATGCACTTTTCTGTAGCTCTCATTTTTGTAATTGCAAGAGCATTTGGGGGGAGGATGTTTTATTCCCAGCAGTATTCTCAAGTAAATGAAAATTAAAACCAGATGCAAATAGTTTCTGGTACATAGGGGCAAAAATTTCTGATTATGAAATGCTGGTATCCAGAGACAATTCTCATTGCTAACATGATTGCTAGCTGAACTTTGTACGACAAACGGTACAAAGATAAGGATTCAAAAGCTCAAGAAAAAGTGTGTGTGCTATAATATTAAGGTCATCTTTCACCTCCTACCTTGATCTCTGAAATATTTCTTCACTGTGCTTGCTAGGCATCACGTATTAATTTAAATTATGTCTAGGACATAAAAATGTGTACAAATTTATTAAAAGTAAGATTTAGAGAATAATTTACAAGAACTGTTAGTTACAATTATTATTTCTGAACAAGGTTCAATGTCCTGGAAATTTGACATTTTAGGTGACAGTTTTATTACTCGTGTTTCAAGTATTGCTGGAACATGTGAAATTGTTATACCTCTTAAGTATATGTGTGCAATGTTAAATAATGTATGACAGAAAGTTCCTTAATATAGGTTGTATTACGTCAGCTTGTGAAAGTATTATAAATGGTTGAACAGGGGTAACCACGCAATGTCCAAATGTTTCCGTTATTTGTGTGGTTTCACTGTATGAGTGAATATCTGACCTCCTGTACAACTTGCTGTCAGTGTTAAATGTGCCATAGCATTTCACACATTACTGAACAATATTGTTCTTTGACTAGCACAGGAGATATTTTACAAAAATGTTTATGTATGCTGGTATTGTCCAGTACACACTAATTGGTAATTTTTCATTGGTTTGGTGGCATCTCGATTTTGTAACAAGTTTTCCAAAAATGTTGTCCCAAGCAGTGTTATGCATTACCATGGTTGTACAATAAAAATGTTGAATAAATGGTGTTTCATTTTTCTTAGTAAATTCTCAAGAAGGTAGTTTGAGATCTACTAAGTAACTTAATTAGTAATAATGTTCATTATCAATTCAGAGTGGCCAATCTTTTCCAAAAGAAAAATAATCTCTGACTTTTCCTGTTTTTCCAGTACAATTCCCTCCCCCCTTTTTGTCCCCTGATAAAAAATTGTGAAGTAATTCACAATATGTAAAGAATATATTAAAAGTAGTAGTCCTGCCTATACGTTAAAAAACCATATTTGCTTCACAAATACAAATTGTGTTAATATACCAATCATCTTTCTATATAAAACACTGAAGATATGACATTTTATAAGAAATCTTTTGACACAGAACCCTGTTAAATTTGCTGCTGTTTAGTGTGGAATTAACCCTAGAATTCCATCCAACAGATTAAAGATGAAAAAAATATGTTTGCAGAATGTGACATAGAAAACATACACTAATTGCAATACCTGTTATAGTTTTGCATAACTTGGAAACAATGTGTTCTAAACCCCTAAAACTGTTTTCATGTCCCTTAGTGATATAAGTTTCTGGGAACATGATTTTTGAAAGGATAGGTATGGAAATGACAGATAGGAGGGGAACATAGGGAAAGAAAGGGAGTAGGTGAGACTCAAACTATGTTTCTTAATGGCATTCTATACAAAGAGACTGTTTTGAACTTTGTTTTACATTGTTTTGGAGATTCAGTTCTTTGGTTGCCCTCACTCCATAGGTGATCAGAAAAACACAAATAGGAAACCAATATAAAATTAAAATGATGGGGCAAGACAGAAACAATTGTGAGAGTTTTGCACATGTCCAACTAGCATTATTTAACAAAAAATTATCTTTTGATTTTGAAGAAAAGAAACTACGAGTACAACCATTGCATTTCTTAATAACATCAAAGTTCATGATGAATTACTCTGAATTCAAATTGAAATATATTAATTCATTTTCATGCATGAGAAAAATGCAGTTCATAATGATTATTGTTAGGTAAGTCTATCATGAATGGAGCTACATTTGTTGCATTTCATGCATGCATTACATTTGAATCAGAAATATTTTCTTGGTAAAGCTGACTCCTACGGTAAAAAACTTCTACTATATTATTAATGTCAACAGGTTTTTGAATTTCCTTCTATTGGGTTAAGCAGCGCACCCTCCCGATAATAATACGTACTACTTGTAAGCGTTTTCAGTAATCACTACTAGATAGAGTAAGATGCTTAAAATCCATCGAAATGGATTGCATCGGCATTCCACGTTAGATTCTTTTATTTTATTCTCTAATTTCTACTTATTTATAATAATAATTATTATTACTACACTAATTCAAATATTTTAAAATATGAGGTAAAAAAAAATTTAATAGCTGTGTAACAAGTGATATCGACCATCAATCTTTGGTCTGTGCTAGCTGTTCGGTCTTTCCCCATCCCCTTTTAAAATATGAGGTAAAAAAAAAAAAAAAAAAATTAAAAGCTGTGTAACAAGTGATATCGACCATCAATATTTTGGCCTGTGCTAGCTTTTCGGTCTTTCTCCATCCCCTTGCCAGCTGCAATTCTATCGTCACCCGAAGAATGTTTTTTGACATTTTCTCAGTCTTTCGGTTTCCTAATGGTAGAACCGAAATGCAACTTTAAGAATATTATAGAAAAGTAGAACATCGTCCTAAATTGATATTTTGGTGAAAAATTTGGAGTCGCTTTTAAGAAAATGGCGTCATTGTAAATGCGTAATTTGCAGCTCTTTTTCACAGAAGCCTTTTGAGTCTTTGAAGGACTTCCACTCACAAATGCAATAATGTAAACAAATCTCTCAAAATGTGCATATTAAAGGCGTGAGAGATATTTTCAAAAATTGTGTAGTTGTGAAAAAACAAACAAACAAAAGAATACAGCAACATTACTTTTATGTCACCTTAAGCAGTACAATTAATACAATCTGTTCGAAATCTTTGAAAAAAATTGGGGCCGTTTTTGAGAAAATGACATTTGATCGTTTCTGAAAATGTGGAATTTTGAGCTCATTTTTACAGAAAACGTGGTTTTCGAGAAATTTTATAAGACATCATTTGAAGCAAATGTACTCATAAATGTCTCGTACTTGTTATCTAATCTATCTAGTTAAACTACTCACCGCTAATGTAAAAATATGTTAACTAATGATGCTACAGAATGACACAATCTTTCTCGTAGTAAAGTTTTCTAATTTTCTTGGTGTTGGTTGGCTTTACAGTCTTGCCCCATCCTCAGGCCACCTGTCATCTATTGCGGGCCAAAGAATATTTTTTTGGCTTTACTTAATTTTTCGGTTCCCTAATAATAGAAGAGAAATATTACTTTAAGAATATTACCGAATACATTACCGAAATAATATTTATATATGGCAATTTTCATTGAAAAATTTGGAGCCGTTTTTAAGAAAATGGCGTTTAGGCGTTACCGAAAATGCGAAATTTCAAGCTTTTTCACAGAAACTTTTTGAGTTTTCGAAAAACTTCATTTGAAATCATTTGAAGCACCTTAACTCAAAATGCAATAGTGTTTACAAATTGCTGGAAATGTGCATATTAACGCTGCGATAGATATTAAAGAAAAATACATGTTTGAAATACAAAAGAATAGAACCATATGGCGTTAATGCCATCTTATAGAGTGAATTTATAACTATCTCTAGCAAAAGTTTAAAGAAAAAATTTGGAGCCGTTTTTCAGAAAATCTTCTTTTTGTAAATTTTTAAATTGCAAATATTGCACGCTATATTGCGCGAAAACTACTAAAAGTTTCAAAAAGTACAAGACCTTAGTGAAAGGAGTAATTAGGGACTACAAATTTCATTTGAAGGAAATATTATATAGTACACTGTTAAAACAAATACTCCCCTGTAAAGTGGTAATCCTAATGATTTGGTTAAATAAAAAAATAAAAAAACGGGGTTCGAACTGGGTGGGCTGCCGCGCACGCGGAGCCGCAGCTGTCGGGCAACCTAGTCAGCCGATAGGGGCGTGCCACCCCTCCTGACGCAACGGTGACGTACAGAGGGGTAGGCGGCAGCGGGCTGATGGGCAGACGGGTTTTGGACGCGAGAGCAGAAAGAGTTTGGCGATAGTGAGCTATTGGGACGGTGGTCGTGCGATTGAAGTAAGGAGCGAGTGGTTAGAAGAAACGATAACAGCCCTACCGCGCTCTGGTCTTCGGTGTTGAAGCACCGTACCGCCTGCTGTGGCCACGTCGCCGCCGCGAAAGAATCGCATAGAACAATGGTTTTGAAACTTTTTGCTGCCTTGACTCCCTGCAGGTAACAAATTCTGCACACACCTCCGCTCATTAAAATGAAGGTTGATCTCGGGTTTACGGTGCACCTTAGCCTACGCTTCCTCGATTGATGTGCCTTGACGTAATCCGATTCTCCTCCAATCGGTGCGCAAGAACGTTATCGTTCACCACACAGGAATCGTTTATATTATTTTGAGAAACATTTTAAAGTGAGCGTTTTCATGAAAACAATGTGAACGAAGTGAACAATTCTCTTAAAAGTGAGCGTTTCATTTAAAATAAATTTTCTTATTTAAAATAAATTTATTCGTGTGTATGTGGAGAACATAAAGAACATATACGCCCCAAATGATTTTTAAAGATTATTCGCATAAAATGCGTTGGTAATTATGTGTTGGACAGACTCAAGGATGTTTTATGTTATCGCGAGGGCCGAAGGCCCGAGCCTCGTCCTCAACTTGGACACGCGTAGCGAAGCGTCACAACTCTGCACGCGTGAACAAAACAGATCACAAACTGCATTTCTACCAAAAGATATTTTCTAAAACTAGTGTTTAAACGTTCGGTGTAAATGATGAATCATTGACTATCGTCACGACACAAGAATCAGAAGTGAACGATAGATACAGTAGTATTAAGGAGGCCGTGACAGCAAAGGCCAAGGTGCACCGTAAATCCGGGATCAACCAAAATTAAATTGTTAATAACTAAATATTTTTTCCCGAAAATCTTCTCATTTTGGAGATTTATTCAAGATCTATATTTTTTCTTGATGATCGCCATGGCTGAAAATCTTGTTTCACCTACGTTAGAAGTGGCAGCGGAATGGCCTTCTTATTTAACTCTGGATATTCATTCCTTACGGAGCGCTAAAATTCGGATTATTTTGCAAGAATGAAGCACACCGCAACAAAGCGAGCCGCATTCTATTTACCAACAGCCAGAGCTCTTTAAAAAAAATTATTTATTTATTTATTTATTTATTTATTTATTTATTTATTTATTTATTTATTTATTTATTTATTTATTTATTTATTTATTTATTTATTTATTTATTTATTTATTTATTTATTTATTTATTTATTTATTTATTTATTTATTTATTTATTTATTTATTTATTTATTTATTTATTTATTTATTTATTTATTTATTTATTTATTTATTTATTTATTTATTTATTTATTTATTTATTTATTTATTTATTTATTTATTTATTGAGTCAAAAACTGTATATGATGTATGAGGGAGAAAATCACCTGCGCGCACTTTCTAGAGTTAGTTTACTAGTTGTTGACAATGTTGGTTTCATGGAAGTAATACGAACACATAATATTATAAGCCCGGTATGCACGGTACAGTTTTCGTGCAGATTCTAATAAAGTTTCTATAGATAAACTTCAAGATTTCAATCTAGAAGTACAAAAGCCAAAAGTTGCGCATACACGGTCTACAAGTTTTCTGCACAAATCGCCATAGGTCGCCACGCCGCTAGGGGGTCTAAAGTGAAACAACCGCCGTCCGAGTACTGTCAGTACTCACGCAGCGCCCTCTAGAATGTATAGAGCCATTTTCCTAAGGATAAGCCAAAGTGACAGATAGTGCTGGCAACACAACTGAAGGTTCTGTGGTCGTTGTGCCCTTGAGCCCATTAGATTCCCTTCCCGGATTCGTTCGTTTGCAGTTGGCTAACTTGTAAATGGCTTCGACGCTTCCTTTTGTGGTGTCTTCGTCCGACAAAAATATAGTGCGCTGCGAGAAATAATTGATATTAGGAAGTGCAGTGTAACGTGCTCTTCTGTAAAAATTATTTTTTTCTTTATATATTACATTGAATGTACTTTTTGTGTGATAAATATTATGTTTATTTTAAAAGTGAGACTTGAATCGAGATGCATAGCGGTGCACGTGTTTCCAGCTTAAAATCATTTTTCTCTATTTACATTCGTGGAAGTTTTCTTTTACTGATTTTGAGAGCATGTTAAGAGATTTTCCACATATGTTATTAAATTTAAATATTTCCCTGACTCGCGTACGTGAATATACCTCAGCGAAACTCTTAGACTTCTGCATAGGGATGTTTTCACAGGCGCCATTAGCACTTTTAAAGGGGCGTAGCTGAACAGCTGTCGCGGCGGAGGGATACTTCCTAGAAATACATGTGATGTTCACTTGTTTTCGTGAACTGTCGCTTTGGCTCATCCTTAGGAAAATCGCTCTATATTTCAGAGGGCGTTGATTCGCGTCCTGTGGGCGCGTTCTAGCTATGATCTTTATTTGGTATTAATTAACCACGAGGAGCATATAGAATAAAAATAGGAAGTCAAAAATTGAGGAATAGGAAGTTTATCACAATATATCACTTCACACAATCGCACTTTGACACACCTAACCTCAAAAACTAAATGGCCGATTACCGTTAGTGAAGAATTGTACCGCTAGAGGCGCTTGAGTCAAACTGTAGGCTTTCTCCATGAAAAATAATGAACATATTCATATAGAAAACATGCAGTCTGAACTGCACGCTTTCTGTACGTCCAATCTGCACGAAAACTGTACCGTGTATACCGGACTATACAAAAAATTTTCTTCCCCATTCGTTAAAACGTATGAACGCACATACATAGTCCGATAGTGATTTATTAATTATGTAGATTAGGGATTTATTAAGCATTAGAGTATTATTTTATTCAATTATTACAAAGTTCTCACATATTTCTTTTGAACCTTCCTTGCCTCCGCAGAGAGACCTAACAGTTTTTTGTTTTTTTGAACATCTGCTTTATTTGCAATTTGTTCTACTTGAACATTCGGCAAATACAATTGTACATACGTTATTGATCTGTAAAGAAACCATTTAGATCTGGCTCTTTCTAAATATATTTTCACAAAGTTGTCCAAACAGAGAAAGAAAAAAATGCTAACACTGGCGGAGCCGCGCGTTCTGCGTCGCCTACCCACCCCGCCGTCCAGGCTACACGTCGTTTGGAGGCCAAGGCCCCGGTCAGAGGTCGGCAGCAACCGCCTTTTTTCTTTTTTTTTCTTGCTTCCTTTTCCTTGCCACGGACTTGCCACAGCTACAAGAAACTTAAGAGTTCTCCAAGCCGGTAAGACATAACCGGCATTGAATTCGTTCCGTTTAGTTTTTTCGCGTTTCCGGGCGCGTCAACTGCTTTGGTCATTAGTCTCGTTGGTGTAGTGCATGTTTTTGTACTCGGTAGATGGCGGTGATCTTCCCCCGCTGGATGGTGAGATCCGGCGCCGACCTACTGTTGGCTAGTGGGGTTTCCCCTAACCAGAACTCTCCCATCAGCGGGGCACCGCCCCAGTCGGCAAAAGCTCTAAGCTCCCGACAGCTCTCCAGGGAAATGTGGTAGTGTAGTGCATGTTAGTGTAAGTGTATGTGTAATGGGAGAGGACAGGACAAGGACAAGGAAGAGGAAGGACAGATCGTGCGCGGTCCGTGGCCCGTTTGGTAGGGTACTGCTCCGGGATTCGCCTGGTGTTGATCGGAGAAACCACGGAAAACTACTGATCAGAGCAGCCGGCCGCTAGAATTCTCCGGTAACTGCCATTGAACGGTGTTCACATGCAAGAATTAAGCGATTTCAATTATTAAGGTAAGCGTATGTACATTCATTTTACCCTTTTCGCTCTTCATCTAACTTCAGTCACAAACCGCCACTGGCGGACTGCCGTTTTGAAAACAAAAAATAAAACAAAGCAAAACATATCGGGTGTCCCCAAGATTGATTAATTAATTCCATATTCTCTTCCGCCTAGGCTAGCTGTGAGATTTTGCCCCGCCCTCTTCTTAGATGCCATTTTTTTCTCATAAAAGACATTTTTTCCACTTTTTCTTAATTTTTCAGTTCTATGATAGTAGAATTGAAATCTTACCAAAAATATTATAGAAGTGTAAAACCAGAAACTCTGTCAATTTTCATTTAACATTTTGGAGCATTTTTTTTTCAAAAAATGTCATTGAGCGTTGCGAATAAAGCGAAATTTTGGCTTACTTGCACAGCCAACTTTTAAATTTTTGAGAAAATTCATCAGAAATCACCTGAAGCACTTAAACTCACGAATTCAATAATGTATAAAGAAAATGTGTAATATACAAATCTGTAGTATACAAACAATATATATTGTAAATCTTGACGAAAGATAAAAAAAGTACCTGTCTGTAATTTTTGAAAAATGAAAAGCAAGCATCAAAAGGGCCCTAAGAGTGTGGCCCCAACGATAAATGTGCGAAACATGGCACGGCGAGTAGAGGTAGAGCGGGCCAGGCGAGGCGGAACAGACTTCGTAAGGAGGGGTGGAGCTGGGCAATTGGAACGAGGGAGGATGAGAATGGCGGGGGCGGGATGAGGCAGGATAGAGCTGGAATATACCACGAATCAAATCCACTTCTTTTCCTGCCAGACCGTTATGATTAGGGTTCGAATTTTGATGATCTATAACATCGCCAAAAATGATCAATAAAATGCTCTTCAAATGTTTTACAAATGACCTAAAAACAAAGGAAAATGACGTAAAAATGTGACAAAACCTGTTCAGGCGAACATCGTAACCTGTTGGATATGTTACTGATGTAATAGCGTCTTCTATTCGTTCAAGTGGACTCAGCTTTCAAACTTTGATTTGGATTGTTCTTTACCAGAAAATCTGTCTTTAGTTATCCCTAATTCGGCTGAACCGCCAAAGACGCTGACAGGCGTCACACGAACCTCAGATTACATACAACTTCTGAACGAAGAAATTGAATCTGCTGTTACGGGCAGGGGCAACTTCCCCTGGCCCCGCACTCATTTCCCCTCCAAATACAGAAAGGGGTATACATACACAAGCTGAAGCGGCGTGAGATGGTGAATAGTGGCTTCGTACGAAAATGTTTGCCAGAATATTTTCTATCAAATAACAGAATTTTATAAGGTTTATATTCTTCACTACTTATTACTTGTTTAAGTTTATTTTCTTTCTACATTTTGCCTTGTATAAACACATCTTTGATAAGTGACCGGAATATTTTGAATGGTGAATTCATTCCTGGTTTTGGTTTTATGTTGTGTTATTAAATCATTCACTTATTTATTGTATTTAGCAATAATGTGTTATAAGTTGACAATTCTGGCTTATGGACGGACAGCGCTTTTAACAGACAAGAATATTGATCTCTTAAACCTTCTAACCTGAACGTAGAAAGTTCATGCTTTTATATAATTCTGAAGTAAACAGGATTACAAAATCTTGATAGTTTCGATTCATATTTTTAAAAATATATTACTCTCAATTGAGAATATAAAATCGGGCTGATGTATTATTTCATTTTAATGAATCATTTATTTGCCTTAAAGAGAAAATAGTAATTAATATAGAGAAATTTGTGACAATAACTGCCAAGTAACTTCTCCCAAAGACTGCCGAGGGCCAGGTGTTCAGTGACATACCGCAATTCCGTATTTGTACAACCCTGGCTTTTAAATCTCGCGCCAATTTCTTTGGATGCGGCCCCCGCGAGCTCTGATAATCATGTTACCTTGCCTACGACCTTGACATGCCTGCTAAATGCGGTGTTAATATACCGCCGAGCCAGTCCATCCCTCCGTTAGCCGAGGTGACATTCCTTAGGTGGGCGGTACACCCCAGGGTATGGAAAATACATCCCGCAATAGTGTTCAACTAGCACAAATATATCAGTAGACTAGCATTTGAACTGAAGCGCATGGTTTAGCAAGCTTTATTTATTTATTTATTTATTTATTTATTTATTTATTTATTTATTTATTTATTTATTTATTTATTTATTTATTTATTTATTTATTTATTTATTTATTTATTTATTTATTTATTTATTTATTTATTTATTTATTTATTTATTTATTTATTTATTTATTTATTTATTTATTTATTTATTTTTATTTATTTATTATTTATTTATTTATTTATTTATTTATTTGTTTATTTTTTATTTATTTATTTATTTATTTATTTATTTATTTATTTATTTATTTATTTATTTATTTATTTATTTATTTATTTATTTATTTATTTATTTATTTATTTATTTATTTATTTTACGTCAAAAAAAACAGTTAAAAACTGCGTATGACGTGCTATGGGGAAAAGTGAATTGTGTGCACATTTTCAAAATTCTGTGATCCCTACAATAAGTCATATACTACTTAAATTTTGAATTTTGAAAGGGAGAAAAAACGAAAAAACTCCATGTAATAAAATCTATTTTCAAGGATAAATAAGCAATAAATTTTGGCTCTTATTACTTCCTGCCGCGACAACATGGAAACAATAATTTGAATAATTGTATTTCCCACTGAATTCTAGAAGACGTGCACAGAAAATGAAGTTACATTTATGTCCAGAAGCAAAACAAGGGGCCATCTCAGCATTTGCTCAATGGATCAGGGAAACGACGAAAAACCTGATCGAGATGGGGTTGTTTTATCAGTGGAAACGCATAAAAGAAACAAGCAGTGAAAATTTAACATATAAATTGAACATCCAGAACTAAACGCCATCCAATATATCGCCTTACGAATCCATATGAAACTACCGTATCATTTTGTAATGTCTATATTATGCATATCTATATATACTTGCGTATTGGTTGAAACAAATACATCAGTGCATTGAGAATATAAATTGTCGAATAGAATAAAAATCGAATTAATCAGGGGGTTTTCAGTAGTAAATTATAATTAAAATACCATTAATTATTTTTCATATCCTAGTGATCCATTCCTCTTTTCCGAGAGGTTTTTCTAATAGCTCATAGTAGGAGGGGTACCTGAACATATATTTCATTAATGTCAAGCAGAAATTACACGAAAACTACTAGCTTTTCGAAAACATTGTATATAACCTTTTTTAATGAACTGATTTTAGATCATATTTTGTTGAAGTCAAAAATATCTATCTTAAATTTGTAATTTTTAAATGTTAGAATTTTGCAATTTTCGAAAATGCGGAGCGTTTAACAAAAATGAGACATACACCCTTCTTTTAGGAGTTCAATGTTCTTTGCGTGGAAAAAAGAATCAATGACAACATTTGGATCGATTATTGAGAACATATTTTTTTTAGATTTGCGAAAACTTCAAGCACAATTTATGCAAAAACTACTCGGGTTTTCAAAAAATTGTACAAGACCTCTTTTTAAAGTTATTTTTAGAACTAATTTCGTTTAAATAAAAATATACATTTTCAGATTTCCAGCTTTTGAAAAATTAAAATTTTGCAATTTTCGAAAATAGAGTACGCCGGAAAAGAGAATATCACCAGATTTTTATTGTTCTTTAATTCATACGAGGCGAAAATTTATAGAAAAATTTGGTACCGTTTTGAGACAAAAATTGTATAAAAAATAAAATTTGCCTATTATTTTGCGTAAAATTACGCGAAAACTACTCAAGTTTTCGAAAATTGTACATGACTTTATTTCAAAATCTCTATTTTAAAAACAAATTTCATTAAGAAAAAAATATACCTTCAATATTTCAGTTGTAGAAAGACGCCTAAACAAATAAAATGTTGCAATTTTCGAAAAATCAGGGATTTCAACGGAAATGAGATCCTACTCCACAAGCATTTCTCCAAGCAATCGGCCAAGAAAAAAATGTGCGAATATTACTAAATTCATACGTGAAACTCAAAAAACAAATAGCATGCCTCTCTCTGAATTGATCCCTTGCATAAAAGATCCATTACTACTGAGTATATCCATTTTTAATGGTTCTATTGTTTATATTTTTTTTTGAATCGCCAATTTTGTTCCAGAAGGGGTCACTTGAAAATTGCAAAATTTTGGTAATGGTGAAATATTGCGTCATGCTCAAAGACCATTCATTCTCCCTTCTGAACATGTTTAAGACACTTTAAGTCCAGAAAATAAACAAATGTTCACGTTTCATTATCACAATTACAATATGAATAAAGATTTTTTCAACTTTTAAATTAAAAGAGATATTTATCTCTAATCCTCGCCACTAAAAGGCATAAACTCCACAATGTGCAAGTTAAAGCAAGTGGAAAGCCTCCAATTCTAAGTTTGTCAACACTTTGGGCTTGAAGTGGCCACTGCTTCGATATTGGTTTCTTTGCCTTACTTACACCATTGGCGTTTTTATGCAAGTAAACTACAGCAACAATTGACAACCTATTTTAAATTTTAATATATTATTTTGTGTAAATGATACATTTATACATGAAATGATGCAGGGAAAATGTTTCATCTTCTTTTTTATCTTATCCGCTGAATGAAGTATAAATCCACCAAGTCGAACCAGAAATTAAGAATCTTACGTGAAAACTACGTGAATACTCAAACTTTGTAAACAATCCAAAGATAAATTAATAAGTTTTGTGCAGAAGAAAATAAAGAAGAAACGTCCGAGAAAAAGTTCAAGTAATGACAATATTTACTTAAAATATCATCCATTATTATCACCATAAAAATTCAGAAGCAACTGTATAAATCTCTTAGATAGCGTATAAAAATTCCTCTGTATGTTTAAAGTGAAATCGCACTGGTATATTTCCTATTCATACGACCGCCACGTGGCGAAAGAAGAGATGCTCAACATGGCCCTAGGTAGTGGCGCTGCCCCGCGGCCAACGGCGAAAGCTTTGCGTCGCGGCGGGAAGATTACACGGTTGGCAGGCGGCGATGTAATTCCAAAATACCACAAGGGATGGAGAGCGCGCCTGCGCGGTTTGTGGCGGCAGGCCGGGACGGCGACGCTAACCACTACCCCGTCATTACGCATATTGCTTTATAATGTATTCCATTTGTTTTATGGGCTCGCATTTGAGCTCTGCGCCGTGATGTGTTCACAGGCAGCGGGACGCTCCACAAAAACCGACTTCCCGCCCACAAAACCCGCACGTTTGCGTACGTGGGGGCGCTGTTTCGGGTCTTCGATCGAGACAGTGGTTTTCGATTTCCTTTCGACCAATCGTTCGTTTTGGTTCGATGCTCATTTTGCGGGCGACAGCCTGTGGTTCGTCAGGTAGACTCGATGAGGGATTTTCGTTGATGGACTGCGATGTGGACGGAAATGTAGGAGTAATTTCTGATGAGCGCTTTTTCTGTAGTGAAATAAATTTCTATTATTACTTTTGCTCTCATTATCGTGGTATTACAATTGCTTTCTTGTATTGTAATTCGTGGAGAGCTACTGAATGCCGCATACACCGCAAAGCCGCAAGAAAGGAAAATGAGTTTTGAATTGAGGCAGGTTTTGTCTACCGTCTTACGAAATGTGAAATGAAAGGTCAATGATGAAGTTTGCTGCGTCTTACTTGGAAAATTGCAAATTGTAGGAAAAGAAATAAAATAAAGCCAACTGAATTTTGGTTTCAAATTGCTAATAGTGATGGCGCTGTGGTATTCTTTTGTTTGCCTGATCATATTGCTTCGGAATACGATAAGACTCTTAATGATGTTAATTTTTAAAAAAATATTCAAAAGTGACCAAACCGCACTGAAAAAAATATAATGAATTATACGTTTTAATATCAACAGTAAACTGGCTTCATATATACTTAATATCAACAGTAAACGGGTTTCATACAAGAAACTTGTACGACATAAAAAACAGAATTCCTACTTCTAACCACCCGCAGAGTCTGTAAGATAATCAAACGGATTTATAAGCGAGAAAGAGGCCCTCAAAAAGTATAAAATGCGAGAGGTGACATCCCTTTCACGGCATTAAATCATAACAAACGTTCGGAACTTGTAATCCCCGACTGTTTGTAAGGTCGTAATTTGAATCCAATTAAACTTGTTGCGCACGAGGTAACCGCTCATTCCCTTTATCTCGATCTCTCGACGACCTGCAGCACGCCACGAGTGGACAGGGCAGGCGTTCGTACCCAGCGGCGGTGTCGAGAGAACGCCTCGGCCCAGCGCGTCGACGGGGCTACTTAAACGCAGGACGAGGCCGGGAAGCAAGAGGAAACACAGCGGTCAACACAGGAGCTGAATCATTCTACATCTCGCGTGCGCGCTGCAGGCGGAGTCCTAGAGAAGCTTTCCAGAAAGAGACTGGGGGAGTGGGCCTCGAATACAAGACCCCACCTCTCTTACCTTCAATTTCAAGTATGTATTACGTTCAGGGGCAACTATATTTCGGGATCCCCTTTCCCATTAAACTTTTTACTTTTTCCTCGAAGATTCTTCGTCACAAGAGAGAGTATTGTAACCGTTCGCCGGAAACGGCGAATTTTTGGCAGAAAAACTCTTCTTGCCGGGTCCTGGTAACGAAAAAAATGGATAAATCCACTTTATAAATATAGAAAAAATTCCACTAACACGCAGTGAAGCAAGAATTCATGTTCTGTGGGTTCTTGACATCGAAAAATCGATTGACGGCAAAACGACCGTCTGTGATCGATTAACCGTTCAGCTGATTTTCTTCAAAATCAATATTCCCCAGTATTGGTAGTATTGGTAGTATTACCCTTAAGAAAGAAGAACTACGCCGTAGAAACAGGTTTTATTTTGAGTAACGGGAGCGTGGTCTCCCCGGGATCGGATGCAAAACCCGAAAGCCGAAAGCAGCTGACCCCTCAAGAGACAAAGCGAAATATAAGTAAATAAGTGAATAAAACCTTCTTTCTGGACTTGCAAGTACTTTCAAATACTCGTCCATTTCTTTTTACCATGACCGATTACAAGAGCTCGGTCGACATGTGCATGTCTTTGGTGAGAGCATCACAAATGAGTTCTGGAAGGCGGAGCTCAGCTCATGGAACTGGTCTCCTGTGCAGTCTCATCAACAGGGAAGAATGAGAATAGCAAAGCAGGCGAAAGTTGATAAGTTTAACCAGAAGAAACAAGATTTATGGAATTCTCAATCATATTTTGCGGCACGTTTCTGTTCTCAGTAAGCGACGTCGCATAACTCGTTAAATGGTTTTCACACAAACCACTTTTACATGCACCTAAATTATTATTGATGACTAGGGAACGGACTTTATTGTAATAAAAAAAGCAAAATATGTACTTACAGTTACTTACTTACAATTAATAGCGATTGCCCGGCGTTAATACAAGCGCATTGCGTATATTTAAGTATTTCAGTAACTACGTTTTCAAGTAACATGTATTTTGAACATCACAAGTGAAATGTTCATTTTCGATCTAGAAAATATGTTAAAATGTGACGAAATATGTAGTTATAGATAAAATATGTAATTATACCAAAATATGTAAAAATATGTAAAATACAAATAGTTCCAATTAGTTCAGAATGTTGTGTTAAGTGTAATAAATATTAGTGTATGCAGGTATCTTGTCCCTGTAAAAACATGTATTTACATGAAAATCCGTTCCCTATTGATGACTAATAATTAATGATTGCAGCTAATAATTCTATTTTATCTTCATCATCACTATCATCGGCCCATGACTGATCTCTGGACTAATGGAAATTCGACGAGACAGTTGATATACGTTATATTAAAGAGTGGTTTGGAATAGTAATGTACTTGTATCATGCATACAACGAATATCTTTCGATTTATACACACTTACACGAGAAGCCATTGGTTCCACGCAGGACTTTTAAAATTGCTGCACTGAATACAAGAAGCAATTAATCTTGTATGATACTGCTCTCTTACCTTTCACCCCTGTGTAATGAGAACCGAATTTAAGATATTTTGTGAAAATCATGTCAGGGAAATTGAGGGAATGCTGATGAGGTGTTGACATAATTAAATGGTGAAATAACTGAAGTCATCTTCATCAACATATCAACTTAAGTTGCCGGAGATCACTTCAGATATTTCACAATCACGATTGGGGAAAAATTCTCATAACGGCGAAGTCATAACCGCTCCAAAGGCTAATAATAATT
Source organism: Teleogryllus oceanicus (assembly GCA_964035755.1). Lineage (NCBI taxonomy): Eukaryota > Metazoa > Arthropoda > Insecta > Orthoptera > Gryllidae > Teleogryllus > Teleogryllus oceanicus. Next base: position 17,123,951 of record CAXIVR010000012.1, on the reverse strand, counting down.
CTGACTAAATATTTTCTCGCATTTTGAGTTTTCTTTTCGGTATCTGTGGGCAACTAAGGGAAAGGCAAATGTACTCATGAAATTAGGCACGTATAGATGTTGAATAGCTGTCACAATAATAAAACTTCTTGGCATAAATTCTGCTGTCAATGTATTACACTGCAACAATTAGTTCAAAAGAACAAAATTACAAACATGTTCAAAATTACAAAAATTGTTCATCCTGAAAGCAAACAATCATACACCGCTTGTTTCTTTAGTTTTTCCTAAAGGTCTAACCCTAACCGATGGTGCTAATCTTCGAATTTTTGAATGAGTTGTGGCTGAGGTAATTTACGTATTTTATGGTCGCAACTGTCGGAATCACCAGAGTCATACGCACAATTTTGGAGTCAGTTGGATTCAGTTTCTTCACAAAACTCCCGCGGAATAAAACAGTTGTCACCTTCTTAGAAAAGTGATTATGTTTACATTTTCATTATCTTACATTACGTCAAGTGCAAGAAAAAAATGCCGATGTGCAGCCATCAAAGGGATGTTCGCTACGTAAGTTCTATTATACTCCATTTTGCAATTATTTACACCCGCCGATTGTCACGCATTTAAACCATATGGAGCCAATTTAAACAGTTCTGAACCTAGTCGGTTTGATTGATTGATTGATTTTTTCGTGTTTCCGGGCGCGTCAACTGCTTTGGTCATTAGCCCCGTTAGTGTAGTGCATGTTTTTTCTCTGGAGATGGCGGTGATTTTTCCCTCACTGATGGCGAGATCCGGCGACGACCTACCGTCGACTAGTGGGGTTTCCCCCTAACCAGGACTCTCCCACCAGCGGGGCACTGCCCTAGTTGGGACAAGCTCTGAACTCCCGACCGGTCTCCCGGAATATGTGGTAGTGTAGTGCATGTAAGTGTGAGTGTGTAAGGGGAGAGGAAGGACAGATCGCGCGAGGTCCGTGGCCCGTTTTTTAAGGTACTGCTCCGGCATTCGCCTGGTGTTGATCGAAGAAACCACGGAAAACTACCGATCAGAGCAGCCGGCCGCTAGAATTCTCCTCCAGACAGCGACTGAATTCGACCTAGCCGAAAAGCTAGTGTCGAAAATCCTGCCGCCGTCAGGACTCGAACCTAGGACCTCCGGGTCAGAGGCGCTGCAGTAGCATCAGTTGATGCACTGAGCTACCACTCCCGGTGAACCTAGTCGGGAGTTTCCTAATTTATTATCACGTTCAAGTCATTGTTTTCATTAAATTATGATTTAAAACAACTGAACTTAAACAAAGAAGCCCAGGTTCAATTCTCAGTGGGGTGACTAATGTTTTTAGAAACTTACTCATGAAATTCGAATGCGCAATTATTAATATTGATGTACATTATTGTGAACTTCTTTTACTTCTCGTTTTAGTTTGGAACGTCATATAATGATGGATGGCATCTTAACCTTTTGCAAAGCATAATTCATTGCAAACATTTTTCGAATAGCCTTCTGTCTGTCAGCCGGCGAGTGCGCCGCACGTCACCGGTGTGGCAGACGGATTCCATGCGCGAGCCTGCGGCGGTGGCGGCGCTCGCCTGCCTTCCTGGACGGGACACGCCAAGCCACGCCACGCCACGCCACGCCACGCCACGCTACGCGGCGGCGCACAGTGGGCCCAGAGAGGGGGGAAATGGATCAAAATTATTTTTAAGCGTTTTTCGGATTTTTTGGCAATAAAAACACTATTCATTCAAACGCCCTATTATTTTATAATTAAATAATGACTTATTTAACACTACATCACTCGCGCCGTTGGATAGAGCCTAACAGAAGTTTATTTTCTAATTAAAAAGGAATTTTCGACTTCCATGAATAAAAAAGTATGCTTCTGTTCCTCTAATGGTGTCTGAGAAATATATCAATAAACTTTTTATCTTCTTTTATGCACTGTTTCGCCATACCCTGAAGTAAAATCGTTGTGCCTGTTTGACAGAATCCAACATGCAAGTACTGGCGTATGAAACGGTGTTCTTGAATCCTTGATCAAAATGATATTTTTTTCTGCAATACGAGAGAGTTTAATATTTCAAATGTTATGTTACTACATTATTATTCAAGAACTATGTTTTTTAGAAACAAAGATTTAAAGTACGTATCTCCAGGTATCGTATCCATATCACGTACGACCGGGAGGTCCTAGGTTCGAGTCCTGACGGCGGCAGGATTTTCAACACTAGCTTATCAGCTAGGTCGAATTCATTCGCTGCCAGGAGGAGAATTCTAGCGGCCGGCTGCTCTGATCGGTAGATTTCCGCGGTTTCTCCGATCAACACCAGGCGAATGCCGGAGCAGTACCCTACCAAACGGGCCACGGACCGCGCGCGATCTTTCCTTCCTCTTCCTTGTCCTATCCTCTCCCCTTACACACACACACACACACACACACACTAACATGCACGACACTACCACATATTCCGGGAGACCGGTCGGAAGCCTAGAGCATGTCCCGGCTGGGGCGGTGCCCCGCTGGTGGGAGAGTCCTGGTTATGGGGAAATCCCGTTAGCCGATGGTAGGTCGTCGCCGAATCTCGCCATCCAGCGGGGGAAGATGACCGCCATCTCCCGAGAACAAACATACACTACACTTACGGGACTAATGACCAAAGCATTTGACGCGCCCGGAAACACGAAAAAATCAATCAATCAATCAATCAATCAATCAATCATAGCACGTACGATTCTGTTAATGGAGAGAGCAAAAATAGTTGCATCGAAAACACACCTCTCTCCTTACCGTGAGAGCAAAGAAGTGCGCTGCGTATCACTTGTGCAAGTTCGAGTTTGCACTGAATGGAATGGCGTGATTCCCTGTTCCTTTCCTGATCAGGACTTGATGAAGGAGACATTTTGCTACCCCTTTCAAGTGAAGTGGAGTTTCTGAAGTATATTTTTATTTTGGACTTTTTGCCAACTTTCCCCTCCTTTGGCCACACTGTGGGTGGCTGCTGGGAGTTGGCGCCCGCGGCGGAGGCACTGGCGCGGCGCGTTTGGCCAAAGCGCATTGCACATGGACAGTACAGTCGACTCCGGTTATAGCGAACTCGTATATAATGAACACTTGTTTATAATGAACTTAAGTCGTCTGTCCCGTTTTACTTATTTTACAAATAGGCATAACACGATTCGGTTATACTGAACGTGAACTTCAGCTATAGTGAACGTAGGAAATAAGTCCTAGAAATTAATTGATCTCTTATATGATGAGGCAATTAAAAGGGCCCCAACGTGGCACTGCTACTGCACGCTCTAAACACCTGATTGGACTCTTCACATTTGTGGAAGTGTAGAACATGTACGCTAAAGTGAATCAGTAGTGAGGAAGGGAAAACGATAACAAGGATAAGGAAGGAAAGATCGCGTGCGGCCCGTGGCTAGTAAGTTGAGATACTGCTTTGGCGTTCGCTTGGTATAGAGAAAGTACTATAACAAGGGACAGTTACTGCTTGGCCATTGCTAGCAGCATAACTGCAGATTATGTCTATTCATACATTTTGTCAATGCGTTCCTTTACTGTTAGCTCATTTGGAAATGACTTCATCACATCTCTTTTAGCTTAGTTAATGCCTTATTTTACGTGGCGAGCCTCGAGCTATCAGGCCCGCTCTTCCGTCTAACCACGCAAATTTCGTTACGCTCCTTTCACCATCTAGCGGAGAAAGGAGGTATTATCTTGGGCGACGAAACTGGCGGATCTCAATTTTGCTCAGAGGTTCTCTTGTAATGTCATCGCCGTGCATGACGTTAGTTTGTTGCTCGCTGTGAAAGTGGTTCCTTCTTGGAATAACTATATCTCGACCCTAGCAGGTTTTCGATTAGACTCTTCGTGCAGCGTCTATACCGCAGAGAAATATGCGCTCTTGGAGGCCCTTAAATTTGCTTGATGTCATTAAAGGAAGTAGTGATCTGCAGTGATTCCAAAAGATCTCTTGATCCTCGTCTTGTGATCCGCTGACAATGACCATCCAACACCAAATCCATCATCTATTGATCCGCCATTATATTTTAGTAATTTGTTGGGACCCTGGACACGTGGGAATAAGAGGAAATGAAATAGCAGCAAAGTCAGGCACAAAGAAAAGAGAGTTAGACTTTCACAGTCTCCATGAAAGACACTAAACTCTTTATCAAACGCTCTATCCGCAGTGAATGGCAAACGGAGTGACATAACTTTGATTTTAAGCTCAGGAGAATCAAGGATTCCATAAATCCTTGGTCTTCCTCATCTCGTGATGCTCGGCGCGAGATCATTTTAACACGCCTCCGGATCGGTCACTGCCATTTCTCCCACGGTTATCTCCTCCACGGGGACTAACCCCCTACATGCGAATACTGCAAAATAGATCTTACCGTGGAGCATGTTCTCTTGCACGGTGTTAAGATATGGGATAGCCGTCGAAGGCATCACCTTGCTAGCTCCCTAGCGGAGATTCTTAGAAATGACGAATCTTCTCTCTGCAAGCTTTTTAGCTTTTTACGAGTGACTAACTTCTACATCCTTATCTGAGGGAAGATAATGCCAATTATTGGCTTTTAGCTATAGATTTTAAAGTAACTATCTGGCATTTTTCTGCCAACCCCTTTTATTAGGATACGTTCCTTTTCAGTTTTACTTTGCTTTCTATTTAAAGATTTTAATTTTCCTTTATTAGCTTGGCACTGCAATATTGTGCATTGGTCTTAAAATAATTTTACACGGGCGCAAATGACCTTAGCTGTTGAAGCGCCCTTAAACTCAATCAATCAATCAATCGACCCTGGCTGCTCGGCGTGATCAAGGAGCGATGTAAGACCATTACGTGTCATTGTGTAAATGGCCTCATCACTATCTCATGCAATGTCCTTGCCCTGCAAGCAGTGGCGTATTCTCAGATTCACCGCGTATACCGCCGGTATATCTTGTAATTCGAAGTGTATAATAAATAATTCATAAGTTTGGTAATTCACTAAAAAGTTATTGACATTTTGAAATCTTTAAATGATATGCGACGAAATCATTCTATTTTGCTACCGAGAGCCAGTCAGTCTTCCGAACCTGTAAACGCTATGAAGTGCGGTGGAGTGAGAAGTTTCAAACGGTTCTTAATGCTGTCCAGAGAATTCGCTAGCCTTGGCGAAGGCACCGCATGCCAGCCGCGATAACCTAGCGTTCCTTATGTTTGAAGGGCTGGGAGAGGGGAGGACGCGCGTCTGGACGGTCGGTTGGCACCGCAAAATATTGCGGTGAACAGTTCTTCTCTGGTCGTTCGTAAGTTACGCTTCTCTCAAGATTTAGTGAAAATGGAGTGTGTTAATGATCCAGAAGTTAGTAGTTTGTGTATTGCCTTATAGAAATTAATTAGAACAAAATAAGGACGGAATTTCATAGTATTTGAATTTCAGAAAAACTCGAAATAAAAGACAACGGCAAAGGTAGCTTCCACAAAGTGCGGTTTACTTAAAAGAATGTTAAGGATTCGCCACAACCTGCATGACAGTCATTTGCCTCTCGGCCTGTAAAAATGGTCCCTTCTTAGAGTAATTCCTATAATAATCGTAGAAGCAACGAAAAACTGCTGATCTGGGCAGTCGGCCGCTAGAAATCGCCTTTCGACAGTGTCTGAAGCTATGTAGCTGCAGTCAAAAATCTTCCACCGAATATTTAGGGCCTGACGCACAACGAAGCTGCAGAAGGAACGCTGTAGTCGTTGTGCTACCGCAGCCGGCACGCAGGCTGTGAAACAGCAGCGCCTTGACGGAGACTGTAATGACGGCGGTGTCGGTCAGAAGCTCCTGACGGTTGTGCCCAGTGGCCATGGCGCGTCGCTCGTCTGAAATTCAACAGCAGGCGTGTAAGGTACGCGGCCGGGGGCGGGGCGAGGCTGGTGTTGTGCGCTGTTGCTCGCACGGAAGCCGCGACAAAAACGCCCCGCCCACGGCGCTCCCGGCCAGGGGTGGAAAATATCAGAAGCACAATCTCTACCAACGATGGCTCAGTGACAGCATTGTCGTTTCTTCTCAATGTCGCTGACAAGGAGGTTTTACACGGTCAAAAACGTCATTAAATTTAATGTAGATTAATGTATTGTACATGAAGTTTAATGTAACACTGTACATGAAAAAAGAGCCTAATATATTTATGCATTAAATTTAATGCTTTAGTTAAAATCAGTGTAATTTCATGTAGAGATTCTCCCGTTTCCCCTGCCTCTCATCATTCATCTCCAGCATTCATAATCACTGGTCCATCAAGATCATTCATACATTTCTTCCACATACAACCATAAAGCTTCGTCCTCTGACTGAGAGGTTCTAGGTTCGAGTCACGACGACGGCAGGATTTTTGACACTGGGTTTTAAGCTAGGTCGAGTTTAGTCGCTGTGTGGAGGAAAATTCTAGCGGCCGGCTGCTATGATCGGTAGTTTTCCGTGGCTTCTCCGATCACCAGGCGAATGACGGAGCAGTGCCCTACCAAACGGGCCAAGGACTGCGCGCGATCTTTCCTTCCTCTTCCTTGTCCTATCCTCACCCCGTTACACTCACACACACACACACACACACACTTATACTAACATGCACTACCCCACATGCCGGCCCCACACTACCACACATGCCGGCAGACCGGTCGGGAGCTTAGAGCTTGTCCCGGCTGAAGCGGTGCTCCACTGGTGAGAGATACCTGGTTGCGGAAAACTCCGTTAGCCGACGGTAGGTGGGCGCCGAATCTAGCCATTCAGCAGGTGGCCACAGCCACCTCCCGAGAAAAAATACGCACTACACTTACGGGACTAATGACCATTGTAGTTGACGCGCCCGGAATCACAATCAATCATAATGCTTTGGCTCTTGTATCCTAATGTACATGTACGCATTAAATTTAATGTGCGTTCGTGATCATTAATTTAATATAATTTTTATTAAAGAAATGCGGTCTGAAAGTATACGGTTCGAGTCTCGACAACTGGGTCGCATTCAATAAATATCTGAAGGATAATTCTAGCGGCCAGCTGCTGTAATTAGTAGTTGTCTGGGATTTACCCGAACATCGGTTGAATGTCGGAGTAGTACCTTGATGGGCCCCGTTCGTGGATGACCTTTCATCATTCCTGTCCCTTCCTCTCCCCTTACACACACAACGTACACCTACATAAACTACTGTACTAAGCATGTTGAGAGATCAGTCGGGAGCTTAGGGCTGGTCCCACTTCAAGCGGTACCCCACTAACGCAGGTACATGGAGAGAGAAATCACGGGAATCGCAAAAGTAGCTGGCATGTGGCTCGGCGCTGGGTATCACGTTTCAGTGTGAGAGGAATACCGCCCCCTTCCGTTATAACATTCACTCAAGGGACACGAAATGATAAACGATCAATTTTAAGCTGATTGTTGTAATGCGTCGAATTTTGCACGAACCTCAAAGCTCTTGAGATTGAAAGATGTCAAGGAAACGACCTTTCATAAAGTGTGAATGGAAAATGGAATTTCGAATTAAATTTTAAAAGCTATCGATAGTATAAATTTTGAATGTAATTCATTGGTCATTATTTTAAGATTCTGGAGCAAGTTAACCCCCCGGCGATATACGTAACTCTAGATGCCACTATCTAACATTACGTACCAACGCAAGAAGATAGTAAATCAACTGTATTCCTCAACCCTTTTCCGATTCTTATTCTATTATTAAATATCGAAGTTGCTAAAGATGACTCCTACAGACGAATCTACGCAATGTAGTACATGTCCAGTGGCTGCAGATCTGGGTAGCCTTTTTTAAAGGGGGAAACATTTGCGTCTCGTACGTAAAAAAAACTATCGGTTCCATGTAAAATCGGCCGTCAATGGAAAGCTCGTAATCAAGATGGCCATTTGACCATATTTCACAGCACTTCCTTTTCATTCCACCACGCATGTCCCGGTAGTGGTCAGCTTTGGACATCCCCCCTCGCAGTCCATCAAGAGCGGGCTACGACGCCGAGTGTCGGGCCGAGGTCTTCGTGCGGCCGCAGGCAGCGCGGCCACCGCCCCATAAAGCGCGCAGCTCATTGAAGAATGTTGATTTCGTGGCCGCGAGGGAGCGCAGGCGGCCGCGAAGGGGCGGTGGATGGTTGCGCGACGCGCGGCGCGGCGTGGCTCGAGGCGGGGAGCCGGCTGCCACCCCGGCCGGCGGAAGCGAGGCCCACGGTGGTACGAGGGCATGTGGAGGACGGGGCGACGGGCAGAGAATGGTGGAGATGGGAATAGTGGCGTAACTACGCATTAGCCTGCAAGACGAGTCTACCAACTTTTTTGATTGATTAGTTTGATTGATTGATTTTTTTCGTGTTTCCGGGCGTGTCAACTGCCTCTGTCATTAGTTCCGTTAGTGTAGTGCATGTTCTTTTCTCGAGAGATGGCGATCTTCCCCCGCTGGATGGCGAGATCCGGCACCGACCTACCGTCGGCTAGTGGGGTTTCCCCCTAACCAGGACTCTCCCACCAGCGGGGCGCCGCCCCAGCCGGCACAAACTCTAAGCTCCCGACCGGTTTCCCGGAATATGTGGTAGTGTAGTGCATGTTAGTGTACGTGTGTAAGGGGAGTGGATAGGACAAGGAAGAGGAAGAACAGACCCTCTCGGTCCGTGGCCCGTTTGGCAGGGTACTGCTCCGTCATTCGCCTGGTGTTGATCGGAGAAACCACGGAAAACTACAGATCAGAGCAGCCGGCCGCTAGAATTCTCCTCCAGACAGCGACTGAATTCGACCTAGCTCGCAGATACGCTATCACTACGGTCGGCTACACCGCGCCGAAGGCCGGCCTATCGTGAATCATCGTGTTCGTTCGTGGCGTGTGGCGGGCCCACGCTCTAACACCAATACGACAGGCGCACATCCACACATACACCAATTCAACTTATCGGAATGACTAACCTCTTATTGAATCCGAAAACCTTGAAAGAGGTGCCTGGATGACTGGACCGCGAGAAATGCAATCAAACGAGTGCCTTTAATATGCAAGTTGTTACCTCACAGTTTCGGATCTTAAAGATAGCGTGAATATTTCTTCTTCGAATTTGCTTATAAATAAATTAAATGATCTGTGATTATCTTATTTATTATAAAAATTTAAATATCTTAAAATTACTCGTGTAAGTGAAATGAAGAAAAGAGTGGGAAATAAATTAATTGGTAATTACACTAAACCGGTTGTTCACCTCTTTGGTTCTGTGATTTTTTTAAATAAACCTTTTCCAGGCAGTGAAAGATGTATATCTTTTACCTTATTAAGAAAACTCTCCTGGCCCAAATTATCAACGGCGACGATTTTTTTTTCAAGAATCTCTCTTAAAGTATAATCTTACTTTCAGGGGGTGTTGCTAGGAACTGATTTTATTAGCTGGAGTACGTAAGTAATAATAACAAATAAAAAATTTAAAAAAATTTAAAAAAATTTAAAAAAAAATTTAAAAAAATAAAAAAATAAAAAATAAAAAATATAAAAAAATATAAAAAAAAAAATATAAAAAATAAAAAAATTAAAAAAATAAAAAAAAATTAAAAAATAAAAAAATAAAAAAATATAAAAAATAAAAAATATATAAAAAAATAAAAAAAAGATTAAAAAATAAAAAGTGTAAAAAATTAAAAAATAATAAACGACAAATTAGACAATAATTGTTATTTTGAGACATGGTAATTAATAATAAGCAAATCTGCTCTAGAGCCTACCCAGAAAAAAAAAACTACCGCCACTGCTTTCGATCCCTTGGCTACAACTTAAATGTTTGGTATTGGAGCTACGGATTGGATGAGTGTCCCCCCCTCCCCACAATCCTGCTAGTGACCTTCAAATACCACTCCATTTAAATCGGAGGTAAGTGCAAATGGTCGATAAGGCGGCGGCACGAAACGTCGGAGGCGAAGCAAAGGGGGGCGTGCAGGCGACCGGAGGCGTGCGGGCGAGCGAGAACACGGCCGGGAAGCGTCGGAATTAGTGCGCGTGTCCCGAGGGGTGAATCCCGGCGCCCGAGAGTTGTTTAATCGCCATTACAGCAATCCTCTCCCACATGTTTACATTTTAACGAAAGGCGCCCCCCCCCGCCGTGGGAGCGCAAGCAGGTGGAATCTCGCTCAGAGACCACCATTCTTTTGTTCCCCGTGCCCCGAACAGGTGGACGCTGGCCTCTTTTATGCCACGAATAATTCTGTTCGCTCGTAAGCTTAATCGATGAATTACGACTGCATATTTTTCCAAACGTTATAGTAGTAATTTTCACAACGGAACAAATGAGGCGTTTCTAAGAGCTTCGAATTTCGGAATGTTCTGGTTTTTTATTTGCATCTTATGAGTGAGGAGAATTTTGATACGTTTGGGAGTACAATGGTTTCACTAATTCGAGAAGTTTCGCTTGTTTAAGATACGTTGAAATGAGAGGGCGAGCGGAACATAACAAAGTTTTATAACTTTCTGCAGATTTATTTCTGAGTTGGCAAGAAAAGCGAACGCTCTGTTGTAATTGGTGCGTCATGGTTTTTTCAAACTGGGTGAAACTTTTTTTTTTAGAGATAATTGTAATGTACGTAAAGATATATAATACGTAGAGAACATGACCGGGAGCGATAGCTCAGTGCATCAACTGATGTCACTGCAGCGCCTCTGACTGGGAGGTCCTAGGTTCGAGTTCTGACGGCGGCAGGATTTTCGACACTAGCTTTTCAGCTAGGTCGAATTCAGTCGCTGTATGGAGGAGAATTCTAGCGACCGGCTGCTCTAATCGGTAGTTTTCCGTGGTTTCTCCGATCAACACCAGGCGAATGCCGGAGCAGTACCCTACCAAACGGCCACGTACCGCGCGCGATCTGTCCTTTCTCTTCCTTGTCCTATCCTCTCCCCTTACACACACACATACGCTATCATGCACTACACTACCACATATTCCGGGAGACCGATCGGGAACTTAGAGCTTGTCCCGGCTGGGGCGGTGCCCCGCTGGTGGGACAGTCTTGGTTAGGGGGAAACCCCACTAGTCGACGGTAGGTCGGCACCGGATCTCACCATCCAGCGGGGGAAGATCACTGCCATCTCCCGAGAAACAAACATGCACTCCTCTAACGGGACTAATGACCGAAGCAGTTGACGCGCCCGGAAACACGAAAAAATCAATCAATCAATCAATCAATCATGGAGAACATGAGTGCGATATAACCTTGGATACTTTGATCCGGTTCCTACCTAAATACAATTGAAAGAATCTAAAGTCCAGCAATGGAAAAAGCAAGTCATGTGGGTATTAAATGATAATTACTGAGTTCAAGACCCAAAAGAGTAACATCCTTTACACAATTTACAACTATTTCACAATATTTCCGTACCTCATATAAAAGGTATCTTACTATCAAAAGTAATGTTTAATCTTAGTTAATTCTCATAGGGATGGAGTGTAGCACTCGAAGATGAAATAATGTTTTAACAAACTTGAAGGAGCAAAATTAGCATTACATTAGATGAGCAGGTAGTAATTGGCTGAGTTTTAGTGCATTATTATATTCCCATAAACACTTTGTTTTGGATGCAAAGATCTACGTGCTGATACTCTTAATTATGACTGAAATAAATTACATTTTTCCAAAAAGGCAACTTTCATGTTCTGTAATGCATTCCGTGTTGTTGATCTAAAAAATTCTCAATGTATCGATAGATTTATGATTCCTTTATCTCGCATCTACTGTAATGAAAGTGGATATTTACTCCTCTGTTTTATTGCTATGAATTCAAGCAGAACAACAAGAAGCACTTTATTGCATGTTATTAATCGGTAAACCGTGTTTTTAATAGTAAGTTGGCTTCTACATTGGATGCACGTTTCAAAGACAATGCAACCAGATCACGTATCACCTGGGAACTAAAGTGCCTTCAGAGCTGCAACCATTGTCTACATCCCATTTAGTTGAACTACATCGGTTAATCCTTGCACCCAAGCACCATATCCCGGCATTTCTACTGTCACCATCTTTCGGCTGTTAGCACACTCTCTCTATTCCTATTATTACATCCTTTGGGTACCTCTACAATCATAAATAACTGCAAGTAATTTCTTTATTTATAATAATAATAACAATAAAAATAATAATTATTATTAATAAAATTATTATTATTATTATTATTATTATTATCATCTTTATTTGTGACGAGGTTCAGGTCTTGAGGCTTGCTCTTCCGCATTTTAATGAATTTACAATTTTAAAAATTACAGTTGAGGCGTTCAGATCTAATTAATATTAACTGACATTTCATGTCGCAGAGGGACAAAAAATCAATTTGTGGCAACCATCTACATTAATTTATACGTGAAAGCCAAATAAATTTGTCATTTTTGGTTTATTCTCGAAATTTTGCAATATGGAAAGTCATGATGTTAGGAACATTCTTGAAAAATGAGACAAAAAGAGCTCCTACTTATTCCACTTAGAATTATAATTCTAATTTCGCCCGAAATGTCACTAGTCATTACCCGATATGCCTCAACTGTGAACAATAAAAAAGAGGAGTTATTTTACATTTACGTCTGGGATGTAATACTAGGGATCATACCGGCATACCCCTAAACGATTGAGTAAACTCAGAAAAAATCCTCTATCAGGATGGCGGCTTAAGGCCCTTAAAGGCTTTGTTATAGATTATGAGTTTTTATTGTAATAGTATAATATTGTATTTTACTTCTCGTGGTTTTTGCTTCTTCCGCGCCGCTGTTGGTTCGCTTCCCCGGCAGCAGAGAACCCCCAGCCGCCGCCGCCGTTGCCATCGGCTGCCGAGGAGAGAGCGCGTCGGAGGACCGGTCCGGTAGCGGCAAAGAGGAGGGGGTGAGCCCCGCTCGTTACACCGACGCTACCCGATAATTCACCGACGCCCGCGGCTCCGGCAGCGGCGGCGGCGGCGAGCCATGCAAATGTGCTGGAGGCCGCCGACGCCGACACACGCAGTAGCGTATCTGCCTTCCCCGTCCTCACCCACCTTCCCCGTTCTCCCCCGTCCTCTCCCCGCCCTCCCCCGTCCTCTCCCCGCTCTCCCCGCCCTCCCCCGCCCTCTCCCCGCCCTCCCCCGCCCTCTCCCCGCCCTCCCCCGTCCTCTCCCCGCCCTTCCCCGTCCTCTCCCCGCCCTCCCGTTTTCTCCCCGCCCGCCTCCCCCTCTCCCCCCCCCCCCCACCCGCGCCTCTCATTGACTCCTCTTTCCCCGCCGCTTCCACCACGTCTTGCGACCTCCGTCAATGACCCCAACCACACCGTTGGCCACACAACTATTCTGTGTGAAGACGCGGTCTGCTTTCGGTTACATTTATGCGTCGCCTTTGCCTCCGTCGTTCCTGCTCCTCTCCTCATCGGCCTCCGTCACCACAATGTTTGCTGCCGCCTCACCGTCGCCGCCGCCGCCGCCGGCCTCGCCGCCGCGGCCGCCTGAGCTTGGCTCCGCCGGTGATTTTACTTGGAGATGCGGCGCGTCGGTAGCGGTGGCAGATGGGCTAACGACGGCTGACGATTCGCCCGGAGATAGGGCAGGGGTGGCCTGCGAGCCCTGGCCGGAGAGGCCATCTTCGAGATGGCAGAGGTCGAAGCGGCCCCTTTCCAAGTTTGGAAGGCGGTGAGCCATCTTTGGCTTCAATGCGGTTTCGGGTAGAGGTCGTATATGTCGTTGCACCCACATCATATAATCAAAAGCGGGCATCATTTATCACCATAAATTACAGGAGAGGGCTATCTCAAGGCTAGGTGAAGAGAACACATAATGTTGCAAGCAGCCAGCTAAATATGGAAATGTGTTAATGTATCTCTGAAAAGGTTATCTCGGATAAAATAATATTCAAGTCATAAACCATTTTCTAATGGAAGAAACTGGCAAATGAGACCATTTATCCGAAATTAATGTTCTTTCTAAGTTATAAATGATATTTTTCAAGATATGCAGCTAACTTTCTCATGGAAATAACGGCGTCATTACGTTAATGTGTATATAACTGAAGGCTCATTTACCTAACATTGTTCCAAATGAACTGTTTTGGATCGTATTGATCTCTTCATTTGACAAGAATTATTTCAGACTGAAAAAATCTTGAGATTAATTTTACTTTCAAATTTCACTTTCGCATATCAATCATTGTAACAATAAAATGTCGGATTTTTCATTGTCAATAAAATATAATGTCACGAAAATGATTTTTATATGAAGATATTGATGGACACACTGCCGTTTGTTTGTACAATACTTTTGTTCATATGAAAACAACAAATTTTAATAATCTTTAAACGATTTTTGCATTTTTCAGCTTTAAATACGCTCACGTTTCTAGCAGAAACCGCAATAGTTTTCAGCTGAACTGTACTGAAACCCCAACAAATAGAACGTTTATTTAACAGAACGTTAGAAAGTAGAATTTCACTATAGTAAGAAAGAGAAAAACAATATAAAAAGATGTTAGGAAATTAAAGAAGAAAAAAAAGGAATTAAAAAGGAAAGAAATTAGCGTAGAAAAAAATAAAGAATTGAAAGGAACCTGAAAAAATGAAAAACATGAGAGAAAGAGAACAAGAACGAAAAATAGTCATTGGAAATAAAGGGAAAAGAGAAATACCTGCGGAGAAAAGAAAAGGGGAAAAATAATTGAGGAAGAAAGACTAAAGACGGAAAGAGAGGTTAATGAGAATGATAATACGAGAAAATAGGAAGAAAATAAAAGGAAGAGGAAGGAAGTAGGAAATGAAATGGAAGGTAAATGTGAAGAAGTAGAGAAAAGAAGAAGCGAAAACTAAAAGGGAAAAAAGACTAGAAGGAAATAGAAAAGAAAAAAAATTGGCAAACTATCTGTTTTGATGCAGACTAAGTTTTGGAATAATTTGCATGTTCGTGAAATTTAAAAAAATGCAACCTGCAGTGAAAGTCGTACTTTCAAAGTATAGAAGAGAAGAACAATAAAGAAAGAAAGAAAAATGTGTGAGTTATTTAGCAATCCCAAAAGTTTCATCATTGCCCCATAAACAATGTTCCCGAAAACAGTTCCTGATGAAGTTCTTGGAAAATTGCCAGATCAACGGAATGTCTGCTTTCGGTGACATTGTAAGACCAACGAAAAATTTTATTTCAATTACATCGTGAGTTTCAGTGAGAAGTTTCCTGACGTGGGAAATGACTTGGTCAACACAAATTTTGGTTCCATTTCAGACACATTTCTTGCCAGTCATGATTGACGTCAGAATGTAATAAACAAGTGAGCTATAAAAGCGTGGAATCACCTACCAAGGGTAGAATTCGGCCACGAAACATTGTCAGTGTCACTTGATATAAAAATTATATTCATTTCGTCCATATCATTTGGAATCTTTGAAAATTTGTATTGTAAATAAATCTGCATTTTGAAACTCAACACATTCGAAGTTTCGATTCTACGAGCATCCAGCTCCAGGTATTGAACCTGTGGCACATCACTGTACTCGACATCTCCGTCTGAGAGGAGTGAAGAATATCACTAGATCAGGGTTTCCTAACAGGGGCTGTATCGACCCCCAGAGGGCCAATGAAATTTTGAAGGCTGGCAATGGTGATCAAGGGGTCGTTTGGAGGTCTATTGCCGAATTTGAATCAGCGATAAATAGGTGTAATAAAAAGACCATTGATTAACAAAAATAATCTTGATAGTTAATTTTTTCCGATCTAGAACAAAAAATGTACTAATTTGCTCCTCTCCTTTCCTATCCGTCATTCATTCTTAGGATAAGGGAGTAGCTAGACTGACGTCATCGGAGCATGGCACCGGTCCCTCCAAGTAAGGTGTCCATATGAAAGACCTTCGTGGACGGATATCGGCAAAAAACAAAAGAAAGCGCTCTCCGAGCTCATTTTCTCCATTTCACTGTCCGTATCCTTATACCTATTACATTTAAAACTAAATTTAACGTTTGTTGTACATATAGGCCCCATTTTGACCTTTTGCATCGGAACATTCGCGAATCTAATTACGCACGTACTTACGGAGTTTAGAATACACAATGAATTATAACTAAGTAAGCACACCATTCTCTATCTGAATAAAATACTCCCTCCAATTACACTGAAGGAACGTTATGGTCAGTTAAAAGCTCTCATTATGTCATTGCACAACAACCATCGTAAGATTAGAAACGTAGCTAATCAGAAGCAGAAGAATCTTCGAGCATTGAAAATCTAGATGTTTACCAAAACCTTCGAAATGGTTATCTTTGAGACATTTACGTGCAATTTCTTGTATTTGATAGTATATATTGTATGTTATAGAAAATAACGAAGGAGATTGTTGGAGTAAAATATCCCAGATCTGGGATCTTTCTGGATTCCGCGATCATTAATTTATTCATATTTTCCTGAATATTTGCATGTTAATTTCAGTCTTCTAGATATGTTTTCGTGCACTTATAAAGCAGGTTTCAAAGCATTTTTACGTATTTTCCAAATTTTATTACAGAGTTATTTTTTTCCTTACATGGCATCGGTTTGACCTACGATACAGACTGTAATTTTCCCATTCTCATTTCAAACACGTTGTCATGAATTTCAAAGAGCGTGTCTTAAACCTTCAATATTTGTTTCAGATTTGATTTATCTTTCACAAACCCTTGTAAATATTTCTCGAACATTATGAATCAACAAAGGAGGGCTACATACGGTGGAGGTTATTCTTCTTATGAAGTATATAATATGAATAAATTATATTTATTTTATTGAAAATAACTTAGAAAAAGTTTTCTTATATAAAATTATTGACACCCAGTATGTTGCCGTACACATTCATGTTTACCACTTCCAATTGTGAGTAAAGCTTGGGGTCCAAAACGACCCCAGGTACAGTACTTGATATAAACAAGCGGATATGATACGAGGGTTAAAATAAGTCTATGAAAATGTAAATAAAAGACGTTGTCTAGTATCAATAGTATGTATACGTCCTTTGTCAAATATATACATATTATTGATAGCAGACAACATCTTTTATTTACATTTATATAAGAAGGTATCTATATCATCAACGATCTAATTAAAGGACTTCGAAAGAAAAAGGTTGATTTTGAATTTTCCCCTTGCCAGTAGCCCTGACAAGGCGGGAGTTTATTCATTTATATGGGTACATATATAATGCTCCAACCGGTTAGGTTTGTGGAGCTTGAGGAGGGCGGTATCTTAAACATACTAACTAAAACTAATCTTAACCTAATTAAAACTACACATTGCCTCTTTGGGCTAGTTGTTTTATATTTACAAAAGGTTGGAAATCCCTGCACTGGCGGAAAGGAAAGAGTGGAGGTGGGTGCCCGATTTCCATCCCTGCGCAGGGGCCGTGCGACAGCGGGCGGGCGGCAGCGGGCGGGCCCGAGCGTTTGGGGCCTGGACAAAGGCCGGGCTGCGGCTGAGAGGTGCCATACCCAGCCGCGGACAGCGATCCATATGTATGGGTCCCGCCCGCCCGCTCGCTCAAGTATTTGATTGAAAGTCAATCCGATGGATTCTTGCATAAGCAGACACGCAGCGGCGCCACGGAATTTTCCTGAGGAAAAAGCTCTCAGCAGGCGAAGGCGTCACCCGGCACCGTCGATTGTTTTCCGAGTGACCGTCTCCTCCGAGAAGCGAGAGGCAGTGAGCAATCACACAAACTTTTTTATTATTCCAGGAATTCTGGAAGAATCCACCGACTCTTGGACGTGCATTATCTCACACTGGTAACTGTTTGAAGCTGTAGCGTCGTGATGAGTAAGACGATAGTATTTTCCAATGTATGCACGTTTATTGTACGTAATGTACACGGATAGCTTAAAATGTACAATACATATATCATTCGCGTGTTGCTTGCGGAAAAACAGAATATGATTCTATCAACAACCTTCAAGTGTTAACACGCACCATGGCAATGTTTTTTTTGTCACGGTCGTCAGGCGGAACCGTCTCTCACAAAGAGATGATAGAGTCTACGACGTTACAAAGCTGGTTGAGACGATGTATTTTCCCAAGCAATATAAACAGAAAATATGTAATCATTCTATGTACTTATGAAAAAAACGAAAATGATCATTTAACGAATAATGGGGGGAATGTTAAATAAAAGAGGATAAGTTTCAATAATCAAGAACTAAATACGGGAGACGACAATTATTCAAATATTGCAATGATAATAGAATGCTAATTTGAGCGTCCACAGCAATGAATAATTCTTAGGTATATACTTGCAGTGAGCATAGTGGGCATAATTTGTGTTTTCAAAGGATCGTACACATAATAATATATTTCTATTCTTATTTTTATGCAAGGTTACTTTATTAGTGAATACGCACGTTTATGCTTGCAATAACGTGCACGGGTCGAATACATTTGAAAAAATATTAATAATTTTAAAGCAAAGGAACCATGTGCATTTAACATAACGTTCATAGATAATCATAAATTCTGTCATAAATTTGTACTAATGCAATGCATTAAGTTAAATACACAGCTATAAAAATAATCCCAAGCATGTCCAAATGTTAACCAAACAGGTTGGTAGGTATGAAAGAAAAGATTGTATACCTCGCGCACATAAAGTGTAAATCTGAACTTCATTGCCCCTAAAAGTTGGACTTTTCTTTGATACCGGGCGATAAATTACAAAGCGAGTTACGGCGTGCCGCGAGCTATGTTCCATTTTCGCTCGGTGGCGGCGCTGCGAGCGGCGACGAAACACCTGATGGCAGACGTTCACACCCGCGCACAGCTGGAGGTCCGCTGCCCGCCAGCCGTGTTCGCCCTCCCTAAAGTTGGCCGTTGGGAAACGACTGGATTTAACAGCCGGAGTTCGAGCGCGCTCTGATCCTCGTTTACTGCCAAACATTACGGAAGACCGAGCGACAAAGGAACCCCTGTCGGAGTAGAAATGCACTAAAACTGAAAACGAAATTTGGGTTCCGATAATCTTTTCAATGGAGCAGAATTTTGGATCCATTAGGTGAATTGTAACCCATCTGTTATCGATATCCATAAATCCATGAAATAGATGATGTTTTCATTTTACGGTTTAATGCTAATTTTTGTAACTTTCGATGAAAACGGAAGTCGAAATGACGAGTCGGACGAAATAGTGTGTTTAAGATCTGATTTTGTGTCAAGATTTGAGTCAAAGAGACAACCGAATATTCTCATTGCACTTCATTACTTTCATAATTGTAGATCCATTGATTTTGGATCGTATTCTCTTAGGTCTTTTAATCAGTGAATTGGTAAAAAAATGATATCTTGCATTTCAGAAATTGTTACTTGCATTTGTCCACAAGTCAAAATAACTACAGTAAACCCTCGTTAGCACGAACTAAATTAACACGAATTTCGGATAACACAAATTTTTATAACACGAACTTCGATTATTTCGGATCCTTGGAATTCGTGTTAATGAGGGTTTAATGTATTTCATTGTGATGTTATGTTCACGACTTTTCTAGAAATAAGAATTATTTCGCGGACAGGAATGTGCTCAATTTCGTGAAAGAACAATGTTAAACATCAACAAAACGTTTTTCAAAAACTTATAATAACTGAAATTACCAATTATTTATCACTTCACAAAATCTGCTAAACATTTAATTCAAAATTACATTAATAACAAGTCAAATCTTGTGTTTACGGGAACCTTAATATCTATTTGGCTTTGAAGAAAGTACTAATTATTGTTATGAGAACCGAAAATGGTATATTTGTAACATTTTTTGAGAAGGAAAGACAAATAAAATTAAGTAAACCGATGTAACCTGAAAAAAAATCGAAGTAAAAAGTATCAAGAATTAGAGGGTAATTGTAAATGGAGAGAAAATATTTGTGATGTAGTTCAACATTTTTACGTAAGTACGACATTCATCGCGTGTTCCATTTTTTAACTTCATGGGCATGGTTTATTTTTTAAATAATACTGCCTCAAAAATGATAGTTTGTCAATTCGTATCTTCTATTAGTTCTGTTTATCGATATTTTGTGAATATTATAGATAATTACAATGATAGATTGTGATGGTAGCTAACGATTTCTCATTTTTCGTTGCAACTTTCGTTCATTCTGTCGTCCTCCATTAAATTAATGCGATTTGTTATTTGTTGCGAATGGAATACTTTTGCCATACAAAAAAAAGTGTTCATCTTATTACTGAAACGTTTGTAGTAATACCAATCAAAAAACTGTGTTCCAAACTCCACTTATTTCTCTCATTTACCATAATGTATAAATATCCAACAGTGGAATACGTATATTGTATTATGCCACTGTATTATGATACCATTTGAAGATCACAAGAAATTTATAAATATTGCGAGAATATAGGACGAAACAAAAAATATTCAAATATAACATAAAAATGTTCAAAAATATAATTTAAATCCGAAAATCCTTTTTAATCCAAAATTAATGTTACTTTACCGGACAAATTCCATGTAGGGAACACGGAATTTACGGAGATAAATGCAATTTTGAAAATGTATTTTTATCGTGGTGAATTTTGGAAAAAAATCAATTAGCATGCCAGTAATCAATATGGCTAGAAATGTCCGTGCTAATAAATAAATAAATTCTGGTTTTAATTTGTTCGTTACTTTATTTAGTAGGAAAGAGTAACGCAATGTTTTACCAATATTTCAAATGGATACGATTTTTCCTTAAAAGAATATATTTTAGGAGGAGAAATCATTCTTGAAGGGGTGGGGTGCTAGAGTAGAAATGTTTATTTGTAATGCCTAAACACTGGGATGTTGACCTAGTGGCCGATCTATATCATGGGCGACTTGGTTAGAATTTTCTGTCTGCATTTCTATAGGCTGCCAGTGTTGCCATTAAAGGTCATCTCCCATATTAGTGATCAGGGTGCGTCATAGCAACAGTCAAGCAATTTTTATCCATTACGTAGGGCGTTGCCTGCCTAAGCGAATATGGGATCTCTTTAGGAAAGAAATTGTCGGAGTATTTAATTTTGGTAAGCATTTATCCTTGTTTCTTTTTTTTAACCGCCAGGACGAAAGTTCATGCACCGCAGCAGCAATCAAAGCAATATTGAAAAGGACGAAAAACGAGTTGAAAGGTAGGCAACACTGGGTACTTTAAAATAAAAAAACAATGAGCATGGCTCTTTCAATAAGTCCTGCAAGTACGGATTACGGATGTTTCTAAGCAGGGAAGGATGTTCCTGAAAAGACCAAACTCATAACAGTTTCCTACAGCTTATAGGTAACGAAAGCAAAACATGAGAGACTGTCCTTGTTAATAAGCGTCTCCGTAATGTTCTTACGACACTTCCTAATCACACGGAGCAGCCAGGGACGAGGTACAGAGTTATTGCAAGTACTCTCGACCACTTTCACAGGTCGAGAAACAAATAAACATCATGAGGGGTAATGGCGTTGCAAAAGATAGCGATGAGGCCACTTGCAAAAGAGCTAACTCTAAACGAACTCGCTGACAAAATGAATGCATGGACGTAACTTGCAGTGATATTGCAAGTGATCGCTGCGCGGCGACTCAACAGCGAAACATGGAGGACATTTCTTGTTTGTAAGCTTTTTTTTATAATGGTCTTACGAATCTGCTTTATTCCGCAAGCAAGCAGGGACGAGATATAGTTACTCCAAGAAGGGACTACTTTGACAGGTCGGGCAAAGAATGAAACTAATGAGGGGCGATGAAATTGCAAGCGAGTGATGAAGTCATTTACAAATGAGCTAATTGTAAACAAACGCACTGACAAAACAAGTGCGTGGGCGTAACTTGCAGTGAAAATGCCAGCAATGATCAAGGTCCCTCTATAGTCACTGAGCTGCGACTACAGAGCGAAACATCAGGGAACGTCCTTCTTAGTAAGCGTTTCCGTAATGGTCTTACTACGCTCCTCCATCCAGCGGAATAGCCAGAGACGAGGTATAGAGGAGTTATCCTAAGAATGGGCCACTTTGACAGACCGGGAAACAAATGAACGCCATGCACCGGGATGACATTGCAAATGGCTTCATCACTCTCTTGCAAAGGACGTAACTATAAACGAACGCACTGGCAAAACGAGTGCCTGGACGTAACTTGCAGTGATATTGCCAGCAGTGTCCAAGCAGTAGCTGACAAAGCGTCCCTTCTAATAGGAATCTCTCTATAGTCACTGAGCTGCGACTACAGCGACTACTGCGAAACAAATGAACGCCGTGCACTACGATGACATTGCAAATGGCTTCATCACTCTCTTGCAAAGGACGTAACTATAAACGAACGCACTGGCAAAACGAGTGCCCGGACGTAAGTTGCAGTGATATTGCCAGCAGCGTCCAAGCAGTAGCTGACAAAGCGTCCTTCTTATAGGAATCTCTCTATAGTCGCTCTATAGTGCGGAGGCCAGGGGCGTGTTAGGAGCACTGCCATGGCGGCCGCGTGCTCGCGCGCGCGCGCTCGCGCGCTCGCTCGTAAAAGTTTGTGAGGCGTAGCGAAGCGGGCTAGATGGCGGCCGTGGACGTCCCAGCCTCCGGAACGACCCGACGATTCACGAACTCGCCGACAATACCGCGGCTCCCAGCGGTGCCCCCTCCTCACCTCCCTCCGTTCGGCCCCACCGCGGCCCACGGGCTGCGCGAGCTGTCCGTAATTTTATTCCTCAATAACTCAACGCATTCAGATCTACCGGGCTTCACAATAGCCCTCGAGCAGGCGAGCTTTTTAGCGTCAACGCCCGAACAAGAAACGAGCCTTGTTTATTTCTCTATAATCCCCACGGCTCGGCGCAACATTCGACGGTCCTGATACTTTTCGATCACCTCCTCTGTCATAACTTTACGATCGCTTTAATGGCGTCGGCCCGGGACCGAGTCTGGAACCCGGTTGCCATTGTTCGGTCGAGGTTGATCCCGACTAAAAATTAACAGCTCGAGCCAACGAAATTTCCTCTTTGTGACGCAGTGTATTTAAGTGTACGGGACTTTTATGCGCCTTCCATTACGCCTCGTAAAACACAGTCTCCGCGGATACTTAGGTGTTGGAGGTGCAGGGACCGCGCGGCGGGCGCTAAAGCGGCCGTCTTTTGCCAGGTGGCGACGACTGGCGAGCGACTGTGCGTGAGCTGAAGAGTGGAGCGACAATGGGGTGAAGCTAAGTCACGGTGCGCGTGTGTTGTGTTGACAGTGCGATTCGGTCACAGAATGCGCATTTTATTGGCGATATGGACACCTTCGGAGGCGCTTTGGATCGTTTGCAAAGGAGTAACGAGGGAAGGAAGGAACCCGGCATTCCTCAGGGTCTGAATACCTGGCTCTTAAAGCTAAACACTTTTCACAGGTAATAAGGATTCGAAAGAATTATACTTTCTGTTCATATGTTTTTGCAACCTAAGCAATATTTACTAGGCAACAAATATTTCTTTATGATTTCCTGAATTATTGATTTAAAAGTTTATATGACAAATTACCCCAGAATGAGTATATGTAGATACTTCTGAATTGCAATTAAAATATATTTTAATGATGTATTTCTGTAATTGACTTTATAATTGAAATGAAAGGTATTTACGCTCACTCCTCTTATCGTATTTTCCGAGTAGTTCATGAAATATAGAGTATAATTTGCATGAAAAGTAGTACAAAAATTTGTATTTCAATACTTAAAAGTATTGAAATTACTTTTATTAAAAACTTATGGACAATAACGCCGAACTATAATACATAAATTGAACGTTTCTAAATGCGTAAAAACTGGATTCATGTTTAGAAAATGTTTGAAAATAAATTCTAAAAACACAAAAATAAATGCGTGTTATATTCCCTTGACCATTCCATTTTACATTGGTAATATTAATTATATTAACTAATATTAACTATATTAACTAATGTAACCACAAATAACAAAACGCATTATTTTTTAATAAGTGCAAATAACATGTAATTGTGAAAATTTGTAGTTATACTACTACAAAAAACTATTCCGTGATAACGTCCCATACAGAAGAAGGACACAGTATACGTTGGCCCTCTTTACAGATTCGGAGAAGTCACCCCACATTCGCCTTGAAGTCACCCCTCCGCTGAGTGGCCTCGGCCCCGCGAGGTGACGAATGGCGTAGTTAGTTGGCACACCTGATTCCGGGAGTGTCGAAACCGCGAATGGAGATGAATTCGCCGTAATGGGGCGTAATGCGCCGACGGCGAGGCCGCGAGGCGCTGCGTCCGCCCTGGCGCCGCGGTGCGGCCGTGATCGACGACGCAGTCGCTTTGCGCGGTGATGCTTCGATTGATTGATTGCTAGTGATTCCGGGCGTGTCAACTACCGAGGTCTTTAGTCCTGTTAGTGTAGTGCATGTTTTTCCTCGGAAGGTCGCAGTGCTATTTTCCCGCTGGATGGCGAGATCCGGCACCGACCTACCGTCGGCTAGCGGGGTTTTCCACAACCATGTATCTCCCACCAGCGGGGCACTACCCTACCCGGGACAAGTTCTATGTCCCCGACCGATACCCCGGCATGTGTGGTAGTGTAGTGCACGTTAGTCTGTGTGTGTGTGTGTGTGTGCCGGCGCCGAACAACCGTCGGCAAGTGGGGTTTCCCCTTAACCAGGACTCTCCCACAGCAGGGGGGTACCAGCCCAGCCGGGACAAGCTCTGAACTCCCGACCGGTCTCCCAGAATATGTGGTAGTGTAGTGCATGTAAGTGTGAGTTTGTAAGGGGAGATAATAGGACAAGGAAGAGGAAGGACAGATCGCGCGCGGTCCGTGGCCCGTTTGTTAAGGTATTGCTCCGGCATTCGCCTGGTGTTGATCGGAGAAACCACGGAAACCGATCTGAGCAGCCGGACGTTAGAATTCCTCTCCAGACAGCGACTGAATTCGACGTAGATGAAAAGCTAATGTCGAAAATCCTGCCGCCGTCGGGACTCGAACCTAGGATCTCAAAGTGAAAGGTACTGCAGTGACATCAGTTGATGCACTGATTCACCACTCTCGGTCGGAAGTGCTTGAAAACTGCTTGTTACTTCCACTACACATCAGAACTCTGGCTGAATTGATAGATTATTTCGGCTTTCCGGACGCGTCAACTGTTGTATTCATTAGCCTCGTAAGGGTATTGCGTATTTTTGTAATGAGAGGGGGTCTTCCCTCGCTTGTTGGACTCTCCCACCAGCGGGGCACCGCCCCAACCGGGACAAGCTCTAAGCTCCCGACGGTCTCCCGGAATATGTGATAGTGTGGTGCATGTTAGTGTAAGTGTGCGTGTAAGAGGAGAGGATAGGACAAGGAAGAGGAAGGACAGTTCGCGCGCGGTCTGTTGCCCGTTTGGTAGGGTACTGCTCCGGCATTCGCCTGGTGTTGATCGGAGAAATCATGGAAAACTGCCGATCAGAGCAGCCTGCCGCCGTCAGGACTCAAACCTAGGACCTCCCTGTCATAGGCGCTGCAGTTACATCAGTTGATGCACTGAGCTACCGCTACCGGTAAATGTGTGTGTGTGTGTGTGTGTGTTATGTGTGTGTGTGTGTAAATAAATAAGGAAGAGGATAGAAAAAGGAAGAGGAAAGAAAAATCGCGCGCTGCCCAAGCCCTGTTTGTTACAGTATTGCTCCGGCATTCGCCTGATGTTGATAGGAGAAATCACGGAAAATACCGTGATTTCTCCTATCAACATCGTGCGAACTGTGTGGAATTTGATGCCCCAGTGTGGATGAAATGATCACAATGTGCAGTCTTGTTACATTTTCGGAAAGGATAGTGTTGTAGAAAGTATTATAAAAATGGTTGAAAATAAGCAGAAACTTTTTCTTGAGTGACAGTTTTGGATTACATTTAACAAAAGATTACTAACAACCCTACGAGCATGGTCTACGTGATGGTGATAGGTCTGCCAGAATATCATCAATTTATTGAAACTTCAGGAAAATGTGAATAATTTAGAGAAACGTGTTATTTATTTCAGCATTTATAACTTACAACTATCCTGGAATACAAGTTTTGTTTCTTGACGTATGAGATAGAGATAGTTAACTGTAAAATACTGTAGATTCCTTTTTAAACCCGTAATTTGTTTACTTTGCCCTTTACTTGTTTCGTCTGAGAATCGAACCACTGTTCCCAGTGAAAAGTTAAGAGAGGAAATCACATGTATATTCTTCGATCTCCGAGCATGAAGGCAGGCAGGTGGTAAGACAAAGGCGGAAGAAGCATCATCTCTCACGGATAATTCCCGCTGACAAGAGAACACTAACACGGACGAGTAGACCAGAGAAGGTCGAATGCCGGAGCAGTACCCTAACAAACGGGACACGGATCGCGCGCGATCTTTCCTTCCTCTTCCTTATTCTATCCTCTCCCCCTTACACACACACACACTTACACTCACATGCACTACACTTTCACATATTCCGGGAGACCGGTCGGGAGCTTAGAGCTTGTCCCAGCTGGGGCGGTGCCCCGCTGGTGGGAGAGTCCTGGTTAGGGGGAAACCCCACTAGCCGACGGTAGGTCGGTGCCGGATTTCGCCATCCAGCGGGGGAAGATCACCGCTATTTCCCGAGAAAAAAACATGCACCACACTATCGGGACTAATGACCAAAACAGGTGACGCCCCCGGAAACACGAAAAAAACAAACCAAACCAAACCCGAGAAGGTGAGGGGTCGAGTAGCCGGTTGAGAATGTGGCTAAATGAACTAGTTTCACATTGGGGAAATGATGGGTTGGGAGGAATGCTGACGAGTAGGAGAAAGAGTAATTGGGCGAAAGAGAAGGGTAGGAAGTAAGCGAGCGAGTGAATAAGGAAGCGATAATAAGACGGAAGAATGACTGGACTGAGATCATTTTGACGGAGGGTGGTGGATGGTGGGGAAAATTGGGGGGGGCGTTTTTTGGGGCGGCTCTAGTGATTTTCTGGGCGAACGGGTGATTGGCTTGCGGACGGCTGTGTGAGCGGGTGGTTGCACGAATGGTTGGCTGAGTGACGTGATGGCTGGGCGAGTGGTTGGTTGCACGAATGGTTGGGTGAGTGACCTGGTGGCTGTGCGAGTGGTTGGTTGCACGAATGGTTGGCTGAGTGACCTGGTGGCTGGGCGAGTGGTTGGTTGCACGAATGGTTGGGTGAGTGACCTGGTGGCTGTGCGAGTGGTTGGCTGCACGAAGGGATGACTGACCTCGCGGCTGTGCGAGTGGGTGGTTGCACGGAACGGTTGGGTGAGTGACCTGGTGGCTGGGCGACTGGTTGGTTGCACGAATGGTTGGCTGAGTGACGTGGTGGCTGTGCGAGTGGTTGGTTGCACGAATGGTTGGGTGAGTGGCCTGGTGGCTGAGCGAGTGGTTGGTTGCACGAATGGTTGGCTGAGTGACCTGGTGGCTGGGCGAGTGGTTGGTTGCACGAATGGTTGGGTGAGTGACCTGGTGGCTGTGCGAGTGGTTGGTTGCACGAATGGTTGACTGACCTGGTGGCTGGGCGAGTGGTTGGTTGCATGAATGGTTGGGTGAGTGACCTGGTGGCTGGGCGAGTGGTTGGTTGCACGAATGGTTGGGTGAGTGACCTGGTGGCTGGGCGAGTGGTTGGTTGCACGAATGGTTGGCTGAGTGGCCTGGTGGCTGGGCGAGTGGTTGGTTGCACGAATGGTTGGCTGAGTGACCTGGTGGCTGGCTGTGCGAGTGGTTGGTTGCACGAATGGTTGGGTGAGTGACCTGGTGGCTGGGCGAGTGGTTGGTTGCACGAATGGTTGGCAGAGTGACCTGGTGATTGTGTGAGTGGTTGGTTTCACGAATGGTTGGCTGAGTGGCCTGGTAGCGAGGCCGGCAGATGGTTGGGCGAGTGGGTGGAATGACTGAGCGAGCGGATGTCTGCACTACTGGCTGGCCGAGCGGGCGGGTGGAAGGGCGTGCGGGTGGTTGGGCGAGTGGGTGGGCAGCTGGTCGCTCGAGCATCGATATATCAGACTCCTCGTTCCCCGCGCAATGCCACTGTTGCTCTGCCCTACGGTCAGAACAGTCGTAACTACCGGAACGCGAGCGGGGCGGCCGCCGCCCCTGTAGATAAATCAACGCGCTAACACCCGAGCGAGGCGTGGAAGCGTTTATTCAAATACGTCGCGGTCCGACGGTTGCTGAGACGCGTCGACATCGGAACGCCGCGGAACCGCGTGTCCGACAGCCGATTTCCAGCCTTCAGATCGTCTGTGCCGTGTGATTATCCGGTTCCGAACGTTTCATAATTCGACTTCACCTGTAGCTCTGATGTTAACTGCAGGTTTAAGTAGGCGACGATTGATATGTTCGTTGCTCCTGGATATTTTGTGCGCGAGTCCGTTAAATTTTTGATATCTGGCTACACGGTTAGAATACGAATGGATGAATCTAGTACAATCCGATCTTAATCGACATTTAGCATTTCAATGGAAAATAACACTTTATTATGGCATATTTACTACTGTTCGAAAGAAATCTCCAAAAATGATGTATATACTGAAATTGGCTGCCATGGCAATGCTCAATGTTCACCTCGTTATGACGGAAAATAGTGGAATGGTTTTAGATGATTCTCTGAGACAAATTATATATTTTCACCATATTAAGAAAATATATTTGATAGTGGATAATTGAAATGATCGTGAAGCGTGATATTAATTGATAAAATATTATAACGTTAATTCTTATGGCAATTATCACACGCGGTCAGTAGCACGTTTGTTAGGGGACTGCTCGAGTATTCGACTGGTCATGATCGGAAAACCATGGAAAACTACCGATCAGTGCAGCCCGCCCCGAGAATCCTCCTCCAGACAGCGACTGAATTCGACATAGCTGACAAGCTAGTGTCGAAAATCCTTTCTCGCGCCCTAGGATCAAAGGCACTGCAGTTCCATCAATTGAGCCCCCTATCCCGGTACGTGTGGCGGGGAATCCCGCGGACGCGCACCCACGCGCCGCCATGACGAGGCGCGAGCTTCGACAAGCGTGCGGCGCCCTCGCTAAGAGGCCTAACGCGCCCATCACTCTGCTAACTGCGCCGCGGGCGCCCGCCGGCCGCGCCGCCCCGCCCCGCCCCCGCACTTGCGGCGATAACCTCGTTACCGCGTTAGCGACAGGCAGCGGTCGCCCGCCTGCGCCGCGGCGCCGCACGCGCGCGCCGCGCCGTCGCGACGCCGTTCCCGCTCCCGCCCCGCCCCGCCCCGCCCCGCCCTGCCCCAACCCGCACGCCCGCCGCAACCCGGCCCGTTCGCCCCAACGCGCCCCGCCTCAACCCGCCCTCGCCCTCGCCCCGCCCTCGCCGCGCCCTCGCCCCGCCCCCGTCCCCGCCACGCCTACGCCCCACCCTCGTTCGCCCCAACCCGCTCCGCCCCCTCCCAACCCGCACCTCCCTAGCCGCCACGCCCCTCCCCAACCCGCGCCTCCCCACCCCACCCCGCCCCTTACACACACCTTACCCTAACACTACACTACCACATACTCCGGGAGACCGGTCGGGAGCTTAGAGCTTGTCCCGGCTGGGCGGTGCCCCGCTGGTGGGAGAGTCCTGGTTAGGGGGAAACCCCACTAGCCGACGGTAAGTCGGCGCCGGATCTCGCCATCCAGCGGGGGAAGATCACCGCCATCTCCCGAGAAAAAGCATGCACTACACTAACGGGACTAATGACCGAAGCAGTTGACGCTCCCGGAAACACGAAAAAAAAAACAGACCAAAACCCATCCCTATCCAAGATCCCTATCCAAGATTTCCATCCTTATGACTGGGCAATGGATTTTCTCTCACGTGGATCATCGCCAAGATATCAAGGCTCAACATTACTTCGAACTCATGTCAGTTGCAGATGTGAGGCCAAAGTCCTGGGATATAACGTGTTTTGGATAGACAAATATTGATTTAACTTTCGACACCAACACTGGTATGTTGTATTTGCTGTATATCCAGAAGTGTAGAGAATAGTAAATGATCTTGGCATATCGACGTAGTGTCATCAAGAGAACAAGTGGTACTACACTTGACACAATGATTTACATATGCAGTACTTCTTTGAAAATAACCATTTTTGGAAACGACACGCGATTCTCCTTTAAAGAAGCTTTTCTTATCTGCTCACCATCTCCAAATCTCAACCGTCCCGCAATGGAAAATACGATACATGACTATAGCTGAACCGCTCGCAAAAAAACCATCATGGCGGACGTACCTTTGGTACAGTCTCGGAAGCTGCCCCCACCCTGCGGCATCTGAGATTTCTCCTCTCGGCGATAAGGGAAGCGCGTAGGCGAGAAGGAGAGGCGACTGCAAGACGCAGCGATCGCGCTGACCGCCACTCGTCATCACTGCCCTCTTCGTCTGAAGAGGAACTCGCACTCCTGGGAGTGTCCAACGAAATAAATACATCGTATTGTGCAAACGCTTCTCTGCAAAACGTTTCCTTTTCTTTTAAGGATGCTCCAATTGTTTGCTGCTGCCTCGCGCCCTTTTATAAATCCTTTTACAAGTTCTATTGGATTTAGATCTGGATGGCACGGTGGAAGACGGAGAGGAATGTGGCTATGTTCAATGATTATTTGATCAACGACCTACCGTTTTTCAGTGGATATACTTTGAATTATTTGTAATAATTGGTTTTTTTGTGAATAACAGCAGCTACTGTGTAAAGGACATTGTCACTGCTCACTACCCACGGTAAAACAGGGACTGGAAACCGAAACTATCCAAGACACGGCTTGTTTTCTGTTGATCGTTTGGACAATCCGTACTGTAGAAACACGAAAGCTTCCTTTCGTGTGATCCTTCTCACTCGTCAGTTTGTTATCACCAAACTCACAGTGTAGCATTACCGCGTGACCCACGAGAGAAAGAGGGAGAGCTATGTTGTGACAAAGAGCGCAGGCAGGTGGGGAAATATTAGGAGCTTTGGAGGGAGAGGCCACATTCGGGCATGCGCAGTGGAAGGTTTTTTTGAGAGTGGTAGAGCAATAACACCACAGTCTTCCGACATTTCAACAGACCCGCCGCTCTGATCTTCCAACTGACACCTCTCCAGCTCTGATCTTCCAACTGACACCTCTCCAGCAGCACACGTCAATCCGACAACTCCGCGCCGCCGTTCCGCGATCCCTACCAACCGTCGCGGTGCGGAGACCCCGTTCTCGTGACTCCTCTCCCCGCCCCGCCCCCCGGCACGCGGGTTCCTCTTCGAGGCCGCTGCTATCACCCGCCGCCTTCGCAGCGCCTCTTCCACGGGCGCTGCTCCGCCGCTTCTTCTTCTTCATAAATAATAATCAGCAGACAGACGCGCAGCGCTGCGCTTTACGACGCGGTCGCCTTTACGAGCGGCGGCCTCGGCGGCGGCGGCGGCGGCGGCGGCGGCGGCGGCGGGAGAGCGCGCTCTGATGAGGCGGTGGGGACGGTGGGAGGAGGCGAGATATAGGGACGGGTAACACTGTGATAGCGATAGCCATGGAAGTGGGTTGATTGATTGATTTTTTCGTGTTTCCGGGCGCGTCAACTGCTTTGGTCATTAGTACCGTTAGTGTAGTGCATGTTTCTTCTCTCGTGAGATGGCAGTGATCTTCCCCCGCTGGATGGAGAGATCCGGCGCCGCCCTACCGTCGGCTAGTGGGGTAACCAGGACTCTCCCAACAGCGGGGCACCACCCCAGCCGGGATGAGCTCTAAGCTCCCGACCGCTCTACCAGAATATGTGGTAGTGTAGTGCATGTTAGTGTAAGTGTGTGTGTGTGTGTAAGGGGAGACGATAGGACAAGGAAGAGGAAGGACAGATCGCGCGCGGTCCGTGGCCCGTTTGGTAGGGTACTGCTCCGGCATTCGCCTGGTGTTGATCGGAGAAACCACGGAAAACTGCCGATCAGAGCAGACAACAGGTAGAATTCTCCTCCAGACAGCGACTGAATTCGACCTAGCAGAAAAGCTAGTGTCGACAATCCTGCCGCCGTCAGGACTCGAACCTAGGACCTCTCGGTCAGAGGCGCTGCAGTGACATCAGTTGATGCACTGAGCTACCGCTCCCGGTGCCATGGAAGTGGAGATTCAGAAATGTTATTAAGGTATTTCTAGGTTGCGTCGGTGACAACGCATGTGGTATGGTGATTAGTGATTTGATGTTGGTTGCGATTCGATAATAGAAATGGTGGTTGTGATACGTTGAAGGAGGTACATTTTTCTGGTGAAGGCAGTTCATTGGTAATGGCACTTTCGTGGTGGTGGTGGTGGTGGTGGTGGTGTCAGAGGTGGTGATGGTGTGGTAGCAGTGGCGGTGGTGGGCGGGGCGGAGGCGATGTGGAGGGCGACGGCTGCAGCGGAGGAATGGCCGCAGTGGCGGCTGCTGCTTCACTGCGCACGCGCCGTTTTATGGGACGTTGTGCGAAACAGTGTGGGGCCGCGCGGCACGTGCGCCTCGCGTTCCCCGCCGCCACTGCCGCGCCGCCGCCGAGCCAAATTACAGCGTGAGCGCGGCCGAGCCACCTGTCGGACGCGGTGGCGGTGGCAGAAGTGGGCTGGGACGGCGGTGGCGGCGACGGCGGCGGCGGTGGGAGGGCGGCGGTGCGTGACGGGGTGGACGGGTGGTGCACGGCCGGAGGTGGTGGCGGTGGCAGAGGTGGGCGGGGACGGCGGAGACGGCGGTGGGCGCGGCGGCCCACGGCCGTGGCGAAGGCGGCGGGGACTGCTGCTGCTTTCGCCGCGCGCTGACCTTCGGCGGGTGGTCTCCCCTCCGCTGCGATGTGGCGTCGGGGTGACTCGCGAAGCGCAAGCCACGCTCGTGGGTAATCACATTTGCTTCGATTTGCCTCTCGGGTTGTCATTTTATGACTATTGAGCTGGAAGGTGATTATGGCAATATTTTATGGGCATGTCTAGAAATTAATTTCCATGAGGATTAAACCGATGAACATAAAATGTTGTTTGATATTAAGGAAATCTATTTCAGAAATAATTTTATAATTCACTTTCCAATACGATAATAGATTAACTTTGACGAGAATGCTCAAGACAAGACCATGTCTCTTTCTAAGTGAATGAAGTCCCCATTTCCTTGATTATCATCTTCCTTGAATGACTATTTCTAGAAACGATGCAAATTTCAACAGAAATCCTACTGTTCCAAACATTAAATTCGTAGTTGTGATGTGCAGTTTCATACTGGTTTCGTTTTATAAACATCTGCAATGTCTTCATGAATTTCACTCTTTTATTTCGAATTAAATTTACATCCAAATTTTTAGTACCCCCTAAACACATATTATGTTTTATAACCTATATCTCAGAACTCTCTGCACCCCCAAATTCTAAAACCCTGCGGGCACAGACTACCAGATCTGGCCATTCTGGATGGACTTCTCGCAAGTATGCCGCTACTTCGTAATGCAGAGATCAACAAAATTAATGCAACGGAAAAGCTCGCCGAAGAAGGTTTGGCAAACCGAGGGTCTATTAAGCAGCAAAAGGCAATCAAGTTGTTCTCCTTAATTTCATTTTCTAGTATGTTAATTTGATTTTAGAATTTCAACTTGGAGGTTTCAATATGTATGGTTCGCCAGATGGGCAGGGCAATGGAAAAACCGCAGCCTTCGTTTATAAAAAAGTCGAGATAACCATCTCCAGTCGTATAGTTGTGCAGAAGTGGGTGGTTCCCTGCTTGTTTGGAGAATATCAAAAAACGAGGAATAAATATCTGCATTCAAAAATACGCTGGTTCTTTCAGAAACATCCAGCATCCCGCTTTTGTTCTTGCTTTGCCACGATCTATTCATGAAGGAGCTATTTCGGTGGAAACAACATTCAAAGGAAAAACCCAAGGGTCAGGGAGATGACTCTATCTTCCCTTTATGTTTTCATGAAGTATTTAAGGGTTTAGAAAACGTTGAGGGTAAAGCAAAACTATTTGTTAGGAACAATGCTCGTTACTCATTCGCTATTATCAAAGGAATTCATCTGGAAATTATTATTATTAAAGACTCATCTGGAATTATCAGTCTTGAACCTCCACAATACCTATCAAAGAACATTGCAAAAGTGATGACACTAGGGTACAAAATCGAAACAATGAACAAGTAAACTTTTATCATTAATATACTTCCAGTTTTTTGTGTTACAGACGCAGACTAAATAATACACATAAACGGAGCCACAAACGGCTGCAGAGCCACAAACGGACTGCTCCCAGACAGCAGAAAACTGATGATGATGGCTAAGCCATCGAAAGCTGATATTTGTGAAATAAATACTATTGTTGACAATGACAACGCCTTCAATCACTCCAATTATGTAAATGTCAACTACACCTCACCACTGAATCAATATACCTCAGGTAATTTTGCAGTTTTGGGAATGTATCTGCTTCTCTGGGACAGTGACGTTACTCAAGGCGGCTCCACACATTCGTTATTCGGCGAACACCAAAAAACCGCTCGCCGAATCGCGAGTAGTGATGATGAGTTTCTTGCTATTGGCCGAGTGACGAACATTCAGTACTTGCCCTACTCACCGCGTGTCGGTCTTTTGGACACATGAAAGGGAGCGAACATTCGCCGAACACGTCAGCTGCTCGGGATTGGGCGGGCACTAGCTTGCTGCTCGGTGAATGCTGAATGTGTGGAGCCGTCTTTAGCCTGAACTTTGTGGCATCTAACGCTGGTTCCCTAAAATATAAGCAAGTTGTGAGTCACGACTTGTGACAGGCACGTAGAAATACGGGAAATTCGTGTTGACATTAAGTATAAATAACAGTTATTTTCCGCGTTAAATTACCTTGACATTAATAATCTGGTGACTGGTGCTGAACTAATCAGAGGAAAGATATTTCATAGTAATGTTTTTATGATTCAGTCTGTCATAGTCTTGTTTACATATCACGTTTGCAATTTGTTTTTTATGTTTATTTTTGTACAGTTTTAGTATGGGTTTTAAGATATTTTAATGATTGGGAATGTTGTAAATACGATGTCCGTGAAATACAAGGACCACGCAATTGCAAAATTCTTCTCTGTCCATTGTAAACTTACCTCATATTCCAACGATTGGGGAAAAATTACCATTAAAAATGAGGATACAATGCTAACAATACCTGGAAAACATAATAAACTGACGTCATGTACAATTTTGATGCAGCAAATACAATTCCTTAAAAGTAAAATTTACAAATAAAATTAATGTTTTATACAGTAATTTTTTTATTATAACCGTCTAATAATTTGTCTTTATTTGTTTTTATTATAACCGTATAATAATTTGTCAAACGCAAGAGGTGAAGTAAGAAGAGTAGAAAACGAAAAATAAAAAAAAGAAGAAAAAGGAAGAAAAAATTGTTAAAACGAGGCCTACTATTATAGCAAAACAAGGAAGGAAACGTAGAAGAAATTAATAATAAAGGAAAACGAAGACGAAGGGGAAGAAAAATAGGGAAAAAAACTAAAACAAAATAAATTAGAAAATAAAGACAAAAAGCAAGCAGAAAAGAGCAATGTCCGAAAGGAGAAGCTTTACGCCAGTTGTCGCTGGAGTCTCGCGTCATTCGTAGTCATTCGGCTCAGGTGAACAACACGGGCACATGGAACACGCCCGCGGCGGCCAAGTCACCCGCACGCGCCACACACGAGGCTGAGGTGGCGGTGGCGGTGATGGTGGTGGTTGCGGCGGTGGCATGGGCGGAGGAGATGGTGGCGTGGTCGGTGGCGTGGTCGGTGGCGTGGGCGGTGGCGTGGGCGGTGGCGTGGGCGGTGGCGCGGGCGGAGGCGTGGGCGGCGGAGGCGTGGGCGGCGGAGGCGTGGGCGGCGGAGGCGTGGGCGGCGGAGGCGTGGGGGCGGGGCGTGGGCGGAGGCGCGGTGTGGGCGGTGGGGCGGGCGGGGCGCGGGCGCGGTTGTGGGGTGGAGGCACGGGCTGCGGTGGCTTGGGGGGTGGCGCAGACGGCGGCGGCGGCGGCGGCGCGGCCCGAGCTGCTAACCGCCCGGGGCGCTAACCGCCCGACCTGCTTGGCGCCGCCGCCGGTTAATTGCTCACTTGGCCCCCGCAATGGCGCCAAATGGCGCCAAGTGGCGCTAAGCGACCGGCGGCGCCGCCGCGAGGCTTCAGTTGGCGGGCGCCGGGAACGCTTGACCCGACGACAGCTGTGCTTTCGAGGACTAGCGGCGTACGTGCGTGCGTTCACGAGAACGGAGGAGTTTGTCATCGTAGAACTCCACGCGAAAGAGGAAATGAATTGGCTGTCGTAATTATTTGAAATTAGGGTGATTAATTAGTACTAAATACTGTTATATGTTAGATAGATAGATAGATTTATTAAAGTTCGCTTTGAGCTAATGCTCGGTGGCAAACATGTTTCATTATGGGGCAGCCAGCTTTAGAGAGGTCATTGATAATGTTTGAGTGGACAATGACAGCGAACGAAATGAAGGTCTAAAGAAATAAATCTTCCGAGATAATAATTCTAAATTAGATTTTTTGTGAAATTATGATGTTTTCTCAATTGGAGATTTTTCAGTATTATTTGTTTTATAGTTAACGTAGAGTACAATTTACGTAAACTGTTTATGTAAATTGTATTGCACATTCACGTCATCATGTTATAATTTATTTACAAAAATGATTTCGAATTTAAAGGGAAGAAGTTTCTCTACCTTAACTACTCAGACTAAACTAGTTGTGCTACCACCGCATGTTCTGTGAAATTATTTATTTTCTTCTGATATTTTCACTATTGCAACAAATATCTAATACTATGACGGGAAATACTTCCATTGGCATTGTTAATATTGTTATTTCTACCGTTGCCCTGCTATGTTCACAAGTTCTCTCGATGTTAACACTAAATTACTAAATTCAGCTTAGCGATGGGTTCGACATACAACATATTACTTCTTACATGTTGCATGTGAAAGAGTAATTCTATAAAGAATCATGATTTCTAGAAGTTCTATTGATTGAAACCAATTATTCAATTTATGTCAACTAATATAAATGATCAGCCTTTATAAGCATAAAAAAATAAGATTTATTCTTATATATTACAAATTCTCTCATGAGAATTACTTTTTCAATGTAGAACATTAAAACACCGTACGGGTTTGTATATAGTTCGTTAGCTTACTATAATATCTTGATCTTTATAGCTTCTCGGCTGTTGTTCATTGAATCTTTGTTATGCAAATTCTCGCGTCCTTGCTAAATTAAAAATGTTCCAGAATGTCCTCAACGATTTGCTTTTAACAAGACTTAATATTTCCCACAAAATTAATACGCGGTCGTGACTTTTAAATTCAAAAGGTAAATGAAATAATCAGTATGTTGGCTGTCCGGGACAAGCCGCGTCGATCTGCTTGTAGCTGACGTTTTGGCCAACATATTGTGGCCTTCCTTAGAGCGTACTGCTGGAGGCTGCTCTGAGGAAGGCCACAATATGTTGGCCGAAACGTCAACTACGAGCAGATCGACGCGGCTTGTCCCGGACAGCCAAGAGACATACTCCGGCCGCGGAAGCCTACGTCATCAATGAAAAAAGCTCTCCGCCACTGTATTTAGTGTATTCACGTAAATAGCGTATCAACAATGTGGGGGGTGTATTTTAGTTGTAAAAAAATGAATAGTTAAAAGTAACACAAATTACATAAACTGAATAAAACTTATGGAGCCCTACTAACATTTTAACCCCTTATTAATAAAACGTCATTTCTAAAAATTGAAAATTATTTTTCTTTACAAATCAGTCGTAAAACCCTTAATAAGTGACAGCAGCCCCAATCTGGGGAGATGGCGCTTCTTTCATTATGAAACCGTTGCAAACCTTTCAGAATAAAATGCTTCGTACAATTACCAATGCCCCGTGGTATATAACCGATAGACGACTTCTTAGAGAACTAGACATAGAAACGATTGCAATTACATTACCTCACTGTCGTCCTAATTCTTTTCTTAGATCCAAACTGCCTCTTGCACCAGCCCCTTTAACCTCAGAAAAACCAGCGTTGCTCCTACAAGAATTAAATCCCGTCTACCAAAAGACCTGTTACGTCGCCCATAACCTAGAGAATTTTTTGTCTCGCTTCTCACACTGTTTCTTGCTTCGTTATTACCTTCAGTTTCAAAAAATCATCATAGAGGTACCCAGTGGGGGTGTTCTCGATCAGAAATAGGGGCATGACGGTACGCTAATTTACAGTTACTCGTAACGTCGAGCAACCACCGAGTATAATACAAACATAAAATCTAATACTCACCTGTAAAGTGATAATCCCAATGATACGGTTAAATAAATGCAAAGAAAATCAAGTTAGCAGCAGCAGCGGTCGTAACTACCTATTGCAAACGCGACGTTGTCAAAGCAACAAAGAACCGAGGATTCGTTTGGCATGTTTATTTTGCAACACAGCTCACCAGATAGCGCAGACATAGTTCTTACTCAGCAATCCTGATAGTGGGGGCGTATCCAGTCGATCATTTTGGGAGGGACCATCGTAGATTTTTGTTAAATAATAAAAATATTTCGTATTACATTGTGTATTGTTTACGTTCTGTTGATATGATTCTATGCCATATTATTGTTTAAATTATTACATAATTCGCAAATAAATAAATATTTTAATCAATTTTGCCCAATAAAGGAAGGTAAACGAAAGCTCTAGGCCTTGATGGGAGGGGGGCTTATGGACGCCATGATCCCCATCGGGATCCGCCAATGCCTGAAAGGGCTGTCACCCTGACTACCAAATGCAAATGAAACATAGAATATGAATACTTAAATGTAATATTGTAATATCTATCAAAACTGCTCGTTTTAACATGTAATTCTCCTTGTCTCAGTATGCAATGCTAAATGCTACATTCGTCGATAGAGTTAAGAAAATTTTCTCAAATATTGCAAAAACTACTCACATTTCGATTGGAATGTTTTAATGATCTAATATTGTGAAATATATTGCAATAAGAAATAAATCTCTCGCTTCAATATTAAAAGCGAAAGAGATGTTCGAAAAAAACTTTTTTCATCATTAAACACAAAATTATGCAAAAATCACAAGTAATTTCCCAAAAATTGTACATAATCTTATTTAAAGATCTAATTTTGAATTTCAAATTTTTTAAGGAAAAAATTCTGTTATCAGTATTGTAATCTTACATTTTAAACGTTTGGTATTTTCGAAAATTTAGAGTCCACCAAAGAAATTCATCATTTTATATATGACCTCTAAGTATTAGAGTAAAAATATCTGGGAAGTATTTCAAGAATGAACAGGTTATAAAAGTACCTTTATATCACGTAAAATTAAGCGAAAATTGTTCAATTTTCAAAAAAATGTACTTAACCTTATTTAAAGATCTATATATGAAGTACAGATTACAATAAGAAAAAATTTCATCTTTAGAGTTCTAGTTGTAGGAAAAGAAAAGAGAAATGTTTGATCTTTTACAATTTTCGAAAATTAAGAGTTCAACGAAAACGAGATGCTTGCTTGAAATGTGCCCCATTGCTTGAAATGTGCTTTGCCTCATCCGAGATAAAAATACTCAAAAGTTTTGTAAAAAGTTTGAAAATTAGTTGCGTTTTCGTGTAAAGTACCTCCAAATTTAAAATACCCATTTTAAATCTCAGCGAGATCGGAGTGGAGAAAATTGTCAGAACAAATTAAACTCTAGTGTTGACAAAAGAGAGATAGAAAGTTTGCTCTAATTTTCCAAGGACTCGCGTAGATTTCGACTACACAGCATGTTAGAGGATGTAATGTTCTACATACACATAGAAACAAGATTGGAACACTATATGGTATCAAGGATCGACATTACGAGTTTTTCTGTCGACAAATCATCTTTTTTTGTTGTGGTACTTTCGTGCTGTACAATACGTAAGTAAAATACGAGAAGGTAAAACTGAATTAATCGTAGTTATGTGTAACTGATAAGAAATATAAGTGTGGTAGTCCAATCTATTCAGACAGTTTTGAAGTATAAAAGTTCGAATTATCAAATATTTTGACTTAATAATTTGATTTGTCGAACACAAGTGCATGACAAAGAATAAATAAATTTCAGTGCATCAATAAGTCATTGAGTGTAGCGTTCTAATCATTCTTTCGGTGGCATGGAGCGTGTTCGACAACATCGGCAATCCTGTTGTGTCTTGGTGACGTCAAAAGTTGTCTTGGTGACGTCCTCCTCCAAGCCGCCGCCTCCGCAGCCACCACCGCCACCACCACCACCGCAGCTACCACCGCTACCATCGCTCCCACCGCCACCGCAGCCACCACCGTCACCACCGCCTCCACCGCCACCGCAGCCAACACCACCGCAGCCACCACCGCAGCCACCACCGCCGCCACCGCAGCCACCACCGCAGTCACCACCACCACCACCACCATCACCGCCGCCACCACCACCACCACCACCACCACCACCACCACCACCGCCACCGCCACCGTCGAGCCGTGCCGCCTCGCTCCCCCCCTCCCCCGGCCGACGCCCCTTGGCCGCTGCGGCGTGGAGCGGCGGGCGGGTCGGGTTTCGCTCTCGACAAAGCGCTATCGCCACGCGAATCAGCCGCGCGTGAAAACCCAAAAAACGCAATTTTAAAACGGCGCTGCTGGGATATGAAAGAGTCTGAGTGACGCTCCCCAATCCCCAGGTCGGCAGTTTCCCCTCCTCCGACGGGATTACCTTTCATCGGGGCGATTTGGGGCCGAAACGCTAGAATCTGAAGCGACCATCTTGAAATAAACACAAAACAAGACATTTCTATGCCTTATAAGAAAGAGTTTTTTTTTCTGAAGAAGTGAAAGATCGAATTTTCCAAAAATCTGGAAACAGCGGCAGGTGCGAAGGGCAACCGAAGGGCCGGTTGCCCTTCTGGTACTATTCTCCACCCACACATGTTGGCCTTCACCCGTGCACTGGGAGCCGTCGCTAACTTCTTTGCTCCTGGAGGAGCCCGCGAGAGCGGCCCTTCAATTCTCACACGATGTATCGCTCTCATGCCGCCGCAGGGTTCCCACACCCTTCAGGATCCTTATCTACCAGTGCATCACCACGACAGTCTCTTGCAGAAATGGGGAAGTTTTTCTAAACTCAAGATGAAATACCTTTGTGTTTTTCTATTGTGAGATGTAAAGTTAGCAATTACAACTTATTTAATTAAATAAACCGTAAGTAAAACAATTCCTTAACAGAACTCTTATTTATAAAGTAATCGTGAATGATTGAGATTACGACTGCTCGACATTTTCATACTAATTTTGCATTTTATGAATAAAAAATTCAATACAAATAATATTTTTGTCTGTTATAGATTTCTGTATCATTACAAAAATTTGAAAATTTTTCTGATCACTTCTCAATAACTCGTCTTGCAAAAATTATACTGATTTGTAACATTTTAATGAAAGAAGTAAAGAGAAGGACAAGTAAAGAAAATAAATGGAAAAATCGTATTTTATACTTCTGACATGTCTGGTGAAAAGATAAATTTCATAAACCCATACTGGCGATCCGGCAGAGTGCTGAAACTTTGTGCGAATGTTAACGATTCGATGGTAAGATTTCTCAGTTTGCTTGTAGACGTGAATCCACTTTGACCTTTATTCCAATGATGAATAAAGACATTCCAAAAGCACACGTTTCTCGAAAATAGTCGATATCCATTTCTCAAGCGAGTTCCCAGGAATAAGGACCTCCACAGTATCGTCTCACAGCCGTAACTCAAAACGGCAATAAACGACGTCGAAAATACGTCGAAAGCCCTTCTATTACGAGAATTTAGCGCCCACAGCCTGTTTGTGCGACCCTGTCCGCAGCAAATCTGAATTTATCTTCCGCGGAGCCCTCCGGTAATTCACAGAGAGGAGGGCCTCGTGGCGCGGTTCGCCGCCCAGGGAGAGCGTGACAGATTCGCGGGGCCAGCAAGGGCGGTGACGGCCCTTTGTCGGCGCCCCATCGACGGCTCCATCGCCCGAGGCGGCGTCGTGCATCTCCCGGGTCTCTTCGCGCCAGGGGAGGGCAGTGCGGAGAGAGGGCACTTCATTGCGTTGACAAGTCTGCTTTAGCGGTATAATGGCTAGCGTATCGACTGATTGTTAGTGATTCCCGGCGCGTCAACTACTGAGGTCGTTAGTCCTGTAAGTGTAGTGCATGTCTTTTCATCGGGAGGTGGCGGTGATCTTCCCCACTAGGTGGCGAGATCCGGCGCCGACCGGTGTTTTTCCCAACCAGGTATCTCCCACCAGCGGGGTACCGCACCAGCCGGGACAAGTTCTAAGCCCCCGACCGGTCACCCGGCATGTGTGATAGTGTACTAGATGTTAGTGTAAGTGTGTGTGTGTGAGGGGTGAGGATAGGACAACTACGGAAAGGAAAGATCGAGCGCGGTCCGTGGCCCGGTAGTTAGGGTA
Organism: Teleogryllus oceanicus; assembly: GCA_964035755.1. NCBI lineage: Eukaryota > Metazoa > Arthropoda > Insecta > Orthoptera > Gryllidae > Teleogryllus > Teleogryllus oceanicus. The sequence goes on along the minus strand of CAXIVR010000012.1, from coordinate 17,081,600 downwards.
CTGCTCCGGCATTCGCCTGGTGTAGATCGGAGAAACCACGGATCAGAGCAGCCGGCCGCTAGAATTCTCCTCCAGACAGCGACTGAATTCGACCTAGCTGAAAAGTAGTGTCGAAAATCCTGCCGCGGTCGGGACTCGAACCTAGGCCCTCACAGAGAGAGACATTGCAGTTACATCAGTTGATGCACTGAGCCACCGCTCCCATTGGTTTGCGTATCGAGCTGTTGTATCCAAATTCGTTGGTTCAAACCGGATCGATGTTGTGGATTTTAAGGGGGGAAATATCCTTCTACACCTTCCTTCGGAGTGGATGTAAAGTCGTCTATCCCATGTAATAGATTTACTGTATGTAAAAGATCCTCCTAAAAGAAACCTCTGAGTAAAATTTAAATCGCCTATTTGGTCGTCCGAATGATATGTTTTTTCTCCGGTAGATGCTAAAAGGAGCCTAGCGAAATTTGCGTGGTCAGACGAAGAATGGGCCTAATGGCCCAAGTCTCACCGCATAAAATAATTAATGAAGTAATTAAACTAATAAACCTCATCAATAAACACGCCACAAGGAAGAGGAAATAGTGATTTGAAGCAGATCGTTAATATAATTAAGAAAAAATATATTATAGGTAGCGATATTTCATTATTTCCCGCGTGAGCAATTGATTGGGTATACGGCATGGATTTTCATAGTTTAATGAAAATGCCATTATTTACCACAAATTATAAGGGATTTGCAATATACTCTGTTCAGACACATGATACTAGTTGACACACATTGTAAAAAAATCCTGGACAGTATCGAACTTCAAACTTGAGAATGACAACTGATGAAATAGCTCCAATAATGTCTCAAATTATGTAAGTGGTAGTTATATTTACATTGAGTGAAAAGATAACCGCGATAGTGATTCTCAGAAGCAGAAAATTCTCAGAAAACCGTTTACAGATTTCAATTGAAAATTTGAAAATGTATGTTACTTAAATCAATGAGTTGGATATGGCTATCAGGATACATAGAATGAGTTACATATTGCAATATTTTTTAAAAATATTTTGCCGTTTCTATTTCACTACGCTACAAATACAAGAAATAATCAATTTAGCACGTGAGCAATTAAGGATACGACACAGATTTTTTCAAGTTTACGGAAATTACTTTATTTGCCACAAATTATAAGGGATTTGCGATATACTCTGTTCAGAAACAAGAACAATTATTTTAACATTCATATCTGTCATATAATATTTCATGTTTTACACATAACACGTTTCTACATTTAGTAAAATAAATAGGCCACTATGAACATCCCAAAATATTGATTTGTTTTGTTTGAAACAGGTAAATATGTTTGAGATGATTGTCTTCATTGAAAAAGGACTTCACATATTCTTTAGCACCTGTTCCTTAGCCACTAGTTCCTTAGTCATTGACCTTTCAAGTCTCATATTGGAGATGAAAGATTTCACCACAAGGTTATGACGTGTTTGGTTTGCTCATTCCCTCATACCTCATTTGATCACCATCATACATACAATTCATCATCGTTCGTCCCTCATTTGCATAGTGAAAGGAAAAAGGCAAATCACCATTGTGATCGTCTGCACAAGAAAGGGAAGGATATAAAAGTGAAGGTCTTGTCTCTCACCTGCACTTAGATATGAAAATGGCAATCATCACAAGACATTCATTTACGAGTGCCTTGAATACCGTCTAGAAAATGAACTGTAGGGTAATCAAAATCGAATGGGATGTCTTTCCTCAATTAATGTGTACTGATCTGAATTTTCACAAAAACCTCGCAAGATAATCTTGCTCACTAAGCGGAGAAATGCCACATGTCGAAATGACCATTTTTGTAGGAGAAACAAAAAATATAGAGTAAATAACAAAACGAATAGTAAATATTACTTCAGGATAGTGAAAGGAACTTCTAACACCTTTGAAACGTAAAATTCAAAGCCCACCGGTGGATTGTATGAAAATTTCAATAAATTAGTTGCAAGTATGAGGATGAAATTGAATCATGTGCGGCATAATAGCTGTTGTTACGATTTAAACAGTGCAATGTTTTCGCGGACACGGACTGAATTAAAGATATTTAATATTAAAGCTCAAAACATCTCCAAAATTCATTTTTGACTTACGGCAGTCCTCCTCCGGAACGTATGTAAGTAGTGGGTGCTGGATTCAACATTTTCCTTCAGATTCAGAGGATTCGTACCGCTGCCTATTTTATTTTTCTCACACATTCAATGAACTGCCAATAACAGTGCCAAGTTACCAGTTCTTTCAAAATTTTGATTTTTTAAGACTTTTTTAATTCTTTTTTTTTAAGACTTTTCTTTTCTATTACTTGCGTTATTACATGCGATATTTAAATTACATAGGAATCATTAGGTTTCAAGTGTAACCTTTTCCTGGAACCCAAATTACATTTATCGGGAATTATAATTATTATTAGCAGCCCTTAACATCCCGTAAAGGGCAAAGTCCTCCTGCTTCAGCAGGGTTACAGTAGGTTGATATTCAATTTCACTAAAGTTCACTCAATTTCATTAAAATCGATTAATAGCACTGTGGATCATCATCTTCTTTTTGCTATTCTATCGGGAATAATTATGTTTTAAAATGTCTCTCCAAGTGAGGCTTGTTTTTAAATAGACAGACAGGGCTTGTTTCAAATTGGCACCAGTCCACGTCGGGCATGTTTCAACGTAAAGTGAATTTAATTCATAAATATTAATTATGAATCAATATTATGTTTTGCTAAACATACGTATACTTCGTCAATCATTTCCAATAATTATTATACGGCCAGGCCTGAATTTCCTCAATCAGAAGTAAAATAAAGGTTTGAATATCATAAAGGTTCACAGTGAAAGGCAGCCTTCGTTCGTTTATTGACACAACTGCGTAGCCCCTCCGAATAGAGTAGTCACCCCAGCGACCAGGGGACAGCGTTCGCAATAGCCGCAGGCGCGGCCGATTAGAAGCGCTCCTCACCCCAAGACGAGGGTGCGCGCCGCCCCGACCGCGACTGTCACCCTCCCACCCCACGTGGGGCGGCTACCGTGGTCGCCGCACCCCTAAAAAATAGGCCTCGCCCGCCGTGCGGCGGTGGGAACCGGGCTTTCCGAAGCGCACCCAATCCATATGTATCGCGCGGCGGGCAAAGAAAGGCTGCCTTTTGTGGGCGGCGGGGGAGGGGCCTGGCGTTTTACGGCGGACGTAATACTCCCGCGTCCGCTCTGTATCTTGGGCGGAAGAATGGCTGCTTGACGTCGTTGTAAAAACCCGGAGGAAATTTTCGCCGTTTGCAGCCAGTGAGCGGCGCGCGGCGGGAGGGCGGGCAGGCGAGTGGGTCGGCGTGCGGGTGAGTGAGTGAGTGAGTGAGCGAGCGAGCGTGTGTGGGTGGGTGAGTGAGTGAGCGAGCGAGTGGGTGGGTTTGGTAAGCGAGCGAGTGGGTGGGTGGGTGGGTGAGGTGAGTGAGCGAGCGAGTGGGTGGGTGGGTGGGTGGGTGGGTGGGTGAGCGAGCGAGCGAGTGAGTGGATGGGTGGGTGAGCGAGTGGATGGGTTGGTGAGCGAGCGAGCGAGCGAGCGAGTGTGTGGGTGAGCGAGCGAGCGAGTGTGTGGGTGAGCGAGCGAGCGGGTGGGTGGGTGGGTGAGCGAGCAAGCGAGTGGGTGGGTGGGGGTGAGCGAGCGGGTGGGGGGTGGGTGAGCGAGCGAGCGAGCGAGCGAGCAAGTGGGTGGACAAGCGAGTGGATGGGTGAGCGAGCGGGCGGGCGGGTGTTTCGGTGAGCGAGCGTGGTGCGTGCGTGCGGGAGAGCGAGCGAGTGGGCGGGCGGACGAACGGGCGGGCGGCCGGGCCTTCGCGGGCACATTCTGCCGACGGGTTCATTATTTGGCGGGGCCTGGTTTTCCCCGGGAACTTTCTGGAAGGCGCCGGCCGGGCTTCCCAGCCGCCGTGTCGGAATGCGCGGGGGGCGCGGGGGGTGAGAGGGATCCGTTGCGCGGGTGGTGGCAACAGCGAAGAGGATAAATGGCGCATGTGGTATCGGGTGGAGATGCTGACGATGATGGATAATTATGTACGCAGACAGGGAAAGACTTTAGAAGCAGGAAGAGGATTCTTTGAGATGTAATGCAAGAGACGATTGACTGATTATTTGATTGATTATCAATCAGAAAACGCTTTCAGAGCGCGTCAACTAATGACGTCATTATTTTCGTATGTGTAGCGGATGTTATAAGCCACCAGGTGTCGGGATTACTCCCCGGCTAGATTATTAGATCAGTATCGACCTGCATGTCCAGCCTCCACCGCGGTATCACTAGGAAAAGAGTTCTAAGCTCCCGACATGTACGGTGGTGCAGTACAAGTGTAATTTGTTGTGTGTGCGAGTGTATAAGGGAAGAGGAGGAGCCAAGGCTAAGGAAGGAAACATTCACAACAAGCACGCGATCCGTGTCCTTTTATTAAGGTACTGCTTCGGCATTTGCCTGATATTGATCGAACAATCCACGGATCACAACCGATCAGAGCAGCTGGTTACTAAAATTCTCCTCCAGTCAGTTGTTGAATTCGGACCAGCTATTTAATATCTGCCACTGTCGAGAACCCTAGGGCCTCCAGGACAGCGACCTTGCAGAGTCAACTTCATTGTTACTACTGAGCCATTTGAAAGAGACAAGAAATTCATGGGAGCGTACAAAACCGTATGGTTGATTGGAGGTTTGTGCAAGGCATAGTTGCTGGCAAAGGTGCGGTTGAGATCAGAGCTCGCAGGGGGTGGGACATTGAGGGAGAAAGTTGACATGTCAGAAGGTAATTGCCTGAAAACAAAATTCTTAAATCGGTTATCGATCGTCTTTGTCTTCTGTTCGGTTTGCATATCCTTGCCTACGATCTTCTTTGTCGATCATCTTTGTCTAATCTACATTGCGGTTCAAGCATTGCCCAGGAAGTTTCATTTCAAAACTTCTAATCTAACGGATTTTCGGATGCAAGTTGATTGTATCTCCTTTCCGCACCAATCTTAGCAATTCTTGCAACAGCGCTAAAAGATCTGAATACTGACGTGTGTGCGAAGTTACAGCAGAAAAGAACCTGAAACCTAGACTTTGGAATATTCTAGATCATATTTTTGAGCTGATCCCTAGTGCAATGAAACTCAATAGATTGAATGAACTCGTATATAACGTAAATAACGAATGAAAGTTGGGTTACTGAAAACCAATGGTGCTACAAGAGCACATACTTTCTACAGAGCTTCAAAACGGGGTGAAGGTCTGAACATTTGACACCGAAAAATTATATTGTTTGTATTGTTAGTTCTCGCTGGATGAGCCGCTCTTTGGCTACGTAAACCACACATTTATTCAATATTGCATAAATAAGTATCCAAAAGGTGGGAATCTATCTTTGTAATGCTTGTGTGAAATATCTTGTTCCTCTCCATATTCCACGAATGCAGAAGGCAGTGCAAAATTAATTAACCCTCGCATGGCCAAGCATTATATTGAAACGCAGCTGTTAGTGTGGGGGACCCAAGTAATCCCCACGAAAGTTATTACAAAAACGTTGATTTTTTCGTCTTTCCGGGCGCGTCAACTGCTTCGGTCATTAGTCCCGTTCGTGTAGTGGATGTTTTTTTTCTCGGGAGATGACGGTGATCTTTCCCCGCTGGATGGCGAGATCCGGCACCGACCTACCGTCGGCTAGTGGGGTTTCCCCCTAACCAGGACTCTCCCACCAACGGGGCACCGCCCCAGCCGGGACAAGCTCTAAACTCTCGACCGGTCTCCCGGAGTATGTGGTAGTGTAGTGCATGTTAGTGTAAGTGGTTGTGTAAGAGGAGAGGATAGGACACGGAAGAGGAAGGACAGATTGCGCGCGTTCCGTGACCCGTTTGGTAGGGTACTGCTCCGGCATTCGCCTGGTGCTGATCGGAGATGTGGAGTAGTTTGATTGATTGATTAATAAATTAATGACTAGTGATTCCGGTCCCGTCAACTTCTCAGATCATTAGACCCGTAAATATAGAGCATGTTTTTGCTCGGGAGGTGCCGGTGATCTTGCCCCGCTGGATGGCGAAATCCGGCGCCGACCTACCGTCGGCTAACGGGGTTTTCTCCAACCTAGCATATCCCACCAGCGCGGCACCGCCCTAGTCAGGACAAGCTCTAAGCTTCCGACTGGTCTCCGACATGTGTGGTAGTCGTGTATGTGTAAGTAAGGAGTACGATAGGACAAGAAAGATCGCGCGCGGTTGATGGCCCATTTGGTAGGGTACTGTTCCGGCATTTGTCCGGTATTGATCAGAGAAACCACGGAACACTTCCAACCAGAGCAGCCGGGCGCTAGAATTCTCCTCCAGACAGCAGAACTCGACCTAGCTATCTGGCTAGTGTCGAAAATCCTGACTCCGTTGGGCCTCTCCAGGACCTCCCGGTCAGAGGTGCAGGCATAGTTGATGCCCTGAGGCACCTCTGGGTGAGTTAAAATAGAAAATCCTGCCTTCGTGGGGAGTGTAACCCTAGGACCTCTCGGTCAGAGGGTGTTCAGCGCCATGAGTTGATGCCCTGAGCCACCTCTCGTGGTTGAGTTAATATAGAAAATGCTGCCACCGTGGGGAGTGTAACTCTAGGACCTCCCGGTCAGAGGCACTGCAGTGACATCAGTTGAACCGGTGAGGCACCTCTACCGGTAGATGTGTTGGGCGGCAGGGCGTTGTATGGGAGGGAGCTGGTAGTGGGAGAATAAGAATGAATATATATATATATATATATATATATATATATATATTATATATAATTATATATATATATATATATATATATAATATATATCCCCTGAGGCACACACACATATATATATATATATATATATATATATATATATATATATATATATCCCCTGAGGCACCTCTTCCAGTCTGTGAATGAGTGGGTGGGAGAATTATTACAAATGAAATCTGTGCTTGAAACTTGTGAAATCGTTGACTTCGTGATCCGCAATAGTGTGATAGAGCCATGGGTGCAGCGGCTGAAGCAGGGGGCGGGGCCAGGTGTTGGAGGCGGCCCAGAGCCACCGAGGGCCCTCCAAGGGCCGAAACGCAGGCGGCGCGCGCCCTTCACAGAGGAGCTCACGCGGCAGTAACGGGCAGTTTACAGCGACCTCTTCGGCTCCACCGCTCCTCTGGAGAAACAGTTCAGTCGAGAAATGTTTATGGATAGCCTCCGATATGCCGTGGCCGGCATCTCGGGCTGCTGATGACTTTCCGGATAATAGCGCATGACCAATTCACACTGACAGGACTGGTGTGGAAGATGAGCCGGAAGAGTCTGACCGATTTCTTCCACCAAAATGATAACCATATGTTTGGTGCATAATTCTATGTAGTGTTGAACTTTGTAGACATGAATTAAAATTTATTGATTCAATCGCATAATAATGTATTAAGCGACAAATAAGTTACTTGCTTCTCCCATATCCCATTTTGGGTATTTCCACCACTTACCTGTCTTTAATTACTCGACAATTTGAAAATCGATATTCACTTGCGTACGTAACTTCAAGATTATATGGATCTCATAATGACTACCCATATGGTTTTAATTTACCTATTATCTTGAAACTAGCTCCATTGTTCGACTCTATAATTGTTCATATTGAGATTTTCAATAAGTAATTTTGTAATCTAGCCGCTCTCATGAATAACCTGGTACATTCTGATACATAGTTTTAAATGTTAAAATGAAACAGAATGTAATTCTTGTAGATGAAAATTACTGCTGAAATAACTAGTATTTAATTTCTGCTTTACAGAATAGAACCTTCTCAGCATAACATTACAGGGAGTATGTTAATTAGTTCACGCGTATTAAATGACAAGAATATTGTATATTATTAAGAGCTGTCTCGCAGTCAAAAAATTCTTTACCATATCAGGAGCGTCAACAAAAGCAAATCGTCTGTGACACGAGGAAAAATCAAATCCATTTATGTAACATGGTCATTTCATGTAAAGACTACAATTATGAGCTGCTTCCGACATTAAAAGTATATTCTAGGATATTACATGAACCTCATCAACAATTTAACCGGTAATTAGTACTTTTACACCAATTATATGTCATTAAAGCAAGTAATAGCGAATTTAAATGAATTGTTGACTCAAACTCCGGTTGTTATGGCGACGTTAGTCATTTTCTTCACGACCTATTAGTCCGATACTAACGAGGTTCAGCAGGCAAGCGCCGATCACGGTTTTCGAGTCCCTCTCGATAAAACGAACGCACACGACCGAACACGTCGCGTACACACCGGCAACGGGGCGCGACGAGGCACGTACACACACACACACACACACACACACACACACACACACACACACACACACACACACACACAATACACGCGCGACTAAAAAGGAGGCCTGGTAAACGCAGGGGAGGAGATCTTACGGGTGCGTGCGCGCAACCTTCCAGACACGATTACGCCCCCCAGGACAAAAGTTAGCTTGCACGAAATTGCGGGGCAGATCGGCGGAACAGAACAAACAGGGCGGCCATTGTGCGAGGCTCGGCTCGGCCGCGTGGCGTGTTGTTGCTTTTGAGTCGCCCTGCACCGCGCGGCGCACAGAGGGCCGAAACGCATCCCAGGCAGGCGCGGGGAAAATTGGATTTTCTCCTCGCCACTGGCCCTTGTTACCATGCAGGATAACATGGTGTACCGTATACCCGGTATACCATGCATACATTCCATATACATGATTTCTAGAGACCGGATTTTTATGTAATTACATATTTTTTGCCTTTCTACTTACCGGTCTCAAAATTGAAATCTTGGCGCCATCCTAACACAATATCGAATCTTTCGTTACATATTTTCACATATTTAGTACTATATTACATATTTTACATATTTTGCTGTTTTCACAAAATATTTTTTAATCTATCAATTTTCTACAGTTTTATTTTATTTTTTAAGAAAAAAGGCATTTTTTAACAAATCAGGATTTTTTCACACATAAATACTAAATGTTGTCAACTCGAGGTGCACTATATTAAGACGCGGTCGGAATACAATCCGGCGCGTCTGCTTCAGTTAGCTCAGTGATGGGAAGAGCGCGACAGATCATTTTCACCTTTAGGAGTGAAAAGTATTATGGACGTCGCGTTTCATGACCTTTAACCTTATTTACGAAAAACTGGCGATCGTCGACGTGTAACAATTCGATAATAATGCTTCACGCTGCAGTGATTGTTTTCTAGTTGTAGGTATTGCCAGTTTGTTCGAGGGCTTCTATTGCGTCTAGTTTGGCCGCTAAACTATGATCCTGGATAGCGATAGATAAAGCTTTTATTACTGACGGGCGCGTTGTAAAGTTCAAAACGTGCATTAACTTGACCTCTCCAAATGTGTTTTTAAAATGTTTGAATTATTTTTAGAACTTGTTTTGAAAATTTTTGATAAATGTAAATTCGAATTAGGTGAATGTGTTGTATCATTTGAGTATTTTAATATTACATATTTTATCTGATTTTACATATTTATTACATATTCTTACTGTTTTCATTACATATTTATGTAATATTTTCACGTTTCATACTACATATTTTTCCGGTCTCTAATGATTACCATACAGGATATTTTATTTATTATGATCCCCACCGCCAGTGGTCCTGGCGAGACGGTCATTTGTTATTATGTGGGATATACCATGTACCTGGTACCATGGTATACGAGTAACTATGTAACGAATACTATGTAAGTAAGTTAAGTAAATGTAAGTTAGTTATTGAAGTACTGCCCCGTATTTTGTCGCAAAAGCAAATGCGCTCCCGCGCATGTATCCCTTGCGTATGTACATAAAAGGTTCGCCAAGGCCACTGGGGAGGAGAGAAATCATCAACGTAAATTGAATTAAAAATCAGAATTTGAATGTGATGAGAAAGTAGGATATTCAAGATGATTCTAATTATTAAAATTTATTTATTTTATGTTTAGGGGCTCTTCAGTCTCTAATATTTTTGAGCCCCTCCAAGGTATCTAACCAGTAGATGATCCCCGAGAGGCGAATTATGTTGGAGTTCTGGTGAAATAAGAAACAGGAGAAACAGGGGTATCTCCAAAAATCCTGCCGAGAGCTCGCTTTGACCATCAAAACATTCATGTAGCGATGTGTGTCTGCTGTAATCAGCACGATCCTCCTAGATATTATATATTTCAATTAATTGGCATTTGTTAAGTTGTATGACATTGCAGGCAAACATTTCCGTAGTTGTCATATCATTTTTCATCAATTAAATGTTGAAAATAAATGAACGTTTAAGAAAAATAATATTTTCTTTATTGTACTAAAGCGTTGGAATTGCTCACAAATAACCAATAATCTGTTTACTGCTCACTTCAAGCGCAATTTCACTTGAAGTTTTGTTTTTAACAAACAATTTTGAAAAATTCAAAATAGGACTTAATTCTAAGAATCCTTAAACCGTCAAAATTCTTACGGCGAATTTGGCTAGAAATGACATTGGAACTGATCTTTTTAGCTTTTTTGAAAGATTATCTTTGACACCACAGAAAATATGGTAATCCATAATGTTTCCAATAAAACACATTACGGATTATAAAAGTTCGAATGTGCTATCTTGTAGCTGCGTAGATCATTCACTATTGAGTTTCATATACCTGACTAGAGATATTTATTTATAAATTCTCTTGTCATTCAAGAGACAGATTTGTAATTAGTAGGTCACAATAAAACATTGTCACTTTGAAAAGTGGATTCCGCCTGTTTTCTTTGTAAGTCGAGGATGCGATGCAGGGGCGGATTTAGACACTTTGGGTGGGGGAGATAAAAATTGTAAGATTTGGGGACGAGATCATCCTATAGATTGCATTCGTTTTAATGATTATTCGAAAAATATTTTTTTGAAGTATTATAACAAGTTAAAATTAATGTTGTTGGACCTTCATATATGGAACCTCTGTATATCAAAATTCTCTGCAAATCGAATTTTTTGTTTATCCCTTGAAAGTTTTGTTTGAAAACGTTTTTATGTATCGAAAATTATTTCTATTTCAAACTCATTTCTTACTTGTCATTTTTATTTCATAAAAAATAGTCAGGATTGCCAACAGATTATAACATTGTTAATTTCCATAAAAAAGAACGGTAATAAAATGAAGATAATGATGATGGTGAAGAAGATGAAGAAGAAGAAACCGAGTTACAAAAGCCTTCCAAAACTCAAATGTCAGCAGCTTTTGAGAAAATTCGGCAGTGTGATCGATTGTAAGAAAATGTCCTGGGTTAAGAAGTGTGAACAGTATTTTTGAACGTAGTGCATCATTTGCAGCAAGACAACAGAAATTTTAAAAAAATTAAATTCAATAATTGGGCCAGGTACTTACACAATATTAATTTTACGTTACTATTCATAAACATCTGGTACGAATGATTTTTAAAAAAATAATTATTTATTGTTGAATTTCCATTTTACCCAATTTCAACCAAATGATTTAAAAAAAGTTTGCAAAAATTTCAATATTTATTTCTGTATATCGAAGTTTCTAAATAGAGACTATTATTCAAAAAAACTTTAGATTATGGAGGTTATGAAGGTTATGGAGATTATGGAGGAGGCTTATGGAGGAAATATGGAAGTCAGACTGTAGTTACTGCCTTTTTTTGAGAGGATTATTTCCCTCTCCGTGGATCCACGGCCCACTGTGTGGACGCCAGAGAATTGCGTCTCCCCGCCGTCCCTCCCCCCACCGCCCCCACCCGTCGGTCAGCGCCAAGTCCCGACGCCGCCGGTGGGCATTCACGCACCGCGCGGGCGACGCGTTTGCGCCGCCGCCCTGGAGAAAGGGCGTTTGCTTAGAGCGCAGCGCTTGCGGCGCGCGCATTCAGGGATTGCGCGGCTGGACCATCCGGCGGGGGCGGCGGGGGCGGCGGGGGCGGCGGGGGCGGCGGGGCGGCGGGGCGGCGGGGCGGCGGGGCGGCGGGGCGGCGGGGGCGGCGGGGGCGGCGGGGCGGCGGGGGCGGCGGGGCGGCGGGGCGGCGGGGGCGGCGGGGGCGGCGGGGGCGGCGGGGGCGGCGGGGGCGGCTTGTGTTCGCTGCACTGCGCACACAGTGCTCTTGACCGCATGGCGAATGGCGCAGTGCCCGGCCAGCCGGTCAATGGGGTTTTGTGCGGGGGTGGAGGTCAACGTGGGGTCGAGAGTGTGACGAGTGTCCAGGTGGCTACAAAGAGATTGTTACGTAGGTCTCTATTAAGTTGTTCTGTGAACCTATTGTGACGTACTAGAAAAGGATAATACAGACGACTGTTTCTGTTTGATATTTACAATATATTTACAATGTATTTACAATTAATGTATAAATATTATAATACAAAATTTAACACCTTGGTAACCTTTCAATTTTCTTAGCCGCGAAACCCCGCGACCGTCCCTAAGCCTAGCCCAGAACCACTGCTCGGAAGCAGCAAAAAGCAACGCGAGGTGCGAAGCTGTCGGACATAGTGTCCCGTAACTACAGAAGTTACATGGCCGTCGCGGGTTTCCCCGAAGCGGCCCGCCGCAGCGGCGCCGTACCCCGCGACGCAACACTATTCTAATCGCGAATTATTAGGTGATACCAAGTAAGTCTTCTTGTGGAAAAGTATACTTCTAATCTTCGTTCTTCTTTTGTCGTTGGCGACATTTCATCATTCATTCGGCTAGTTTTAAGAATAAACATAATTGTAGATAATTAAAATGATTTGCGATAAATATTGCAATACCATGAAGTCTCCTTTAATAAATATACTTTTACAGTAAAATAATGTTTTTCACTTTATAAAAACATTTTTAATACAGTTTTAATTTCTGCACCCCATAAACTCTTCTATTCCTGTCCACTGCTGTAAAGCGTGCACAAATATTTGGAGTGCTGATATTACAAAGGGGGAAGAAGGGTGGGGGGCTTCGATTACCGCTTGGAAAATAGGAACGCTGTTTTAATTAATTGAGCATCCATTGATCACAGAGATGATCCATGGATTCATTGATCACGAAGAGCCTCGCTAAGCATTATTTTCGAAAAAAATATCAAACACGCACTGCCTCATGATTCGGTTCATGATACAGTTCCTTGGAACTCGAATGATGATCTGGGACACCTTTTCATTCAGAGTTCGCGCTGGACGCGAAACTGGATGCCGAAATAAGCTAATAAACAACCACGTGACTATTTAACATTTGACAATCTGATTTTTAAATATTGTTTTTTCCTAAGACATTACGTTATTGCAACTCGTTTAGAATTGTAACGGCAGACTGTACTTCTATCCATAAATTGACAGGATTGTAAACTACAAATAATTGCTGTACAGTTTTTATTTGGTTTTGCAGTGTTTGCTCAAGGTGGGAGTTGAACCATCATTATAAATTGATATTTCCGTATGATAATTATTCCATTCCATTACACTTCAATGAATCTCGAAAAATAAGTTGTGTTACAGTACAATTTTTAGACATAATTCACATGACTCACTTATTTCGCAGTATAGTTTAACGGAATAAAGAAATAGAGGCGGGAATAATTTCTTGCGAGAACAGCTTATTTTAAACCATTCAGCATAGAATTTTGGAGAAATTAGAACTTCAACAAGGAGGAGTGATTATTAACATCGACAAAATTGTTGCGCTTCCAATTGCTGTTTACTTAATAGGAGAAAAAATATAATTAAATGCCTTGACGATTAGCAGTAAGGTAAGAAACACGTTATAATGTTGTATGCAGGACCCACTTCCGTATTTTTCATCGTCCTGACAAATTTCTTTTATCCGATACCGTAGCGTTGCTCGCCAATGAAAATATCTTAAGACCTAGTGAACGTGTTGAATAATACCAAACACATGCGTTATACGTCATTTCAGACACATACGAATTACGCAACATTTCACTGTCCTCTATTTAAACCATTTAAACGTTCTACTTAGAAGATTTTGGAGGAGATGAAGACGGCGGCCGCCACAAATTTCCCGTCCGCGGTCCCAGCATCCTCTGCGCCTCGCGGCTTACGCATCGCGGCCCCCGCCCTCATTAGAATACGAAAACGGCGGCGACGGGGGCTCGTTGGCCGGCTAGTTTATGAGGCGAATAAATCAAAAGCCGGGTAATCCGGCATGAGGGGCGCATTACGCGCTACGCTGTCGCGCTGTGGAGGAAAAAAAACTCGCCCGGGAAGAAAGGGGTGGTCGACCAAGGCTCGGGGATGCTGGGCGGATGAACGGTGGGAGGTGAAGGGAAAGTTTTCGGATGGGATGGAGATTTTTTGGTCTGTCCGCGGTGATGAGATGAATGAAATATGATGAACAGTCGACGAGGCAGATAAATGGGGAGAAAATCGGAGGGAATTTCATGAAGATGATGTGTGTCGCTGAGTGAAAGTCATTGAAAGAAAGAAAACAATCAGTTTTATCAAAATAATACTTTGCCGAGAAAGAAATGTAAAACTAAAACAGAATGGAAAGTGAGTTCTTGAAAAAAAAAAAAAAAAAAAAAAAAAAACAATAACATAATTTTAAGGAACATATATAAAGGATGATATCGTAGGCTTCCGCGGCCAGAGTTATGATCTGGGCTGTCCGGGTGACGCCGCGTCGAAGGCTGGGGTGCCGACGTTTCGACCGACATATCGCGGTCCTTCGACGCGGCGTCACCCGGACAGCCCAGATCATATATAAAGGAGCACACGTAATAAAATGTTAAATTATTAAACAGAATGATTTGAGAAGGACATGCTGAGTTATTCCTAATGAACTTTATGACTACTATATGGACTTATTTCAATTGCATGAATAATACACCAAAAGCACTTTGTAAAATAATTGTGTGAGGAATGAGTGTGAAGAATTTGGACCAAATCTTTCAAAGCCATCTCTTAATCATCATTAAAGTCCCAGGAAGGTATTGATAGTGTTAAGAAGTAGTAACGCAGTGAAATATGAGCCCAAACAGTAAACTGAATGATTTGGTGTGTTCTTATGATATATGGGTTCCAGAGCAGAGACTCGGCCGCTCCGGTCTCTGACCGCAAATGGCAAGGATGGAAGACAACGGTCTCGCAGAATCGTTGGCATAGCTGAAGTCGGGGGAGTGGCGTGAGCGATGGGGGGTGAAACAGCCGGGGCGGTGGCGGCACGGCGCGGCGCCAGCGGGGAATTTCGGAGCGGAGATGAGGAGAGGGAGGGTGATGGAAGGGAAGGGTGGCAATGGAGGCGGTGGCTTCAAGAATGGGCGTTTGCAGGGAGCAGCGGCTGGGGGCGAAGGAAGCTGCAGTCCAGGAAGATAACGTAGTTGCTTTGGGGACGGGTAGTAATAGGTACAGCAGAGTGCGGATGGGGAAACACCACACCATAGAGAAATGAAGTTCGATCCTTTATGACCATAGACTGAGGAGCTATCAAGGGACCGCAGTGAAGACTTCTGAGGGGATTGGCAATCCTTAGGGGTGATAGAAGAGGAAGCTTCGTGTTGGGGATTGGGACGGAAAAGGAAGGGGCCGGAGCAAGGGGTGTCGGGGGGCCACTGACAGTAAGAGGCGACGTGGAGGTCGCGAGGAAGATGGCGGAGGGGGGTATCAAGGGCCACTTGGAGATGGTTTGGGAGTAGCTTAGGAGACTTGGTGGTCGTGTGGGCGGTGGCGACCACAGAAGCAGTATCAAGAGCAGCGTGGGTTGGCGATCGTGGAGGACGATGGCGATCATGGTGGTGGTAGAGGAGCAACTTGGGAAATGATGTTGGGGGTTTGGCGCGACATGGGGTTCGTGTGGGCGGTGGAGGCCACGGGGACAGTATCAGGAGCAACGGGAGGGTGATGTTGGCGATGGCAGCCTCGGGGGCGGTATCAGGGGGCGACGTGGGGTAGTCATGGTGATGGGGATCACGGGGTCGGTATCAAGGGCGACGTGGGGGTGTCGCGGGTAATGTCGGAGGGGCAATGTGGGGGGGGCATGGACAATGGCAGCCACGAGGGCGTTGTGAGGGGCGATGAGGTGGCGATGGTGGCCAGGGGGCGGTGCCACGCGGTGCCAGCGCAGCGGCGCGGCGCGGCGCGTCGCAGAGGTCTCGGCCTAATGAGCGGCTCAGCTCGGAGGCGTCACGCGCGGCTTAGCGCCCGCCGCCTTGACGATGAGCGTCGCAGGCAGCCGCTGACCCCACCCTCGCCTGCGAGCGGCGCGCCCCCTGCCTGCCCGCCCGCCCGCCTGCCTGCGCGCTTTTTTGTGGGGCGCCCCGGCGGATGCCACCCCTTCGTCGGCGCTTCCTTCGCCCCCCCTGCCTCCTCGTTCCTGTCCCCCCCGCAACGCACTCCCCTTCCCTCCCTCGGGAGCGTGCGCTACGCCCAAAGTGGAAACATTCGGGAACAGGAATGTCGGAATCGGAGCACACGACCAGCGCTCCATAAGATTCATTCTACGTGTACACAGGGTTACGTGTATACAGGGTACGTGTATATTCAAACTACGTGTATACAGGGTTTGGTAACGCAATACATCTATATTTTCACGAATATAGGGCCACATCACCTCCTAATGTTTTTGTATGAAATTTTGAAGATAAACATTCTCGTTCATGGTGCCATCTGATCTTTCCGCGTAGTAAAGATCTACACCTCTTGATAGTTTTTGAAAAATTGTTTCGCTTCATTTTGAGATATTCGCGTAATAACCTCCGCCTCCACTTTTTGTTGCCAATCTTGAAAAAAAAGGAGGGCTTGATTTGAGAAAATACATAGGTACTGCACGAACACTTGAGTCTATGTTACTTTTAAAGTAAAGTACATACAAGTAATTTCATGTAAATAAATTAAATTTAATATACATGTACAGTTACTTGAATGTACGTATACAATTAAATTTAATGTACATGTACATTAATCTCCCGTTAATGTATAAGGCACATTAACGTTCATGTACTGTTGCACAGGAAATCTACATTACATTTAATCTGTCTGCTGGTTCTTGAGATTGGGTCACAAGAAAGAAAACATTTTTTTACATTGCCGACGCTTCGGCCGTATATTTGGCCTTCATCAGGGCTAGAGAACAGATAAAATTTATATACAAAGATATGTACAGTAATTACATCACTTAATCTATATTTGCAGTTGAACAATTGTTTGTGAACAGAATAATTATTGTATTAATTTACCTGTAGTGTTCTTAGTTATACATACTAAACATCCTTATTGCCTATTTTTTCACTATTCTATACATTATAAAAAAGTTTTTAATTGAGATAGGCATGCTGTGCGACCGCTTCTGTTGGCGCATGTAGTGATGCCAACTTATGAAAATGAATTGTGAACTATATGAGTATAACATACAGTATACACATTCACACACACACAAAAAGGAAAACCCAATACATAGTCAAATTACAATTTGGACATAAAATCAAAATAAATTAAAATTAAAATAATATAATTAAAAACACAAACAAACAATTAATATATCAATAATTAAGAGGGTGCAATTGGTATTATGAGGCAAGGCTATTGTTGTTGATAATATTAGCATATATACTGCTCAATCCTTCTATGTCAGTTTTGTGATTACATGTTCTATTGTTGAATTTCTGTATGTATAGCATTTCCTTGGTAATTCTCTTTTTTAGATGATGCTCTTTATCAAGAATGGAAGCACTGTCAAAATCAAATGTGTGCTTCTCATTTATAGCATGTTTAGCTAGTGCACACAATGATGTCTGATTACATCGGGTCAAGAACCATTGAATATTACATTTAATGTAATTTCTGACAGTGTACCGTGGAGACAATATTTATTTTTCCTTTTTCATTTTCCCCTTGCCAGTAGCCCTGGCAAGGCGGGAGTTTATTCAGGTATTTGGATACATAAATGCTCCAACCGGTAAGGTTTTTGGAACTTGATGAGGGCGGTATCTTAAAAATACTAATTAAAACTAATCTTAACCTAATTAAAACTAAACAGTGCCTCTTTGGGCTCATCGTTTTATAAACAAGGTATTGATAATAATATAGATTGTTCGTTATAATGTTCGTTATCTTCTTTTATTTTATAATCATTCACTCGCTCATTCATGCTTAATTTATATGTACAAACTCATTCACTCGCACATTCATACCGCACTTCAACACACTAACACTACACTGTACACTATTTACACATTCACTTTATCGCCACGGCGCCGACTTCACTCAGGCGTCCGTGGCGCCATGACGTTTTCATTTTTCCTTTGTGGTAGTTCTTTCAACTTCTCTTCCAGGCCTCTAAAATTCGCTCCTTCTGCCACCAACAGCAAGGGAGACGCACCCACGCGACCCTATTCTTCCTGGACCTCGACTCAGTCGCGTCCCCAACAATGTCTGACGAGTATATCATTAGTTATACTGTCACTGGTCGGGGACTAATGTCAAGGTTATCAAGATCAAGAACTTCCGAAGCCTAACGTGAAAATTGAAGGGACGCGAGCTAAACTTAAGGGTATACTGAAAAGCATTCATGGATTTTAAGTTAAAATTGTAAGGAGATTAGACAACGATTTGAAAGAATGACTTAACAAAATAGTATGACAGATTGTGAATATATTTTTAAGAGTCAACATAAATATCTTCCCCAAGCTTTTCATTGGGATAGACAAAAACTAAATATGCTAGAATACACTGTTACAAATTACTTCAATATCTGTCGACTATTTTATATTTTTTCCATTGACGCAATCATTTTTCGGAGTGATTGGGAAAAACTGAAGAAAGTCACAGGGCTAAAATTCATTACAATGAATTTTTGGAAATCTGGTGGCCAAGAAAAAACAATTATGAAAATAATTCTCATTATAAACCACAAATAAGATAGATTTGAGGAAACAAAGGATAGCCAAGTGCCGAGTCAAAAATGATCGGTACCCAAACAAAAATAACCATTGCTTGGAAAACTAACCCAAGAAAACGAGAGTCCAACTAGCGAAGCTCGTCGAGTCGGTTGTTTAAATCCGTTGAAGCAGCCTCCCAAATATCTTCCTTTTTTGAAACTGTAGCTCGTCCCCGCGTTACGCGTGCAGCCTTACGTTACACGGCGCTGTAACAGGTGCCTCGCACCGCCCTCCGCTCGTGTTGCTGGTCGTGCGCGCCGCACTCGGCGCTTGTTAGTTCGCTCGCGCTGCTTTACGGCTTCAGCCACGGCTCGGCCACGGCTCGGCCACGAAGCTGGCCCGGCTTTGTTTTCACCCAGCGCATCGCACCGGCAGTGGACCAGGGGACGAGGAGAAAAGAGGCGGGGGAGGTATGGAAAGGGAGAAAGAGATAGAGGATGAGATACGGCGGGAATGAACATGAAAGAAAATGAGGAAAGTGTTAAAAGAAGAGAGAATGCAGGAAGAAAGAAGTGTGTTGAAGTCAACGAACGGTGGAAAGAAGTAATAATGTAATGTGGTTGTGGGTGGGAGGGTATTTGGGTTTGTGCAGGAGTGTAAATGAGGATGGGAGTGACTTCGACATAATCGTATTTTCCTAGTTTTCTTCTTGTTCGTAAGGCGTCTCTGTAGATTGTTTTGTTGCCGACGTTACAGTCATTGGAGCTCGCCTACACTTCGATTTTTTTAAGTAGCTGATGATATTAGGGCATTGTTACATTTCCTGCCTTATAAAATGAATATTTTTCATTAATTCGCAAACGTCCTTCTCAACGGAGCTCTTGACCTCAGAAATGTGCTTACCACTGTTAAAAAATTAATTTTGTAAGGCAGAAGGTGTAACAATGATTTCATGTCATCGACCATTTAAAAAGAAATCGCGGGAGACCGGTCGAGAGCTTGTTCCTGCTGGAGTGATGCCCTGCTGGTGGGTGATATCTGGTTGGGCAAAACCCCGCTAACCGACTGTAGTTCGGCACCAGATCTCACCATCCAGCAGGGGAAGATCATTGCCACCTCCCGAGGAAAACGTGCACTACAATTACGGGACTCATGACCTTAGCAGTTAACCCGCGCGGAATTACTAATCAATCAATCAAAAATCAATGGCAGCGTGGCTGTTGCCTCTGCAGCGTCGCTGTCCTGGAGATCTCTGGTATCTCGGCGGTAACAGATATTCTTCTGCTGCTGTGTAGCTACTAGATAATATGTTAAGATGAAAGGACGAACAATCTTGGGGCAAAATTGGAGTTGAAGGAAGCAGGACAGTTTTGAGTAAATCTGGTGCGTACTTTTTTTGCTCACAATCAACTCCCTTTGGAAATAAGATGTACGCGTCCCCTTTCGTGCCCAGTAGGTGGCGCCGCCTATACTGCAGTTTTTACACAGCTGGACCTCAAGGCCACTATAAGCCCGTCACCACGGTAGCATTTCAGCACGGTTTCTCGCGTCTTTTTCAGTAGTGCCGCAAAATGTCGCATGCTCGCGACCGCATCAAGCACTGCCGCAGATGAAGCGACTCTAACTGCTCGACTGAGAAAGACGCGATTGGTTTGGTTGGGTTTCTTCGTGTTTCCGGGCACGTCAACTGCTTCGGTCATTAGTACCGTTAGTGTAGTGCATGTTTTTTCTCGGGAGATAGCGGTGATCATCCCCCGCTGGATGGCGAGATCCAGCGCCGACCTACCGTCGGATAGTGGGGTTTCCCCCTGACCAGGACTCTCCCACCAGCGGGGCACCGCCCCAGTCGGGACAAGCTCTAAGCTCCCGACCGGCCTCCCGGAATATGTGGTAGTGTAGTGCATGTTAGTGTAAGGGGAGAGGATAGGACAAGGAAGAGGAAGGACAGATCGCGCACGTTCCGTGGTCCGTTTGGTCGGGTACTGCTCCGGCATTCGCCTAGTGTTGATCGGAGAAACCAGGGAAAACTACCGATCAGAGCAGCCAGCCGCTAGAATTCTCCTCCAGGCAGCGACTGAATTCGACCTAGCTGAAAAGCTAGTGCCTAAAATCCTGCGACCGTCAGGACTAGAACCTAGGAACTCCCGGTCCCCCAGTGAATTGAACTCCTCTTCGTTACTTCGCCTCCGCCACCGTCGTACAATGGTCTGAAAAGGGCCGAAACGCGCGCATAGGCACCGCATTTTAATTTAAAGAAAAAAAGGTTATTTCTTGATACATGTCAATTCGACATACTTCTTATT
Source organism: Teleogryllus oceanicus (assembly GCA_964035755.1). Taxonomy (NCBI): domain Eukaryota; kingdom Metazoa; phylum Arthropoda; class Insecta; order Orthoptera; family Gryllidae; genus Teleogryllus; species Teleogryllus oceanicus. The sequence continues at coordinate 17,060,445 of CAXIVR010000012.1, read as the reverse complement.
ACCAGAAACCAGGTAAAATAATAATTTTTATCAATGCTTCCAGCCATACGGCACCCTCAAACCCAAGCGTTTCAGCCGAGGAAAAATTCACCTACCCAAGCAGAGAAAATATACATATCTCTCACGGCCGCTCATGGTTAGGCGGAAGAACGGGCCTGATGGCGCGAGTCTCGCCACATAAATAAAGTCATTATTATTATTATTATTATTATTATTATTATTATTATTATTATTATTATTATTATTATTATTATTATTATTTTATTATTATTTTATTATTATTATTATTATTTCTATTATTATTTATTATTATTATTATTATTTCTATTATTATTGTTATTGTTTTAACTTTTTTCCTAATCAACTTTTCAACTTCCAGAACTTATATACGCTTTCATATACCCTTCTAAATATATGAAAGCAGTTGCAGTGTCAATTTCGGTGTTTTTCATAAAATGAAGCGCCGCTGCAGTAGCAGCAAACCTCCCCGCGCGCCCCCACCGCCACAGAGGCCTTCCCCTCATCCCTCGCGGCTCCACAAAGGCAACATTCAGGGGCGGCTCCGCGGGTCAGCGGCGCAGTCAACCCCGCCCCTCCGCTAAAAATACACCCCCGCCCCCGCCCCCACCCTCGCCCCGACGTCGCTTCCTGCGCCAGCTGCCACGGGGCGAACGACGCGTATAGACAGAATCCTGGAACCAATGGAATAATTGGAATGATTGAAGGCGTTGTCATTGTCAACAATAGTGTCAACTATTGTTGACAATGACAACGCCTTCAATCATTCCAATTATGTAAATGTCAACTACACCTCACCACTGAATCAATATACCAATGGAATAGTAATGGGCCCCCTGGAGTCGCTACCTTCCTAAAAAATAATTATATTAACGAAATAATTTCTACAGCTCGGTATACACGGTACATTTATCGTGCAGATTCTCATACAGTTTCTATACTGAAACTTAAATATCCCACTCTAAAAGTATAAAAGCCAAAAGTCGCGCAAACACGGTCAATACGTTTTCTACACGAATCGCCACAAGGACGGTCTAAAGAGAAGCAACTGATTTGTGGCGTCCGAGTACTGCCAGTGGTAGTATTTCGATCTGTGCGTTCTGGCTATGATGTTTTTTGGTATTAATTAACCATGAGGAGCATAGAGCATAAAAATTGGAAGTCAAGAATTGGGAAAAAGGAAGTTTATCACAATATTTCACTTCTCACAATCACACTTTGACACACCTAACCACAAAATCTAAATGGCCGATCACCGTTAGTGAATCATTCTGCCGCTAGATGCGCTTGAGTCAAAATAAAGGCTTTCTGCATAAAAATTATGAACATGTTCTTATAGAAAACGTGCAGTCTGGACTGCACATTTTCTATATGTCCAATCTGTACTAAAACTGTACCGTGTATACCGAACTTAAAAATAGATCCAGAACAACAATTTGGTTTGTTTTTTTAATAAATGATAATTTATAATTGATTTTAATTTTAATTAATTAATTTTGAAAAGTTTCATAATCTTGGGATGTGCTCCTAGCATTAAACATGCGATCTGGCAGCGGTGTATACTCCTCTGATAGAATTGAAGTTTAAGACGTCTTTCATTCAATCTTTCCTTCTCTTCGTTTTTGTTTTACAAAGTCACTTACATATCTTAAAAGAAGTTCTCAAATGACAATTTTATGTGAAATAATTCATGTTCTTCACCAGTCAGTAGTAATTACTGCCAGAAAAATTATAATGTGGAAAATACTACTTCACACTGTTTAATATATTTTTGACACCGACAGTTTGAAAACCATTGTGAAGATTAATAACTAGCATGTGATTAATGGATTACATTATCAAGAGACAATATTGAATTTAGTGAAAGTAATGCATTTATTGAAAACTTTATCGCCATTAAATGGTGTACTACCTGGTTTGAATGCAAACAAACAGTTCTGGAAAATAAATTTATTATTATCTTATTTATTTCACAGTTTTACATTGTTAAAAACAATTTTCTGTTATTCAGAATTATTATATATTATATAATTTTAAATTTTTCCACGTATCACGTTCTTCATAATCCTTTTCCATTAAATTCTTCTCTTTAAAGTGCATAAATTTCTTTTAACCATCTGCCTTTGGGTTTCGTCTTTTCTTACTACCTACAGGAATCCATTCTAAAGTGCCTGTTGGTGTTTGTTATTGTCCTTGCTCTAATATAGTAAATGCATTCACATCCGCTCTGGTATCTACAACGGATGTAAAATGAGCAGTCCACTTTTCGAAGAAGCAAAAAAGTGGCATCTCCCTGCTGAAGATCCGCAACTTTCCTTCTGCTCGGAATTCGTCGCAGGGAGACCATGTGGTGGTCTGGCGGCGGTTGCTGTGGCGGATGCTGGGACGGATGTGGTGGCGGGGGAGGTGGGCGGGGGAAGGCGGAGGGGTGCGGAGGAAGGGACGGGCGGGCGGTCACTCGCTAGCGCAGCGCAATGCGACACCGGCGGCGGCGCCAGTGAAACCTGACCTGCTCTCTGCAGCCTCCTCCGCCGCCGCCGCCGCCGCCGCCGCCGCCGCCGCCGCCGCCGCCGCCGCCGCCGCCGCCGCCGCCGCCGCCGCCGCCGCCGCCGCCGCCGCCGCCGCCGCCGCCGCCGCCGCCGCCGCCGCCACCGTCACCACCACCGCCACCACCACCACCACCACACCACCACCACCACCACCACCACCACCACCGCCGCCACCACCATCGCCGCCGCCGCCACCACCACCACCACCCACCACCACCATTGCCGCCGCTACCGCCACCACCACCACCATCGCCACCACCACCACCACCACCACCGCCCCTCACCACCACGCCGCACCACCACCGCCCACGTCCGCTCTCCACCACTTCGTCTTCTTTGCCCCACTCGACATTCGCGCCTTTCGCTTATTTACTTCGCTCGCCTTGCATAATTAAATGTTCTCAATGAGATAGAAAGGCCCGGTTTTCACGGTCATTTTTTCATCATTTTTCTGTTAGGAAAAGAGACGTTAATTTTTACGCGCTACTGTTTCGGTACCGAATCTGCATGAACGAAATGGAGCCTTTTGCACGGCTTTTCGTTTTCTGCACATAACAAATTAACTTGTTATTCTAGATTAGGACTGAGCACGGAAGGAGATGATAAAGAACACCGTATGTGTTTTATTTCTCACTACATAACTACTTTTCATTACTATTCTACTCATTTGAACGCTCTCGGAATTGTATTTCGTCAGTTTTCTGGCATCGATATTTTCTATACGTTATTAAAAATTTTATGTGAAGCAAACACTACATTTTTCGTACGCTTTCATATTGTATTAGTGAGTTGCTCTTTCTCAGTCATACTGAGTTAATTACCATTTGTGTTTTTGATTTCCTGTTGCGTTGTTTTTCCGAATTCCCATGTTTTCATGTTTGAGTGGGGTTTCATGAATGGTGTGATAGCAGATCTAGTATATCAGAACTAGTTTTTTTTATCTAATACATAAAAAATATCAACTTCCACCCTACGATGTCTTGCTTTCCTCGAATTATATCAAACATCTCTTCAAGTATATATTTTTTAAAACTTTCACCAATGCAATCGACACAATACAAATACTTTTGTTATCCCAACATACATTCAAATACAGTAGTGAGCCTATTGCAGTAATGACAGAAGAATGTGCACACATCGTTAAGTGTTCAAGATTTCATAATAATGTTGCCACCAATGAATGACCAGTCCACCACATTCCCCTTGTTCCGGTCGCCACCGCCACCACTTCTGTCATTGTCATAGCAGCCACCACCTCCAATGCAGCCCTCGCCTCCGCCTCCACCACCGCCTCCGCCTCCGCCTCCGCCTTCACCACCGCCTCCACCACCGCCACCGCCACCGCCTCCGCCTCCGCCTCCGCTTCCGCCTCCGCACGCCCGCGCCTCTGAAATCGGACACCGGCTGCGCGGCGCCGCGGCCCGCCGACTCCGCTCGCGGACCCTGCCGGAGAGGAATGCTGCCCCGGGCGCGGCGACACGCGCGCCTGCATCCCACGGCGGTGGGGCGGAAGAAACTGGCCGAGTGGCGAGCGAGGGGGGTGACGAGCGCGGGTGGTGACGAGCGTGGGTGGTGACGAGCGTGGGTGGTGACGAGCGTGGGTGGTGACGAGCGTGGGTGGTGACGAGCGTGGGTGGTGACGAGCGTGGGTGGTGACGAGCGTGGGTGGTGACGAGCGCGGGTGATGACGAGCGCGGGTGATGACGAACGAGGGTGGTGACGACCGGGCTTTGCCAGTTCCGTTACTCAGAAATTGGTCTGTAAATGACGATGTTGGCGAGGGTGATGGACGTAATGTATGAATAGGGCGGTACGTCAACGGGAATCATTAAGATAACTTACTTAATTTAAGAACAAGCAGGTAGAGGTTTTTTGCATAAAATTATTCATTTGAACATATTTATCCGTAATTGCATATTGTGAAATTCATAAAGCACCTTAGTATGCCCTTTATCGTGAGGCATACACTACATTGCAATACATTGAAATACGCACGGTAATATTTATCAACAAAATTAAGTTAGTATGACAATAAAAAGATGAGGTATTACCATTCATTGAACAAAAAGAACGTTACATAAAACAGTTATCATAAGCCTATCTTTTATAGAATTAGTATTAATCCACATAGAGAATTGATTGGGAAATATATCAGTTCACAGAGAGCAGAGCATAGAATGCAATGCATTTTGTAAGAGATATAGATAAAGGCATGCTTGCACTTACATCTAGATATGTTCCACTGAATGATTAATATAAGTACCCTACTAGCTGATGACCCTAATTAAATGAAAACATCTCAATGGTTATATGAATAACATCAATCTAAGAGTGTGATTTAGATGACATTGAATACGATTGTGGCCGTCAAAGCAGTGACATCAAATATTACAGTCCTATTACAAACATCACTGCATGGCAAAGAAAATTCGCTCATGATATTGATGACGATTGTAAACCGAGCTACGAACAGGCGATGGCAATGGTGACGGCGAAAGCGATCGTGGGCCTGTTGATACTAGCGGTGGCGTTGAAGCTGCAGATGTAGATAGTAAAGAAGTGACTTGGCGAAGTGTTGTTGCTTGCGAAAAGAAAACACAAAGCTCGGGCTTGGATGCATGGACCTTTCTGGAAGCAGCATCCCGTCTTTATTTGTGAAGACTCTAATGGCATGTCAGAACCAAACATGGTTTCCACGAATAAAACACGCAAATAAGTGACGTGCTGATATTTTGAATTGATTCCGAATATGTGTTGCTATCTAATTTTGTCTGAAAATGGAAGTAGGGATCCTAATAAAGGTTGGAACATATTATCGTCAACGTATCAGAAATAAAGTGTATGGAAACCTTCTAGGGAAACTTCAGCAAAAAAGGTCTACCAGAATCCACGATGACTCCCAACGACGTCTGACTGGAACGCTGTTATATACGAGGGTTGTGGCAGAAGTCATGGCAACTATTTTTTTTTTTTTAAAGAAATATTCACGAATCGCATACTTTTATTTATCTCGTGAAAGAAGTGCAGTACCTAGTAGTTTGTGATCACAACAACAGATGGTTCTTTGAGCGTCTCTATTAACACAGAGATATATCTGAGATGAATGTCAAATGTCTGTTAATGCTTATTCTATAAAATACCCGAAAAACTTATATCTGTTTTTTTTTTTAGTTCGACGGAACATGTCTGATGTTTTCTGAAATAAACATAAATATCAAAACTTTAATGTAATCTTCTTAACTAGCTGAAAATAAGCTTTTTTAAAGCAAAAGCTAAATGTACTCGAGTACTTGCTTAATTATATTTTTGTTAAAGTAACTCATCTTCTTCAAAGATACCAGCTAGCTCCGTGAGAACCTTTTTGTTAGAGTACATATTACGCATCCGGCCCACACTAGCTGCATTAGCACAATTTGTGATGACATTGAAAGTGAACAGGAAGGTCGTAAGTTCGAGGTTCTCAATAATTTGCCTCTTCAAAGAAGGAATACAATTTTTCAAAGAAATTTCCTTTGAAACGAATAAGTCGATAACATTTGTTTTCCACGTTCGAGTCGGATGTCACATTGGTTTTACTCTCAATCGTCCTTGATAAAGGCCACAAAAGCAGGGATTCCAAACTGCAGAAATACTCTTCCAAAAATAACTCACCTCAACTGTGAATATCTCCTTCCATTTTTCTTACGTGGTGAGCTCTGTATGAAGGTAAGGAGTGTGGCAAAGAGTGAGGACTGTACAAATTTTGACAAGGCGCAACTCTCATTCTCATTATGTGTATAGTATAGTGTATGCACCACTCCAAAGTTACTTTGAAAGGAACTTTTTGTCATGGTTCTGATGGGGTTGTATTGTTGTTGAAAATGTGATGGACAGTATTAAGTTGGCAGAGAAGGCAACATCATAATATTTAAATTACATTTAAAAATCGATTATAATTGCTCCGAAATGCAAATTAATATCATTAGGGGAAAAAACTTGCCATTTTACGTGAAGTTGAGAGCAGTAAAATGTACAATAACCGGAGGATAAGGCACAGTGAACTGAAAGTAGCATTTAAAAATCTATATCCTCAATTATCTGTATACCCAATCTCACTGCTCCAAGTCCTGCATCGTAACTCATGTATATCCAAGTCCATTGCTTCCGGTTTCCCCGCCGTCTCTTGACGTTTCCTTGCCTCATACAGCATCCAACCGGGCATCGCGCCACGCATTTGTATGCATGTAGGTTGGAAATTCCTCACCGCCGCCGCACGATCTCGAATAGCGTGGGATCACGATTTATCGGTTGCCGCAATTACCGGAATTCCAGGGCGCCGGAGCCGGCGCGTGGCGCGTGCAGGCGCGTGCTGCGCTCCGCCGGGCCACCACCACGCGACCGCACGCGAGGCGCAAGCGGCAGTCATGGTAAATTTTACCAATGTCATCGATGCTCCGATCGAATTACCATTTTCATCGATGTTTCGGTTCATCGATGTTTCGGTTCATCGATGTTTCGGTTCATCGATGTTTCGGTTCATCGATGTTTCGGTTCATCGATGTTTCGGTTCATCGATGTTTCGGTTCATCGATGTTTCGATTCATCGATGTTTCGATTCATCGATGTTTCGGTTCATCGATGTTTCGGTTCATCGATGTTTCGGTTCATCGATGTTTCGGTTCATCGATGTTTCGGTTCATCGATGTTTCGGTTCATCGATGTTTCGGTTCATCGCTAAAGTGTTTTCGATGTCGATGCATCGACGAGAAAAAATCGATGTTTCAAATAAAGGTAATAAACATGCTATTTTCCCATCCATTTTTAATAACAGTACGTAAAAGGGATATATTTTATTGTTTGGTTACCAGCATGTTAGTAGTATGTAAAAATGATTATCGACTGTAAATAATAAAATTAACAATAAACAATATTGTGTTTTGTTATCGATTTCGTGTTTCCCGGTCGATTCAGACAGTGACACACCTTGCGATAACATACATTCATAACACGAACAGCTCCCAAACTTCCTCAGATTGCACAGGCGAAATGTGCAGCGTGATAAAGAGGATGACGCAAAACGATATTGCTGTTGATTGCTGCTACTCTCGACACCTTTATTAAACACCTTTATGAAACACCTTTATTAAACACCTTTATTTTAAAAAAATAATTAAAAAATTAAAAATTATAAAAACATCGATATATTTTGCAACAAAATATCGATGGAAAGAAAACATCGAAAGCAAAATATCGATGATAATGTATCGATGTTTCTGGTGGAAAACATCGATGTTTTAAATGCATTGATATTTTGAATAAAACAAACTTCATACTGCAGCATTGTTAAACGCCTACATGTATTGTTGCACTAAAGATTTGGCCTTTCTTTGTTTCGTGAAATATTTTAAAACATTCGTACATATTTCTTGCGACGCTTACTAAATACTTCTGGGCATACTTCTCGATTCCATGATAATCCGAAGTTTGTTTCTTTTAACATTATCAAAAGCTGTGAAAATGTAATCCACAAATAGGAAATGCCACCTCTTGCATCAGAGATTCAACCAAGGCACATTTCGGAGTCTTAGGGATTCGTTCATGTCATAGTGAACTTTTATAGTCGGATCTCGAAGCCCCAGAACCACTCATCATGTTCTCGCTCTGCAGCAGGCGGGCATAGTGCCAGACCATGGCCAGAACAAGTTTTCTTCGTCAACGTTTCATTCCAAATTTGTGATACGGTACAAAGTGAGCCATGGTGCTTTGGTCACGTGCTGCAAATAATGTGTTCTAAGCAACTTAAAAACGTAAAAGTGTGCAAAAATGCTGTAAAGAATTTAAGGAAGATAAACTTAATAAACCCAAGTTCAAGACTCCATTTTAGCTCTACATGCCACGGAAACCCCCTCCCCCGGGGGGGGCGGCTGATTGCAGTCAATATTGCACACAACTCTTTATTGTATTCTCTAAACATTCTCTCCTCAATCGAATTCGGCTGTTCCAATCGGCTGTTCCAATCGGCTCTTGCAATAGGCTCTTGCGATCGGCTCTTGCGATCGGCTCTTGCGATCGGCTCTTGCGATCGGCTCTTGCGATCGACTCTTGCGATCGGCTCTTGCGATCGGCTCTTGCGATCGGCTCTTGCGATCGGCTCTTGCGATCGGCTCTGCGATCGCTCTTGCGATCGCTCTGCGATCGGCTCTTGCGATCGGCTCTGCGATCGGCTCTTGCGATCGGCTCTTGCGATCGGCTCTTGCGATCGGCTCTTGCGATCGGCTCTTGCGATCGGCTCTTGCGATCGGCTCTTGCGATCGGCTCTTGCGATCGGCTCTTGCGATCGGCTCTTGCGATCGGCTCTTGCGATCGGCTCTTGCGATCGGCTCTTGCGATCGGCTCTTGCGATCGGCTCTTGCGATCGGCTCTTGCGATCGGCTCTTGCGATCGGCTCTTGCGACGGCTCTGCGATCGGCTCTTGCGATCGGCTCTTGCGATCGGCTCTTGCGATCGGCTCTTGCGATCGGCTCTTGAGATCGGCTCTTGAGATCGGCTCTTGAGATCGGCTCCTGCGATCGGCTCTTGCAATCGGAGGGGAATTATACCGGCCGGCTCCCCCAATCGGTATTTTCTTTTTTTTTCATTAATACCAAAGGAATACCGGAAGAGTTCCCTAACAAATATGCCAGCAACGATCCGTGATCTTTTCATCTTACTGAAGGGTTTGTATGGATTAACATGGATTTACTCGTAATACACTAGCATGCATGTCAGAATCTAGTCGGAAGCTCAGTTTGCCCTGTCTAGTGCGGTGCCCCACTGGAGGAGATTCCTGAAGTATGTCACTATCCAGCAGGGGAAGTACACCTTCATCTCCCTCGGTAAAACATGCACTTCAGCTACGGGACTAATAATCTTATCAGGTGCTGCGCCTGGAGAGATCAATCAATCAATGAAAGTAGAACTCTATATTGATAGAAAAATAGAAATGTTCACCCTATTAAGTGAAACAATATAAAGCACTTTAAAAAACAAAACCATAAAGACACGCAGATCAAATTTTGTAAAACCAAAGCAATATCAGCGAGGTTGTGGATTATGACTGCAAAAGACAAAAGTAGAATGCAATCTGCCCAAATACGTTTTCTGAGAGCAATTGCCGGAGTTTCCAAATTCTACCACATAACAAATGAAGTAATCAGTGATAGTCTGCAGGTACGCAGCATTCTTGAAAATATAGATGAATACAGAAATAAATGGCTAAGGCACGTACTGAGAATAGATGACGGCAGGATACCAAAACCCGTAATTGACTTCAGGCCTCGAGGAAGAAGAAGCGTTGGGCGTCCAGTCAAAAGATGGTGTCAGCAATAGAAGCAGCGACGGATCTCTGGGATTAAAGCTTCAAGAAGAATAAGAGTACAAAGAATAGGAAGAATAAGAAGTAGAAGTAATAATGTGCAGTGTTGAAACCTGATGACAATAAATTTTCGCTCTCGTTTAATATGAAGAATTTGCATAGAAAAACAAGCTTTATCATCTACCAGCAATTTGATCGTACCGATCGATTTAACGATATGATCGAAATAACCACACCCCACTCCTCACTCATCTAGCTAAATGAGAACTCAAGAAAACCTGTGTGGTAGCATAAGCGAAAGTAATGATGAAAATGAGAATAGTTGCGATTGAGAAATGGTAGAAAAGGAACATATGGGCAACAAAACTGATGTACACCTGATGTATTCCCCGCAAAGTTCAGGAGTATTGTCTCCTTTACTGACGTCAGCTGTATGCATAAATTCCACGCGGAAAGACTACTTCCGTAGTACTGTATAGTAAGTACGAGTATGTACACGTAAGTGCTGATGGAGTGGCGGTGTGATGTCGGCTTTGGCAGCGATGGGAGAGTAGCAGGCACGCGGTAAGCCATCTAAAGTTAGCAGCGCCCAAAACGAATCTCTACCAAACTATATCCAAAATTTGGGAATAGAGCACGTAATTAGCATTTAATTAGCCGTTAATTTTGGATATAGTTTGGAAGAGATTCGTTTCTGGGCGCTGCTAGCTTTAGACTAAATCTAGCAGCGCCCACGATTTTGAGAAAACTATAGGAGCGGAAAATTCGGGAATAGAGCACTTAATTAGCATTTAATTAGCCGTTATTTTTGGATATAGTTTGGTAGAGATTCGTTTTGGGGCGCTGCTAACTTTAGATGGCTCACGCGGTAGGCGGATGCGGGAATCCGGGGCTGCAGATGCCGTCTTTCATATTGAAATGAACGCGTGGCTCGTGACCGCGTCGCGCCCCGGGCGTGTGCTCCAGTTTTCCTCTTGGGGCCCCTCCCCATCCCGCACCCAGGCAGCGAAAGGGGCGCGCTCAAGGGACTATATAGGGCGAATTATTATTCACTGTGCCATTGGACCTGGTCGTTAACTTTAAAATTACACTATTTGTTAGTCTGTTCATTTGTGCTCTCCTCTGAAAGGACATACAATTTCTGTATTACGTTACTTTTAGTGACAATAACAAAGTATATAAGCAACACTGAGTAAATCCGTTGCATATTTTAAATAAATAAATAAATAAATAAATGTCTTTATTGGTGGCGAGGCTCAGGCCATTTAGCCTGCTCTTCCGCCTGACCACATTTAGAATTTATATTACAATAATACATAATAAAGGGAGTCATTCAATGAAAAATACGCACGCAATTTGGATGAAGATATACACATGGGTGACAGGAGTAAAAGCGAGGGAGGACGAGTTTGATAGGAAATCGTAAAAGAATCGGGATGAATGGAACGGTAGAGAGAAATGAAAGGAAAAAGAAAGAAAAGGAGAAAAAGAATCAGTGAAATGTTAATAAGTTCTGTTAATTGGTTCATTGAGGTTTTGAGGAAGCTAAAATTGCGTACGTATTCTTGAATTACCCCTAAAAAAAACTAGAAAGGGAGGGAATCTCGTCAGCATACAAGCGAAGACATATCAAGTCAAAAGTTCAAGCCCTGAGAGAAACTGAAAACATTGATAAATGATTTTGCGTATATTTCCTAATATTAATAATAATAATAATTATTATTATATGATATAGAAAGTAAAATTAAAATAGTCCACAAAAATTCCCAAACTAACAAATTGGAAAATTTTAAGAACTTAGGAAATTTTTCCGTTTGGAGTATTCCCAAGACCCGAAAAATCCGACCTAACATCTCTCACCTGTAAGCCAACGATTTATTCTACCTTTATTCCTGGGAGTGCAAGCAAGGGACCATCCCGGCATGCGCCTTAAGCGATTGAGTAAACCCAGGTAAACCTCAATCAGGATGGCGGCTTAAGGCCAAGACACAATACAAGTAAACAATTTAAGTGCACACAAAATACAAAGAAGAAAAACAAAAGGCGAAAATATTTTGAATTTAATATTGTATCTAAATGTACCGCGCAGTTTGTAAGAGATGAAGAACTGGAACAGAAATATTGCAAATTAGTGAAACACATGTAGACAAAATTAAAAGCATATCATTATAGTATTTTGAATACATACAAATATGAGCAAATGCTCATGCATAATCACACACAAAGCTACGCATACATCTGCGTACTGCAATAAAAGTGACGTATGAGATGTAAGTTTGTCTTTTTACATATAGCTAGGTAATGGATATCACTTTTTAAATATAGTGATAAATGTAAAAGTAGATAGGAGGAGGATATTTTTGTGTGCTAAAATATTAGTTTACTTAATAAATCTAAATAGTTAGATAATAGTATGAAAATTGGAGGGAAGGGAGAATAAAGTAACCTAAGATGAAAACTAAGAGAGAACAAGAACACAAAAAGAAAGAGCGAGGATTTTAGCTATCCGGAGAGAGAGAGAGAGAGAGAGGAGAGAGAGAGAGAGAGAGAGAGAGAGGAGAGAAAAGAAAGAGAGAAAATGAGATATGAGAAGGCGTTAAGGATGACTTGAAAGTATTTATTTAGGAAATGGGGTAGAACTTTGGAATAGGAATAAATATGAGATACTTCACAGTGCTGACGTAGTGCGGCGTCCGCCCAGATCTAATTTTTGGCAGGCGAGCAGTAGGACTATTGTTAAGTATTTTTTCCATTGATCCAGTTAGTAACTTCTTTTTTAAACTTGTGAAATGTACTGCAATTTTTATAGTAGAGGGGAGATTGTTCCAAGCACGGATGGCAGTGACAGTGAATGATTTGCTAAACGCAGTGGTATTGTGATGCGGAATACAAATAAGGCGTGACGCTCGGGCACGATGTAGCTTCATAACCTGAAATCGTTGTGATAGGATGGTACGATGTGTGCTGTTTAAAATCTTGTAAAGGAGGAGAAGGCAGTGAAGTAACCGCCTTTTATCAACGGTAAGAATTTTAGAGTGAGCATAAAAGGTTGAAATATGATCGTATTTCTGAAGGTCGAAAATAAAACGAATACATGCATTTTGAGCTACTTGTATCTTACGTTGCTGTTTTAGATTTATGTCAGTTAGTAGGAAATCGCAGTAATCAAAATGAGGCATAAGAAGGGATGTTACAAGGGTCTGACGAGTTTTTATAGGTAAAAATGTTCGCATGCGTTTTAGAACATGCAGGGACGCGAATACTTTTTGACAGATTTTATCAATTTGTACATTCCAGTTAAGAGTATTATCCATATACACACCTAAATTTCTCACGTCTTTACACCACGGTAGGGGAGTTCCATTTATGCAAATGTCAGGGAGAGCGGAGATTGAAAGCTTTTTTAGGGAGTTTCTGGAGCCGATTAGAAGACACTGAGATTTATTGGGGTTAAGCAGTAGCCCTAATGATGATGACCAAGAGGACAGACTGTGAAGGTCTTCGTTGATTTTTTGAGCAAGTTCAAAAACGCGAGAGGAGGGTCCCTAATATCAATTGGAGATCATCAGCGTACATGTGATGACAATTTTTTATTGATTTGTCTATATCATTTACATAAATTAGGAAAGCAAGATATATATTAGGATATATATTTTATTCAATATATATCCTAAGAAACGTAATAAATATTAAAAATAGTGAATGCAGTACAACTATAAAAATAATATTTTGAAGTGTGTAATAGTAAATTAAATTTCTAAACTGTAATTGCTTTCAATTACTCGTACGATAAAACTTCTTGGCTATTATTTAACAAACAGTTCAATGATGCAGTTATTGCACTTATGACAATTTAGAATCATTTATTTAGTTCACAAATTCACAATATTCGACGTTTCGAGAACAAATTTATCCCTATCATCATGATTCAACAATCTTCCCACCCAAAATGCAGCACAAAAGTGAATTTCAAAACTGTGGTGACGGTCACTCTCAATTATTATAAAACTTCTTGGTCATTATTTGACAAATAGACTATTTCATTTACGACTGTTATTTCATTTAGTTAACAATCTTTTATTTAGTTAACATACACTGCCGTAAGTATAATAACTGAATCTTTGAACTATTCCTCAAATAATACAAGGTTTTTTTTTAGTAAATTTTAGTAAAAGTTTTCATCACTTTCTAGGGAATATTACACGACCTTCTTAAGAACAAAATGTGATTTCTGAAGATTCTTAAATTCTCTTACTGGTGTTTGGAATGTATCAAGAGGGAGAGAATAGTTTCAATACAAAACCATGTCAGTTCTCGTTAACAAGAATCTCTCACTGAGGCCTAGCAGGTGCTACACTTCCAAAGGTATGCATTCTCATTCAAATGAGCGCGCGACACGTGGTCCCAACCTGCCCTTGTGGCACGTGCTCTACATCTCCCTTCTCCGCCTTCGTCCTTCTCCCGCCCTCAGCAAACCCACAGGGCGCGCTCGCATGTAATTTCACTCCCTGCATTGTGAAGGTACGAGTTACCTGTACCAAGATTACCAACAGTCCGCTTCACTGCTCAGTACTTGTACGAGGGAGCGAAGGGAAATCTTGAATAGATCTGCTTGCAAATAAGTGCTTAGTAATGATGCGATGAAGGGTTTAGAAGCATGTCATTAAATGTTACGGCCCTTCGGCAATTCTTATGCATATGAGGGCACGGTGATTCTTGGTGAGGGTTCACTTGCTCCAGATCTGCTCGCTGCAGGTGCAGTATCGACGTCGTAAGTGATGACAAGAGCCGTTGTTTGATGTACCCCGTTGGGGTGCATTATGAAGATTCGCTTCATGAATAAGAACCTGCCCCAGCCGCCAGAAAACTAGTTTTCGGAAGATCAGTAGAGTATAAGTGATGCGGATGAAAGACTAAGTTGTAGGGAACGGGGGGTATAACTTTATGCTTCGCAGGTCAGAAACGTTTCATTCAAACCAAGCAGAAAACAGAGTTACTATAAGCAATCGTTTATGGAATAATTGGCGGTTGTGAGGAATTGCCACATTATTTCTTATATTTTGAACAAGCACTGCACGAATTTGTCTTCAGGACCTTTCCGGGGAGACACAAATGGCTCTTATTTAAAAACTAGTTAAAATTTCATTACGGATGATCTGAACACACCATTGTTTTCCACCTCCATAAATACTGAAACAAGGTTGCAACGGATTTAGGGACAGACCTGGTTGCAAGAGAACGCTGGAGTTTCCACAAAGCGATTACACATGGCGACGATTTGGATTTTGTTGTATAAAAATCTATTAAGCGTTAAAAGACGAAATTTTAATTTTAGGATAAGAAAGTTTATAATAATAATAATAAAAATACCAAACGATTTAAGAGTAACCCCATATCAAAATAATGAAAAATCAGAAAAACAATATTTAATTTATATTATTTAATAATATATATAATTTATAATATTTAATATATTTAAGGTTGTCGATGACAACCTCCGCTCCTCGTTGGTATGCCGCTCAACTAGGTTTACCAACTGAAAAATTGTTAATGCAGAAATTTTGAAAAATGAAAACAATTTTTTTATTATATGAGAGTGCGCGTGGTAAAAAGTAAATTCATAAATTCAATTTTTCTGAATTAATTTGTGAATTTTAGGTATTTCCCAACTTAATTTGTTTTTATTATATTTACTTATTTAATTATATTATTTACGTTTTTCGTTTTTAAGATATTCTCCCAAGTCACTTTTCCCTTTGTATCCTAGATTAACAAAGCGATAACACACTGAACATTTTGTTTCACTTTCCTTGCGTCCGTCAGTAAAGCAAGGATACTTATGTTTTAATTTTTCTGAAAACGTACGTCTTTTTTCTTCTAAGCCTTCTTTAAATTAGATGGAAACGTATTTAAAAAGATCCATTCAGATTAATTATACTATGCTAGCGAATATCGAAGACTAATTTATTTTTTTTTAGCCAAAAGAATTTTCACAGTAGACGTACGAAGCATTCTGAAAATGCTGCCCATTTTAGAATAATAAATATAATTCTGTCCTGACGTTACCGTCGTGACATAACCAAAACCTACTGAAAAGCCAGGTTTGTCCGGCAAAAGACGGACGGTTGGTAATCCTACCTTCAACCAACATTAACCTTCGAATTCGATATCAACCTGATTTAGACGTATCATTCATCGCACCAGCTCCGCCGCCCACAGCCTGCAAACCAAATAGGCGTTAGTATACTTGTGCAGTTTTGTGAACGCACGTACGGTGCGATGTGCGTTCACGCCACTGCGGTGCGACCATTCCTACCCTTACGGGCATCTGTGGCCAATCCTGCAACATGAAAAGAAAAACAGATCAGTTAGATTTTAGCCAACTGGCGCGCGCATTGCGTGTGCTGAAATTCAAAGCTTACCAAATAGGCCACCGCCGCGCCGTTGTCGCGCTGCGCTCCCGGGCCTGGCTCTCAAGCGGCACCGCCCAGCGTACGCCGCCGCTTCCCCCAATCTCGGCGGCCGGTTAAGTCTCGATTAAGCCTCCGTGTCCGACGCTCCTCACGCGCCTGTAAATTACCGACAAAACGTGAAATACACCCGCGACCGCCGCCCTGTCCGGCTGCCGTGTCCCTCATTAACGGAGGCGAGTCGACAGATGCGATCTCCGCCGTCCACCGGGAGGGCCTAATTAAGAGGGCTCCCGGGGGCGGGGGTGGGGGTGGGGCAGGCGGGATGAGGGATGGATTCGGGCTGGTGCAGCGGCGACGCCGCAGCCACCCCGCCGGTTGCTGGAACTTTTCGGCGCTAATTAACTCCCAACTCTTTTTGATGGCTCTTCCTCCACGCGAGATGGGGAAGAACATCAACGTGGAAAATTCGGACAAAAGGTGATTAGATGGTTTTCTTCTGATTCAATTTGTATTTGCTCGTTTTCCGCAATTTGTTGGGCAATATTTAATGATTGTGACATAGGCTCGAGATTGCATTTTAAGTTGAATGTCAGCTCTTTATTACATTAATAGTTAGTCCCGAGTAAAATCGTTAAGACCGAATTTTGTTCTGGGTTGAATTGAAAAAAAAATTGTATTAAGTCTAGTTTAAAGTCACATCAAAAAATGATTGATAAATACAATCACACATATTTACTTAAAAGAATTAGCCATCAATTTGTTTTTATAAAACATACAGCCATCTAACGTGAGAGTGATGTGACCGGGGTGAGATTTTGCTGCTTTGGACTTTCAAATTTGGACTTTACAAATTTTCTTATTACACTTTTTGTTCCTATTGATTATTATCAAGGGGTAGAACCGAGAATGTTGTTTGCTGAATTTCTCAGGGGCTCTGCGTTCCTCTTTATAGGAGAACCTTTCAAATCCTCAATCTCCAACCAACCGTAACAATTTGTTAGCAATATTCCACCACTCGATGTTGAATGCCTATGCATTCATTACAGCTCGTTACGAGGTTATGGAGTTTCTTGTGTGTGTTGATTGTGAATTTAAATAGGAACATTAGTAACTAAAAGCTAATTCCAGAGACATATTTACGTTTTCAGACAGAAACTCTGTTATTTCGAACGTAGAAATATTCAATAACTCGAAATTTTCCCTTTCTCCTTCACGTCACAGATACTGATTAAGTGGTGGAATTGTAAAATATTTTTAACTCTGTGAAGTACATTGGTTAACAGAACAAGGACGATTTGAGACCTACTTCGTAAGGAAGGAATTCTCAGAAGTCAGGAAGGCTTTGTTTGATGTGTATGCCCAATTAAGCGGTCGTGGAAGCGCGGAGGGGCGGAGGACAGAGGCAGCGGCGACACGAGCGTCGTTGGCGGAAGCAGAGGCCGCGTCGCAGCGAGCGGCGCTAATTAACTGCTGCGACTGCCTCTTGGCCCCGGGGCGCCCCGCCGCACGCATCGATCCCTCCGCGCGAGCCACGCGGAACGAACACATCACGGCCCCCGGGGCGGCGAGCAGCAGCTTCCACAGCGAATGACGACAGAGAGGTGGAGGTGGAGGAGGAGGGGGGGAGGAGGAGGAGGAGGGGGGTAGAGGTGGAGGAGGAGGAGGAGAGAAGTGGGAGGAGGAGGGGGGAGAGGGGAGGAGGAGGAGAGCTAGAGGGGTGGAGGAGGAGGGGGCTAGAGGCGGAGGAGGAGGAGAGCTAGAGATGGAGGCGAGAGGTGGAGGAGGAGGAGAGCTAGAGATGGAGGAGGAGGAGGGCTAGAGGTGGAGGAGGAGGAAGAGGACGACTATAGGTGGAGAAGGAAGAGGAGAAGAGCTAGAGGTGGAGGAGGAGGAGGAGGAGGAGGAGGAGGAGGAGGTGGGCCAGAGGTGGAGGAGGAGGACTATAGGTGGAGGAGGAAGATAAGGGCTAGAGGTGGAGGAGGGCTAGAGGGGAGGAGGGCTAGAGGTGGAGGAAGGCTAGAGGTGGAGGAGGGCTAGAGGTGGAGGGGTGAAGGAGGAAGAGGAGGGCGAGGAGTGAAGTGGAAAAGAAGGCGCAGTCACAGGCGGAGGCGGAAGCGAAGGCGGAAAAGGAGGAGGTTAAGGCAGAGACGGAGGTGACAAGGACGGTGAAGAACACCGGGTGGTGTGGCAGCAGTTGGGTCTGTTTTGGAGTGTGGTGGCAATGCTGCATGAGGCATTCAAGGCGATGAGCGAAAGGAATCGCGAGAGTAAAAAGAAAGGGAAATTAGGGAAGAAATCGTGAACACAATACATCTGACACAGAAAATATTAGAATAGACACTCAAGGAAATCTAAAATTAGAAATAAAACAATAGAACGATATTACGATGGGAGACGGGTCGTTATAAGAGTTGCAGTGAAATCGACGAATGATGACGACATCGACGGATTCAAGAGTCAAACGACGATTGATTGATTTTTTCGTGTTTCCGGGCTTGTCAACTGCTTCGGTCATTAGTCCCGTTAGTGTAGTGCATGCTTTTTCTCGGGGGATGGCAGTGATCTTCACCCCGCTGGATGGCGAGATCCGGCGCCGACCTACCGTCGGCTAATGAGGTTTCCCCCTAACCAGAACTCTCCCACCAGCGGGGCACCGACAAGCACTAAGCTCCAGGCCGATTTCCCGGAATATGTGGTAGTGTAGTGCATGTTAGAGTAAGTGTGTGTGTAAAGGGAGAGGATAGGACAAGGAAGGGGAAGGACAGATCGCGCGCGGTCCGTGGCCCGTTTGGTAGGGTACTGGCATAGAGTACAGAAGCCTCTTTAGTCTATGGAACTGGTGTGGATCGGAGGAACCACGGAAAACTACCGATAAGAGCAGCCGGCCGCTAGAATTCTCCTCCAGACAGCGACTGAATTCGACCTAGCCGAAAAGCTAGTGTCGAAAATCCTGCCGCCGTCAGCACTCAAACCTAGGACCTCCCGGTCAGAAGCGCTGCAGTGACATCAGTTGATGCACTGAGCTACCGCTACCGGTTCAAACGACGAGACAACGATCTCTACGAGCAAGTCAACAGAAGCTTCAGCGGAAACGGCGTCCGCGCGGCGGCGGAGGCAACGACGAGTGGGTGGACGGTAACATCGAGGGGAAGACGATGAAGGGGGCGTGTCCCTGCCCGGGGGGCGGGGGGAGCTGCGACGAGCGACGTCTTTATTGCCGCCTCGCCCCCGCGCAACGCCGTCTTGCTCCGCTGCGAGGAGATGCGTTCCGGCTGGCGCCGCCGGACGAATGACACGCCCGGCGCCGCGGGAAAGGTCGCTCGTTTTTCGTGTCGGCCACCTCCCCTCCCCGCCCCCTCCCCTCCCCTCTCGAGATATAAGTGGACTAATGGGTGCTCCAGCTCCCGACATATGGGTTTCACATTTTAAATACGAATGCTGAAAATAAATTACGATCTCTTTTCTTGAACACTAATCTCTCGTCTGTCGTTTTCAAGTTACAAGCGGATATGTATTTTTTAGAAGTGTTAATGCATTTCGAAAGTAGAACACAAATAGGAGAACTAAGCAGATGAAGATTATTCTATTTTTTACGAAATTTTCAATATTTTACGTTATTGTTTCCGTATATTTTAAAACCTTGACCCGACTAGCTTCAACGTTTCCTCACTTATGTTATTGTTTAGTAAGTACTTAGAAGTTATTCCTTAGTACATTTATGTGAATCATTTGAATATTTTTCAATCAATTTCTGTTTAGTCAATTCCTTAAAACAGTTAACTTATTAATTCTTAGAAAATATAGAGAGAGAGATAAGAGAAATGTATTCTAATGGATATTTGTATTAGACGACATAATAAACTCGATTATAATATAATTAGTTTGTGTGGCATCCCAGCATACTAAACTCTTTCATTTATTTGTAACATTCAACCGCATTACTTTTAGAGACCCACTCTGGTTTGTTTTTATGGTTTATATGAAGATCTTAAGAGAAAAAAATGTAACCTAAGATTTATAACAAAGCAGCCATAACTAAGTACCATGAAACTTACAACAGATGTTGGGAACGAGTGAAGATTATTCGAAACATACTTATGAAAATAAGGCGGAGCAATTTCCGACAAAATGTACTACAGTTTCTCAATGTACCTCTTATGTAAAATCCCATCAATTCAAACTGACTCAAAACTTCACATTAAGAAAATTTCAATGTCAGATCTACCCTCAAGGAAGATATTTTCATGAGTCTACAGATTACAGCTGACCATGAACGTATGTTATGTAGATAGACCACATTTGAAAGAGAATATGTGAATAATGTAATATATTCCCGCAGAAACATTGAACAATTATTTCGTGAAAAAACATCACAGCACGAACTCAACAGCATATGGTGTGGAGCTTGGTAGTGGTCATTTTGAACGGGTCACAGAGCTCTTTCCAAGGACGAAGACTGGGACGCTCTGCTGACCTGATTATTATAAATCAAGAGTCCCGGTGGGCCGAATGATTTTAATTACGTTAAGAAAACTCGTTTCGGGCCTGGACGCCCGCTCCGGAATCCCTGCTTCCCGATCCGACATCAATTTCGGCCCGGAAAAGGCCACGAAACCCCCTAGGCCGCTACCCCTTTTGTTACGCAGCTTCCTCGGCGAATACATCATAAACGCAATCTCGTCGGTGTTTTCGGTTTCATTAGGATAATGAAGTTCTTTATGTTCCACACTAAAACATTTTTAACACCGCTTTTTAACAGCGTGTTCCCGATTCCTCCGTATTGGAGATAATTTTCGAATTAACGTTGCGGATCAGGCATAAAAAAGTCATTTTGACCGGAGGCCCCCGACGCGAGCGTATTAATATTTGGCCACGCACGCCCCAGGGCGCATGCGCGCCTCGAACAAAAGACACGCGCGCGGGCGTCCGCCGCCGTGCACAAACAAAAGACGACGCGGTGGGAGGTGGCAGCGCCCAGCAGGGACGGTGAGGATGTGATTGAGCACTGAGAGTACGGGGTAGGTGGCTCAGGGCATCAACTGCTGTCACTGCAGTACCTCTGACCGGGTGATCCTAGGTTTGAGTCCCGACAGTGGCAAGAGTTTCGACACTAGCTAGATTGGTAGATTGAATTCAATGGATGTCTGGAGGGGAACTCTAGAGGCCAACTGATCTGATCGGTAGTTTTCTGTGGTTTCTTCGATAAATACCAGTCGAATGCCGGAGCAGTACACTAACAAACGGGTCACGGACCGCGTGCGATCTTTCCTTCCTCTTCCTTCCCCTATTCTCACTCCCCCCACACACACTTACACTAACATGCACTACACTACCACACATGCTGGGAGACCAGTCGGAGACTTGGAATTTGTCGCAGCGGTGGTGTCCCGCTGGTGGGCGATACCTGGTTGAGAAGAGTGTCCCGCTAGCCGACGGTAGTTCGACGCTGAATCTCGCCATCCTCCGGAAGATCACCGCCATCTTCCGAGCAAAATACTTGCACAACTTACGGGACTAATGAATTTGACAGTTGATGCGCCCGTAATCACTAGTAATCAACCAGCAGTGAAAATATTAACGACGGCAACGGGGTGGCAGGGGGTCAGAATTGATTGAATTAATTCCACGATTATACCTCGCGATTTGTGAAATTATATTCACGCCAATGGTTCCGACGAGGAATTCTGCGAGAGTGAAGCAAGCAAGCAGGCTTTGGAACGCAATGGGTAGCTTTATATCATCACGAAGTTATGAAATTCTATAATGCAATTCTGTAAGGAGAGAAATCGCCGATTGGGATATTTAATAATAATGACTTGGTGACGGCCCGTTGTCGGAAGTATCAGAAACCATGATTGTGAATTGATGTGGCAGCAGTGTTATGGTTGGCTATGGTATGGCCGTGGAAAGGATGCGATGGCGGTAGCAATGGCGGAGGCAACCGTGGTAGCGGCGGCAGCGGGCATCTGGCCGGGTGGCGGACCCGTCGAGCGAAACAATGGTGGCCGTTTCTCCTGGAATGCCGGCGGTGCCGCCGCGTATGATGGTTTTGGATACATAATTCAAACACACCCAGCGCGCCACGAAGCAGCGGCGGCAGTTCAGGCAGAGGGAGAGGCGGGAGCGGGGTGGTGGTGGTGAAGGCTGTGGAGGGGTGGTGGCGGCCGCGGCGTGATTGTGGGGCGGTGGCGGGTGGCTGCGGTGGTGGGGGGGGCCTGGTGTTGATGGACGGGCGTGGTGGCGCGGTTTTGGGGTCGGGCAATGGGGGCAGCGATGGGGTCGGTGGATACGCAGGCGGCGGTGGCGCAGTGACGTTGGTGGTGGTGGCTGTGTTGTTGGTGGTGGTGGCTGTTGTTGTTGTTGTTGTTGGTGCTGACGGCGGTGGCAATGGTGGCAGCGATGACGTCGGTGGATACGGAGGCGGTGGTGGCTGTGTTGTTGGCGGTGGTGGCTGTGTTGTTGGCGATGGTGGCAGTGTTGTTGGCGGGTGTTGTTGTTGTTGTCGTTGGTGGTGGTGGTGGTGGTGGTGGCTGTGTTGTTGTTGGTGGTGGTGGTGGCTGTGTTGTTGTTGTTGTTGTTGTTGGTGGTGGTGGTGGGGGGGGGGGGGGGGGTGGTGGTGAGGGGGTGAGGTGGCGGCGACGGGGCTGCGGCAGCGGTGACGATGCGGCGGAGGCTGTGGCGGTGGCGGTGGTTGGGTGTCGGACGGGGACACCTGGCCACCTCAGCAGCGGCGGCGTCCGCGCTCCCTTCGGTCTCCGTCCAGAGGAGCTACCACTCCGCTTCGTCTCTGTCGGCGCCCGGCCGCTCGCCACCTCCCGCCCCCGCGTTTTGCGAGAGACGGCTGCTCGCGAGACTCCACGAAATGACTCACACATTCCTTCCTCTTCAAGACACTCGCTTCCAAGTTTCTCTCAATGAGCACATCCAACTACAACTCTGCAGACATGATTCTTTATCGTCTTAAAAAAAGATCGTATTTAGCCAATAATCTTTACTGGCTCATTGCTTAAGAGTCGAGAGTACGATAACAAAATTTTGAATGGTTCGTGGATTTATTATAATTCTTGTGTGTATTAATTCACTTAACGATATCATTTCATGAGGAAAATACCTACATTCCGAAATAAAACAGAATTTTGTTACCACATTTGTGATAAATATGTTCATGCTTAAATGTATTGTGGAATTAGCATTTGACTTAATAAAATTAATAAAATACAATTCATGAAACGAGGTTTTCGCGCTCGGAATCAACAGATTGGTCGTGCAGGCGGCACCGCAACCCTTCGTAAATTTGTCCTGAGAAAGGTCAGAGTAAGAGGGCAGGAACATTGGCATTGTGTGTTTCCCATCTAGCCAAGTACCTAACAATATGACACAGTACAATACAACAAAATAAGAAAATACAATTTTATGTATACTTTTGTAGTAATTTACTTTATTTAATTACATTAACCATCTCCTTTAATTTTTCTAGATTTTACTATATTATAATCTCTTTAAAATATTATTAATTTTGGTTTTTGCTTACATCATTGCAAAATATGTTCATTGTTTATAGCATACAAATGAGGATATACAAAGCACATTGCCTGTCAATGATTTCGGAAATGATTTAGAAAAATTATCATATAATATTTCGCGCCAATGTTCGTTTACGAGTCTTGAGATAAGTATTTCAGAGCAGCTAAAATTTCAAAATATGATTTACTTAGCAGATACGATTTAGGCAGCGCACTGGACTCTAGAATGTAAGTACTTCTTTAATTGGGTTACTATTCCGTACATCCATCAGAACATTTCTTCAAACATTATATTTTCTTTAAAGGTCTGATTATATGTTGACTACCCTAAAGAATGTTTATAAATCACTACCAGTATTTCGATAATTTCCTTCATGTTATCTTCCATTATGTCCTTTATGTTTCTAAAAAGCAGAATTATTTGTAATTGTGTCGTTGTACTGAGTTGCATCATCTCAAAGAATCTCCACTTTCTGTGCGTAGACAATTGTTTCAGTTCCGTATCGCTCTATACAAGTTAAGATTTTTTGTTCGTGCATCGTGCATAAGGATATGGATCGAATCTCCACCACTTCCTCCACAATCCAGACCAACGACTCTCCGCACAAAAAGCAGACTCGTGAGCATTTGACGCCTTACACGAGGATGCTTTAAAAGCATAATGCATTCTCCACAACAGCCTCCGAGAATGAAGTATCTGCTGAAGACAAGCGAGCGCCGACTGCCACCGGGACGCCTCCGCGGATCTCCACCCGGCTGCGCTGTCGTCGCCACCCTCGCCATCGCCGCCGCCGCCGCCGCCCTCGCCATCGCCGCCCTCGCCATCGCCGCCCTCGTCGCCGCCCGCGCGGCGCCCGTGTTCTGGCTCGCGGCCGCATTTATCCTCCGCGGCTGCCGGCCCGCGCCGCCCCTCCCACTCCGCCACACGCAGCACAGTGGGCTACGTAACGACTCAATCGACAGAGCTCTCACGCATCCCCTCGATCGCTTCTTTTTTTCATTTATTTCTGCTTGGCCCGAAGGCCCTCAGCATCCGCGTACGATACAGTAATGTTACATTTAATTACATTAAAATTGATTGGGAAAACTTATAGACATGAATACATTGAGTGCATGCGAATTAAATGTGAAGCCACATCGGTACATGATAACCCAGGGGGGTCGAAGAACTGTCGTAGTTTCAGTTTAGTCTATTGTGTGAGGTTTGTTTCCGATTTTGAAATGTACAGCTGAGGAATCTGGGGAATTTTAGGGTAGAAGCGGAGGATAGGAGGAGAAATGGACGGAGATAGGAGTAATGCCGATTTCGTTATGTAGCTGGGAGTTAGGTATAAACCATGGAGCTTTGGTGATGGTTCGGAGGAATTTATTTGGAAAATCTGCATTTTGGATGTTCGATTTGCTGGCTGAAGCCAGATAGGAGCTAGGATAAGTGGGCGGATCATTGACTGGTATAGGTGAATAGCGACATGGAGTTAAAAGGTGATGACTTTTTGAGTATGGATATAATTGGTGATTCTACGGTTGCCAGTTATTCTGTGAGGATTTTTGGGATTTCCTGAGCCGCCTATCAAAAGTACTCCAGATATTTAACTGGCTTGTTGTTTGGGCAGTTATATTTTCTCCTTGATAGTTGAGAGGGAGGATTATTTGGTCTACAGACGTGAAGATTTTGGCTTAGCTTTTGTGGGTTTATCCGGATATCCCATTCTTGGCCCAGTCGGAGAGCTTAAAGAGGTGGTGTTGCAGGTCTTCTTGTGCGTGTCTATATCACGGTTTGAGGAATATATTGCGTGTCATCAGCAAACAGAGCAATGGAGGTATGAGGTGGATGGTATATCAGCTGTATAAAGATTGATAGTGTGGAGAGAGACAGATCCTGGAGTACTCCTGCTTTTATGGGAAAAGATTGTGAAAGGGCTCCAGGAAGGCGGACAGAAAAAGTGCGATCGGCAGGAAGCTTTTGATGATGTGAATAAGATAGTCAGGATTTCCCAATGTGAATAAGTTTATATAACAGTCCTGGATGCCAGATGGTGTCAAAGCTTTAGCTATGTCGGGGAAGATTGCGACTGTGTGTTTCTTTTCATGGAAGCCTTGATTATATCCTCGGTTAGTCTTAGTATTTGGTGATTTGTGGAGTAGTAGTTGAAAACCGAATTGGTGGAGGTAGGGACTTGGACTGAACTGAGATGGAGATTAGTCTGGCGGATACATTTTCAAACAGTTTCCTAAGGAGGGCGAAGAACTAATGGGCGATAACTGACGGTCGTTTTTGGTTTGTCTGGTTTCAGAATGGAATGATGTGGGCGTGTTTCCATTTGCGGGGAAGTATGAAGACGAAGAGATAAATTTTGATGTTATATAAAATGGCTGAATGGAAGGCGTTTAGTACGTACGTTGGAATTAAGTCGGACCACTGGAAACTTTTGGAGTAGGACAGATAAAATGTTCTGCAATTCGGTGGAGATATAATTTGGACATTTGGGACTGTTGTTCTAGTTCGTCGATTTCTTCGAGTAACTGATCATGAAGGTTTTCTGAAGGATGGGAGTGAAGGTTGTGCAAGTATTCCCCTAGTATTTGCTTTTATCTGCAGGGAGTAGTTACTATGGATGCCTGGTTGTTAGGGGGGGTCATTAGTTGACGCAAGAGGCGGCGAGTGATATTCCACAGCGTGTGATCAGTTGGGTTGCGGTTTGAGTTTGGAAGTGGAGATATTGGGCGTTAGATTGCCAAAAGATGTCTTACTATTTTAGTAGGGAGGTTAGGTACGATTTTAAGAAGGGGAACGATGTTTTGCCAGTGATTACGTATGTATCTTTGTGATATAATAGTCTCTGTAAGATTGTGAAATAGGGGGTAGTGGGTTGCGTTGGCGTATTGGGAGCTGTTAGATCTAAACTATCGAGGATGGTGTGGGTGAGCGGTCAATGGCTCTATCAATTTCTTGAGAGCTTTTCAGTGACGGCAAGTGGTGGAGAATGCAGAAATCAGGATCTGGAAGTGAGGCCAGTTGACTTTGTGGCAGTAGGGCTGAGCTGGGCGATTTTCTTTACTGAAGTATTCAAGGAAAAAAGAGGTCGATGGTCTGAAGGAGAGCGATGTGGCTCCACAATAATGTAGCTAATGTTGCTTGAGATAGAAGTCGAGGATGTCTGAGTGGTATTGAAGATTGTAGGGATAATAGCTGGAGAATCAGGGCATGCACTGAGATTTAATCTTTCAATATCTGCAGAAGAAGAAGCAGGAGGAATTGAGTCTGCTACCCCTACTGTATTCTTGCGTTCAGTCTCCAACAACAATTGTTGGTTGATTTGATAAAATAGTGGATCGATGTCGCCTGTTTTTTAAGGAATATTGGGAACTTATACACTGAGGTCACAATAGGGGGGATTGTCCGGTGCTGTACTGCAACCCTATATTTTCAAACGTGGGTTTGCGTATTCAGGGGATGATGATGGATATATTATGTTTCGTAAAATGGCTACACCACCATGCATGATTTCGTGGACGATCATACGATACATCGTATATCCAGAATGAAAAATTTTTATAGAGGGTCTCAGGTGGGTTTCTTGGATCAAGCTATATCGTGTACTACTATGGAGAAAATGTGCAAGTATAGAATATTGGTTCTTAGGCATTTGCATTCCACGAAATTAGGCAGGGTTGGATGACAGGAGTTATTTCTAGACATAAATCTGAGGGTAGTAAAATTTCAGGATGGAGAATTGAATTGGGAAGACAGAATTATTTGTTTTAACAGATTCGAAAGATATTCAACTTGTTGGAAACAATTTTGAAATTATTTGAGTGAAAGTAGGGTTTGGAAAGTTGAAGTTTGAGAAATCTGAGTACAAGGGCGATTGAAACGAGACAGTGGTCTCAGTTCAGTCAGTCCCGGTATAGTGCGGAGGAGAAATGTGCGGGTCTTTCTGAGGTGTTGAGGGGGTGAGGAGGAGAAGGGCGTGAAAGGTTTGGGATGAAGATGTGGAGAACTGTTGGGGGCATGTTTGAGTTGGTTGCGACTGGGAGGAAGAACTTTTCTGGATAGAATATTTTGGGAAACCTGACATTTCGGCTGAGGTCTGATGTGGCTTTACAGTTTACACATTTTTTTTCTTCATTGCGCCTCGATAGTAGCGTGTTGACCTGCATTTCCAAGCGCGGTAGAAAGCCACAGTTTTCTTAGAATGTCCGTAGTTTTGACTGCCGACACTGAACTGGACCAGGGCTATGGCGACGCTCTTCTATTTTGATGACAGCATTAAAGTTCCTTTAAATTGTAGATGCATTTCCTTCTTTTTTTTAGGAGTTACTGCACATAATGGCCATGGTTTTGCGTTCTCGGTTTGTTAATCTTATAACTGTTATTACAGGTAAGTTTTTCTACTAATTCCTAAGTATTTTCTTCTGAATAAGAGTTGAACGTTTCTGAGTACTACTGAGATGGTAGCTGGTTGGGTCTCGTAGGTATGGTAGGATAGGCCTTTAGTTGATAGATTTTTCAGACAGGTGAAATCATCAGAGGGTTTACAACAACTTCCCTGTAGGATCCTTTAACTCTAGTGGTAAAATTTGCATGTTTTAGTAGATCTTATTATTTTTAGGAGTTCCGCGTGAGCAGGAGGGTTATGAATGAAAATAGGGTATTTTTCGATATGTGGAGGAGAGGTATTAATATGCATCTTGAGGAGAGGATCTTGAGGAATTTGCCTGATCAGTGGAGTAGATCGTTGCTGGTGATAACATTATATAACAGGATAGTTCCCGGAGTAGGCACGCTGCTCGGCACCCGTTCACTGTATTTGGATACTGCAGTCGCTGGCGCTAACTGAAGGCGATTCTGTTGTACTTATCTGATGAGCTGAGCTGCCTCTCGAAGGATGATTGTTGCATGGCATCGGATGAATACGAGTTGGCTCGCTGCTAACGCTGCATGAGGTGTGGTAGTGGAAAGTTGAGGTGGATTAGGATAGAAATTATTTAGTGTATGAGTGCTGAGATACAGCTTCTGGGAGAGTGGAAGGGGTCTCCAGTTCTTCATGGCAGTGATGAAAAGCGTTGCAAAAGTCGTCGATGATCAGACGTTTTCGTACAAAGCAGAACTTAGGTAAACACAAACAATACGTTCACAGATTTAAGAACAAAAAAATTAGTGGCACTGATCGCACTATGAAAGTCACTATGAAAGGCACTTGGCACTGAGCCGTAGCGCTTCGGCCCCGGCACGGGGCTTATCTCTGGTCGCCGCGATAACTAGCGGGAGAGAGAGAGGTGTGCACAGGTCGACGGTCAAGCTCGGAATGATCGCTTCTTGTTACGAAATGAAAATGGAACTTGGTACGAGTGTATGAACTCGTAAGGGATAGAACAATTGAGGTATGTAGTGGGTTGCTACGGAGGCGAGTTTTGTTTGAGAGAGGCTAGCTATAGTCCATAAGATATGGACGCCTGATGATTAAGTCATCGTATTGGAAGTGAACGTCTTGTTTAAATACCTAATTAGTAATGTCTTCAAATGATTAGAAGATTTGCGAAACCTTGGATATGGTACTAGACATAAAATCGATTCTCCAAAATACGGAACAAAATATTCGCAAAAATGAACAATATATTTTATTTTTGTTGGAACTTCAATTGTTCTTTTTTGAAATTCCATCGAGTGTAAGATGAACGCATAGCGACATTGGGTAAGTGGAAAACAGTGGCAATCGCGGACGCTTTACTGTTGGGGGACGCAAGTTCATTAGATACACATCACTTCTTTGCGACAATAAAGATCTTTCTCAATAACAAAAGCTAACAACTTATTTTCAAGACATTTTTCTTGAAACCTTTAGAATTTACTCGTTACATAACTTCTTAATAACTTGAAAGTTATTATTGTTAATATATCTACCATAACATGCATACATATGCATAAATCCACATGCCATGAATCTGAGAATTTTTCCAAACCGGGTCCATGACCTTCCAAAGCATTCTGCTGGTTTATTTAGGATATTCTATCACAATATCCCGTTGCTAGTAGAAGATAACGGACTACAGTAACCCTCTACGTTACAGATGGAATGGGCTGCAAAGAGCTGATTCGGTTTCACACGTGGTTCTGTTGGAATATTGCATACGAAGTGGCGATATGAATCAGAGATAATTAATCTACGATCTGAGATACTTTAAATTTCAAATTGTCGATGGCGCCACCCCCATTTTTACAAAACGTTATTTATAATCAATTTCCATGCGGTTTGGCGATTTCTTATTTATTATGTAACATGAATAGATGATCTTTTTAGTAAATAAATTTGTGTATTTGTCTTTAAAGTCAGAAATGATGTATCTTTTTGTTGGGTTAACAGCGAGGTTAACATCAGTTTTGTCATTTTTAAGAGTTTTCAAAATGCTTCAATATTCATAGTCGCTTGTGGCCTTAGTTGCATTTCAGAATAAGAAGTACTAGCTTTGTAAATGTTCATCTTTTCGTAAAATTTGTAGCTCATCTCTCCAAGGGGGGTTACAGTGGATTATATTTTAAAAAAATAATTATCCATTTAAATGACATGAATTTTTTAGAAGAGTAGAAGTTTATTGACTTTGTTGACTAGACATCAAAACTGCGTTTGATGTGCTTTTTTTTGTAAAAAAAAAGGGGGGTCTGAAGATGGTGTAAATCATGAAGTTGCGTAGAATAACTTACAAAAAGCATAATTATTTACATGTTTCATCAATACCACATATTTTGATTCTTCTTCCAACGCGCGCATGTTTCAGCCCACTGCGCACAGCGCCTCGCACCGCCCCGCCCCGCGCTGTGCCGCGTCGCGCCGCCGCCGGCTGCACGCTCGCCGTGGCCGAGTAATCGCCCTAAGTGGCCCCTCGCGACGGCCATTTGCTCCACAAATTGCGGCGTATTCGGCGAGCGGCCGCGCACCGCTGCGGCGCCGCCCGCGGGCCACAGTCGCCGCGACGCGCCACTCCGTCTGCACTGCGTCGCGACTGTCACGTCCGCCTCCCCGCGGTGCGAAACGTTTGTCAAAGTATGAAAGTCCTCGCGGCGAATTGGACATATTCGTCCGCTTATCCACAGTTCCACAGTTTTCCACTGGGACATCAGTGCATCAACTCAGTGCATCAACTGATGCCACTGCAGCGCTTCTGACCGGGAGGTCCTAGGTTCGAGTCCTGACGGTGGCAGGATTTTCGACGCTAGCTTTTCAGGTAGGTCGAAATCAGTCGATGACAGGAGGAGAATTGTAGCGGCCGGCTGCCCTGATCGGTAGTTTTCCGTGGCTTCTCCGATCAACACCAGGCGAATGCCGGAGAAGTACCGTAACAAACGGGCCACGAACCGCGCGTCGAATTGGGGAGCGGTGCGATATTTGTTCGACAAATTGCGGCGTATTCGGGGAGAGGCGCACCGCCGCGCGGCGCGGCCCGCGGGCCACAGCCTCCGCGACGCGACGTGCCACTCCGTCTGCACTGCGTCGCGACTGTCACGTCCGCCTCCCCGCGGTGCGAAACTCGGGTCGGCGCCGGATCTGGCAATCTAGCGGGGGAAGACCATCGCCACATCCCGAGCAAAACACGCACTACACTTACGGGGCCATAGTATTTGACGCACCCGGAATCACTAACAATCAATCAATTAGTTTTCCACTCATACCGATGGATCCCACTCATCTGTGACGTCTCAGCGGCAGCATTCTTATTTCTTCTGCAGCGTCGCTGTCCGCGGTGCGAAACGTCTGTCAAAGTATAAAAGTCCTCGCGGCGAATTGGACATATTCGTCCGCTTATCCAGAGTTCCACCGTTTTCCACCGGGACCGGCGGCTCAGTGCGTCAACTGATGCCGCTGCAGCGCTTCTGACCGGGAGGCCCTAGGGCGCGATCTGTCCTTCCTCTTCCTTGTCCTATCCTCTCCCCTTACACACTCACTTACACTAACATGCACTACACTACCACACATGTCGGGAGACCGGTCGGGGTCTTAAAACTTGTCCCGCTGGCGGGAGGTACCTGATTGGGAAAACGCCGTTAGCCGGCGGTAGGTCGGCGCCGAATCTGGGAATCTAGCGGGGGAAGACCATTGCCACATCCCGAGCAAAACATGCATTACACTTACGGGGCCATAGTATTTGACCATAGTAGTTGACGCGCCCGGGATCACTAACAATCAATCAATCAGTTTTCAACTCATACCGATGGATCCCACCCATCTGTGATGTCTCAGCAGCAGCATTCTTATTTCTTCTGTCGCTGTCCGGGAGGTGATAAGGTTCGCGTTTGGACGATGGCGTATTTTTGATGCTAGTAACGTACTTAGTACTTAGCAGCATAGTCGCTGTTATGAACGGTGCCATTGCTGTAGCTGCCGTTGCCGTTCTGTGATTATCACTGCCTCGCCTCTATCACGTTGCAGTTGTTTTGTTACGAATTTCTAGTAGTCCTGTATTCCAAAGTATTTCTCAGAAGATTCAACTGACATCATAATCAATAATAAGGTTTAATCAAAACAATAAGAAATCAATAAAAAATAAACATATTGATTGTCTTTGTGATGACATTCATGAATAAAGTAACACAACATTTATAAAAAATAGTTTAAGTTTTACCTCCATTTACGCTTCACTTTCATCCGATTCTGTGCATCTTCAGCTTTATAGCGTTACTTTTCAAGCTACAGGACACAACGGAAATCACAATGCTGACTGACAAAACAAAGAATTCTTGCCTGTAAATCGAAAATTTACCATTCTTCCGAGCTTATTGTTTCAAAATTGGAAGTAAATGCTTCTGAAGTCGTAACTTTATGAAACGGCAAAATTATATTGTCTTCTAAGGGAATGAATATCTCATGAACTCTCTACAGAATATTGTAATCAAATCATCGTAAAGAAACATTTTCGTTTCTGTATATCTGAACTTTATTGTGTAGTTATTTCACGAGTAAAATGAAAATTATGTTAAAATGAGGAGGTAAGAACAATAACAAAGGAACTTCTGTGATGCTTCTTTAAGATATAATGTATCTACAATCCAGTTACGAAATGTCAAACAGTTTGAATTAAAAAAAGTAATTAATTCATGCAACTGAATGATTCTCTTTATTAAAGGGCTCTTCTAAGTTTTACAAGTCTTTAGATGAAGCTCAGTGAGTCGAGTAACGGCAACCAACAGACAGAAAGAAATAATCTCATCGTTAATAAGTTGCATGAAAAACGAAACCAAGCAACACAGGTGCATATTTGAGCGTTGGACCCTCAGCCTCGTCCAAACCCCGACGCCGCACCGCCGCCATCCAGAAGCCGCCCCAAAAAACTCCGCTACTCTGAATATGAAAAAGCAGCCCCGTCTCTGCACAGCGGTCCACGTGCGGGGCGACCACGCTCCTCCCCTGCCCCACCCCCCGGGCCGGCCACCGCTCCCCTCTCCCACCGCGACACAATCCCGCGTCGGCCGGCGCGCCCCGGCCGCATTCCAGAGCTCCTGCTCTGTATGCGGGGCAATTTAGAACGAGGGCCGCGCCTGTCACTCACCCTTTATATCACCGGGTCGCCCGTCGCCCGTCGCGAGCGGTCGGGCCCCCGTCGGTCCCCGGCGTTTGAATACGTAATCACATTAGGACCGAGTGCGTAAGAATTATAAATTAATATCGCCAGGGGAATCTCGGTGTTCTCTCACGGACAGGGCAGGTGGCGGTGAACGACGAGAGTTGAAGGAGTCGCGAGGAGAGCCGGGGAGGGCACGCGGGCTCGTTAACTCGCGAACGTCGGAGGCGGTGAAGGCGGTTCCCTTGCGTCTCTTCCCCCCTTGACGGATCGCCCGTCCGCAGTGCGGATCAGCATATGGACGCGTTCACAAAACGCCTCGAGCTCCGCTCATTAAAAACTCGACTGTCTGCATGGGGGTAATTAATGAACGGGTTTTGTCCCGGGCACGCTTTCGAGGACGCAGCGACCGCGCGGCGGAGACGTCGGCGGTGGAGGCAGCGGTGGCTCGATCTACCAGGTGAGCGGCGCACACTTCTCGCTTTCACACCCTTCGCTGCTTGGAACGTCCTTTGAACGCGGCAGAAAACATCGCGAGGAAGAACAAGAGTCGGGTTTCAGGGCTCGGCGGGAGGTCTGAAACAGCTGAGGAATAGAGGCGGTAGCAAGTTGTCATGAGGCACTGGAGACTTCAACGAGCGAATACACAACGAACTTTTGCCATCATGGAGCCGGTGGACAGTCTAACTTCAACTTCCTTATTTTCTGAATGGAGTTTAAAACGCTGTCGGTAAACAGCGAGATAGAAAAATTATTGTTTTATTTGTATTTTCATTTGTATTTTTCATTTTTCAACATCAACAACTTTTTTACTTGACTACAGAGTAATTCAGTTAGTAGTAAAATCACTGTTGTAAATTTCATCATTCGATAATTCGATTCACACTATAGGCAAAATAAACATATTAAAATGTGTGGGAATGTAAATTACTCAAGCGAAAGCCAATTTATAATTTTTGAAGGTTGATTCAAAGAATTAAATACGAATTAGAATGTAAATTGGCACTTACTGTCCACTATGGTGTGAGTAACGTTTATGTAATATGCATACAAAAAATGATTTATGAATAAAATGTTCTAAATTATTCAGATAAGAATTAAATTACGACGAGAAATTTTATTAACAATTAGACACTGTATTCGTTCCAGCCAAACGTAAACTCGTTTTCATTTAGAATAATAACAGCTGTCATACATATTGACATGGTCGGACAACGTATTCTTAATTTTGACATTGTGTCAGGGACGCCCATACATTCCGGTGACAATCTTTCTTCCAAATGCGGCGTGGACATGATTTTCTTATTGTCATCTCGAATAGAAAAACCTCAGAAGAACGACGTAAGGGAACGAGGTTTTTTCGTTGTGTAGAGTTCCGCCTTATATTTAACAGTGGTCTCCCGACCAAACCTTCTTCAGGAATTAGATGACCAGATAAACGGGCAACTGTTCGTAGAACGTTTTCATTGAAAGCTCCATCCTATTGTGCTAGTAAGAAATGTTGCCGGGTTCTCCTCATGAATGTTGATAGAATCCGCCGATTCTAGACTTTTCTTTTTTTGTTTGCTCCGACGAGGACCGCAGAAACGCTACCAGCGCTTGACAAACGACGGGCATCTACGCGCCTCAAACCCCGGTTCTCCCAAACGTTCTCTAGAATCACACAAACATTCCTATTGCAACGTTCTCCGTTTCTTGTTGCGGGGCGCCAAGATTATTCAGTCCCGGGCAGCCACAAGACCCCACGCTGCGTAGCATTCATCTCGGCAAATTCGTTACCATAAATATTCCGTTTATAATGTACTTAGGGAAGAAGTAAGCGAAAAACTGTTACGAGCCGGAAGGTGATTGATTGAAGGCTTGATTGATTCGAATGTAATAGCCGGTGGCAAAAGAAGGCTTAGTGCGCCTGGATTTTATGGGGGCATCGTAAACAAAGAGGAGTAAACCGCTGATTTGGCAGCGGGGGGCGTAAAGATGCCCCCGCCCGGGAGGCCACAGGTTTTCGTCGCTCGTAAAGAGTTTACGCACGAGGTACAGTGGTCGGCCCGCGATTTTACGCGGAAATTTCCTTGCATAGGAAACTTCTATGCAGACCTATTCCTTCCATAAGTTTCAAAATCTGCAGCATATTCTCTGATCCAGAAATTTAATCATTAATTTTATTTATACACTTTTATGGTAGGTTTATAAAAACAGAGATACTAGGGACGCGATATTTATATCGTTGATGTGTTCCTGTAGTTTTGATAGTTTATGAGGGAAATAAAGGAGTCGACATTCAATCGGTGCGATTTGAAGCAAGCAGTCATTGTAAAATTTCATAGTAACAGTTCAGTGCACATAGGATTTAGTATTACAAAATAGTAACAAATTCTTAGTTAACTTTACTATCATTAGTCCTTTATTAGATACTATTAATAGTTTATGTAAAAGCTACTTGTTGAGAAGACATTGAAGAATGAGAGAAAATGTCACCATTATTCAAATATTATACCAAACATATCAGAATTTTTGCAAAGCATTTCTTTATATACGGAAAAAGAAGAGCTATTTTTTTAAAATTTTAGGTCCCAAAACGCGCACAAAATTAATTATTAATTTAATAGAAATAATTGGTTATATATAATATAATTTAATAATTATTTCCGAGGTACCGAAACGCCGTTCCGTCGCCTTCCTCCAGAAATCAAGCATTGGGAAAAATATATCGTAATTGGTCAACTACAAAATCTTGAATATGGTAAAACCTTGCGAGACACACAGATACATGGGCAGATTTCTGTTTCCAAACATTCTGCCTCTAGCGCGTTAAATTTTGGCTACAGAATTCGTGCAAGCGCTTTTTATACATGGAAAAAGGTTGCATCAACTGGTAAACTACAACATCTTGAATTCAGTAAATCCTTTCAAGTCACACGGAAACCCGGGTAGATTTCATTTTCCAAACATTCTTCCTTCCGCGAAGAGCGAAATTTCGGCCACTGTGCTGGGTTTGATTGATTGATTGATTGATTTTTTCGTGTTTCCGGGCGCGTCAACTGCTTCGGTCATTAGTCCCGTTAGTGTAGTGCATGCTTTTTCTCGGGAGATGGCGGTGATCTTCCCCCCGCTGGATGGCGAGATCCGGCGCCGACCTACCGTCGGCTAGTGGGGTTTCCCTATAACCAGGACTCTCCCACCAGCGGGACTCCGCCCCTACCGGGACAAGCTCTAGGCTCCCGACCGGTCTCCCGGAATATGTGGTAATGTAGTGCATGTTAGTGTAAGTGTGTGTAAGGGGAGAAGATAGGACAAGGAAGAGGAAGGACAGATCGCGCGCGGTCCGTGGCCCGTTTTGTATGGTACTACTCCGGCATTCGCCTGGTGTTGATCGGAGAAACCACGGAAAACTACCGATCAGAGCAGCCGGCCGCTAGAATTCTCCTCCCA
This sequence comes from Teleogryllus oceanicus, assembly GCA_964035755.1. Taxonomy (NCBI): domain Eukaryota; kingdom Metazoa; phylum Arthropoda; class Insecta; order Orthoptera; family Gryllidae; genus Teleogryllus; species Teleogryllus oceanicus. The sequence continues at coordinate 17,023,622 of CAXIVR010000012.1, read as the reverse complement.
ACAGCTGCTGAATTCAACCTAGCTGAATAGCTAGTGTGGAAAATCCTGTCGCCGTGGGGAGTGGGAACCTAGGATCTCCCAGTCAGAATCGCTGCAGTGACATCAGTTGGTGCACTGAGCTACCGCTACCGGTGCCACTGTGCCGGGCTGACGGGGCGTCGGCGTCGAAGGCTCTTTGGGTCTTCGTCTCCTCCAGCGCGTGGTGGTTCGACACCTGCCGCACTCGGCACCAGAATGCGCTGGAGAGCGAGAGCCCGGGACCATCAACGCGGCCGCCGCCGCGCGCCCAAGGAATGCCCGATGCGGACGCGCTGGGATGCTCTTAACGAGTTGGGAGATACTTGTGAAATGGGGAGTTATTCTTTAATGGTTCTTGTTAGAGCGTGGCCGTCGATGGACGCTCCTTTCGTCCTTGCTTGGCGTAGAAACACAGCGGAATTTTGTCTTCGTTTCGTACCACGGTTGTTGGAAGCGCTGTCGAACAAATGAAACAGATTTTGGATATGTCCAATCACTCTACGGTGAGAAAATTTTTTTTTAGTTTTTTTTTATGTGTGTGTGAACAGATGCAGATGTGTGGGCAGAATTTGTCATAAATTTACTGAAAAAATGTCCTTTTTTATCTTTTCAGAAAGATGTTTGAATATTAGCAGTATATTAGCGTCTTTTGGAGGTGTTTGTAAACTTTTTCACACCTTAGTAGGATTGCATTCAGTGCCAAGAATGCGGAAGGCAAGAAATCTCTCATTAGCGCGGTCCAGTAAATGTTTCGGAACGAATGGCAATCGAAGGTGGTTTCATGAACATTTGGCAGTTGCTCAAGGTCAAAGGACCTCTTTGTACGCTGAGTTCAGCAAGTCATACATCTACTCAAAAAGTATACCGGTTAATTCGTAGTTTTTGTTCAGAGAATTGTAACGAATTCTATAGATTCTTATCGTCAATGCGTCAGAGCCTTTTTCTTCAAGCAGCTGTAAATGAAAAGTTGGCATGCATGTGCTTCAGTTAACTTCGCAAGTCAAAAAAGTTCATTACCCCAAAAAATTCTTAATCATGTTCGCTACAATAACACAAACGTAATTTTTAAACTATATGCGAAGAAAAATTATGAAGTATAACAACACTAGAAGTTATTCTGAATCGAGTCATGCCGAAGAGAAATGTGAAGAGCTCTAAAATCTACCAAGGATTTTAAACTAACATCACCATTGCAATATGAAGATATTTTTACAGGAATTTGTGACATTTCCCTAACTTTACAGGAGAACAGTTTCAAGAAGTTTTTATAAATGAGAGCGTAAATGATATTAATTGCTTTAATTTCTTTATTGATGTGTTTTAGATTTAGTTCCCAAAAACTCCAGGAAGAAAAAATTAAATTGAAGCAAATTCATTAAAACCTCATTCGAGAATATAATATGGGTATAGCGCAATTTACCTCCAAGATTTAGATATCTAAAAACGAATAAAAACCAATGATGATCCAAACCGGGGAGATTTAGAACAGAACACTAGATGACCGCCTTGAAAGAAATTCCTTGTTTTTCCTCTTGTGTTCCCAAAGATGTTTTATTATTTTCTTCTCTACTCGTCCTCCGTTTTATGCCAAACCTGCTTACCTGCGACGGTACCACAAAGTCCCCCGAAGGCAAGCAAAGAGAGAGATTGCAAAGAAACCCAAATGATGAAAAATAATTCAAATCATCTTTGTCATCTTAGGTGCTAAGTCAACGCGAGGCAAAACTCGCATTTCCTTTTGGAGATAGCAAATTCTTGCAGGGTGATACCTCCGTGAATATTCAATTGTATCCGATTCTGTAGGCCTCCTTCAGGCCTTTACTACTACATCCGTCGGACGCCATCGTACGGTAGCTTTTTGGCCAGCCTATTCGCGTTGCCGATGCCGATTTACTAGTCATATTCGATATAGTTGCGATAGAAAATTGAGGCGGATGAAAGTCATCTTCATCTACTTTCAAGTTACCTGACCTCTTCTCGTTTGTGCTCACCAGTTGCAATCGATCGCACAATAATCGGAGACCCTGACATCGGACGACTAAACAGTCTTGACGAATGCGAAATGTTGCGGGGAGATGGTGACGTGTAATCAGTACCTGTATTATATGTGAGTAGCGTAGTTACATAAGCGCGGAATGGCGAGGTTAACTCATCGGAATCTGATTGATACTAATACCAAGCAGTAATGACCTTCATAATTACAAGATGTTCCTGTTAGTCTATCCAATCATTTCAGTTAGTCTATCTAATCATTTCCTGATGGACGTATGTCCTTATAATTAAACATCGAAACTCCCTCTACTTTTATACATTATGACTGTCACAATGGCTACTATGAATTTGCTTTTACACAATTGAAACTTTAGTTTCTCTTCATTTACAAGCATTTCGATCTGTTCTTCAAGTGTTAATAAATGAGTCTGTGTGGAACGTCTTTAAATCGTGGGGGCTCGACTAATTTTCTTAGATGTTTATTACATTCTGGCTTGGAATAATTTCAATGCAACCTTCAAAAATTGGAAATTCTGAGTTGTTAACATCAGTAACGTTAGTTTACATAAGAATTTGAATGCAGCACTTTCCACGTCTACGTGACGGCGCGCATATGCATGGGGCGAGGAGCGTTCGGCTGGGTGGGCAGCTGGCTGGGCCCGCGCGCCTCGGCGCGGCGTGGCGCGGCGCGGAGCGGCGTTTGATTAAAACGTGCGACCCCGGCGGAGCGGGAGCCAAAGGGCGCGCCCGGGGCCCCCTCCGCCCCCGCCCCCGCCCCCTCGCTGAGCCCGTGCCGCCGCCGCCGACCCCCCGCCGGGCCCCCCGTCAAAATACCTCCCGCCCACACCCGCTCAGCGACGCCTGCGCCCGCGCTCTCAGCGGCCGGGTGCTCCGTCCAGCGCCCGGACCAACCCGTGAAGACCATCGCTGCGTACATTTGAAGAGGGAATTTTTCTTTAGTCCGGCAATACACTGTACAAGATATTTGGCGTATATCTTTGATGAAGAACTTTGTGGAAGTTCTTTGAACGTTGACGAGAAAACTTTGACAAAGAAATTTCTTGAACGTATTACATTTCGTCCAATATTTTACGTAGTTTTGCTCGCGATTTACGATGGATGACGCACAAATAATTGTCTGTGCTACTTTGTTTTAGAATTGCTAATCTATGTTTAATGCTGATGAAGGAAAAGTAAAGAGGAAACGTTTAAGGGGTGAGGCGTTAGAACAACAGCATGTTATTGATCCATGGTAGGGCCATGGGTCATATATTGTGAATCATTAATTAAAGAACTTCGAAATGAAGAATTATTTGAGGATCAATTTTCTTTTTTCTTTCTTCCTTCTTTCGAAATTGAGTGTTCTGATTTGGAAATTAAAAAAAAAATATCTTCCTGAATTGGGCATTTTCCAAATTCCTTATTTTCCACTTCTCGGGAAAACGTGTCATATAAGCGTCAATTCGTTTGGTTTTACTTTTGTAGTCCGGATGGACAATATTATATAAACATTCTAATTGCTGACACTCTTTAATTAAAACTTTGGTTGAAGCAATATCCCAATATCGGACGCTATGTTACAAAATGTACGATAAAACTTGGACGCTTCAGGCTACATTTTATTCAACAAATTTTATAAAAGAAATCTTTTATAACAAAAACACTGTCGTATTTTCTTTTATAAAAGATCTTTGACAAAGATCTTTTAGTAGTGTAATACCGGCCTTATGACCCTTTCCAAAACCGAAGAACTTTGTTCTAAAGTGAAACATTTCTAAGAAATACTGTTTACAAGAAGGGAAAGTATTCCGACTGAGACTTATAGATAAAGACAGAATTCAACTGTTTTCGCATGATGTTTATCATAGGTAATACTGCGAGTGCTTTGGAAATTCTCGATAAATCCCCGACTCGCGGTGCAAGGATGGGATTTATTTCAGAATTTCCAAAGCAAGAGTAGTATTTAATAGGACTATTCCCCGAATGAAATGACGTCCAACAAAGTTTCAAAATGCATCAAATAGCTGAAACCATGTAAAAATCTAAGAACTTATGTTAGAGTACATACGCGGTTTATTGCACGTCAAGTCAGCAATCGATACATAACTCTCTCCAAGAAAGATGAGTTGTCCCAGAAGGGAGCAGCGGTAAGAAAAAATGGATAGAAAAAGCGACAAAATTTCTGAAGTACATTGCGCTGATTGGAGCATTTTACATGTATGGTTAAACACTATTAATTTTAATGTCACGAGTGGATTCGTTGTGAGAAACACCATTTTTGAATACAGTGTTTGATGGCGACAAGGAGAAGCCTCTTCTCGATACGCACAACTGATAATTAGAAGACAAACAGGAAATGAGATTCGCTATTTTGGAAATAGCCTCTTCAGTTAACGAGCAAAGGAAGCACTTTTAGAAATTGTGAACTTGAGTTTAATTATTATTTAAATGCAGATTAATATAATAAATGCTCTTTACCATAACTAATAGGTTTGTTCAAATTCTCAAACATGTTTTCGACAAGCGAACAGTAGATATTGGAGATGTATAAATAATCCTGAACTGTCTAATACATATATTTTGGTTGATGGCATCATACGGAAAAGAATGGAATGATTCGAACACCCTGCTAGTTAGTCGAAAGCCGATACTCCTGGAAATTAAAGGAAAATAATTCAGAAATAAGAACAAAGTAGGGAAGGCGAAGAGTAACCTAGAAGCAGAGCATTGTGAAGAAAGTCAGAGGCTGGAATAACAACTCCCGCAGAGAAATGCCAGTATTATACATACTGTCAATGTAAGAAGAAAATGAAGAAAGAGAAGTTAGAAACATCATTCGATAGTTTCATTTTCAATAGTTAGACACGAGGATCAAAACTGTTAAAGGAAATAGTGCTTTAGCAATACAGTTCAATGAGTTTTCGACAACCAGTACTAAAACGGCATTTGCGCAATGAATAGAGTTCTTAAATTTAATGCCCCAAATGGTTCAAAACAGCAAGAATATTGAGTGGGTTGATGAAGATCTCGAGAATTCTTTAGATATGGCATGGTCATTTGCATAACGAGCTCACTTCTCTAACTACCAATTTACTACTCAGTTTTTGTACAACCCGTTACCTTATGTTGAAAATATCCTTCATTACTCCTTAATTGCAAGCAATATAGAGGGACGAAATGTTGATGATTACATATATATTACTAGAGTGAATATTAAGTGCATGTGTATCTTAGAACACAATATTGCCAAATATGGGATTACCAGCAAATTAGAAACTCATTCCCTTCAGTTCAATAACGAGATGTCTCTACATGGACATTTTTCTTTTCAAATGAGATTTCAGTTATTAGCGAAATCGATGCTAATAACTGAAATCTCATTTGAAAAGAAAAATGTCCATGTAAAGACATCTCGTTATTGGGGTTGTTGATAGTCAGTTAAAAAAGTACTGATTCAAATAAAATGATCTTGGAGGAAGTTCAAAGCATAGTATAGCGACAAAAAAGTAAAATGTCGTTTATGCTAGAACAATACTCAATACCACCTGCCCTAAGATCAAAGAAAAATACTCTTAAAAAATTATCAAAACAATTTCAGACGAACAACTCAAGCTTTTGGATACGCTACTGATGCAATCGATGCTTCTTCCTTTCGTTCAAGTGAACTCAGCTTGCAAACTTTTCGTTTGGACTGTTCTTTACTAGGAAATCTGTCTTCACATCGTTATCGCGAAATCGGCCAAACCGACATTGGCGCTAATAGGCGTCACAGGAATTTTATATTGCGTACAACGGCTGACATTTCAATTTCTGAGGGTAAAAAATGACGGGTAAAGATAAAAAAATGACCGAGTCGAAAAGGCGAAAAAAGCAAAAAAAATGGGCAATTTCGTTTTGTCATAACATACAAGTAATGTCTGTACGTTACATTGTTCTAAAATGAAAAGAAAAAAAAGTAATTTCATTGAAATCCGAACTCTACTCATTACGTATAATTTATTCTGAAAATATTTACTTCATCCATCATCATTAAGGGCTAAATCAATCGTAAAAGGTGAGATACATTTGAAGGCTGGAAATAAAAAAGGATGTAAGTTCCCTTTTTTTTACTTTCGAGAAAAATGAGCTTATATATACTTTAAACCTATAGGCACATACAACTCCTGCCATATACAATCACCATAACACTATCAAGAAATGCGTCTGGTCTTTGGTTCTTATTTGCGTTGTAGGACTTCATTCACATTCATTCATTCATTATTATTCTGGTAAAAAACGTAAATTTAACAAACACTTGCATTATTTTTTATTTCAAGTCTTAATTTTTTAATTAGTGAAAACTTTATATTATGTAAAAAATATTTTGAAAATAGGTGCATTGCTGTTTTAGTAAAGAGTTTTGGCAACGGCCCTCTCTAATTGGACGCAGCGTACTGTACGCACACGTTTTCTTGAGCCCCAGAATACCTACCCCCACTCCTTTGCCAGCATTAGTTGAATTAAGAGTAAATGGTAAAAGAAGCGTCGTAAACAAAATTTGATAATAATAAATGTTCGCTCCCTTGTAATATAAATTATTTTGCATCGAAAAACGAACGACAAATTAATATCAATTTTTTTAATTGGTTTATTTAAGGTCACTTCAACATCTAAGGTCATTAGCGACCACTATTGCTGTTAACGGTATGGTAACTATGTGGATGAAACGATATGGTGATTGATGATAAGGGGTGAAAGGACGAACACAAATACAACCATGCCTGAGGCGGGACTCGAACCCGCGATCCTTCGGTCCGAGATCACTACGACACTACTGCCTTAGCGATCTCGGCCACCGGGCCGGCAATATCAAATTTCTTTTGTGAAAATAACCAAACGTCTCATTCCTCTCGCAACTGACGAAGCGAGGCCCTAAGAAAACGCGTGTGGATAGTATGAACGCGGAGGTGGGGAGGTTGAGGCTCGTGAGAACGCGGCCTGGGCCGGAGCCAAATGAAGTCCGCAGCGCGCGTCGTAATTTATGCGGGGGCTCAAGTCATTGACGGGCGGAAGAGCGATTGCCCCTAGCACCGGCATTTATTTAGCCCTTTCGGCCCCACAGCCCCCTCGACCCATGCGCTGCGGGGTGTGTGCGGGCGCCTTAGTTTCTACGGGTTTGTAACGCTCCCGATTACGCGTCGAAAGGTAGCGGTGTAAACGCTATTTTTCACCTCTACTATGCGTATTCCGTGCGGTCAATGCGTGTTATAAACAGAAACGAGATAGATGGTCACAAACTTTCTCTAAGTACTGTTCATTGTATGGACAACGGCATGACAAGGAGCAATGTATCGTGGGATCTAAAACAGAATATATGCACATTAATAACTTTGAGAATGAAGTATGAACTTGCTCAAAGGATGCATCCAGGCATGACTGTAGAGAAATACCATGGAATGTGAGGGAATATATCATGAATGTCCATAAACAAACAATGCATCGCATGCTAGGGAGTTAATAAATTATATTATGACTCGCATGCTTAAGGGAAACGTATTTTAACAAGAAATTTCTTCTAATACACTTTTAGTTCTTCTAGTCAGAGCCCGAACCGTAATAACCTCCTCTTCTGGAGATGCATTTACTGGCTACGAGAAACAGCAATTGTTTTCTAGAAAGCTACACTTTTTTTACTAGTACGTAAAGCGCGGATAACGAACTTTTACCAGAAAATCACTCCTTTTAATTTGTGGACATATTTGAACAGTAAGCAAACTAGCTAGTATTTCTTAAATACAGGGTATTATTTAAAAATTTTAACGTTGCAAAAAAGGTAGATAATGACGTATTATTTAATTTTTCCAATTAATTATTAGAGCTCAAAAGCAAGCGCCGTTCTTTTGCATTGATACAATCGCAATTTGTTTGTATTAGTTGTGTTAAGTTCAATATTGCATTAATTTAGGAACGAAATGGAATGATCAAATATGCTAGAAACACTCAAAAATTTATTCATTTGTTCATTAATTCACGTAAGTGTTTGAAATATATTTAAATCGTGGTAAAAAAAATACATCCCACTATTATTTAATGTGTAATGGTTTTCGAAAACGAGGATTTTGACATAATATGATGGTTGGTGCTTACATTGCAATCAATTAATAATGTTTAGACTAGTAATTATTTACTGACATGAAAACTACAATTGCAAACGTTTTTGAGTAATCAGAATGGTACTGCTCGCCCTACTGGAAAATGTAGAGAAGAAATGATGGTACAATCAATGGGCTGTATTGTTGTCAAACAGTACGAGGAACCTGCAATGGTTCATTGATTTATGGACCGTCAATTCTGCACAAATATGAAAAGTTTGCCACAAGATAAAAATATAGAAAAGATGACGTTACAAAATTAATACTGAAGTAATGAAGAGCAAAGAAGGAGAAAACATCATTTCCTGAATATTTTCTTAAAAACAATGGTGTAGTAAAACACATTTGGAGTATCAATTTTTGCTTTACAAGATTTAGAACAAATCTGCACTTGAAGTAATGTTTGCATTTTACTACTTTAATTCAGTAATTCATTCATCATTTTATTAATTAAATTTTTGCTGATATTTAATTTATAATTGCATATTACTTTAATAATTAATTGGTTAACTGAAATCAAATTAGAGTTGTGACGATGAATACTTTAGAAATGCGAAACACAGTGCTCTGTGTTCACTTGCCATTGCGACAAAAAGTCGAAACAATGTACAGCAGAAACAATACAAATTTTCAGTATTGGTATGAATTCATATTGCAATTACACTTCACTTTTCTCATCTACATTTAAATATATTTGCAACAATATTCATTTTATATGAAATTTTAAAATTAAAATGTATTAAAAATATTTCTTACGTTCAAGTAATCTCTATCTAAAATGTTTCGAAATATTTAATTTTTTTTTTTAGAAGAAAAGCTTAGTGAGTTGCATTAAATTTTATTCCAAAACTAATGCAGAGCCAAACTTTTGAAACATGTTTAAAACGGTAACGAAGAACGAGAAGTGCTGGAATTTCATTCTGTCGTGTTGATTGTGGCGCCTACATTCACTGCCTGGTTCTTCACCGCTCTATCGTCAACGACGACAAACCTCAGCGCCACGTGTCCAAAGGGGGTGTGGCCGCGCCTTCCGCCCCCGAAGCGGTCGCCCCCGCGGCTATACGGCGGTCGCCTAACCACCCTTACCTCGCAGGCAGCCGGCATGTATAAACATGAGCAGCACCCTTCGAGATAATGGCCCCATTCTCCCCCTCACCTGCTTAATCGCACCCCCCTGAAATATGTATCGAATAATTTGAATTTAGCCAGCTTCTGGTATAAAATTAGACCGCGCCGTTTCGGGAGAGTGAGAGAGAGAAAAAGGTCGAGCCATTTTCATAAATTCTCCCTAGGTTATGCATGCGGCCGAATTTTCCGTTCGGAAGAAATCGAAAACGGGGGCAAGTCGGGTGCTGCCGCATCAATCAGAGGAGAGATAATTGTTGTCAGCCGGGTGAAAGTGCGCGGTGACCCAGGTGACGGTGGCGGTGGCGTGCCACGGTGGCAGGCAATGAAACGATAAAAACGCGCGCGGCCTTGACTCGGGGGTTGGAGGCAAGGGTTGAGGCCTAGATGGGGTTGGGTCGGAATCACTTTCTCCACCTGCCGGAGTCGGCGGCGGTGGCGGGCGGCGGCGGCGGGCGGCGGCGGCGGGCGGCGGGCGGCGGGCGGCGGGCGGCGGGCGGCGGGCGGCGGGCGGCGGGCGGCGGGCGGCGGGCGGCGGGCGGCGGGCGGCGGGCGGCGGGCGGCGGGCGGCGGGCGGCGGGCGGCGGGCGGCGGCCCGCGGGGGTAAGTAACGAGAAAATAATGCTAAGTTCCGCGGGGTGAGTTCCAAGAGGTGGGGAAATCGCCCGTAGACTCGAAGAAATTTCGTGAAAATCTTCCGCCCCTGCACCTGCCGGCCGCATCTTTCAGCCACGTAATATTTCATCCGGAACGTAGCTTATTGCGACGGGGAGACAATGGATCTCTTATTTATGATTCTTCTTCCTTTTCTTAGTCTTAAACCCGTCTATTTGCGGTCGTCAGTCTTCCATCGTTGACTAGCCAAGCGGGACCGCCACTGATCGTCTGACGTAATGCTGAGGAACGCAATGGCGAGCCGTTGCAAAAAGGAAACGGAGGAGCATAGTGCAGGTTTTAACTATTATATTAATTAAATTATAAAAAAATATGCATGACTAATAAATAAAATGACGTATAAATAAATAATACACAATAATATATTACATATACACTATATGTGTACAAATATTATTCGCTGTGATTTACAATATGTTAATAACCCCTCTAGAAAATATTTTGATTTATCTTTATTCTTTTACAATCATTTCAATCCCATAAATGTTTTTCATTGGGCATCCGGTACAAACTGACATGTTTTTCATTATATAATTATATTAATGTATCAATATATTAATATGCCAGATTTTTTAGAATATATTTACTTCAACATTTCGAAAGAATTACGACTGAAGTGCCATTTGTCGTGTTCTTTCAAAAGATTCAATGAAGTATAATTTAGAATACTGTTTAGAAACGGCACATTTTCTTTAATAATTACCAATAATTGTTGGATGAACTTTACTTTTATTGTCCAAAATATAAATATTTTAATATAATACAATATTAAAATAAACGAATAAATAAATTTATGAAATTACACTCAATCATTCAAATAATGATTGTATTCGAAATGTCAAAACAAAAAACAGTAGAAGGAAACAAAGAATGTTTCAGCTGTTCGTGGTGTTTCAATTTAAACTTGGGCAAAAAATCAAAAAAGAACTCAGCTGTGAAAGAGAGTGATCCGTACTTAAGATCCAGACAACTTGACAGCTGGTTCTTGGTTTTACAGAGCAATTACTCAATGATGGGTAATTGTCAATTGTACAACGAGAAACATTCTGGGTTGCACCTATCTTCCATGACAGAAGCACCTAAGGGTTACCGGCTCACAATATTAACTCTACAGTAGTCACATCGAATTTTGAAACGTCAATAGTAGCGGGCAATAATCTGCTCGTAACCAGACGTGGATAAAAGAAAAGTAGATAAGCCATGTAAGCCTCGATATCAAAGGAACCTTCTTAGACAAGATTCTGGCTAAACATATTTTAACGAATTATTAAATAAGACCTAAGTGTGATTAGCATGTGTGTGTTATAGTTCTAGAAAAATGGTTCAAAATTTGCATAACATTTTCATCATTTTTTAACAAATTGTAAGAGATATTACAATAAACGAAAACGGTGCATCATATTTATCATTCTGAAGTGGCAGCTGAAATTTTCTGATACTCCATGATTTTAAAATCCAGCCCCATCATAAATTTATTTATTGACTATAGCTTTCCCATCCTTTTATTTTCTCCCTCACCTTCCCTCAGTCTGCCTTCGTACATCGTACTAAGCACAAAATGGTGCCATGCTATGACACCACCATGGTTAATTAATGTGTTTAAATCATGTACTCTAATTAAATAAATAATTTAATGTTCAAAAAGATTATATACTTCCTTGCAAGATATAGCTCTTCATATGTTAATTTGTGAATTTAATTTTAATATTGTACAGCCAATGATGATGGGGAAAAATTCCCGAAACACGTGTATGGCTGAATTTTCTGCAAAGTAAATTTATATAGCCTACTATTGTGGTTGATATCTCTTACATCCCGGGTATTTAATTATACTTATCAGTTTACACATTTTATTCGCTTTACTCACATATTCATTCTTTTCCTTATAAACATTCTGAGCGAAAGATGTAACTCCAGTAGTTGCGCATTGGGATTCCGAAATCGCTGATAACGTTATCACTGTATTGATCAAACTGAATTGAAAAATAAACTTAAAACTACTGGTCCTATGAAGGTACTGAAATTACGCGATTCTCAAGGTTAAATATATTAAAAGGAAAAGAAAATTTAATTTCGTGCGGACTGATAGTCCGCAAGTAACTACTGCAGGGCCACTTGCACATCTTCAGTCGAAATAGTTATTGCACCTCCAACTTGAAAAGAACCACGGTTATTTCTCACAAAAGTGATGTATAATTTAAATTGTAATCATTAATATAATTGTTTACAATTTTATCAAGTAAGGTGGAATTTTTACTTATACCAAGTGTTAAATGATACATCGAAATTTGACTATTCAAATTCCAAAATTGTTTTTGAAAAGGAAGTCCCAAAACTGGATATAGATAATTCTAAATTGGAAAGACATCGGATGACTATAAGCATTCTAGGAAGTGAAATATACGTAAAGCAAGTTGTGAAATGATGGATGTGGCACTATTTTGACAGGAAAACATCAGTGCGATCTTCATCTGAAATATAGTATTCATCTTTCTCCCATATGTATTCTCCTATACGTGTACTAGTGTTATATGTAGAATAGTAAAATTCATTGTAAAAAAACTAAAAAAGATTGGCTGAGGTTGGAATCCGTGTCGTTCACATCGGAAGCGAACACTGAACTATCGGTATTTCTCCATTCTTCCATCTTCGATTTTTGAGTAAATAGAATTAGGGTCGTCAAAGCAACCGTCACGCTTAAGTGAAATTAGAGCGTCCAAAGACATCAAAGAGATATTTTTGCAAATGCAGACACGCATACCCTGTATTTTTTTCTGTTTGACCTGAAAAACACAAATAATAAATACTATTGCCATTAGATAAGGACAACCCGTGCCACATGATGACAAACATAAGACAAGAACTTTTGTACTGACGTAATAAGGAAGGGTTTTAGTACTCTGTTAATTTGCAAAATAGTACACGAATATATACAATTATATAACTATTTAATACTTAGAAAACAATATTTTGTAAATTTTCTTTTCAAAGTTTGCTTTTCAATATGGATAAACTTTCTAATGTTCTTGTATGCACCGTTATAGCTATTGCTTCTGTTTCTCTTTAACCGTAATTCAACCATGAAAGTGCTGCATCAACTTGATCGCTTTTTCAGCTCAATTGTTCACTGCCGTAAGCATTGGTTCTAGCTTCATAAGACGAACTATTTCACTCCAAAGCAGGATATTCGTAGAGAAAACTATCATTAATTTTAAGTCGTTAAAACAAGAATTTAATTTTTACAGTGAAGGCGTAGATGATTTTCTCGTACATGGACCACAAAGTTTCCCTGAGTTGGGGTGTAACGATTACCATAGTTGAATATATTTTCGTTAGTTATATTTACAAATATCTTTACTTTCGTTTCTTGGTCCACATCATCGTGACAAGACAGATTCTTCATTACTCAAATACCATGGGTGCTGGCCTAACTTCTTACTCTAAAGCTACCTTCAAGATGCCATCATGAAGATTTTCTTAAGCCTTCATTCACTTCAAAAAGCACACATCTTGGTTTGAATTATACTGCGAAAATGCATGAGACCCATGATGTAACGTAGGATGTTTTGATGAACAGGCTGACATCTAACAGTGCTAAATTGCCCTTGCTCGTAATCTTCAATTATTCACTAAACCTGCAGCGCTCCGGAATCGAACTCATTTTATACCACTGAACCACTGATGCCGTGGTACTGCTTTTCTCTCATCTTTCATTGCACACCTTGTTTTTAGGTCCATTACAACAAAACTTGCATCGGCCGGGAATCGAACCCGGGCCGTCCGCGTGGCAGGCGAGCATTCTACCACTGAACCACCGATGCCTGCACTTAGGCTTTTTTTCTCTTAAGAACTTTCTCCTAGTTGCCGTAATGCGGCTTCCGGTAAGTAGCACTGGGCCGGTACGCTTCCACCTCACTGCAATTCATCTGGAGTCTACAGAGAAGATAATAAATGCGTTGCTGATTTTTTGGTGTAGTCCAATGTCTCGAATTTTACACTTTTCCGTTCACACGTATATAGTTGGTCCATATACATATACATATCGTAGTACGTTCGTATACGTCGTATAGAAGTAGTTATGTAATGCTGCGCGAAAAAATGACGGATATTCGGCCGAAAGAAATCATTTGCCGGCCCCTGATAAATAAAAAGAGAATAAATTCAGTTGCTAAATTAAGAAACAAAATTCTCGAAAACGTGGTGTAGCCAGAATTCCTGTTTTGTAGGTCCTTTATGCCAAAACGTCCACCCGTCCGACTGTTCATCTGTCCGTCTGTGAACACTACTAGCGCCTAAATATATGAGATTTTCCAAATTTAAAAACCCCTGTCCTTTTGACTCTAGTTGTAACTGTGAAATGTAGAAAATGTTTTTTACGAATAAAAATCGTTTGGTTCAAGTTAGTTTTGGTGTAGTATACAAACAATCCAAAGAAAATAATGTCACATCTAATACACGTTGGATCCAACATCCAAATTAATTTTTTCCAAATAATTGTAATGGTATCCAAAAATACTGATACTGCAACTTATCCAAATGCTTTATACACGGTTTAGTGGTCCAAATAGGTATCCTTCTATAGTTTTAAAAGTTTTTTGTTACAATAGTATTATTTAAAGTGTTGCAAAAGATCGGGACTATTCTTTAAATGTTATGCATCAATAGCAATCTGGTAACGAGTAATTGTAAATCAAAATTAAAAATTACTTCCATCGGTGCAAGGCGGATCGGTCACGATAAATTGAACTGTACTAGATAATTTGTACATTAAATTTAAATACTAAGTCGTCATTTTACTCGAAAGTTTTGAATTTTCAAAAAAAAAAATTTCAAAAAATTTTGTTCGCCTTAAGAATTTTACTAGAGATGGCTGAAGATTGTCTGATAGAAGCTGCGATATATATTAAGTGAATTACACTAGTAATTCCATAACAGACGTGCTGTTCTAGCTCCACCAGTGTACATGTGATCAGCCACGCCCAGCGTTAGAAAAAAGATCGCATACCAGCATCCCATCCGATACAGCAGCCGGAGCGAAGTGTTATTGCGCGGCGTGGAACCAATCAACTCTTTTTCTCCAAGTCTCTGTCACGAAAATGCCTCTGCCAGCTCACGCCGGGGCTCACACGGATGCCGATCGCGTGCGCACACTTAAATGACGTCGCTTGGCGATGAGGGTGGTCACGCAAATGATTAAAGAATGATCGGCCTTCGAAATTTTGTAGAATCATCAATATACGAAAAACATAGTTAATAATAATGATAATATTGATAATAATAATATTATAATAATTATTATAATTATAATTGTATTATATTTATTATAATTATTATAAATAATAATAATTATAAAAGTAATAATAATTATAAAAATAATTATTATCATTATTATAAATACAAATAAATTTGAAACAAAGAAACATGTGATGTACTGGAACCGATTTGTTATAATGGACAAAACTGTGCATTATAACAGGCCTGATATCCTCCTCATTGATAAAACCTATAAAGTTGCCTCTATAATTGATATTGAAGTTCCTGTGACCCATAACATCAGGAAAACTGAATTAGAGAAGATCGGGAAGTGTGAAGAGCTTGCAATGTAATAGAAGCATATCTGGCAGAAAGTTCTTGTTCATACCTTGGTGATCTCATCGGACGGAGTGATGTCAAAAACATTTAAAAAGAATTTGAGAAATTTGAAACTTCCAATAAAACTGCAAACGGTTGGACAAAAGACAGTCTTACTTCAGACTTGTCACATTGTTCGAAGGTTTTTACAGTAAGCTCAAGTGGGATAGGGTGAATTCCCTTTTCATAAGAACAGAATCTGGTTCTAAGACACCAAAAGACAGATTCCTTTTGCCCAGTTTAACTGAGAAATGAAGTCATTAATAATAATAATAATAATAATAATAATAATAAACTTCCTGGTACAATGCAATAATCGGGACGCGAAATTATGTAGTCAGTCATCACGATGACCCACTAATGAGGCAGGTCATTAAATCTGACCAAAGAACGGGAAACAAGCATTGTAAGTGTAGCAAGGAGCATTGCGAAGAAAACTATGCAAGACACGCAGAATAATACAGACCTTGACCTTCTGATGCTACTTAACATAAAATGTGAGACGCAAAAAAGTCATAGAAATCCTGAAGAGACTAATCACTCCCTGAACGGTATCTAAAAAGAAAGAACAAGGTGCAGATCAATAAATATCGATCATTTATATGGCTTCAAAGGGAAAGAATTCAGAAGCGGAAGCAGTTGCACTGACTGCCCAAGATCAAGGGTTAATAACACGACGTTACGATAAATAGGTTCTCAAAATTTCCCATGATTATAAATGCCGCATACACCAGGAACAAGTAGAAACAATTAATCATAACGTCTTAGCTTGTCCTATTCTAACAAGATCGAATACTTGAAAAGATACAACAGGATATGTAGTTACCTCCACTGGCAGATCGGTATCGCCCTCAAAGTTCCACACACATTCTCCAAGTTGTATGAACAATCACCAAAATCGGTGACAGTGTGTTGAGCTGTGCACGGTACTGTACAACCAACAAATTCAAACAGATAGCCCGATAACGGCAAAGAAACCGGACATTGTTTTCCGGGATTGGGAGATTAAAAATGTGTCTACTTGTAGATGTTGGTGTGCAGAGCAATCAAATCGTCGTAACCAGGAAGACACAGAAGCATCTTAAATACAAGAGTTTGAAAATTGAGATCAGCGGAATGTAGGGCGCAAAACACCGGTCGTCCCAATTGTAATCGGAGTCTAGGAATTATTGAGTTCAAGGGATCACAGATCATTCTCATTAAAATTATGATTAAAACGCTCATGAATAATAAATTCCAATGCAGTCGATTTCAAACCGTCATTAGAGTTAATTACTTGAGTAGGTACTATTTTTAATTCTGCGAAATACATTTCATTTGTTTCTTCAATTAAATCGTTTATTTCAAAAACCCGTCTAACGCCAAATTTCTCATGACGAGAAAACTGAGAAAAGGTGTTCCAGATTTTCTGATTTTAAAATATTTTTTAATATTAGAGTAGTTAATAAATGAATATTTTCAGGTAAATATACACTAAACGATGTGTCTGTCCTGATGGAAAAATACTCCACAGCTAAAACGCGTTTTAGATTTTGGCGTTTGACGGGTTTCTGAAATAAACGATTCAATTGCGGTAGTCATTTTACTGAAGCAAACTTAAAATTGGGGGAAACTATTCTAACAAAAACATTAGTATCAGGCTTATCTGTAGCTACAGGCGGCCAACTCCTTTCTTTTGCTGTTATTTCTACTCATTGAAAAAAACTTTTAGCGTACATCAAGGTATATACTGAATGCAAACGGCTTGGCTGTAGTAATAATGATATTGAATATACCAGTGAGAACAGCAATGGTCATGATAGTCATGATGGCTACCGAGCAGCAATGGCGACACTGTTGGAAATTTTCATGATGATGATGATGATGATGGCAGTAATTATTAGAGAAAGATATCAATTTAGAAAAGCTTTTCACGTAAATGGGAGGAAAGAAAAATGATAACAGTAGCGAATCCTGAATATTATTTTAAGTATATCGCACTTTATAGAAGCTACCTCTACTCTTGTCTTTTATTTTGAGCTTTTCTGACACCCCAATACTAAGAAATTCTGTCCTTAAATATAGTCCTCTAAGACAATTACACCAACCACTAACTTCTGGATCATTAACACACTCCATTTTCACAAAAACTTGAGTGAAGCGTAACTTACGAATGACCAGAGAAGGACTGTTCACCGCAATATTCTGCGGTGCCTCGACATCGACCGTGCAGACGCGCATATTCCCCTCTCTCCATCCTTCAAACATGAGTCCCAGGTTATCGCGGTTGGCATGCGGTGCCTTCACCTGCGCTAGCGAATTCTCTGAACAGCATTAAGAACTGTTTGAAACATCTCTCTCTAACGCACTTCATAGAGCTTACGGATGCGGAAGACTGACTGTCTCTCGGTAGCAAAACAGAGTTATTTATTCGCATGTCTTTTAAAGCTTTCAAAATCTCAAAAACTTTTTAGAGGATTATCAAACTTAAATATTTCTTATACACGTCATATTATTTAGGTATACCGGCGGTATACGCGGTGTGTCGGAGAATTCGCTACTGAATGATAATGCTGTTAGTTATCAGGTGGGACAAATAATCGTTTATGATTTTGTTGGCAACAATGCAAATGAAAGCGAAGGAAGAAGAGTTCCTGTAGTAGACGATGGCAGCGCAAGCAGTTCAGGCTGGAGACACCGGCAGGCTCCAGCGCGGCATCCGACACAGCAGCGAGTCCCGACAACAAAAACAGCCCGGTGCGGACAAACTGCGAGCGCCCGGCTGTACTGATTACCTCGTTAAACCGTAGCCAAAATTTCGTCCAGCCTTTTACCCTGTCGTGCGCTTTTTTAAGGTCTGGTCACCTGTAATCTATTTCGTGCCCAGACGCACGTCAGGCTACAGGGTGTTTCACAGATTTCAAACCTAAATTTGTGTGGAAAGTAGTCTGTATCAAATAAATTTCACCATTTTGGTCATCTGAAATTGTAATGGTGTGTTTTCTGCTGATTCCAGACGAACCTCAGTGACGTAAATAACAAAAGGGATGAAGGAATTGTACATTTAAAAATGCGTTTAAAATGTTTGTATTAATTACAGTGAATTGCTTGTAATGTTATTTTTCCACTAGCTATTTCGACTACACTGAACCCAAGATCATATGTAAGAGTTTGTAAGAACAATGTTTAGGTTATGTGTTGTTTTGATATGAGAACATACGAAGAAAATTAGCAAGTGAAAACTTCAGTCTTTGAAATAACTTTTTTTTCGAAATATTTTCCGTATATTTTCCAATTTTTAAAATATTTTTCTGGATCACAATATTCGCTAGATTACACAAGTATATTGAACAAAATACTTTAGTGACGCATTCAATACTAGACTGAGCAATCTACTTGTTCTTTGTAGGAAGCCAGTAATGCCTGTGCGATAATATACTTCCCTAGGCGTATTTCAACTACCAAACTATATATTAATGTAAATCTACAAGAAAATTTTTTAATGATTAATGAACCAATTATATAGATAATCTATCAAAGCAAATGTACAAATCAACCTTAAACTACCTAAGCAAATCATGTTTTAGCTATCAAATGATTTGCTTCATCTCTCAGATAAACGAGTGCTCATAATTTTGATTCATTTTGCATAATTTTTCAGAAGAACAATTTTTCAGTACGCTTTATACCCAATTGTTATATCTCGAATGAATTTGATTGGAGGGAGTTACCTTTATTTACATATAATGTTTTCTTAATTTTCTCAACTGTTCGCAATGTTATATCTGAATGCAAATTTTGAAATCAGTCCAAAAAAATTTTTACTATTAATAATAGCTTTAATTAAAACATTATAAAGTTTTCTCTTAATTTTTTTCAACAAATATTGTGTCGTTTTAATATGTTTCAAATATATTTAAACTAATAAACCTTTAAAGTGCATTACAATATATTTTAAGTATATTGCATTAATTTTTTAAAATCTATAATAATAACACAAAACTGTTGTCTTCGCTTCACTGAACTCATTTACGTCTATATGGTCTCATTACATTAAAAATATTTGCATACCTGATGTGAAATTGAACATGTTCATTTTCATTCCTTTTTTTATTATTACTTCATAATATATTGAAGATCATTCGATTTCTTAAACAATATTTTATAGATTTATGTGTAACGTTATGTTCTTTCAATTTTAGAACAATTAAACTGATATATACAACAATGTTTTGGCGAAATGTGATTTTTATAAAAATATGTAAATTTTGGTTTATTATATTACGGTTAAACAAAAAAAGGTTGTATAAAAAAAAATAGTAAGTCGTTAAATCTTAAGATTATAATTTTGCAGAAATTACATAAAACGATGGGTTCAAGTATCTATTGAGTTACACTATTACGGACGTACATTCTCATATTCTCCATTTACACTTAGTGTCACATACCCCAAGTTTCAAAGATCAATAGAGCAGCAATATTGAACTTTGTATATTTTTTTTATTTTATATATTATATTCCTATTTTAACTTGTTAAGCATAAAATTTAACTAATGCTTTTCTTCTAAATATTCCGTTTGGAAGAACTCATTGGTATAAATTGCGAGTGGCAATACAAATAACTTTATAGCATCAATAGTGCACAACAAACACAAAACACATGCAAACGTTTAAAATTTTGTTATATTCAAACTCCAGAATATAGAACTTCACTAGACACAGTAAATAAATATGAAATGATATTTTTCTTCATTTGTATTGGACATTTTAACTATAATTTAATTAAACTTGCTCCGTTTCCAATACTGAACTGCTGAGTAATGATGAGTACTGACTGTTTAGCATGAAGTAGCAATTAAATGTTTCTTATCCTTACTCCATTCCAAATAATACTGATCAAGAAACAATTAATGTGCATATTAACAATTTTAGTTGAAATGATATAAATGGTTCATTATTCCCCTTGTCAATCTAATGTTATGTATTTTCACTTCCACTTTTAATTTAACTGACTTCATGTTTACACTTTTAATGTTTTTATGTCCGGTATTCTATGTCGTTCCGTCAAATAGAACGTATTTGCTCGGATGAATAAATCTAGGGCGCAAAATCTGTGTGTGACTGTTCTGTTTTCTTATAGAAGAGAACAAATGTAATACTGCAACTTTAAAATTAGCAATTATTTTAAACACCAAATATAAGTTAAACATACATATTTAGAAAGACACAACCTTAGTATTCAAAAATATGTTTCTTCTAAATTATGATCGTAAAAGCTACATGTGTAACCATACTATAGACACTTATACCATATACACCTATATGTACTCCTATACACCAATGCTGTATACACCATACGTCCGTGTACGTTGATTCGGAGGAGGGCTAAATTATAAACAGAGAAGAATTAATCGTTAGCGATTGTCGCGTCATCTTTCGTATGACACCTGTAATCCTTTGGTAAGTTTTTCTTACCAGTATTATTAAGCCCATAAACAATTTGAAGGTTTTAAATTTGAAACAAATGTGAACATAATGTAAAAATTGCATTTTTGTGAGCAGAAATATTCGTGAGTGTCAAGGCTTTGGGTTATAGGGCGTTCCACGTTGGGTGGCAGGTTATAGGGCGTAGAATAGTTGCACGTTGGGTGGCGGGTTATAGGGCGTAGAACAGTTGCACGTTGGGTGGAGGGTTATAGGGCGTAGAACTGTTGCACGTTGGGTGGAGGGTTATAGGGCGTAGAACAGTTGCACGTTGGGTGGAGGGTTATAGGGCGTAGAACAGTTGCACGTTGGGTGGCGGGTTATAGGGCGTAGAACAGTTGCACGTTGGGTGGAGGGTAAAAGGCGTAGAACAGTTGCACGTTGGGTGGAGGTTACAGGGCGTAGAACAGTTGCACGTTGGGTGGAGGATTATAGGGCGTAGAACAGTTGCACGTTGGGTGGAGGTTACAGGGCGTAGAACAGTTGCACGTTGGGTGGAGGGTTATAGGGCGTAGAACAGTTGCACGTTGGGTGGAGGGTTACAGGGCGTAGAACAGTTGCACGTTGGGTGGAGGCCTTCAAATGTGGTCGTGAGCAACAAATGACCTGCCGGGCAGTGGACGCTCAGCGTCTGCTCACATAGAGGTGCAAGTGGCTGTTATCGAACATTGTTTATCAGATGAAAGGCGTTGGACTGAAGCGTAATTAGTCGCATCTTCTGGTATGTCTTCATCAACAGTGTTCCGCATTTTACGGAACGACTTCAAGATGCGAAAGGTTTGTGCAAAGTGGGTGCCACATGCTTCAACTAACGTGCAAAAATGTACTCGTTTCGAAACAACCTGTATCAATAAGAAGCGATGCACACACGAAGGAAATGAGATGTTGAATCACATTATTGCAATTTATGAAACGTGGGCGTAATCGTATAAACCAGAACTAAAGAGGCATTAAATGAAAGGGGTCGGCGAGGTTCACCACAAAATAGTTTACGACATATAGAATTTTTGACAGAATTCATCACCCACGAAGGTCATCCATATTTTGGTTTATGACAGCCAAGGTATCCTCGTGTATCATTCATTACGTAACGGCCAAACTGTTATTGCCACTTACAATTCCTACTGCAGACTCTGCGCCGTACACTGTGGAGAAGCGTCCAGGGTTTCTGAACAATACTCCTCCATGAGGATGCACAAAGACATTGCAGCCTGTGTCCAGAATCTTTTGCGGTGGTGGGGGGTGGGAGATCTTGAATAATCCTCCGTACTCCCCTCATCTCTTTCCAAAAATGAAGACGCCGCTATATTGGGGTTTCCAAATAACCTAACAGCACATCGACGAGAAGTGTCTCGCATAGACGTAACACACACAGCTGATGATATTCAACACCTTGCTACCGGGAGCGATAGCTCAGTGCATCAACTGATGCCACTACAGCGCCTGTGACCGAGAGGTCCTAGGTTTGAGTCGTGACGGCGGCAGGATTTTCGACACTAGCTTTTCAGCTAGGTCAAATTCAGTCGCTGCCTGGAGGAGAAATAGCAGCCGGCTGCTCTGATCGGTAGTTTTTCGTGGTTTCTCCAATCAACGCCAGGCGAATGCCCAAGCAGTACCCTACCAAACGGGCCACGGACCGCGAGCGATCTTTCCTTCCTCTTTCTTGTCCTTCCTCTTCCTTTTATATAGAGAAATATATGTGAATACCACAGGACATAACTATGCAAGCCTCGATTAATAGAACAAATGGTGTGCATTGTACTGTGATGATGGTAGTAGCTTCTCTGTTATTATTTAATAAACTAACTTACTGCATAGCAATAAATGTAAATATTAAGATAAATCAACTGTTTAATAATCAAAATATTGCTTTATATGAATTGGGCAAAATATGTTGTTTTTTTTTAGATCCAAAAAAGAATAACGGGTACCATTTTGTAATAAATATATTTGAGATACACATATTAAGCCTATTATAAAGTTCATTTTGGAAATTATGATAAAATCAGCATAATTTCCTAGAGAGCCTGAAGCTTTCATTATTGAAAATGTAAAATAATGCTTTGTGTACCATTTTAGAAAAATCCATTCATATATCGTCCGCAAAATTTAGCGATAAATTATGTGCCAATAACAAACAGCACAGGTTTGGGTATACATCGCTGATAATATAATATATAACAGAACCGCGTTTATTAATTACAACTAATGTAATGTGAGAGTAAAGTTCTTGATTGTAGTAAGCCAATTATTGTTCAGTACAAACTTTGCCATTTTTTGAAAGTATAATGATGAAGGTCTCAACAAAATGTATAAGAACTGCAGACACGAATCTGTAATAGACCATTCAAATATGCAATAGGTATCTTCTTCCTAATCACCATAAAGCTAATCTTTTGACAGAGTGTATGTGTGTGGATAGAAGAACCTTGTTTTGTCCATGATCAACTTAGCATAGCTCCATCCCGTTTAAAAAGTATGTTCAAGTTTTTGTTAATGATATTGTTGTTCAAACCAATTTGATGGAAAATTGTGTACAAAATGTAGAATAGAAATATTGAAATAAAAAATAACACGCATTCAATTTAGGAATTAAAAAACATTAACTTTGGTTCTTTTATTCATTGCTAATTTGAGTTACACTGGTTCTATTTCGTCCCGACCCATCATTTTTTATGAGTTCTCTTCAAAACTAATGATGTTGAAGTGCACGCTTACGTATTACAGAGTTTGAAGGCGTTAAGGTAGGAATTTGAACTATTAATAGTAATATGGGGCCAATTATTTTAGGAAATACTCAATTTTATTTGCTGTATTGAAAGTATTTACTGTGAAGTTTAAGTTAGCTACGAATTGTTTAATGGTCTTTTTCGGTTATTTATCTCTTAGATAAATTAATTAAGCTTAATAATTTTCTTCCATCTCATGAATGAAAATCAGATCTTTGTCTCGACGAATTTCCGTTCAGGAAGAAGTTGCTGCTGACTTCTTCCCATCTCTTTGGTGAGATCGAGGCGTGCGCCAGGCTGGCACCTACGCGCAGCGGGTTGCAGCCCCACAGGCACCAAGCACGCGTTCCAGAGAAACCAGTTCTTTGCATCACGGGTACCAGATGCTGCTACTTCTGGTAACCAACAGGGCAAACTAAATATATTTAATTTCATCAGCTGGACATAAAAAATTGTCACCTACAGAAAAGTGAGGGGAGAAATTAATGCTTTATTAATACTAAGATATAAGTCAATAATAACCTAAATATTTCAAGGTTTATTCACAGTTCTAACCTATTAAATTCTTAATATGAGAGTACTTATCATTTATACAAGTACTTACCTTTGGTAGACGAATTTAAAGTTAATTGTGTCTAATAAGTTAAATTTTTAAATTTAAGAGCAACGAATGTAACATATTTTAAACGATTGTTTACTTGCCTTCTTAAAGCACTTTTGAGTTCTTAAAGCACCTACCCCCAAGATTCACCCTTGTAGTATTAAGTATACGTGTAATTGAATGTAATAGGCATTTCAAAATATTAACAATCTGAAAGGTTTAACAATCATTAACTGAAGATGAATTTATTGAAAGTATAAAAGAGATCCTTGTGGATTAAACATTCCGTCATATCAACAGAACGAACAGAGATAGATATATAAATAACAATTTAAAAATTTAAAGCAAAAAAATTGAGCCAATGATGAACACTTCCAGCAGAATACGAACTCTAAAAAATTGAAATGGTACATGGAAAATGGAAAGGAAAGAAGAAGAAAGAAGGAATGAAAGAATGAAGAAAGAATGAAAGAATGAAGAAGAATGAAAGAATGAAGAAGGAATGAAAGAATGAAGAAGGAATGAAAGAATGAAGAAAGAATTAAAGAATGAAGAAGAATGAAAGAATGAAGAATGAATGAAAGAATGAAGAACGAATGAAAGAATGAAGAACGAATGAAAGAATGAAGAAGGAATGGAAGAATGAAGAATGAATGAAAGAATGAAGAAGGAATGAAAGAATGAAGAAAGAATTAAGAAGGAATGAAAGAATGAAGAGGGAATGACCGAATGAAAGGAAGAATGAAAGAAAGAATCATCGAATGAAAAAGAAACACCAAAAACAAAGAAACAAAAAAGGACCTGCAGAAACAAAATTGAAAACAGTGTGCCCAGTCATCTCGTGAGCCTTGTGCACTGTCCGCCGCACCCGTGACCGCCGCCACCACCACCACCGCCACCGTCGCCGCCGCCGCGCGCTGTCGCCTGTCAGTAACCGGGCGTCGGCGCCTTCTGCTAAACGGACTGTCGTCGCGCACGGTGCGCCCGCGCCCCCCTTCCCCCTCCCCTCCCACGACCGGGCGACCCGCTGCGCCGTCGACCTCCATGTAGTACGCGCGGCCGCCCAGATCCGCCCCTCCCCCCTCCCACTCCTCCTTTTTCATTTCTCCGCCGACGCTCTTCTTTTTCGTTTTTTTTCTTTTCTTTTCGCTCCAGCTTGCACGGTCGTCCCGGCGCTCCTTGTTCTAGAACACTCCCTTCTATCAAGGTGTAGTCGTTTCTCAGGCGGGACGCGGTAGTTTGTCTCCGTAGGTTCCGCAGGCAGCCACCGACCCACGGGTCACATATTTCCGGATTCGTTTTTCTGATGGGGGATACAAGCAACTGGAGAGCTTGTAATCGCGCGAATTTTCTGTGCTTGTAAGATACCTTGGTCAGGTATGCACTTCTGGTTGTGTCATTTCTCGTCCTCTGGAATTCATGGCAAAAATAATCAATCTTTGTATTTTTATTTAATGTTAAACAACAAAACATTCCATTGACTTCTTTTACGTATTTGACTAATGCTAGTGCTTTTTCAATAAATTTTAAAATTGCATTTTGAAATAAAAACGAGAAAAGTTTGTTCAAAAACTACACGTTCTGTCGTATGCAAAATATATATTAGAAAACACGTTAAAAAACCAAATATAGTTAAAAACATTTTTGAGAATTTTTTTTCATCACGCTACCTTCAAAACTTCGGAATCGTTTGGTTATATGAGATACACACAACACAGAGCGTTCAAACGGCTACGGTAGACTAGATATTACGAGAAACCCGCCCCCCTCGTGCCTTAGAGGCATCCATTTCCCAAGCGGCTACCGCAGCACGCAAGCGGACAGCGGGTGGGAGCCGCCCGTAGAGGAAGAAGTGGTTGTGCCCGTCACGCCCCCTGGCTGAGGTTCTACCAAGAGGGGGGGAGCATGAGGAGGAGTTGAAAAGCTGACTGAAACTTAAGCCTATAACTGAGAGTATGCCGAAAGTAGAAGTCAACTAGAGCCAGATCGACCGGGAATTCTTCAATTTGGAAAAGATCGTACGTGTGGCCTAGTAGTGTTCATAGACCGACAGACGGACAGACACACAGACGGACAGACGGATAAACGGATAGACCGACAGACGGACGGACGTTTTGAAAAAAAAAAATCGGTATCAGAGGACCCCAAAACGTGTACTTCCGTTGAAATATCGAAATGAATTTTCCGCAGCATTACATAACTTTCTCTATACTACGTATATTACTCTATATATACGTATGTATACGAGAAAGTAAAAGGGGGATGGGAGTGTAAAACTACAAAAATAGTGATCTTATTAAAAATTCATAATTTGCAAAGGAAATAGGTACCGGAACTGATAATTTTATTGCGCTGATGGAAGATTGAGGACCAGCGCTGGCTGAGCATGGCGACATGGACTGAGCTGATCTCATAAATCATTATAACGCGAAAGATGACAAACGAAGATTGTGGAAACGTTGGGCGCCAATATAGTATCTATAAATCAAGTTATAATTAAAATTTAGGGCAGGATGTAGTCATGAAGATGTTTTTGTCAATTGAGAAAGCCAATTGAGAAAGTTTTGTCAATTGAGAAAAGTCATAAAGATCAATAATGGATTTGCAGAGGTAGAAAATAGTGATGGCACAAAGTATGTTGATATGAAAGTGCTCTGATGTTGTGACAATTGCGGTAGATTTGCACTTAGACATACGCATGGGGAGGTGGAGGGTCATAGATAGGTTTTTGTGGTTACATATTGATGGCGTTGGTGGCGGTAACAGATGCGCCAGCAGAGGTCGCGGTTGGGGGCGAGGCGGCGGCAGCGCGAGCAGCAACACGGGCGAAGCGACGCCCCCGGGAGCGGACACAGCCGAACGGCGGCGGCGGTGGCGGTGACGGCGGTGGAGGCGGAACCAGAGGCAACAATGAAGGTGGAGACGGTGGCGACTGCAGTGGTGGGGGCGGGGTTGGTGTAGGTGTCGATGGCGGTGGCGCCGATGGAGGCGGAGGAAAAGGGGGAGGCGGTGGCGGCGACGGCCGGAACCAGAGCAACAATGGAGTGGAGACGGTGGCGACTGCAGTGGCGGGGCGGGGTTGGTGGGTATGGCGGTGGCGCGATGGAGGCGCAGGAAAGGGGAGGCGGTGGCAGTGACGCGGAACCAGAGGCAACAATGGAGGGGGAGACGGTGGCGACTGCAGTGGTGGGCGGGTTGGTGTGGTGTCGATGGCGGTGGCGCCGATGGAGGCGGAGGAAAAGGGGGAGGCGGTGGCGGCGACGGCGGAACCAGAGGCAACAATGGAGGTGGAGACGGTGGCGACTGCGGGGGTGGGGGCGGTTGGTGTAGGGGTCGATGGCGGTGGCGCCGATGGAGGGGGAGGAAGGAGGCGGTGGCGGGGCGCGGAACCAGAGGCAACAATGGAGGTGGAGACGGTGGCGACTGCAGTGGTGGGGGCGGGGTTGGTGTAGGTGTCGATGGCGGTGGCGCCGATGGAGGCGCGGGAAAAGGGGGAGGCGGTGGCAGTGACGGCGGAACCAGAGGCAACAATGGAGGTGGAGACGGTGGCGACCGCGGGGGTGGGGGCGGGGTTGGTGTAGGTGTCGATGGCGGTGGCCGATGGAGGCGCAGGAAAGGGGAGGCGGTGGCAGGACGGCGGAACCAGAGGCAATGGAGGTGGAGACGGTGGCGACCGGGTGGGGGCGGGGGGGGGGTGTCGATGGCGGGGGGCCGATGGAGGCGCGGAAAAAAGGGGGGGGCGGTGGCAGTGACGGCGGAACCAGAGGGAAAATGGAGGTGGAACGGTGGCGACCGCGGGGGGGGGGGTTTTGGGGGGTGTCGATGGCGGTGGCGCCGATGGGCGGGAAAAAGGGGGCGGGGGAGGACGGCGGAACCCGAGGCAACAATGGAGGTGGAGACGGTGGCGACGCGTGGTGGGGGGGGTGGGGTAGGTGTCGATGGCGGTGGCGCCGATGGGGCAGGGAAAAAAAAGGGGGGGGCAGGACGGGGAACCAGAGGCAACAATGGAGGGGGGACGGTGGGGGACGCGTGGCGGGGGGGTGGTGAGTGTCGATGGCGGGGGGCCGATGGAGGCCGGGGGGGAGGCGGGGGAGTGACGGCGGGAAACCAGAGGGAACAATGGAGGTGGGGACGGGGGACCGGTGGGGGGGCGGGGTTTGGGGTAGGTGTCGATGGCGGTGGGGCCGATGGAGGGGCAGGAAAAGGGGGGGGCGGTGGGATGACGGCGGGAAACCCGAGGCAACAATGGGGGGGAGACGGTGGCGACCGGGGGGGGGCGGGGTTTGGTGTGGATGGCGGTGGGGCCATGGAGGCGCAGGGGGGGAGGTGGCAGACGGGGGAACCGACAACAATGGGGGGGAGATGGGGACGCGTGGCGGGGGGGGGTTTGGGGAGGGGTCGATGGCGGTGGCGCCGATGGAGGGGGGAAAGGGGGGGGCGGTGGGGGTGACGGCGGGAAACCCGGGCAACAATGGAGGTGGAGACGGTGGCGCCGTGGTGGGGGCGGGGGGGGGTTTGATGGCGGGGGCGCCGATGGAGGGGCAGGAAAGGGGGGGGCGGTGGCGTGACGGCGGGAAACCCGAGGCAACAATGGAGGTGGGACGGGGGGACGCAGTGGTGGGGCGGGGGTTGGGTGGGGGTCGATGGGGGGGTGGGGGCCAGAAAAGGGGAGGGGGTGGCAGTGACGGGGGAACCAGAGGCAACAATGGGGGGGGACGGGGGACGCAGGCGGGGGGGGGGGGGAGGGGCGATGGGGGGGGGCGATGAGGGGAGGGGGGAGGCGGTGGGTGACGGCGGAACCAGAGGCAACAATGGAGGTGGAGACGGTGGCGACGCGGGGGGGGCGGGGGGGTGTGGTGTCGATGGCGGTGGGGCCGATGGAGGCGCGGGAGGGGAGGGGGGGACGGGACCAGAGGCAACAATGGAGGGGAGAGGTGGCGACGCAGTGGTGGGGGCGGGTGGTGGAGGTGTCGATGGCGGTGGCGCCGATGGAGGCGCAGGAAAAGGGGGAGGCGGTGGCAGTGACGGCGGAACCAGAGGCAACAATGGAGGTGGAGACGGTGGGACGCAGTGGTGGGGGGTGGTGTAGGTGTCGATGGCGGTGGCGCGATGGAGGCGCAGGAAAGGGAGGCGGTGGCGTGACGGCGAACCAGAGGCAACAATGGAGGTGGAGACGGTGGCGACGCAGTGGGGGGCGGGGTGGTGTAGGTGTCGATGGCGGTGGCGCCGATGGAGGCGCAGGAAAAGGGAGCGGGGCAGTGACGGCGGAACCAGAGGCAACAATGGAGGTGAGACGTGGCTGCGGGGGCGGGGTTGGTGAGGTGTCGATGGGGCGGTGGCGCCGATGGAGGGGGAAAGGGGAGGCGGTGGCGGACGGCGGAACCAGAGGCAACAATGGAGGTGGAGACGGGCGACTGCGTGTGGGCGGGGTTGTAGGCGATGGCGGTGGCGCGATGAGGCGAGGGGGGAGGCGGTGGCGGACGGCGGAACCAGGCAACAATGGGGTGGAGACGGGCGCGGGGTGGGGGCGGGGTGGTGTAGGTGTCGATGGCGGTGGCGCCGATGGAGGCGCAGGAAAAGGGAGGCGGTGGCAGGAGGCGGAACCAGAGGCAACAATGGAGGTGGAGAGGTGCGACGCAGTGGCGGGGCGGGGTGGAGGTGCGATGGCGGTGGCGCGAGGAGGCGAGGAAAAGGGGGGTGGCGGAGGGAACCAGAGGCACAATGGAGGTGGAGACGGTGGACGCATGGTGGGGCGGTGGAGGTTCGATGGCGGTGGCGCCGATGGAGCGCAGGAAAAGGGGGGCGGGACGCGGAACGAGGCACAATGGAGGTGGAGACGGTGGCGACGCAGTGGGGGGCGGGGTGGGAGGTGCGGGCGGTGGCGATGGAGGCGAGGGGGGAGGCGGTGGGTGACGGGGCGACAGAGGCAACAATGGAGGTGGAGACGTGGGGCCGGGGTGGGAGTGGAGGGGGGGTGGGCCGATGGAGGCGCGAAAAGGGGGGGATGGGGGCGGGAAAGGGGCAACAATGGGGTGAGCGGAAGGGCACAGTGGTGGGGGCGGGTGAGGTGTCGGGCGGTGGTGCGATGGCGGTGGGAGAGGGGGAGGGGGGCGGTGAGCGGGAACCAGAGGCAACAATGGAGGTGGAGACGGTGGCGACCGCAGTGGTGGGCGGGTTGGTGAGGTGTCGATGGCGGTGGCGCCGATGGAGGCGCAGGAAAAGGGGGAGGCGGTGGCAGTGACGGCGGAACCAGAGGCAACAATGGAGGTGGAGACGGTGGCGCGCAGGGGGGGGGGGTTGGTGTAGGTGTCGATGGCGGTGGCGCCGATGGAGGCGCAGGAAAGGGGAGGCGTGGCAGTACGGCGAACCAGAGGCAACAATGGAGTGGAGACGGCGACTGCGGGAGGGGGTGGTAGGTGTCGATGGCGGTGGCGCCGATGGAGGGCAGGAAAAGGGAGGAGGCGGTGGCGGACGGCGGCGAGACCAGAGGCAACAATGGAGGTGGAGACGGTGGCGACTGGGGTGGGGCGGGGTTGGTGTAGGGTCGATGGTGGCGCCGATGAGGCGGCAGGAAAGGGGGAGGCGGTGGCGGGACGGCGGACAGAGGCACAATGGGAGGTGGAGACGGTGGCGACTGCGTGTGGGGGCGGGGTTGGTGTAGGTGTCGATGGCGGTGGCGCCGATGGAGGCGCAGGAAAAGGGGGAGGCGGTGGCGGACGGCGGAACCAGAGGGCAACAATGGAGGTGGAGACGGTGGCGACTGCAGTGGGGCGGGTTGGTGTAGGTGTCGATGGCGGTGGCGCCATGGAGGCGAGGAAAGGGGGAGGCGTGCGGCGGAGACCAGAGGCAACAATGGAGGTGGAGACGTGGCGACGCAGTGGTGGGGCGGGGTTGGTGAGGTGTCGATGGCGGTGGCGCCGTGGAGGGGCAGAAGGGGAGGCGGTGGCGTGACGGCGAACCAGAGGCAACAATGGAGTGAGACGGTGGCGACTGCGTGGTGGGGCGGGTTGGTGTGGTGTCGATGGTGGCGCCGATGGAGGCGAGGAAAGGGGAGGCGGTGGCGGGCGCGGACCAGAGGCAACAATGGAGGTGGAGACGGTGGCGACGCGGTGGTGGGGGCGGTTGGTGTAGTGTCGATGGCGGTGGCGCCGATGGAGCCAGGAAAGGAGGCGGTGGCAGACGGCGGAACCAGAGGCAACAATGGAGGTGGAGACGGTGGCGACTGCGTGGGGGCGGGGTTGGTGTAGTGTCGATGGCGGTGGCGCCGATGGAGGCGCAGGAAGGGAGGCGGGGGGCGGGCCAGAGGCAACAATGGAGTGGGACGGTGGCGACGCGTGGTGGGGCGGGTTGGTGTAGGTTCGATGGCGGTGGCGCCGATGGAGCGCAGGAAAGGAGGCGGTGGCGTGACGGCGGAACCAGAGGCAACAATGGAGGTGGAGACGGCGACGCAGTGGGGCGGGGTTGGTGAGGTGTCGATGGCGGTGGCGCCGATGGAGCGCAGAAAAGGGGGCGGTGGCGTGACGGCGGAACCAGAGCAACAATGGAGGTGGAGACGGTGGCGACTGCGAGTGGGGCGGGGTTGGTAGGTGTCGATGGCGGTGGCGCCGATGGAGCGCAGGAAAGGGAGGCGTGCAGTGACGGCGGAACCAGAGGCAACAATGGAGGTGGAGACGGTGGCGACGCAGTGGTGGGGGCGGGTTGGTGTAGGTGTCGATGGCGGTGGCGCCGATGGAGGCAGGAAGGGGCGGTGGCGGACGGCGGAACCAGAGGCAACAATGGAGGTGGAGACGGTGGCGACGAGTGGTGGGCGTTGGTGTAGGTGTCGATGGCGGTGGCGCCGATGGAGCGAGGAAGGGAGGCGGTGGCGGACGGCGGAACCAGAGCAACAATGGAGGTGGAGACGGTGGCGACGCAGTGGGGGGGCGGGGTGGTGGGTGTCGATGGCGGTGGCGCCGATGGAGGCGAGGAAAGGAGGGGTGGCAGTGACGGCGGAACCGACAACAATGGAGGTGGAGACGGTGGCGACGCGGTGGTGGGGGCGGGGTGTAGGTGTCGATGGCGGGGCGCGATGGAGCGAAAAGGAGGCGGTGGCAGGACGGCGAACCGAGGCAACAATGGAGGTGGAGACGGTGGCGACTGCGTGTGGGGCGGGTTGGTGAGTGTCGATGGCGGTGGGCCTGGAGCGCAGGAAAAGGGGGAGGCGGTGGCAGTGACGGCGGAACCAGAGGCAACAATGGAGGTGGAGACGGTGGCGACTGCAGTGGCGGGGGCGGGGTTGGTGTAGGTGTCGATGGCGGTGGCGCCGATGGAGGCGGAGGAAAAGGGGGAGGCGGTGGCGGTGACGGCGGAACCAGAGGCAACAATGGAGGTGGAGACGGTGGCGACTGCAGTGGGGCGGGGTTGGTGTAGGTGTCGATGGCGGTGGCGCCGATGGAGGCGCAGGAAAAGGGGGAGGCGGTGGCAGTGAGGCGGAACCAGAGGCAACAATGGAGGTGGAGACGGTGGCGACTGCGAGGTGGGGCGGGGTTGGTGTAGGTGTCGATGGCGGTGGCGCCGATGGAGGCGCAGGAAAAGGGGGAGGCGGTGGCAGTGACGGCGGAACCAGAGGCAACAATGGAGGTGGAGACGGTGGCGACTGCAGTGGTGGGGGCGGGGGTGGTGTAGGTGTCGATGGCGGTGGCGCCGATGGAGGCGAGGAAAAGGGAGGCGGTGGCAGTGACAGGGGGAACCGAGGCAACAATGGAGGTGGAGACGGTGGCGACTGCAGTGGTGGGGCGGGGTTGGTGCAGGTGTCGATGGCGGTGGCGCCGATGGAGGCGCAGGAAAAGGGAGGCGGTGGCAGGACGGCGGAACAGAGGCAACAATGGAGGTGGAGACGGTGGCGACTGCGTGGTGGGGCGGGGTTGGTGTAGGTGTCGATGGCGGTGGCGCCGATGGAGGCGCAGGAAAAGGGGGAGGCGGTGGCAGTGACGGCGGAACCAGAGCAACAATGGAGGTGGAGACAGTGGCGACTGCAGTGGTGGGGGGGTTGGTGTAGGTGTCGATGGCGGTGGCGCCGATGGAGGCGCAGGAAGGGAGGCGGTGGCAGTGACGGCGGAACCAGAGCAACAATGGGGTGGAGACGGTGGCGACTGCAGTGGTGGGGCGGGGTTGGTGTAGGTGTCGATGGCGGTGGCGCGATGGAGGCGCAGGAAAAGGGGAGGCGGTGGCAGGGGACAGCGGAACCAGAGGCAACAATGAGTGGAGACGGTGGCGACTGCAGTGGCGGGGCGGGGTTGGTGTAGGTGTCGATGGCGGTGGCGCCGATGGAGGCGCAGAAAGGGAGGCGTGGCGTGACGGCGGAACCAGAGGCAACAATGGAGGTGGAGACGGTGGCGACTGCAGTGGCGGGGGCGGGGGTTGGTGTAGGTGTCGATGGCGGTGGCGCCGATGGAGGCGCAGGAAAAGGGGGAGGCGGTGGCAGTGACGGCGGAACCAGAGGCAACAATGGAGGTGGAGACGGTGGCGACTGCAGTGGTGGGGGCGGGTGGGTGGGTGTCGTGGGGTGGGCGATGGGGCAGGAAAAGGGGGCGGTGGCAGTGACGGCGGAACCAGAGGCAACAATGGAGGTGGAGACGGTGGCGACTGCAGTGGTGGGGGCGGGGTTGGTGTAGGTGTCGATGGCGGTGGCGCCGATGGAGGCGCAGGAAAAGGGGGAGGCGGTGGCGGTGACGGCGGAACCAGAGGCAACAATGGAGGTGGAGACGGTGGCGACTGCAGTGGTGGGGGCGGTTGGTGTAGGTGTCGATGGCGTGGCGCCGATGGAGGCGCAGGAAAAGGAGGCGTGGCAGTGACGGCGGAACCAGAGGCAACAATGGAGGTGGAGACGGTGGCGACTGCGAGTGGTGGGGCAGGGTTGGTGTAGGTGTCGATGGCGGTGCGCCGATGGAGGCGGGGAAGGGGAGGCGGTGGCAGTGACGGCGGAACCAGAGGCAACAATGGAGGTGGAGACGGTGGCGACTGCAGTGGTGGGGGCGGGGGTGGTGTAGGTGTCGATGGCGGTGGCGCCGATGGAGGCGCAGGAAAAGGGGGAGGCGGTGGCAGTGACGGCGGAACCAGAGGCAACAATGGAGGTGGAGACGGTGGCGACTGCAGTGGTGGGGGGGTTGGTGAGGTGTCGATGGCGGTGGCGCCGATGGAGCGCAGGAAGGGGAGGCGGTGGCGTGACGGCGGAACCAGAGGCAACAATGGAGGTGGAGACGTGGGCCGGTGAGTGAGGGCGGGTTGGTGTAGAGTGTCGATGGCGGTGGCGCCGATGGAGGCGCAGGAAAAGGGGGAGGCGGTGGCAGTGACGGCGGAACCAGAGGCAACAATGGAGGTGGAGACGGTGGCGACTGCAG
Organism: Teleogryllus oceanicus; assembly: GCA_964035755.1. NCBI lineage: Eukaryota > Metazoa > Arthropoda > Insecta > Orthoptera > Gryllidae > Teleogryllus > Teleogryllus oceanicus. The sequence continues at coordinate 16,988,878 of CAXIVR010000012.1, read as the reverse complement.
TGGTGGGGGCGGGGTTGGTGTAGGTGTCGATGGCGGTGGCGCCGATGGAGGCGCAGGAAAAGGAGGCGGTGGCGGTGACGGCGGAACCAGAGGCAACAATGGAGGTGGAGACGGTGGCGACTGCAGTGGTGGGGGCGGGGTTGGTGTAGGTGTCGATGGCGGTGGCGCCGATGGAGGCGCAGGAAAAGGGGGAGGCGGTGGCAGTGACGGCGGAACCAGAGGCAACAATGGAGGTGGAGACGGTGGCGACTGCGGGGGGGGGGCGGGGTTGGTGTAGGTGTCGATGGCGGTGGCGCCGATGGAGGCGCAGGAAAAGGGGAGGCGGTGGCAGTGACGGCGGAACCAGAGGCAACAATGGAGGTGGAGACGGTGGCGACTGCGGGGGGGGGCGGGGTTGGTGTAGGTGTCGATGGCGGTGGCGCCGATGGAGGCGCAGGAAAAGGGGGAGGCGGTGGCAGTGACGGCGGAACCAGAGGCAACAATGGAGGTGGAGACGGTGGCGACTGCAGTGGTGGGGGCGGGGTTGGTGTAGGTGTCGATGGCGGTGGCGCCGATGGAGGCGCAGGAAAAGGGGGAGGCGGTGGCAGTGACGGCGGAACCAGAGGCAACAATGGAGGTGGAGACGGTGGCGACTGCAGTGGTGGGGCGGGGTTGGTGTAGGTGTCGATGGCGGTGGCGATGGAGGCGCAGGAAAAGGGGGAGGCGGTGGCAGTGACGGCGGAACCAGAGGCAACAATGGAGGTGGAGACGGTGGCGACTGCAGTGGCGGGGGCGGGGTTGGTGTAGGTGTCGATGGAGGTAGAGGAGGCGGAGGAAAAGGGGGAGGCGGTGGGGGTGACGGCGGAACCAGAGGCAACAATGAGGTGGAGACGGTGGCGACTGCAGTGGCGGGGGCGGGGTTGGTGTAGGTGTCGATGGCGGTGGCGCCGATGGAGGCGGAGGAAAAGGGGGAGGCGGTGGGGGTGACGGCGGAACCAGAGGCAACAATGGAGGTGGAGACGGTGGCGACTGCAGTGGCGGGGGCGGGGTTGGTGTAGGTGTCGATGGAGGTAGAGGAGGCGGAGGAAAAGGGGGAGGCGGTGGCGGAGGCGGGGGGGGGGGGGACGGGGGGGGGGCGGGGCACGGGCGGTGGGATGGCGGGGGCGGAGCGGTGCGGGGGCGGGGCGGGGGGAAGTGGAAGTGGCAATGGCGAAGTTGGAGAGGGTGTTGGAAGCGGAGACGGCGGTGGAGGAGGAGGCGGTGGCGGTCTGAGTGGCGGTATCGGCGGCGGGAATGGGGCGAGGCAGGGGTGGTGGCGGGGGGGGGGGGGGTCAGAAGCGGTGGCGGCGGAAGTGGCGATGGCGAAGGCGGAGAGGGTGTTGGAGGCGGTGGCGGCGGGGTGCCGGAGAGCGATGGGCCGTCGGCGGAGGCCGCGCGCCGCATCCGTCAGGGCTGCTGGGCACGCGGCCGCCGCCTCCCGCGCCCGCGCCCGCGCCGCCCCAGACACCGCCCCCGTCCGCGCCTCGCGCGCTGACGTCGGTTCGTCGATGAGGAGCGGAGCCGGAGCGTGCGCACGTGGCCTGACGAAGCTCAACCGCTCAGTCGCCTTCAGTATAGCTACCAATCTCACTGCTCTGGAGCCTTGAATTCTAGTTAGTGGATTGTTTAAGAAATATTGTTCCTAAGAAGAAGAATTGTTGGTTATATTTGTAAAAACATTTTTTGTATCTATTCGTGGATTGTAGAAGAAACTGATTGAATGTGCGTGGCTCAATTACGATCATGGGCGTGGCCCCGCATAAAAAGTATTCTGATATTTCTGTGGATTGTGCGATCGTTAATGACATCGTAGGTCCCGTAAGTATATTACTTGTTAAATCTCAGGAAGTGGAAATTATTCTCTCTAGAACTCGAGATTTGGCGCCGACTTACTCCTTGGATTGTGGGGTATCCCAGTCCACTCTATGAATCTCCCCCAGCGTATGATTTTGTATTTTGTAGTGAAAATTTGTCCTCGCATAGAGTTGATCATGACAATTAAAAATGTATGCAGTGGCTAATGTTGGGAGCTTTCGTGCATTGCATGTAGTGAAGGAAAAACAATAACTCTCAAAATAGAGAATGTTCTCAACTTTTTGCTGTTTTTCTACCGTTCAGGGGGTGAAACATCTGTTGGCATATCGAATTTGACTTCAGTCGGAATTTGACTGAAGCTTTTCTTTCAATCCTTCGGTAGCCTTGACATTTTTACTTGCAGGTAGGAATTAACGGAATCGGTGAGTAGAGATTTTAGACCATGATGTAATGATGAAAAAGAGCACATCTTAAATTAGAAAATAAAATCGGGATTTGGAAGATTTAAGATTTCTCTTATATTTATACTGCCTTCTGAGGTTTGACTGATGTTGTTGGTTTCTCCTGTTTCAATACACGGTAGTATATAATGTCAACAGTTTTTCGCTGAAATTATAAAACTTTTTTTTTATATGAATACATTTCTAAAAACTCACTCACAGAAAATAACACTGAATTAGTGGGTATCAGCCAGACGCATACGTGTTGCGAATGACAAGTGTGAAGAGGTCTGATTTGCATAGTTAACTCATTAACAGACGGTAGCGATACCAGTAGCGAGAAGTTAGGCCGCTGTTTTCGTTTGTTAATAACACTTTGTTTCCCGGAGAGACCACCAAGGACCTCGAAACCACCGTCTATAAATATGGCATGACTCACGCCTAGATGCATATTCAAAAGACGACTGTCCGAAGAAGCTATGGGCAGCTGTTAGTAATTTACCTTCAGACGAAAATGATGTATGTCCGCCCGCCAAACGTGGAGAATGCATGCTACAGAAAATAATAGAGAAATGAATCTTGCAAATTGGCAGTGGGTTGTGCAATCCTTGTCTACCCAGGTGAGATTTTCGAATGGACTAAGTCACACTGTCATACGCATGTTTTACACGAGAGTATATTTTTGATTTATTGTCAGTCTCAAGGCTCATGAATTTCCATTTACTCGGTTACTAAGCCTAATAATTCCTCAAGTCTTAATAGCCATGGAACAATTTTATCGTCTTTCCAACAGAGAGTTACGCGCAAAGAATTCTACAATTATCTGGAATAAACCTTTTTAATATTTTCTTTGTACACAATAATCTCTTATTGCATCTCGTCTCCAAATTCTCTCTTCCAATTCGAAGAATTACGTACATCTCCCGAAAATTCCATCAAGATTTTTACAGTCGAGATGGAATCGCCACGACATACAAACGGATGCCAGCACGAACGCACGCAAAACAAAACAAAATCAGGCGGCGTGATTGGCTGCAGAAGGCGAGAGGCAGCGGAAACAAGAAGCTGTTCAGCGGAATGACGAAGGTAGCAGTCGGTGAACAATGAGAGATGGCAACAAGCAAAGAGGAGACGACAAGAGCAATGTTGGGTAGATTGGTTTGAGAAAAGAGATATGTAAGAAGCTAAAGGGAAAAATTGCCGGAGCTGTGCGAAAGTGGTGGGGTAGGTGGTTGGAGGCAGACAAGAAGAAGGTGAGTAGTTGGAGAGAGTGCCTGGGTCGGGCAGAGAGAAATAAGAGAGTGTGACTGTTTATCTTGGTCAGAATATAAAGAAAATGTAGAAGAGCAGAAGTGTGATATGGCGGAGGACGGAAAAGGAGATAAGTTTGGGCAGGGAACGGGTATAGAACGGATGTGGGGAAGGATGTAGAATGGAGGGCGGGGGTTGGCTGGAAGGCGGGGGGGGGGGGGGGGAGTGAAGGGGAATGGAAGACGGGCGGGGGGGGGGGGGGGGGGGCGGGTGGGGAGAGGGCGAGGGTTGGGCGAGAGTTGGGCGAGGGTTGGGCGAGGTTGGGCGAGGGTTGGGCGAGGGTTGGGCGACGGTTGGGCGAGGGTTGGGCGAGGGTTGGGCGAGGTTGGGCGAGGGTTGAGCGAGGGTTGGGCGAGAGTTGAGCGAGGGTTGGGCGAAGGTTGGGCGAAAGTTGGGCGAGGGTTGGGCGAGGGTTGGGCGAGGGTTGGGCGACGGTTGGGCGAGGGTTGGGCGAGGGTTGGGCGAAGGTTGAGCGAGGTTGGGCGAAGGTTGGGCGAAAGTTGGGCGAGGGTTGGGCGAAGGTTGGGCGAGGTTGGGCGAGGTTGGGCGAGGTTGGGCGAGGGTTGGGCGAAGGTTGGGCGAGGGTTGGGCGAGGGTTGGGCGAGGGTTGGGCGACGGTTGGGCGAGGGTTGGGCGAGGGTTGGGCGACGGTTGGGCGAGGGTTGGGCGAGGGTTGGGCGAGAGTTGAGCGAGGGTTGGGCGAAGGTTGGGCGAAAGTTGGGCGAGGGTTGGGCGAGGGTTGGGCGAGGGTTGGGCGAGGGTTGGGCGAGGTTGGGCGAGGGTTGGGCGAGGGTTGGGCGAGGTTGGGCGAGGGTTGGGCGAGGGTTGGGCGAGGGTTGGGCGAGGGTTGGGCGAGGGTTGGGCGAGGGTTGGGCGAGGGTTGGGCGACGGTTGGGCGAGGGTTGGGCGAGGTTGGGCGAGGGTTGGGCGAGGGTTGGGCGACGGTTGGGCGAGGTTGAGCGAGGTTGGGCGACGGTTGGGCGAGGGTTGAGCGAGGTTGGGCGAGGGTTGGGCGAGGTTGAGCGAGGGTTGGGCGAAGGTTGGGCGAAAGTTGGGCGAGGGTTGGGCGAAGGTTGGGCGACGGTTGGGCGAGGGTTGGGCGACGGTTGGGCGAGGGTTGGGCGAGGGTTGGGCGAGAGTTGAGCGAGGGTTGGGCGAAGGTTGGGCGAGAGTTGGGCGACGGTTGGGCGAAGGTTGGGCGAGGGTTGGGCGAGGTTGGGCGAGGTTGGGCGAGGTTGGGCGAGGTTGGGCGAGGTTGGGCGAGGGTTGGGCGAGGTTGGGCGAGGTTGGGCGAGGTTGGGCGAGGTTGGCGAGGTTGGGCGAGGTTGGGCGAGGGTTGGGCGAGGGTTGGGCGAGGGTTGGGCGAGGGTTGGGCGAGGGTTGGGCGAGGGGGGGGCGGAGAGGGGGGGGGAGATAGCGGATGGCGTCCAGAGGGCAGGCAGTGGGCGGGCGCAGAACGAGTGTTGAGTGGGCGGAGAGCGAGCTGAGAGCCCGAGAAGACGAGGATAAGGTGGGTGGCATCAGGAAGGCGAAGGCAGCGTTAGTCGTCAGATGGGTCAGGGCAGGGGGCCGGGGGAAAAAGGGGGGACGTCGGCAGCGCGGCCGGCCGCGTCATTTGTCACGGCAAGCAGCGCGCTCGGCAACGTACATCATTTATTAATTACGCCGCGGACGCGACCGGCAGCCGAATCGCACACAGCCCCGACGCCCTCAATGCCGCCACCGCCGCCGCTGCCCAGGAGGAAAAACGGCAGCGGTTACTCGTCGGTGTTGCCACTACACCCATGTGGTAGTGATTGTACTAGGATAGTACTCACAAAGAATTTGACGGCATTTCCTGAAAGATATTAATAGGACGGATTATGTACGTAATAAATAATGATGGACATCAAAAATAATCATTCTATGAAATATGCAAATACCGTAAGAGGAAAATTCAATGAAAAATTGTTGGAAAAAATTTAAAAAATCTTGGAAATAAAAGTTGAAGATAGTTCGACACTATATTGTTGGAACGTTATATTCTATGAACTTCTGAATAGCATTTAATATTTTAAGAACCATTCGTTTACTATATTTTACAATATTGTATACTACTACAGGACATTATTTGAGGAAATCCGAGATAAATTGGCAAGCGAACTGGAACTCTTGTACCAAAGGACATGCCGATTCGCGGATTGTGAATAAACTAGCGTTCAACACTGCAATTTCACTCAGCACATGATTTCCATACACGGGGGCGCGCCAGAAAATATTCTGCAGAGAAAAATAATCATCATTAAAACGGTTACCAATAACTATATGCAGTTTAGATGTCGTTTCTTTGCGTTTTAAAACAGCAAAAGAAATAAAAAGACAATTTCTCGTCTTTAGTTTATAAGAAAAATCCAGAAGCAAAGAAGACAAAACTATCCAACAATACTGTCCATCATCACCACATATTTTAATTACGAAGATAAATGTGAGGAATTACCATCTTACCAGCTTTAATGTCAGCCGTAATAATTTCGATGACAAGAAATCTAAGTTAAAATTTCAATATCAACTGTTTGCAAGTACTGGCTTGTGCTATTTAACAAATATTGTTGTTGAAATCCGCAACGAAAAGCTTGAAATGGTGTTATGGCTGTCGTGGCAAGAGAAAAGACGTCACTAAAAAATGTTTTCTTCCCGCTACGAAAAATAAAAGAAGCTACTGTTGCAGAAACTGATTCCGTATCTTCTTCGATCAATACCTGGCGAATGCTCGAGCAGAATCCTAACAAATTGGAATGGCTCGTGCATGATCTTCTTCATTCGTGTCCCTACTTCTGCCTACCCATTACACACACACACACACACACACACACACACACACACACACACACAGGCAGACGAACTTAAATGCAGTATATTAGTGCATAGTATATCGGAATGCAAGTCGAACGCTCGCTTACCGCAGCTGGCGTTGTTCTACGCTAAAGAAGAAACCTGTGGGGAGGGAGATTGCCCTCAGGCGTCCGTTTAAGTCGGAAGAGGATCTCACGTTCCACGGATGAGGAATACCGACACCAGTCGGCAATAACATGCACTACACTCACGGTTCTAATGACCAAAGGAGTTGACGGTGCCGAAAGAAGGTAACACAACAGAAATCAAAATAGCAAATCAAAATTTATAGCATCAAACAAGGTGAAGGAAAAAAAGAGTACCGGGAAAGGTAGTTCATGGCATCAACTGATGTCACTGCAGTCCTAGGATTCGAGTCCCGAAGGTACCATCGTTTTCTTCACAAGCTACACAACTAAGTTGAGTTCAGTCACTATCTGGATGAGAATTCTAGTGCCAGGCTTCACTGACCGTAGTTTTCCGTGCTTTCCACGATCAATACCAGGTGAATGCCGGAACAGTACCCTAACAAACGGAGCACGTACCGCGCGCGATCTTTCTTTCCCCTTCCTTATCCCATCCTCACCCCTTTCTTACACACACTTACATGCACTACACTACCACCTATGCCGGAAGAATGGTCGGGGGCTTACAGCTTGACTCGTCTGGGGGCGGTACCCCACTGTTGAGAGGTACCTGCTGGGGAAAACCTCGCTAGGCCACCGTAGGTCAGCACCGGATCTCACCTTTAGCGGGGTAAGCTCCACCACCTCCCGTGATACAAATATGAACTATGCTTACGGCTCTAAATACCTTAGCCGTTTACGTGCCCAAAATCACTATTCAATCAATCAAAAGAGTAATGGAGAAGAAGACGCATGATAAGACGTTTCTCTAAGAGCCGTATTTATAAACCTCTGCCAGGGGTCTGCCAGGCTGTTAGTGTTCAGTTTTGCGATTTATGAACGACCCCCAGCCAATTCCAGTCGCCTCTTGTCCTCCCAGCATGCCCCCAGATGGCAGGCCCGTAAGAGCTCTGCTGGTAGAGCTTCATAAATACGACCCTAAGTATGTATGTATGTATTTGGCGTTATTGGGTCGGTAGTCCGAATTCGCCAGCTAGCTACAGGTGTATCCCCTTGCCTGGGTCTAGTTAAACTCCCATGCTTGGAGTTAAGAGGGACATGGGGCGAACATGACGTATTCTCTTCATCGTAACTGGCAAGGTCCGTCTGTTTGAGCTTTTCTTCGTCACACAGCTACAGAAACTTGGACGATTTTAAAGGAAAGCTACAACACTATTTTTGCCTCGACCGGGAATCGAATTCGGGGACCACAGCACGGGAAGTATTGAATTGAAATGAATTTGCCTTATTTTACGAGAGTCGGGCCATGAGACCTGCTCTTCCGTCTGACCACGCTAATTTCGTTACACTCCTTTCACGGGAGAAAGAAGGTATTACTTGGGCGACGAAACAGGCGATTTGAATTTAGCTCCGAGGCGTCATTTAGGCTTGAGGATCTTTTACATGCAGTAAATGTACTAACTTGGGACAGCCGGCTTTACTTCCCCTCCGAAGGAAGGCGTACGAAGGATTTTTTCGCCCTCCACGGCTTCGATCGGGTTTGAACCCGCAAACTTGGGTATAGCAGTCCGATACGCTAACCGCTACACCATCGCCGCCGCAAATACGCTAGTACGCTGCCCATGAGCCATTCCTGAGGCCGACCTTAAGTAACTTGGTAATTAAGGCCTTCAGAGTGCATTCGGTGGCAGTAGCGTGGCCGGGGCGGGCACGGTCCGGCGTTCGCCGCCCGGGCCTTCCCTGGTCCCGAGGCGGCTGCGAGCGGAGCGTGAAGACACAGGCGGGACGAATCGCGGCGATGGGCGCGCCTTTGAGCTCCCCCCCCTTCGCCCCCCCCTTTGCCCGAGGCGCCCCGTTGTCAGCAGCGCTCACCCCACGCGGAGCGCTGACCTTTGCGAATGAACGAGCCTCACTCGCCCTCCCGCGAACAAGCTCATCGTTCCCGAAGGGGAAAAAAACAAACACACGACACGGGAAGATACACGGGTGGTCTTCGCACTGATAACGAGAGACCGGAAAAATATGTAGTTTAAAACGTCAAAATATGCACATAAATATGTAATGAAAAGAGTAAGAATATGTGATAAATATGTCAAATCGGATATAATATGTAATATTACAATGCAAAAATTACAAAACTCATTCCCCCCTTTCGAAATTACATTTATCATTCATTTCCTAAACAGATTTTAAAAATAATACAAATATTTCAAAAATCATTTGGAGAGTACAAATTGATGCAACTTTCCCGTCAGTAATATAAGCTTTATGTATCGCTCCCCAGGACCGTAGTTTAGCAACCAAACTAGACGCAATAGAAGACCTCGTAATAACTGACGATATCTACGGTCAGGAAACAGTTAGTGAAACGTGCAGCACTTTCTTTAAATTATTACACTTCGTGAACGCCAAAGTTTCTCCGAAATTAAGGTGAAAGGTCAAGAAACGCGACATAAGTAATACTTTTCACATCTAAAGGAGAAAATGGACTCAGTCACGCATTTCCCGTCACTGAGAAAACTGAAGCAGGCGCAGCGGACTGTAAATACATTCGACTGCATCCACAGTATGTAGCGCACCTCGAGTCCACAGCAATCAGTAATTATGAAATTCAGATTTTTTAAAACCATTTCTTTTCATATAAACTATGTAATTAAATTGAGGAAAATTGATAGATTAAAAATAGTTTGTGAAAATAAAAAATATGTAAAATAAGTAATATAGTACTGAATATGTAAAAACATGTAACGAAGAAATTTGATATTGTGTTAGGATGGCGACGATTCACCAAGATTTCAGTTTTGAGAACGGAAAGTTGAAAGACAAAAAATATGTAATTACATAAAAATCCTGTCTACTGTTCACATGCAAGACGCATGCAAGGAGCAGCCGCAGATGCGCTGACTGAAGCCGGAATCGCACAAGAAAGAAAATAAAGATTTAACTGATTAAGCACTTCGTGTTTACGACCGGGAGAGGTGGCTCAGGGCATCAACTGATGTCACTGCCGCGCTTCTGACCGGGAGGTCCTTGGTTCGAGTCCCGATGGCGGCAGGATTTTCGACACTAGCTTTTCAGCTAGGTCGAATTCAGTGGCTGTCTGGAGGAGAATTCTAGCGGCCGGCTGCTCTGATCGGTAGTTTTCCGTGCTTTCTCCGAATAACACCAGGCGAATGCCGGAGCAGTACCCTACCAAACGGGCCACGAACCGCGCGCGATCTGTCCTTCCTCTTCCTTGTCCTATCCTCTCCCCTTACACACACACTTACACTAACATGCACTATACTATCACATATCCCGGGAGACCGGTCGGGAGCTTAGAGCTTGTCCCGGCTGGGACGGTGCCCCGCTGGTGGGAGAGTCCTGGTTAGGGGGAAACCCGACTAGCCGACGGTAGGTCGGCGCCGGATCTCGCCATCCAGCGGGGGAAGATATCCATCTCCCGAGGAAAAAACATGCACTGCACTAACGGGACTAATGACCGAAGCAGTTGACGCGCCCGGAAACACGAAAAAAATAATTAATCAATCAAAACGAGCTCGTCAATTTTTTTGACATTAGTCCTGTAAGTTTAGATCTTGATTTAGCCGGGAAGTGACTGTATTCTTCCTTCCTGGAACGTGAGATCCAGCAGCAAGCTAATTTTCGACATATGAGATATTCAATCTAGATATCGTTGCAAGAATTGATGTAACATGTCAATCTTAACTTATCACGACGAAAAATAAAGATCGTAGAATAACTCCCCGAAAGAAATATCATCCAAACGCTCAATTAAGTGGTATTGGTAGAACTGTGAATAGACACTGGTGAGAATAACCAATCGAATAATGATTATATTCACATAAACTATTCTCTTCTGAATCACAATAATTACAAAACTGTGAGTGTTGAATCCGTGATTGAACCAACCAAAACAGATGTTTCGGAGTCGTAGGGATTCGTTCAACGATTCGAATCCCGAAGCCTCGGAACCTCTCATTAGGTTCTCGCTCCGCAGCAAAGGAGCATGGTGGCCGACCACGGCTAGAAGAAATTTTCAACATCAACGTTTCATTCTGAGCTTGTGATACGGTGCAAAGTTAACCACGGTGCTTCAGTATATCAAGTATTACAAGTTAAAAGGTAATTTTTAGTAAGCAACTTAAGTGTGCAAAACAACCTATAAAATATTTAAGCACGATAAACTCAATAAACCAAAGTTTCAGTCTTCATTTCACTTGTTTTAACATTACAAGCAATGGAAATCCTCCCCACTTGTGGCTGTTGTGAAGTCAATATTGCTATCTATCTATGTTTCCGCCCGGGAAGAATGACAAAAAAAAAGCGTAGTGAAAAGGAGGACTGTTCGATGGTTGTAGGAGATAATTATGGTTGCAATTGAAACGTTGTTACAATTCAGACATGATGAAAGCATGTTGAAATGAAGCAGTAAACTTCCTAAGTTGGTATAGTTTTCTGTGTGCAATTACTCGTTTCTCATTTCATTGTATTTTGATTTTGAGGTTAATAGTTTTGGGATCTTATTGAATGTTATAATTTCAAAACCAGTGAAGATATGAGAGAAATACTCGTGATCAAAGGAGGCAATAGTTGATTAAAAACAGAAGCTTTATCAAGGCTGAAGTTAATCTATTAAATAAATATTTACCAGAATGGAAATCTTATGTAGGGGTTCCTGCACTTCATCTTAGAACTGACAAAAAGCAATTGTTGTAAAAAGAGTTTCAAAATATTAAAATACATCTTTTAGAAGTTGAGGCTGTAGCTGTTGTTCGAAAATAAACTGCTAGCTCTGAGTTCTCATTTTTTAACTATTTAGACAGGTTTTAGAGTTGGTTGAAAAAAAAACTAAGTATCAAACCGGTAAATCTGCTATATCAGATAAAGATAGAGGAAGCTCATTAACTATTGAGAGTGAACATGAAAAGCCTATAGTAAAGTTACCCAAAATAGAATTTGTTAAATTCTCAGGTGAATGTTCCCAATGGGAGAATTTCAAAGCAGTAGTTATTAATAACAATTCTTTTAACAATGTAGAAATATTATGATATTTAAAGAGAATATTGGAGGATAATGCAGCACAACTTATTTCTCCTTTAGCTCTCATTTAAGAAAGTTTTGACCTAGTTTGGGGTATGCTTACTACCAGATTTCAGAAAAAAGCCCTGACCACAACTCAAATAGAAGTGATTTTTTTTTTCAGTGAAATAAACTGAAACGTTCATCAGCTTCTTCATTGAGAATACTTTTGGGACTAATCTTAACATATGAGAAGCATTGGGCCATCCTGATGATAAATGTGATATATTCACTGTGCATCTTCTCTCATCAAAATTAGATACAATATTAAGACACAAACGGGAACAAGGGAATAGTCTGATACACAAGCAACTAATTAAAATTTTTTAGACATGTTTGGAATGTTTTGGACAAGATTCAACTTCTTCCAAAATGTATAAAGCTAAAACAGTGTTAGCAAAGGAAGTATCAAGGAAATCTTATAATCAGATTTCTTTCATGACAATTAAAAACATTTCCTTGTGTGCTGAGCCTCATTAATTATTTGCTTGTTCTGGTTTTAGAACTAAATCAGCTGAAGAAAAACCGAAATCATTTGCAAGCAATTAATGCTTCTTAGAATTATTTTAAAACAGAGCATATTATCAAATATTGTTAATCTTCTGGTTGCAAAATGTGCCCCAAAGAGCATAAATTATGCTGTGTAATACATGGCTTCATTCTGATGTAACTGATTATATAATTGTCTCAATCAAATAAGACACCGATCACTGAAGCACCAGATTCATCTAGTTTTCAAAATTTATTAACTCAGTTGATACACGTGAATTTAAATAATCACTATCAACAAATTTTATTGTCTTCTGCGATAATACAAATTGCTAACAAACATGGTACTTTGCATCAAGCTTATTATTTATTGGACATGACATCGCGGTCAAATATTATATCCTCTAGTTGGATTTTGAATTTGACGCAACATGACAGTATTATAAAAATAGTGGGAGTGAATGAAACCATTAAGTTAGGCTGTAATTAGTGTGGTTACAGAAATTCCTTCCAACATTAATAATGAGAATCGAGGACTTTTATGGTTTTTAGTATTGCCTAAAATCACATATAATATCCCAGAAGTAGAATTCACTACTTCTAATTTTAAAATTCCGCAAGATGTGAAGTTGGCTGACCCCACTTTCCATGTTTTCAGTCAAGTAGATTTATTATTAGGAGTAGAGGTATTTTGAAAGGTTTGAATGACTGAATCGTAGACTTTGATCCAAATAAACCAATTCTACGGAATACATCGTTAAAATTTTAGGAAACCGATACTCAACCTTTTGATATAGGTCCTGCGAACGATCAGAAAGTCAAAAAGAAATTAAATGTGCAAAACTGTTGATGATTCTTTCAAGAGTTTCTAGTTGCAGATTTGCAGAAAAGGTTCCTGATTGAATAACTTATTAAAAAATTGTATGTACTAGAATCTAGATTAGCTAAAATGTCTGAACGTTTAGAGCAGTGTAAGCAATCCATGCAGAATTATCAAAAATTCCGGTCATATGTTTGTTGAGGCCATTAGAGAAATAAGCACCTCCACACTTCTCTGAGTTGTATTTCACGTCTCAAAGAAAACGAGAAACTTCTTTAATTGATGTGCTCATGAAGGGACCAAATGTCTTGTCTGATCTATTTGAAACTTCGAGAAGATTTAGATTTTATTCATTTTTAATCGTGCGTGATAAAAACATTTTTTACGCAAGTCAACGATAATCCTGAGCCTAGAAACTTTCACAAAATTTGCTGGAGAGTGTCTCAATATCAAACGGTTCAGATTTTTTAACTATTCTCATTAACAAATAGAGTCAAAAGTTCGCCTTACATAGCATGTCGTTGTGTAAAAGATCTTTTTGTGAAGGAATCAATGCATTTTCCACTAATCTCTCAGGAATTTCAAAATTTTTATGATGATTATTTGGGAGATCTTGATTTACAGACAATTATTCAAATCAGGAATAATAGTTCACGATTGTTGGTTCGAGGAACATTTAATATGCAAATGGAAAGCTAATGATGTTAGAATAATGATCACCATCCCATAATCTGAAAGGTCTTAATCTACAGCAATTAGTTTTCATAAGGAACAAGTATCCACGACGTTAGTCGGATGGGTTCAGAAAATAACAGTTGGAATTTCATTGTTCACTGTCAAGCTGTCCAATTGCAAAGAGGAAGATACATTAAGATTTCCAAAATTTGGAATATTCTTGGAGTCTTGGTTTCAAACATTTGAAAAGCCTAACTTATTATGCAAAATATTTGGAAAAGCAAATGCCCATAGGATCAGCCTTATTAAGATGAAATCATTTCTGAATGGAAAAAGTCTATCACAGACCCTAATTACTTGAGACAATTAGGGTACAAAGAGGTTTGAAAATTAATTCTGAAGTTAAAGCATATCATTTATTAGTAATTTCTGATGACTCTACAACTTCAAATGGGCCTTGTGGCTTAAAATAGTACATGTAAACTCTCCACCAACTACCATTTTAATTCTTGTCAAACACAAAATTGCACCGCCTAAAGTGGTAGAATCTAAAAAAACACTTCGTGAATTGGAATTGTGTGGTGCAATGTTAGCAATTCAAATTTATCAAACAATAATTAAAGCACCATCTCTTTGCTATAGTTCAAAAGGAAACTTTTTTCCAGGAACTATGTATTTTAGTAAAAGATTGACAACGTAAAGGAAATAAACCTTATAATCTATGTCCCTTTATTTAATAGGAAGGTTTGATAACAGTGAATGGGAGATTAGAACAAGCTGAATTAATTTTTTTTCATAACATTCAAAAGTGTTGCCAAATAATCATCGGTTTATTAGAAATCTTATTACGAAGGAGCATGAACGAAATGTGCATTCCATCCCTAGTTATTGTTGGGTATTTTAAAGCAATATGCATGGATAATGAAAGATTTCGGAGGATGTGTAGTCAATATTGAGTGATATTCAATAGATACTCAGTAAGGAGTGAACATTTTGATTCATCGTCCTCTTCAACCTAGGACAAGTTATTGTTCCGAAATTAAATAACATATAAAAGGAAGCAAAGTTAAGTCAAAGTCAGCGTCAATGCAGAGAATAACAGTTATTATTCCCTGTACTTCATTCTTTTGTCATCAATACGATCGATGTTGGAATGTGCCATTTGGGTAGATGGCCTCATCCATGGGTGAACTCTGAAGCGAAACTGCAATAGGGATAATGTAATATGGCAATTGGCTTTTGCTCTGTGAGTGCGGAAGAAATTGTTGAAAATGCATTTGTATCCGTGACCTAAATTATTGAATTGAAGACTTATTTTAGGGGGAGAGTCTCAGGTTATGAGGCCTGCTCTTCCGTCTGACCAAGCAAATTTCGCAACGCTCCTTTCAACAATCATGGGAGAAAGAAGGTATTACTCGTACTTGGGCGACGAAACAGGTCAATTTAACTTTAGTTTAGAGCCTTTATTTAGGCTTGAGGATATTTTACATTCAGTAAATCTACTGACATGGGACAGCCGACTTTATTTCCCCATCCAAAGGCATGCGTACGAAGGATTTTTTCGCCCTTAAAACTCCATGGCTTCGATGGGGTTTGAAACCGCAAACTCCCAGATACGCTAACCATTACACCATCGCCGCCACCATATTATATGCAAAACGCAAGAGTAACAATATAAATACTTCAAAATGTATATACTACTGCCACGTAGACATTAATTTACATTTGCTAGCGACTTTGAAAAAACAAACTCAGAGTTTACATAGACATATTTGTGTAATAAAAAGTTATTTAATGTTAGAGATTTCGGAGGTATGCGACATTGAAGAATGAGAACTACCTGCAGTAAAAACGCAACAAATTATTGACTTGCATGATCAGGAGAGTTCTCAAATGAAACTATTTCCAAAATGACCTTACTACATTTCCATTTGTTTTGTATGTTTACTCATCAAAATATCCTGAAGGCGATTTTCCAACATGCCACCAAATATTGTGTAAAAAATGGCGTTTCTAATGATAAACGTTATCCCAAAATCGCTGAATTCAACCTTAAGCTATTAGATTGGCCTTGAATACTTTCCCTTCCTGAAAAATTGTATTCTTGCAGATACACCACTTTGGAAGTAAAGTCTTTATATCCGCAATGAAAAGTTAGTCTTCTCAGCTTTGTGAGAGTCTGTCTCAGCTTTATGGCAGCTTTGCAGCACTGCGGCCTTGTTAATAGAATAGAATATTTATTTTCCTACTTAGGAATACATAGAATACTTCCGGTGGTAGCGTTTTCGAAGAAATGACTAAACATGCTATGATTTAATGCTATGATACTGATACTATGCTATGCTATACTATGCTTATCCTATGAGCCCTGTGGCCTTGTTAATAGAATAGAATATTTATTTTGCTACTTAGGAATACATAGAATACTTCCGGTGGTAGCGTTTTCGAAGAAATTACTAAACATGCTATGATTTAATGCTATGATACTGATACTATGCTGTGCTATACTATGCTTATCCTATGAGCCCTGTGGCCTTGTTAATAGAATAGAATATTTATTTTGCTACTTAGGAATACATAGAATACTTCCGGTTGTAGCGTTTTCTAAGAAATTACTAAAAATGCTATGAGTTAATGCTATGATAGGAGTACATCGCTGAGGCGTCTCGCAAACTACGTTTCCTACTTCCAGCGTTCATTTCCAAGCTGAACTCCAAGACCTCTTGGAGCAACATAGTGCTCGATCTACAGGCACACCTGGAATCCAGGCGTCATTAAGAGGTGGGCAGACTGGCCTGAGTGTTTAACGCTGGACACAAACTTCCCCGGAACAAAATGGGACCAGTAGTTATAGCATTTACAGAGATACGGAGCTGTTGAACTGGTATACGTTGTGTGGCGTCGTGGTAGCGAAATGACTACACAGACACGAGCTCTAGTTACAATATTTATTTACAGAGTATTATACAGTATGTACAGCTCTGGGGTTCCGTTCGCAATCTACCTCCGCGACTCCACGCACCCTGCTCCCATCTCCTGGCTAGTGCATCCTCCACCCAGACGCTTTACCGCGCCGGTGTCCTGACACCCGGTGCTACGCACTCGCAGTGTCCAAGGAATGCACTACCGCCAACGGGCCGCAGTTGCGTCCGCACGCGAGGCGATCTCTTAACGAACTACCTCCTTCCGGCCGGCTAGCTTCTGGCGGTCATGTCCCCACCCCCACCCCCTAGCTTCTCTGCACGTGTGGGTGGCTCTGAGACCACATGGCCAGCCAGCCTCCCCTGACCGCCGGCGGGGGGTCAGGACTCTCTGCCCGGCCGACTTGCGTCCCGGGTGTTAATAGCTCCTTTTCAGTTGACAAAGCTACTAACAGCTTTTGTATGCCGACCGGATGCACTTCCTCTGCTAAACTTCTAAAGATGGTCGAACCTGGCCACCATGTGGTGACGTTACAGACTGACTCCTATATCCGCGAAATGAATTTTTCCGCAGGTGCCAACTCCTAGGACAAAATTCACTAGTAACCTGTATTCTGGATTCTACATGGCCGTTTTGGCCTACAGGCAAAGCAATTCTCTATACCTTTACTATTTTTCTCCTAGCCATTTCTAATCTAATGTCTCGACTGCGAACGACCCCAGTTTTTGTCAGTACAAAGCAAGATTACAATTTCGTATTAGATCTATGTCATAACACATATGTACATTTATATATTATTTTCAATCTTCATTTAACTTACTATGATACACATGAATGACCTTGAGAAAGAAACAAAACATATCAAATAAGCATACATGATTATACATTAGAACCATCTAACAACAAGACATTATGACATCAATAATTATAACCTTTGAAACAACGATTAAACTTGAACCTAAATATAATTTCCCACAAAGGAAAAAACAAAAACAATACATATATAAGCACATTTTGGATTTATATAATGCAACCGTTGCAAGGACCCATACAGTGTGTCCTTCGCATCATTATGATCAGATCAGCCTTCTCAAAACATTCGACTCAATGCGTCGACATTTACATGTTCTTTCCCCTTTTTATGAATGATTTCAATGTTGTGGTATTGAATCATTAGTGACCACCTCATTAACCTAGGATTTTTTCCAGAACAATTACTTAACCATACCAAGGGGTTATGATCAGTCTCAATTTTGATCTTTACTTGCCCGTCTAAATAATATTTCAGTTTCTGCAAGCCCCAATTATAGCCATACACTCCTTTTCCGTTGCACAAATTTAATTTCCGAGTCAGATAATTTCCTACTTATGTACAATATGGGATGTTCATTTCCTTCCTCATCATTTTGAGCCAAATTACGCCTATTCCACGATCTGATGCAACATTGCATAATAAATGGTTTGCTGAAATCTGGAGCGTGTACTACAGATTCACTACATAGGGCGTCCTTTAGGGCTTTGAATGAGTCATCACATTCTTGCGACCAATTTACTTTGCCTTGGCGTTCCCTCCCACGCAGTAAATCTGTTAACGGTGCCGCTTTTTGCAAATCCTGGAATGAACCTTCTATAATATCCTGCGAGCCTAGAAAGCTCTGACTTGCTTTTTGATTTGAAAGCGGATACTCTTGGATCGCGTGAACCTTTGCTTGGACTGGCCTCATTACGCCCCGCCCACAACGTATCCCAAGTAGCTGCACGGAATTCTAGCGAATTTACATTTAGTCGGCTGGACATGCAGTTTCGCCTTTTGATAATCTGAAATACTTCTTCCAGAGGACGGATATGATCTTCCCAGTGATTACTAAAAATGGCAATGTCATCCATGTACGGTACAGCAAATGTACTACACGAATCTAACAAGGATGCCATCATGCGACTGCACTGGTAAGGTGCGTTCTTAATCCCAAAGGAAGTCGTAATGGTCGATAAGTTCCGAATTTCGTCACAAAGCCGCATAACGCTGTCTCTCGGCGTGAGGCAATTTGCCAATAACACTTTGCCAAATCAAGTGTGCTAATGATTTGGCCGCCGCCACTGTCTCTATTCTTTCCTCCATGCTCGGTAAGGGTAATATTCTGTCTTAATGCATTGATTCAGACGTCTGTAGTCAATACACGGCCGCGGCTTCCTTCCGTGCTTCTACTAAAATCATCGGTGAGGTATAATCTGAATCACCTACTTCAATGATTTTATCCGTAACATTTTTGTAATTTCTTCTTTCAGAATTTCCGACTGTCTAGGCGACATACGGTAGGTGCATTTCTGACAGGTTTGGATTCGTCCATGATTTCGATATCCATTGTTACCATGTCAGTCAGACCAGGCTTGTCCAGAATATCTCTCTATATTTGAATACTATCTCTTCCAGCCTTTTCCAAAATTTCCCGGGTTCGACATCTGTACCCTCGACATCACTTCTAACTCAAAATCCTATTTTCTAGTTTCACGGCATATTTGCCCAATTCATCTTCGTCTGGTTCGAACTCAGGTGCCTGTGTTGCCACGTAACTAATGTATTCCGTTCTCTGATGGTACCTTTTCAACATGTTCACATGGTATACACGGCCCTCTTTTTTCCCAGGTAACAAAACGACATAATTCGTTTCGGATATTTTTCTAACCCCTCCCGGGCCCGACCCATCGTACCGAAAGTTTCTGGGTTCTGTTCGGCGCTAACACTAGGACACGATCTCCTACAGCAAATGTACGGTGCACTGCCTTGCGGTCATACCACACCTTTCTCTTTTCTTGCTCCTTAACTAATTTTTGATGAGCAAGCTCGCGCGATCTTTTGAGACGGTTCACTAATTTAAACACGTATTCGACCACGAGTTCTCTTCCTCCTCAGTTCCCGCAAGACGCTCATACATTAAAGTGATTGGAGTACGTAGTTCCTGCCATACACAAGCTCAGCGGAGTGAATCCTAAGCTTTCGTGCACAGTAGTCCGTAACGAAATAAGATTGCCGGAAGCTGCTTTTCCCATTCCGTGCCCGCTTCCAAACACATAACCTTAATGAGTCTATTCATCGTTCGATGAACACGCTCTATTGCATTGGATTGAGGGTGGTACGGCGAACTCTAACTAGCCAATTCCGAATTTCTGTGCGAATTCCGCTGTCAGTATACTAGTAAAGCAAGTGCCTTGATCCGTTTGCATCTCTTTGGGAATCCTATTCTACTAAATAATTCCAGTAGCGCATCAATAACCGTAGTAGATCTTAAATCCGTTATCAGGATTGCCTCCGAAATCGACTAGCTACACAGATGGCAGTCAGGATGAATTTATGCCCCGTTTGCGATTCAGGAAATGGTCCGCATGCATCTACGTTTATTTTGCCAAATATTTCTGAGACAGGCGGTACTAAGGTAAGGTAGCCACGCACCTTGTCTCCGACCTTCCCACCTTCTGACAACTATCACAAGATCTAATAAATTTTTCCATTTCCTGGAAACAATTCGGCCAATAAAGTATTTAGCCATGCTATCCTTGCTCTTAGTGGTGCCTAAGTGTGCATTGGCTGTTTCATGACACAACTTAAGGACGGTACTTCGATACATTTCCGGTACAACAATCATGTCAATCTTTCTCCGCGTTTACTGTGTCGCGATCGAAATAACACTCGATCCTTAATGAAGTACGCGTCTTCCTTCTCTGGTACTCTATTCACGTACGCTTTGTATATTTCCTTCAGGCTATTGTCCCTTTGTTGTTCCGCCGCAAACGTCTCTCTGTCTACGCGGATTAATTCGACAACCTGAGGTTCAAGTTCCGTCTGACTTCCCTCTACGGCTTGGGGTGGCTCTAGCCCTTCTGTTTCGTGAGCCCCGTCCGGGAGAGCCTCCTCCGGTCGCTCACCTGACGGCCACTCGGATGCTACGTCCTCCCGAGCCTCGGCCCTGGCCGCGCCCGCGCGAGTTACCACGGCCCCAACCACTTGCGGCTCTACGTAACCTTTGCGTATTTCATCGAGCAGCAGAGCAGTTCTGTTACTCAACAGATAGTAACCGATATCACATTCTTTTTTTACTACCGCTGCCTTCGTAACTACGGTTCCAAACGGCCCTTGAACTGTTACCTGCGCGACTGGCAAGTTCCGTGGTTCAGAGTCTAGTGGCTGAAATATCCAAACCGACTCGCCCGTCATGTGCTCGTCTTTTACCAGCCGTTCATTAACAATATCAAAACTCGCACCAGTGTCTCTCAAAAGTTCCGATCTGATTCCGTTAATTAATCCGGAAACCGTGTGTGGGCGAAATAATTCACGCGCATCTTGGTCGGCCACATGACCAACCTTCTCCCCGTTTCGTGCACCTGGACAGTCCCGCTTAAGGTGTTGAGTCGAGCCACAAGAGAAACATTTCCGTTTGCTCGGCTGATCGAAATCTATTCTTACTTCACCCTTCTTATCAATGGCTTCGCACTATAGCTTCTCGAACTCGGGGTAATATCTGCAACTGGTTCTGCCTTCTTACCGTGCCTTGGAAACAAGCTCTTCCATCCTGCCCTATTATTTTCATAATTATCTAATTTTTGCGAAGTCAACGCAACGTAAATGTACCCCATTCGTCTATAAAATGTTCCTGATCTCGGACGAACCCGCCGCTTCATTTGATCGGTAACAATTAGATCAAGAAGAGCTTCAAAGGTAGATATTTGCAATCCCGCCACCACTGCTTACAATAATTGTACAACTCTCGCGTACACGTTCCAAGTGGTACCGGTCTGTTCACATGTTTAGTAAATAGTTGCCTAAACTTTTCCCCATTAAACTATACATTTCTAATAATTTTGCTTTTATCTCGGTATATTCAGTCGCATTTCCCGACCTTCAATCATAAGCCATGAGTTGACTTGGTTCAGCAACAACCCCATAAGATTGATTACCCAATCTTCTTCCGGTACGCCCAATTGATTGGCCTGTGCTTCGAATACACTTAAATAAGCCGTGATGTCATCCTTTTCACCTCTAAATTTATCCATTACATGATATAACTTAATGTGAGTTTTAGAATTTGCCTCCGTACCTGCTTCCGAAATAGTCGTCGTCTGCCTCGTTAGCCTCAGCTTCTCCAGTTCAAACTCCCTCTCCCTTTCTCTTTCCCTTTCTTCTCGTTCCTCTCCCTTTCTCCCTTTCTTCTCGTTCCCTCTCCCTTTCTCTTTCCCTTTCTTCTCGTTCCCTGGCGATAATATCTTGACAATTATTCGCTAATTCTTTAACAAATTCTTCCTCGTAATGAACACTATCTAGAATTATCTGTTTGAGACTGATCACTGTATTCTCATTGCTTACAGACTCTCCTAATTCTCTCGCGACCTGCACCAGACAGTCTTTCCGGTACTTTGCTAAAAATGCCATTATGCCTGATTCTGATCGCTATGAATGCGAAGGCTACACTTACGTACGGTGTCCTGATGTCCTTGTATCGGCGTCGGGTGGCTTTCACGTCGTCCTCCCTTCCGGTCCCGGGAGGGCTTCTTCCCTCGGTCCGACGATCCAGTCTCTGCCCTTCGATGCCTTTCGATTTAAATAACCCGTGCGTTACTACACGGTGAGCCCTCGAAAGTTCATCCAGTACCGATATACGAGTCTATCGTAACCGCATACTTCCTCCCCAGCCTGGGTACTTATGCCCCTGCACTATTAAATTTGTTAACTAATTTTAACACAGCTTCCCCTTGCCTGGGTTCGTTGACCGCTGCCACCATTTATATAACCCCGTCTGTGGCGTCGTGGTAGCGAAATGACTACACAGACACGAGCTCTAGTTACAATATTATTTACAGAGTATTATACAGTATGTACAGCTCTGGGGTTCCGTTCGCAACCTACCTCCGCGACTCCCCGCACCCTGCTCCCATCTCCTGGCTAGTGCATCCTCCACCCAGACGCTTTACCGCGCCGGTGTCCTGACACCCGGTGCTACGCACTCGCAGTGTCCAAGGAATGCACTACCGCCAACGGGCCGCAGTTGCGTCCGCACGCGAGGCGATCTCTTAACGAACTACCTCCTTCCGGCCGGCGAGCTTCTGGCGGTCATGTCCCCACCCCCACCCCCTAGCTTCTCTGCACGTGTGGGTGGCTCTGAGACCACATGGCCAGCCAGCCTCCCCTGACCGCCGGCGGGGGGTCAGGACTCTCTGCCCGGCCGACTTGCGTCCCGGGGTGTTAATAGCTCCCTTTTCAGTTGACAAAAGCTACTAACAGCTTTTGTACTAGCCGACCGGATGCACTTCCCCTCTGCTAAACTTCTAAAGATGGTCGAACCTGGCCACCATGTGGTGACGTTACAGTTGCAACTTTTCACACGATAGTGAAAGAGAACTACACGGGTGAGGCAAACATTGCTGCATAGCAGCAAAGATAAGAGCAACATTTAGCCCGGGTTAAAGGATTGTAGACGAATCTACTACGAAAATCATCTATTAAGGTTTTTAAGGTATACAACTGATATACAAATTATTTGTGAAGTCATATTTGTGTGTTTAAAAAAATGATAATATTGTGACGTCGTGGAAATACACAAGAACACAGACACGAGCTTCAATGATAAATATGTACAGGTTTATTCACAATATGTACAATAAATATTTAAATTACTTTTAGCTCTTGGAAAACGTTTACTCCCCTGATCGCAGGAGCGATCCTTAAAAATGTAATCTGACTCGTGGCCCGCGCCACTCCTCAGCGAACCTTATGCACACAGCATGCGGCTCCCGTGACGTAGGTCACCCGTGGACATATCCACCCCGGCGTCCCAACACATGGGTTGCCGTACGAGCTCGCTCGGCTCCGCACCGCCCTGGGCGCAATTTTGTGCATTCGCACGAGGTTCCACTCAGCTCGACAACCCACCCCGCGCTCTCCGTTCCTTCTTATATGCCCCCACCCGTGACCTGAAACGTCACTGGGTTTTCACAGCCCCGCTAGTCGCGTTGCCAGGCATTTGGGCATCCCTTTCCTGGATTCTAAGAATTTTGCACGCGGCACGCACAAAAATGCGCTGTCCGTTTTTTGGGCACCCCTTTCCCTAGCTCTCGGAATTCTCCCAATACCGCATTGTTCTTACCTCCTGCCTGGCCCTTGCGTCTAATCCCTTTGGCGCCGCCATTTTGAGTGGAGCGTACAATACGTTACAATATTAAAGAAACGGTAATCGAGTTTTGAATAGAGTGTCTTAATATGGCTTAAATAAATTACGAGGCTGCCATCCAATAACCATTATTATTTTATTTTATTATATTTCAAACATAGGTGGAATAATGCAGAGAGACAAGAGTGTAAAGGGCTCACAGAAATGTAGATCTTTTCATAATGTACTACATCGAATTGTTATAAAGCTTTAAAATGTAGGTTTTTCCTTTCAAAATTGATTATTTCAACTGAGTTAGTTCATTGAACATTTCTCATATTGAATGATTCTTCAATTATCTATCCGTTACTGGATATCACGTATTCCATGATGTGCTGTATGATCAGCGCAGCGTAGATATGCAGACATT
This sequence comes from Teleogryllus oceanicus, assembly GCA_964035755.1. NCBI lineage: Eukaryota > Metazoa > Arthropoda > Insecta > Orthoptera > Gryllidae > Teleogryllus > Teleogryllus oceanicus. The sequence goes on along the minus strand of CAXIVR010000012.1, from coordinate 16,964,783 downwards.
TCATGCACGATGACTTCTTGCCACATCGTTTAGCTGGCTCCAGGTCAGAGAATTTCTACACGAGTAAATGGCTCCTCTGTTAATTTTTTTTCCAAAAAATCCCAAATAGAGGACATTTTCCAAATTATAAGTAATCAAGAAGAAAAAAATCGCCATTCCATAACGATTCGCGCAAAAAAAATACATGAAAACATGAAAATGGTGTTTTCAGGTGAACCTAAAATATGAATATTATGTTCTTGTAACCAGTTTTTCAATTTTCAATACACATATGTCAAAAAGTAATTTTTCTGCTGGTTACTATTTTCAAAATCAATTTAAAAAGGTAAATGACTAAGTTTATCATAAATGTCTGCTTATTGATCATCCTCCAGAACGCTTAGGAATTAATGGTATAGTTTCTAATTGATTCGTCATTCATTAGATTTAAAGGAAAAGTATATTCTGTTTTGCAAGAGATTCATTCCGTATAAAATAAACGTTTTAAAAAAGTGCAACTTTTTCACAAAATATAATAAATAAGCAAGAAGGCCCTCGCAAGATAGTACCAAACAAACTCGACACTCAAATATTTACCGGTATTAGTCTTGCTGAAATATCAAATTGTAAGCGGCCAGGAGGAGAATGCAGCGACGTTAACCGCAGAAGTTCCTTTTGTTTGTTTCGTGTTAGTGGAAGTGTTATTTGCTATAGTCATTTGTCCCATAAATATAAAGCATACAGTACTCCATACAGTCGCGATAATCTGAAGTAGATGGGGCTGATTGAACGTCAGATTACAAAAAAATCGGATAACGCAGAAAAAGGAAAATGCATACCGAAATTTTCAACTATAGTGTATAACGTCAAATGTAATGTGCAGATTCTATTAAAATTGCAGATACATACATATGTACATACATACAGACATGAGATACATACATACATGAGCTAGAACCAGACACAAGAAAGTAACAGTCAGATTGACATTGACACCGACCGCCGACGAACGTGACCTTCGTGCAATGTTGCCAACTCTTCAAGAGACAGCTCTTGATTTTCGCCTGTTGTTTGTTTGTTTGTTTGTTTGTTTGGTGACGTGGTGAACATCAGGAGATCTCGGATTGTACGGAATCTCGGATTACCGCAACTCTTCTGTTTCATATTCCGCTGTTTTCCTTCTCTACAGAAACGTGAAATCCAGCGCCGACCTCGACGAAATCCAGAGTCGGCTTCCAGGATTCCCTCTTCTGGTAGCGCACCAGTCGGAATAAAATCAAAGCCCACGTCCGGTCTCCCGAGTGGAAGTATTAACGCACGTAATGTAGAGTCATAGGCTACCACAGGATGGCAAGACCACCGCCACATCCTGAGCAAAAACACGCACAACACGTACGGGACTAATGACCATAGTTGTTGACGTGCCCGGAATCAGTAACAATCAATCAATCGAATCCCACATAGAACCTCCTGCTCAGCGGCCTGCCCCTGAGCCATCCCAACCGTCAGAAGCTTTGGAAGCGGTGACCCGAGAGGTGTCAGGCGGCCGCTGCGGCGGCCGTGGCTGTGCGGCGCGTCGGAGGGGGGCACGGCGGCGAGGTGGAGCGGAGGGTGCAGGCGCCGTAATTGAATTTGTCGCCATTAGCGCGGCCTGCAGTCGCCCCCGCCCCCGCCACCGCCCCCGCCACCGCCACCGCCACCGCCACCGCCACCGCCACCGCCACCGCCACCGCCACCGCCACCGCCACCGCCACCGCCACCGCCACCGCCACCGCCACCGCCCCCGCCCCGCTCGCCCCGCTCTCCACCTCTCCTTCAAGCCGCACCGCCGTCTCCGCCGTCGGCGGCGACGCGTAATTACAGGGCGTGCGCTCGGAGGCAGCGGGGGCGGCCGCTGCGCGCTCGCCACCGCCGTGCGGGCGGAGGAGGTGTCGATAAAGGACGTACACATCAAGGAAGTTGTGAGGGAGGCAAAACAAGAAAGTGCAGGGGGAGATCAAAGGAGGAAGAAAGGGGATGACGCCTGGAACAGTGGAGACGGTAGAGATTGACGATGATGATCTGGTGATGAAAGCTCTGACGCCACAATGCTGATGGTAACGGTAGTTCTGATGTCGTCAAGGTCGGACTAGCATTGGGACAGCGGTGATCGAGGAGACAGATGGAAAGACCGGAGGTGGTAAAAGAGGCATTGAGTGTAATATAGATGAAAGCATGGCTCAATGCTAAAAGTAATCTGATGCACAGTATGGTGAAGCTTACAGGGGGAAACATCGAGACGCAGTCAGTAAAGACGACGGTGGTCTTTCGGAGAACAGCGAATGAGAATGTGCTGCTGTGCAGTAGGAAGAGAGATGGAACTGTTGACAGAAGAGTGGGGGACACACCAACACAGTTGAGCAGCGGTGTTTTTGGAGAGCGCTCGATAGGTAGAGGCAGCAGAGAGAGAGGACAAGGGGCGTTTAGATCCAACGGGATGGCTTATAATGGACAGACAGACAAGGCGAAGAAACTGCGATGATGTCCACGATGAGGTTTATTTATTTATTTATTTATTTATTTATTTATTTATTTATTTATTTATTTATTTATTTATTTATTTATTTATTTATTTATTTATTTATTTATTTATTTATTTATTTATTTATTTATTTATTTATTTATTTATTTATTTATTTATTTATTTATTTATTTTTTATTTATTTATTTATTTATTTATTTATTTATTTATTTATTTATTTATTTATTTATTTATTTATTTTACGTAAAAAAACAGTTAAGAACTGCGTAAGACGTGCTATGGGGAAAAGTGAATTGTGTGCACATTTTTAAAATTCTGTTTAGTCATATACTACTTAAATTTTGAATTTTTGAAAGGGAGAAAAAAAACAAAAAAAAACTCCCATGTAATAAAATCTATTTTCAAGGATAAACAAGCAATAAATTTTGAATTTTGAAAGGGAGAAAAAAAAACAAAAAAAAAAGTTTGACAGGTGGGAGGAGGTTACGCAGGCCAGTAAGTGTTGAATGCGAAGGAAACCACAAATGAGGTGTGGGCAATAACGACGCCGGAGTGAAGAGAATATCGGTATGCCAATGGTGGCCTCTGAGGGCAGAGTCTGAATCAACTAGTAAAAGGGTGTGACCCAACGAGAAATGCAGTAGTCATTGAAGCGTGTAATGGAGTATGCGTGACTGCAGGTGCAATAGATGAGGATTCGAAGAAAAGGTGTAATGTCAGTATATAATGAAGGATACCACGTTAGATGGTTAGCAAATAATGAAGTGAATATCTACAGACCACACAGGCATACTCTTGTAACTTCTAGTTTAAGTTATCAAGGGAAATAGAAAAAATATAACCTTTATTCGAAATAAGATAATGCAATTTCCTCACGCACTAATTCAAATCAAAAACAAACACTGTTCATCAGCGATGAGCATTTGAACATTCTATGTGAATGTCACAAAAGTATCATGGATATCAATTTGTTTTTAAAGAATGTTTTGCCTTTAATAAAACGAATGACAGTTTACTACGACCAGATTTCTTCGGGGCCTAATCGTGGAACACCATGAATTTAATGGGATTTTTTTTGTTTCAGACAACATATAGTGTCTGACGGAATCCGTTGCTAGACTTTTCCAAGAGCAATTCCATATCGATGGCTACAATTTGACAGACTAAGGTATGCCATTTCTTGATCTTGTCATGATATCTTGAACCTGACAATAACTGTCATTTAATTATTTTCTCTTTGCTGGTTCTCAGAGAACTAAGAAAATGTGAATAATCATCTTAATCTTATTATGTACAATAAATATAGGAGCCTATTATATAACACAGTACTTCAAAACCAATTTAATTCCTTGCAGGAATGTCAAATTTAGATAAGCACCCAATATATATAATATAAGAATATCTATCTTTCGCAAATGATTTGAACGCTGTTAGTGATAACACGTTACATGAACTCAAAATTACAGGGCATCAGACCAGAAAGGAAATCTACCCATTCTACCCTCACTTGCTCCATCCATATTCCAGGTTTCCTGGAAAACTCTGTACGCCCTCGCGGCCGGGCGTGTAACGGACGGAGGGGCCCTCATTGTCCTGCTTCCTCTTTTCCTCGTTGCGCTCGCGAAGAGCTGCACAAAAGCGACGTAAACAGCGTCTCGTAAAAGGTTAGTAGCTCCCACCAACAGTTAAACAGTGCTGCACGACGTAGCGCGAAAAACGCCCGGCCTGCCGCAAACCGAACGCACGGCCGCTGATGGTGCTGCGGCTCGTTAATGTGGAAATAAGTAATAGCGGGGAATACGCGTCTAGTAACTGTGTTAAACGTGGCAATTTAGCACAACATCAACTGAATTTACACGCCTTCGCGGAAAAAGAAGATTGCACGTGCCTCCGAGACACAACAGTTTTATTGAAATACCTCGTGAGAATTTCATATTGCCGTTGGTAGAGGTTTTGTGGTTTGCACAATGTTTCTGTCTGCAGTCTCCTTGCAGCTGCACAAGAAATACAATGTACGAACGTGATTTTAAGCCATTGTGATGTTGCGGTGAAATTGAATTGGATGTTAAATAGGATTCTATTCATAAAACAGACGTATAGTGTAAGAGTTTAAATAGTTGAATAATTAGTTTTAGTTCCAAATTATGTAACAATTCAAATAAGAGTAGTGTGTAGAACCAAACTAAATGAGAAGATATACGAATAAAAATGAGTATAAAACAGTAAGAGATGTTGTATCGTTAAGTATTCGTGTTGTAATTAATTTTTTAGGAATTAAAAAGGAAATATCTAAAATAATTAGTTATGGTAATAATGATCACAACAGTCAATTTAGAAAATCATGCTACGAAGCTATCGAAGGACATTATCTCTTTTGTCTGAAATTCGCCATGATTCGCCCGCAGCAAATTTCAGTATATCGGCTGCCCAGTTGCAAGAGGCAACAACTCCAAAATCTAGTTTTGAGATATTGCCGTTTTAAAGTTTAAATTATCTTTGTAAATATCAGTTACATCACATTAATTTGAAGTGTATAATTAATTTTCTACGGTTATGCCGCACATTTCAGATACACCTGATGTAAATTATATTTTCAGAGAGATATAACCTCAAAATTTAGAATTTTCAATTGTTATCTTTTGGAACAAGTATAGATATATTTGAATGCCTGGTAAATCAAAGAGAATTTTATATTTCTTTTCACTCAACGTATATTAATCACTACATTTTGCCACTACGTATGAAAAGGTTTTCTAGACCACGCTCTAATATATATTTAAGACGGAGCCAAATGACAAATACACCTCACGCAGCATAAGCGATCGATGAAATATGAATACCACAAAAACTAGAACGTCATACAATAAGGGAATAAATCGAGGCCACGAGGCGAGACGCGCTGCGCCGCGACGAAGAAGCGAGCGCGACGGAAAACAATAAAGCCGCGCGACGCGAGGAGTAAATCTTGGCGCGGCGACGCGCGCGCTACTCATCACGGCGCGCGCCAGCTGCGTCCAGCGCCGCACTGGGCCCAACGCCGTGGCAATAGGAAACACTAACAAAAGCAAATATAAATAAATATAAATAATTAAATATGTATAAATATATAAAAAGATATATATATATATATATATATATATATATATATTGAGATATACAAAATTTTCTCTACATTAATATCCGCCAAAGATCTTAGCGTCCGGCTTGCTGGGTCAATGGGTCACGATATATTATAATCCTTATTACCTTTATAATGGATTATAGGATCCGCCGACTATACAGCGCAGCTGGGAATCTGAAATAGAATGATTCTATTCCTAGTTTATTTCTGTTTGGATTGACTAAATGAAAGATCACTTTCTTTTCTAAAGAACAAAATTTAACAAAGTTTATTTTACCTTTTTAGCAAACAATTTAGTGAATTTATGTTACGCCTTTGGTCAAGATATCTTTGAATTTACAATTTTATACCGCGGTTAACTTATCTATTCTTCGTTGATGTCCCTCGTAGACTTCTCAGTCGAAATATCTTGCGAGCTTACCGTAGTCCAAAGTCCCAAGAAATCCTCTTCTGCCCCTATCCAAGCTGGTCTCAAACTATCAAAATTATCAGTCCCGATTACGTCCTATGACATAGTCCCGAGCTCGATTACCACTCCCGACAAAGTTCCAATTTATACATCAATATTACTTCCACATGAAAATATCTGCAATATCATTCACTGTCCTTAAAATTTCACTGATAACCCGATTCTGACTATCTGGATTATACTCGTTCCCTCTCACGAACCTACGATCAGTTCAGAAGCGCGATACCGGTCAGAATGAAATCTTCCTGCATTATTCACCCCTCGAAGACTTCGTATTAAACTACCTTCCTTTTTTTTTCATAACATTTGACCGTCCTTCTCTCACCCAGCCAATCCATACGTTCGTTATATTTGGTGTAGCTGACCTTTTGATCGTCTAAACTTCTTTGCCCAATCCCAAATTTTCTACTTTCGGCATCAAGCTACCTCTTAATGCATTTCAAAAAAAAGCCCGTGCTCACGTGATATTTGCTAATGCATGTTCCACCATATAGTCTACAAATAAATGTTAGTATATTTTCTTGTGACATATCCGTATGTCACAATATAATATATAAAATATATATAAAAAATATAAAAAATATAAAAAAAATATAAAACATATAAAAATATATAAAAATAATATATAATAATATATAAAAATAATATATAATAATATATAAAAATAAATGAAGTGAATTAAGTGTTGCCAATATATATATATTTGAATCCATTAAAAAAATATGCTCACGGAATTTTGCGTTTTTAGTTCTTTTCCCCTTTATAACAGATTCAAAGAATTAGTAACACAAAACCCTCAACACTTAATACCAACCCTTTTCCTCCGCAAAACTCAAAAAAATCTGGTGTTGAGGTACATGGAGTTTGAAGTTTTCCCTTGAATTGAAGTGGTTTGCTTTTTTAAGGTCGCCTTGCAACGTCTTTGGTCGTATACCGACCACTGAGAGGTTTTTAATTGTAGGGGAAACACGTTAGGACAACACAAACACACACACACATACATGCCGGAGGCGGGATTCGAACACTCGTTCAAATATGAACGAGACTTTTGTAATTAATGTGATATTTTTCTGCCGTCAATTACGTGGCAATTGTGCACAGTTGGTAGTAGTTTTTATTCTCAATCAGCGTTGCACTTTTGTTTCTGGAGTCCAATTGTTGTATTTATTACAATGAGGAAACAAGTGGTTTACGGTTTAGTTGAACAACGCATTTATTATTATTATTATTATTATTATTATTATTATTATTATTATTATTCGGTTTTTGGAGAATGAAAGAGTGAATCCTACAGACATTTTGAACCAATTGCGAGGACAACTTCGAGGTTAGACCTTTTCGAAGCCTCAAGTGTACAAATGGTACAAATTGTTGTGGCGGCCGTAAAAGCGTTTCCAACCTCACTCATACTTTGCGGCGTCCACGGACGAGCATTACGTTGGACAACATTCGGAGAGTGAAAGACATTATTCGTGAGGACAGACGAATAACTATTCGTAATGAATTTGAAAAATTTTTTGTAAGTGTGCAAACAAGCTCCAAAAAACACCTAAAATATCAGAAAATCTGTCAGAGATGGGTACCGAAACTTTTGATTGGAAATCAGAAGATTACAAAGATGAAATCTCAAAGACTTTGGATCGTTATGATGCAGGAGACTCATTTCTAAGACATATTCTCACATGTGAAGAAACGAAGAGGTCCAGTATGGAATGGCGATCAAACATGAATCGGCGACAGTGAAAGCAAAGACTGGTTGGTCAGCCCGTGAAGTCCTAATGATTGGCTTCTGCGATGCGAAAGAAGTGGTGCTCGTTGATTTCCTGTAAGAGCAACGATCAGTTAATGCACCTTACTATTGTGAGCTCTTAAGGAAGGTTAAAGATGCCTCCCGCTCGAAAAGACCCAGGAATTCAATACGCAGTGATCTCTTCCTTCATGACTATGCAAGGCCCAATAAACCTGTTATCCAATTAATATTGAAGGAATTACACTGGACCGTGTTGGTATATCCTCTCTATAGCCCAGACTTGGCTCCTTCGGAATACCATCTTTTCGGACCACCTGAGGAGGTCTTGGGTGGCGAAATATTTTCCACTCATGAAGAGGTGGAAGACTTCGTGCACAAATGGCTATACACACGTCAACAAAACTTTTTTTGAGAACAGAATTATGAAACTATTAAAAAGATGGCAAAAATGTGTAAATAATGGTGGAAGCTTCGTAGAAAAGTAGTCTGCTTTGTTTTTTGATTTTCTAAGAGTCAATAAAAGTTTTTCAAAACGTTTCGTTCATAGTGGACCTCATAAATTGATCTTCACTTAATACATTCAGTACACTGTAACTTAAATGTTGTGCTAAAATCTGCAGGATAGTTGTATGTGGATTGGACACACTGTGCGTGTCAGCGTGTGACCTCGCGGGGCGCCCGATATGGCGCCGGCGGACGCCGCGCGGGCGCGGGCTCGCGCGCTCAGCTGCTCGGCTCGGGTGTCCTGTCCACGCGCCCCCTGCGCCGACGCGCGTCTCGCTCGCTGCGCAGTGAGCGCCGAGCCGCCCCGCAACGCCCCGCTCCTCTACGCCACGTCCCGCCACGTCCCGCCACGTCTCGTCTCGTCACGTCACGTCACGTTCCGTCACACCACGTCCCGCCACGTCCCGTCCCGCCACGTCCCGCCACATCACGCCACGCCATGTCACGTTACGCCACGTCACGCCGCATCAGGGCACTTCACACCACGTCACGCCACGACATGACACGCCACGCCACGTCACGTCACGCCACGTCACGTCACGCCACGTCACGTCACGCCACGTCACGTCACGCCACGTCACGTCACGCAACGTCACGTCACGCAACGTCACGTCACGCAACGTCACGTCACGCAACGTCACGTCACGCAACGTCACGTCACGCAACCCACGCACGACGCACGCCACAGCCACACGACACTTCCACCACGACACGTCCCGCCACACCCCGCATCGCGCCTCCCCTCCCCGACCCGCCATCCCTGATGAAGTATAAGAATTATAATTCCTGAGCGTAAAATGAAGTTTTATTACCTCCGATACTGAAACTATATAGATAGTTACAGCAACTAATTCCGTACATTGTTTTAAAGAAATTGATTCCATACTTTTAACTCCTTCAGCACGTTTCTGTGTAGAATATATCGAAATATAATGGTTATAAGCTAAAGTATATATTATGTTTGACGTTATTTTTGTCAATGGCGTTGGACTTTAAGAGTGGTGTTTTGATATCGATTCATAAACCGTCGATTTGTCAACTAATAAGAAACAAGCATTTGTTAATCAGGTTCAAATTGGTGCTGCTGGACGTAAAGCGCTCCTGTTCGCAAACAATTTGACGCGGTGATGATACCGTTCTATTTTCCGACTGCATATGGGTTTTTAAATGTGTTAAGAAATTTTTTCGGGACTCCATAGTTTGGTTATGCCTACGCTCCCTGAAAATAAACATCTGATCCTGGCAGTGGGATGGGGAACACGCGGTCGCTCGCTGGCCCCTGATGGTAGCAATAGCCAAAAATGTGAAATGTTACCAAACACGTAAAAAATTAATAATTGTGTATTTGACGGATAGTGCAGTATATTTCTGAAGGTTTTCAATCTACGATAAAATACGAAATCCGTAGGAAAATGTGAAATGACATGCAAAGTGCGAAATGGTCATGAATCTGCAATTTAATTGCTAAATTGCATTTTTTGGTTTCCTTCGTGTTCGTTCTTTAACCCCGGATGCGACATCAACAACTCATATCGATGATTGAAAACATGCAATTTGATTGTGGCCGTGTTTACAAACAGCGAAATATCAAACTAGTTTCCCTTATTTCCTGATTTCAATGGGAAAATCTAAAAAAGCATCAAAATATTTTTTTATCTGAGAGTTCTACCTTAATAATAATTTTCTGAACAAATGCTGCAAAATCCTAAATCTTAATTTTATAATGTTACAAAATACTATATTCTTGTTTTCAAAATGCGATTTTTTAAACTTTCAAGTGCTAAATCCTGCCATCACTACTCATGATACATTCAAGGCACTGCCGCATCGTGCGCAATTCCCGGTACAGCATCCACGAGGAATGGTGCTTAACGTTGTCAGAATTTTAGGAAACTCTCATTGCTCATTGTCCAGCAATGTTAAGATTATATTTTATTGTACTTATATTAGACATGTGAATTCGATTGTTAATGCATATCAACAGAACTTGCGGAGGCGGGTCATTCCGAAACTACCAACGCGAAGAGGACACAAAACACAATCGTAACATCGTTGATAGTATTGGTTTTTATGAATCTATTGAAAATAAAACTAGATTTTCTTGAAATATCTGCATAAGAGGAAATAAGGGGACTAGATCCTATATTTCATTGTTTGAATCACAATTTCATAGTTTTTCTTTTATTCTGAGGTAAAATCGTTTTCTCTTACTGGCGACATAATTACTTTTCGTCCGTTAAAAATTCAGACTATTTTAAATGCAAATTTTTCTACTGTCAGATATTTTCAAATTCCTTTGGATGGCATATCTTCAAGAGTTACGATTGGAATGAAAGTTGTCGCCCAAATGGACCCATCGTAGAACCCCTCCTGCGAAAACCATCGCGTTTTCCGTGTACACTCGAAAACTTTTCAACCAAACATCTAATCCTGGTGACGAATGAGTATGCGTCATTTGAAATCTTCCCTTTTTCTACAAATGTGCCCTCACCCGCCTTCCACAATTCTTTAACACCTACACTTTTTTCAAACCTCCTAGACCTTATTCTTCTATTATACCTAGTTCGCCAAGATTTATTTATTGATTTATTTTACGTCAAAAAACAGTTAAAACTGCGTATGACGTGCTATGGAGAGAAGTGAATTATGTGCACATTTTCAAAATTCTGTGAGCAGCTTTGGATGGCAATCCCTAAAAGACGTACCTGACTTACTTTCCATCAAGCACATCACGTTGAACACCAACACTATACGGTTTATCTCATGATTTGTGTCATTTAAATGATCAATGCTTAATCATAAAATTTTGTCCGTTACCACCGGGAAAGGTGGCTTAGGGCAACAACTGATGTGCGAATGACCTGGAAGTGCTAGGTCATAAGCACTGCAGTGGCATTGACAGGATTTTCAACTCTTAACTACATAGCTAGATCGAGTTCAGTTGCAGCTGGGAGGAGAGTTCTAACGGCCGGTTGCTCTCATCGATAAGTTTTCCGTGTTTTTTCCACAACAGGCGAGAGCTGGAGCAGTAGCCAAACAAACAGGCCGAAGATCGCGCGAGATCTTGCCCTCTTCTTCCCTGCCTATCTTCACCCCTTACACACACTTACACTAACATGCACTATATTACCACACATGCAGGGAGATCAATCGGGGGCTTACAGCTTCTCCCGACTCGGCGGTGCCCCGCTGGCGGGAAATATCTGATAGGCGAAAACCCCGCTAGCCGACGGTAGGTCGAAACTAATGACCTTAGAAGTTGACGCGCCCGGTATCACTAATCATTGAATCAATTATTCTTTATTTGTATTTAATATTACAATCATTAATTGTATATTTCACGACAAATCTTGGGATCACGTTTGTTTGTAAATAAATACATATTTCGTTTCTCAGAGATCTGACCGTGTCTATAAATCTCCTTCGCGGGGGTTTTGGAACAATACATTTGCACGTTGCATGTAACTGTGTCAGCTTCGCGCTTCCAGTGCCTTCAGCGAGCTTCGAGCAGTCGCCCGCTCTTCCCCGTGGTGCAGCCGGCGCTTGTCGAGGTGGCGCTTGCCCGAGCCAGCTGCTCGGGCGTCGCCCCGCCCCCCTCCAGCGGCGCCCGCTGCCGGTGCCAGCGCCGGCTCCGGCTCGCCCCGCGCCGTGCCCGTGCCCCGGCGCCCGGCGCCCGCGCCCGCGCCCGCCCCGCCCCCGCCCGCCCCGCCCCCGCCCCCGCCCCGCCCCGCCCCGCGCCCGCCCCCGCGCCCGCCCCCGCCCCGCCCCGCCCCGCGCCCACCCCGCCGCGCTCCGCCCCCGCGCCCGCCCCCGCCCCCGCCCCCGCCCCGCCCCGCGCGCCCGCGCCCGCCCCGCGCCCGCCCCGCGCCCGCCCCGCGCCCGCCCCGCGCCCGCCCCGCGCCCGCCCCGCGCCCCCCCCCCGCCCAGAGGTCCGAGATCTCTTCTCGCCACCCTACCGCCCCACCCCCTCTACCCTCCCGCCACCTCTAACATCCCCGCCTCTTCCATCGCATTCACCGCCCCGCCGCCGCTGGCATTTCTCCGTCACTGCTCTTTCTTCGTCGCCTCCACCGCCCCTATCTCCGCCATCATCTCCACAGCACCCTTGGTCGCCTTCACCCCGGTCACTGCCGTTATCACCACCGCCCCCTCGATTGCTACTCCCCGCCCCCCCGCCCCCCTCGCCACCCCCCCGACCACGCCGTTACTGCCGCCCACGTCGCCAGCTCAGTCACGACGCCGCCGCAGAATGTTGCCGATTTCTGCGTACGACGAAGGCCGCTCTTCCTTTGTTTCTCCTTGATGTAATTTAGTTGGGAGGACGCAGGGTCTCGACCCTTCCTTTCTGGCTTGCTTTAGTCATTATGTGTCTCTTGCCAGAGACTGCTTATATCGAGGCCCGTTCGTGATAAATGCTCGCAGCTTCACAACCGAGTCGTGCTTGACCAAAAGTCGACGACAGCCGTAGGGAGGCGACAAATTATCCTGACGATTGGGAAACGTCTGTTGCTGCGGCCTCGCCCCTCTGTCTTGTGGCCTCGGAATCGCGTAGAGAATCTCCTCACGTTTGACGACACACTGACCCACGCACCCAAATTTCCCTTATACGTAGAATTCCTTGAAAGGTAGCAGAACGTGCGGTGTGTACGGGTGCGTAGAAGTGTTGTTTGCTAAGGCCTTCCACGATTCGAGCTGAATCAGTACTGTAATAGGGGAAATTCACAGTTGGACTCAATATTTCTTCTTGATTGTCAATATATGTTTGCAAATAAAAGTATCCAAAGTTTCTAATGACAATCATTTATTTCAGCAATTGCACAACTTTTCGTAACTACTTTTGTTACATCATCAGGTGCATAATGAGGGAACTACTATTCCATTGATCCCAGTTAGTCACAGTTGGACTACTGCCTAGGCAGGCTGGCACCGTTGGGCCCATGCTAAATGCAATAAATCTATAAAAGCGATGTAAAAAGGAACATTTTTAATAACATCTAGCCAACGAACGAAGTTAGTCTTAACAAAAATACATTCATACAAATTTTTAATTTTCATTGGAAATGCTATAATAGCTATTTATGATTCGAATGGTAAAAGTGGCATTTTATTTTGCGAGTAGTAAATGTTTGGACAATGAATCTGACAAGTCCAGTGCTACAGTTGTAGGAGCAAAGTAAAATCAATTTTACAATGTGTACAGTCTTACTGACGTTCATTTTAATTAAAACACACGAATAACTATTAACCATTAATTTAATTTAATTAACGAATAACTAACTTCCATTAACTTCAGTAGTAACTGATATGATCAGACGAAGGTATTTTGTTTCTCTGTTGTATTTATAGTTTTTTTTTCTGAACAATTGAGGTTTGTCTCACTTTCAACACAACCGCTAAAAATTAAACTTTGGACGTTCTGATTGCCATACTAAAAAATAATGTAAGCAGCTCATTCGCATGTGCCTTTAGAGAACTCATTTCAAAAAGCCAGATTACTATCGTCAGCTCGTCTGCCAACATTTTATTCATATGCCAAGACTCACTTTCTGTATTAGTTGCGTAAATAACTATTATTTTTCAAGGTGTATAGCTTTCACTCTTCCTCTTTTACCAATACATAAGAAAACCGGTCGGAATGACTAAGTCAGTCAAATAGACACAATATTTCTGTCCGAACGCTCGTGAGCTACTGCCAAATGAAAATTTGAGAATGCCGCAAGGAGCATGGGGTCATGTTCGTTGCTTGATATGATTTGATTTTTGGTGTTTCCGGACGCGTCAACTGGCGAGATGGCGAGATACGGCGCCGACCTTCCGTCGGCTAGCGGAGTTTCACCCTAACCAGGACTCTCCTACCAACAGGGCACCGCCCCAGCCGGGTACGGAACCGGAAAACCACCGATCAGAGCGGATAGGAAGGAAGAGGAAGGACAGATCGCGCGCGGTCCGTGGCCCGTTTGGTAGGGTACTGCTCCGGCATTCGCCTGGTGTTGATCGGAGAAACCACGGAAAACTACCGATCAGAGCAGCCGGCCGCTAGAATTCTCCTCCAGACAGCGACTGAATTCGACCTAGCTGAAAAGCTAGAGTCGAAAATTCTGCCGCCGTGGGGAGTAGGAACCTAGGACCTCCCGGTCAGAGGCGCTGCAGTGACATCAGTTGATGCACAGAGCTACCGCTCCCGGTATGTTCGTTGCTTTTCCATTTGTCATGATTGCTTGTTCTTTGCTTCTGACGCGGAGCGTCTAATATTCCCCTCTTCCTAGTGAAGTACAAGAAAGCAAAATGATACCAACCTCGTGTTCCACACGAACTTCGAGATACATGGTTCAACGTGATGACAGAAATTTCCTTACTATGAATAAGTTCTCAAATTGGGTGTAAAGAAGTTGATATTCATTATTTAAGGCATTTCAAGGAGACAGTTGCCAGGAAGTCAGCGATCTACAAAACATTTACTTGAATCTTTTTGTAGATCCTGCTAATTCAGACCAGCATGGGACGAGATTTACTAACACTATTTAATCCATGTCAAGTATGCAATAGGTACAGGTACACAGTATTACGGTTCATTATTGTATTTCTTTTTTCTTTCTAACATAATCCAGTATGCCTCCTTGTTTCGTTATGAAAACCTTGGAGAACTAATCATAACTTTACTCAGCTCAGACTGGCATTTGTTAAATTAGTGAAATTAGAAAACTAATTCTCGATCTTCAGAGGAAAAACGGTCTTCATCAGATCATTCTCTATTTAATTCTTCGTCACCCTACTGAACTGTACTGCTACGTACAAGACAGCTACAGCAACAAATCCTTCATGCTTTACGCTTTCGAGGCTGAACTATTACCTTCGACATCCGGCTTGATCCAACGGCTTCCACGTTGAGGGCTGTCAGGTTATCTTCCGTAAGAGTGACTCGGCCCCCGAAAATATTGATCCAAGACTCCCGATAGCCGGCCGTTTGATTAAAACAGCCGTGTGGCGGGGGCCGTGCATCGGCTTTTTGTGGAGCGGGGAGGCCCTTTTAATTAGAAGCCGGCTGAAAGGGGCGGCGGCGCTCCGCGGCGCACCGGCCAGCGTACATCTCGGGCGGTAGCTGCGCAGTAGCCACAATCGATCGCGTTGCGAGATATCGAAGATAGCGCCGAGCTTTATTAAGCGTTCCTTCTCCGTTGGACGTCCTGGGCGCGGGTTTCTTTTGTCTGCCGCGTGGAGGGCAGGTCGGCGGACGTGGTGGTGGAAGGGCGGCACACGGTGGTTCATGGAAAGAAATGGTTGGGCAAAAGTCGCTTCTTGCCCAGTTTTGCATAACATAATTTTCATAAAATTTTTGCAGCGATGCTGATAATTTAATACAATAATCTAAAAAAATACCTAGAGTTCTACGATCAAAAGGGTTAATCAATGTGGAGATTAAACACGATATTCTGATTTACTGGTATTTTCAGTTTTTATTTGTTGTCTCAGATTTGCTTTCCCTCAGTTCATCATTTTCACTAAGAATCAAGGGTTCGGCATTCAGGATATTTCATACGTCATCATTGTTACCCTCATTTTACAGATACAGTAGTGGTAAACTAAAACTAAATTCTTAATTAGTAACAGATATTAGTGAGCTAGAAATAAATGGTTCAAGAGAATTCGAAAATATTATGGTATACAATTTGAATGGCAATATCTCAATGCTATTCTCATTTTAATAATGGAAGTTATTTTAATCCGAATTTTATATCTGGGAGGAGATAATTCATTGGACAAAAGCTTAGCAATTGCTTATACAAAAGCAAAAGCAAAAGCTACAGCAATTGCTTAGCGAAACGAAAGACTGAAATGTGACCATGCAGCCAACGTCGCGTCGTGTGCTGGCTAGTCAACCGGCCCATATTTCAAAAGACTTCCTCAGGGCTGAAATAGCAGCAAAAACTAGAGTAATCACATGACTCCACCCAAAGAACTCAGCAATTTCTCTCTTTTGCGAATATCTGCCATCTCCGACCCATGACCACGTTATTCCCCGAGTCCCAGTCATGTTTATTCCGAATAGATTAGCGTGACAAATTCGCGAGTTTTTTTGAGGGACAGCCTTGACGACAGTGTCAATTGTTCAGACTAGGTTGTTAGCCTTCAGTTATGAACTATAAGATGATAGGATGATAAAGAGGGGTAAAGGGACAATCACAAACATGCCTACGCTGGATTCGTACTCGCAGCCTTCTCAGTGCTGACCGCGGTTGCCGCAGCCGCCTACGCCAGGAGCCGGCCACAGCGACTCCATTAAATACTAAAATAAAGATAACATAAGATCGAATTCGCTGTCTGGAGGAAAATTCTAGCGGCCAGCTGCTCTGATCGGTAGTTTTCTCCGATCGGTAGTGGTTTCTCCGATCAACACCAGGCGAATGCCGGAGCAGTACCCTAACAAACGGGCCATGGACGATCTTTCCTTCCTCTCCCTTGTCCTATCCTCTCCCCTTACATACACACTTACACTAGCATACACTACACTAGCACATATTCCGGGAGACCGGTCGGGAGCTTAGAGCTTGTCCCGACTGGGGCGGTGCCCGCTGGTGGAGAGTCCTGGTTAGGGGGAAACCCACTAGCCGACGGTAGGTCGGTGCCGGATCTCGCCATCCAGCGGGGGAAGATCACTGCCATTTCCCGAGAAAAACATGCACTACACTAACGCGACTAATGACCAAAGCCGTTGACGCGCCCGGAAACATGAAAAAATCAAATGAAATCAATCGAATTCGCCCCACTGTGTAACTGCGGTGGCTATGGCAACGGCGCGGGGCGGTGGCGATGGCGGCGTCCGAGGAGCAAGGCGCATTCCAGGCCGCTTTGTGCGCGGGCGTCTTGTTGCTCGCCGCTGCGACGTGTCCGATCATTATCGCGGCAGCCGCGGCTGGCATCGAACCCGAATTACCACCCACCCCGCCCCTCTCCCGCTACAGCCTCCGACCCCGCCCCACCCCGCCCCACCCCGCCCCACCCCGCCCCACCCCGCCCCCCCCGCCCCACCCCACCCCGCCCCACCCCGTCCCACCCCGGCCACCACCCGTCCCCCGCCCCACCTCAACCCCCGTCCCCACCCCGGCCACAACAGCGCCGCCGGAACAAAGACGGTCACAGCGGGGCGTGGCAACAGGGTGCGAAGCTCTCGCCAGCCAGTCGTGCGGTGGACACACTTCTTTTTTTTTCTTCTTTGGCTCCAACTAATTATTTTGTTTTCGCTGTTATCTGCATCGGAATGGAGGAGGTGTGAACAGTTGCTGCAGATATCTTATTGAGTGTTGAATAAATTACTCATTTGTGTAAGCATGTCATATTTATTCTCAGGATTCGTTTTCTCAAGCTTTCTATTACTATTTTACAAAATGTTTCCTCTTTTATCAGTTGAATGCTAATGATTTATATTGAAAAGGATAATAATAATAATAATAATTATTATTATTATTTATTATTATTATTATTATTATTTATTATTATTATTTATTATTATTTATTATTTATTATTATTATTATTTATTATTATTATTATTATTATTATTTTTATTAGACATAGGTAAGAGAAAGGTAAAGAAATTAAATATAGGTAAGCAGTACATTTCATGTACTCCTTAAGTTCCAATTTATTTCTTGAGCAACTCCTCTCCGTACTTTATTCTCTATCCTACCCCAGGAAAAATAATTCTTCCTCTCATTTATGTTTCATTTATTATTTGTTTTCAATATTACTCGACTGACTTCTGTTTTACCTTGCATTTACCCTAAATGACATGAATAAATTATTAATTTGTTTAGAAGGTCTCTTCATATTTAATGGATGAAATTTACCGACAAATCCAAACATTTTTTGAGAATTTAATTAATAATTGTTTTAGGGTACTGAGTCCAGAGAAAATAATTTTAAAAATTCATAGTTCACAATTTTTTTCAAATCATTATTTTAATTTTTAATGCCCGCAGAAACATTAAACTTTACAACTATGTCATCCGTATCCTTAATCTTCATACCTGTACACATCTGTAAATGAATGGACTCGCGAACAATATTTGGTGTTTTAAAATGACTAATCCATCATGTTACTAGATCTGTAGAAGAAATGTTTGGAATTCCATGTTCATTGGGAGATTCCTGGATCTTCAGTTTTCCGCAGTCGTAGAGTCAGGGGAGGATTCAGCCGATCTTTTGGAGGGGAGGATCATTACGTATTTGTTATTATATTGTACATTATTTTTGTAGTGTATATATGACACTATACAATATTATTTTTGTAAATAATTATATAATTCCAACATAAACTTTCCAGTCGTTGGTGAATGAATTCATTTTACAACTTTTTATTATTATTATTATTATTATTAATAATAATAATTATTATTATTATTATTAATAATAATAATAACGATAAAAATACATAATGAGACTATAATACATAGATAATACATAAAAATATAATAATACAATACATACTAAGCCTTTAACTGTATTTATCAATGACACCGATTGTTTCACATTTATCCTCTAATAACCATTATCAGCCAATAATACTACATTCAAAAAGGCCAAACTTTTAATTTATCAATCAATAATCCATCATCCAGGCCCTTGTTCTAAACCTACCATATATAAATTGAAAAGAAGGGAGGTCAATGGGCAGGCCTGTCTAACCCCTTTATTGATCCACAACTTATTGCTAAACTTACCTTCTATCATCACTCTGGTACTCATTTCTTAGTATATTACCTTCAAGCAATTAATGATCTCCCCATCAAATCCTAATTTCAACACACTGCTCCACAGCTTTTTCCTGTTCAGATTGTAAAAGGCTGCCTTCAGATGAATACAGCCCATTGGCTTCTTTTTTTTACTTTCTCGTATACATACGTATATACGGAGCAATATACGTAGAATAGAGAAAGTCATGTAATGCTATGCGAAAAAACGGCTGATTTTCGACAAAAAAGTCATTGCCAGACCCTTACAACGAAAAAGTGGGTAAATCCAGTTGCTAAATTAAGAAGAAAATAATCATCTAACACGTGATGTAGCCAGAATTCCTGTTTCGTGGGTCCTTGATGCCGAAAAACCAATTGTAAGCAAAAGATCCGTCTGTCCGTCCGTCCGTCCGTCCGTCCATCTGTGAACACTCCTAGTGTCTCTAAACCATTTGTATGATCCTCTCCAAATTGAAGTCTCCCTGTCTATCCGGATCCAGTTGAAGATTTGATATTTTGAAACACTTTCTTTAAAATTCGGGGGTACTTTACATGAAACCCTCAGGACATTTTCAAAATTTTATCAAAAATGCCTCCAAATTTTTTCTTAAAATTGCATGTAAAAATAGAGTAAAGATCATTTGTAAAGATAGCATAGGTTCGATTTTCTTGGGAACACTGAATTTTCAAAAATTGCAAAAGTTCGAATTCTTGTTGGCGTCTTACTACAACTATGAAGTTGAAGGTAGATATTTTTCCTTCAAATGAAATTTCTTGTGCATAAATAGTTCTTTCATTAAAGTCATGTAGATTTTATTGGAAATTTTAGTAGTTTTCCTGCAAATAAGCGTTCAATATTTGCAATTTTAAAAAATAAAAAAAACAACAGATTTTCTCAAAATCGGCTCCAAATTTTTTCTTTAATTTTTTGGCAGGGTTAGTGCCAGACGAACCCTATACCATGACATAAACGAGTTATTGCCATATTCTTTTGTTTTATCAAAAATTACAAAAATGTAATTTTTTGACTTGTTTCTCACGTCGGTAATATTTACAATAAAGGCTATTTATTCACGTTATTATATTTGAGTACATGTGCATTAAATAAGTTCAAATAACGTTTCTCAAATACTCAACAGTTTTCTGTAAAAATGAGCTCAAAAATTCCGCATTTTCAGAAACGCTCAAATGACATTTTCTCAAAAATTGCTCCAAATTCTTTCTTCGATTTTTCCAATGGATAGTGCTAATTGAACTTTTTAATGCGACGTAAAGTTCAGTTTGGTGTACTTTTTATTTTTCAAAAATTACAGAAATGTAATTTTTTTGAAATACCTCTCACGGCTTTAACATCACGATATTAACATCGATTTGTATGAATTATTGCATTTGTGAGTGGAAGTGCTTCAAATGATTTAAAATGAACTTTTTCGAAAACTCAATAGATTTCTTAGAAAAATAACTTCAAATTTCGCATTTACAGTAACGCTTAAACGCCATTTTCTGAAAAACGGCTCCAATTTTTCAATGAAAATTGCCATTTAGGAAGAAGTTTTACTCGTATAATATATTCTTTAAGTACTATTTCTGTCTACTATTAGGAAACCGAAAGATTTACAAATTTTCAAAAAATGTATACTTTTGGCGGCGATAAATGGCAGCTGGCAAGAGGACGGGACAGCCAGTACACACCAAGGAATTTAGAAATCATTACTACGAGAGCGTGTAATGTGCCATTCTGTAGCACAACTAATTAACTTTTATCTCCTTGCCTAAAATAAAATTCAATGTGTAAATATTGTAACGTATAGAATTAACATAAGCAGGAAGACCGGTGTCTTGCAGGTGCCGGGTCGCGCGATTAGGCCAGCCAGAGAATGCTGCGTGGAGAAAGGAAAGTACAATGAATAGGCGGTAGCTAGGCACTCCGGAGGCACTCCGAGTTTTTTTGGAAACTTCCACAAATCCAAAAAAAGCGATGCCCAAGAATACGTTGCATGTTACGTGGTCTGGAAGGTGTATAAGCGAGAGTGTAAAGCGCGCGCGGGGGGAGGGGGTGAGCTGAGTGAAAACCTCTTGCAAACCCACAAAACTTGTGTCCAGGGCGGTGCGGAGAGCTATTTATTTGTAAATACTTATTGATAAATCTGTAAATATCGGAATCTCGAGTCTGTAATTGCTGTTGTGTTCCCACGACTTCTCAATATTGTCTGTATCACGTATACCACTTCTGAATCCTTCTTGATTCCTTAGTAATAGTTCTTTCTCTTTTTGATCACTCTCTCCAGTCTGGATCTTTTCGAATAATTCTCATCCATATTTTATAGCAGGATGACATGAACATTATTCTATAATTTGCATTCTATAATTCTATAATTTTCAGTATTGCAATACTTTCACAATTTCAGTAATACCACGTACAGGAGATGGTAAAAAAAATCGTTTGCTTGAATTTTCATTTTAAAATTACTAGGATCGATACATTTCAAGAATCATGAAAATGCAGGAAATAGGGAAATTGACACATCGTGACAGTAAGTGAATGATAACTATTACCAAGAATATTTAATATTATCAGAATCACTAAATACCAGTAAAATGTCATTGGGCGGCCAGTAAACCTTTGGTCGACCTATGTTATTTTCAATATGATATGATATGATATGAAAATATATCAAACCAATTCAATACAAATATTGGATCCTTTTCAAATGAAATTATTTTTGTTTCGAACGCTCTAGAATATTTCCGTAACAGTTTTTTCACGACTATATTTATTGAGATAGCCTCCAACGGGTAACAACAAGTGGATTTCACGTTGGTTGTTACAAGAGTTTTAGACGCCACAAAAGTTGCTTCATTGGAGCTAACTTGTACGCCGAGGAAGGGTTGGGGGGGGGGTACGGTGAACCTAGGTTCGAAAGCCAGGAAGGTCTACTGCTTGTGTATGAGGGGGCGACTCCCTACCGGCATTCGCATGGAATTTATTCAAGTCTCAAAGTGGCAACTTCTGAAATGTCGGCCCTCGGCATGGAGGCCGGCTACATCAAAGTTGCCTTTTGAGGTAACCTACCCGCGGAGAAAATGCCCCGACGGAAGTGTATTTATATCACATCTTATTCTCAAAAATACAATATGCCCTGATTATCGAAACCGCAAAGGTATTCATTGAATCCTTCGAGATACTGAAAATGGTAGTCACGTAGAGATATTGTCACGTGGAGATATTGTCACGTGGAGATATTGTCACGTGGAGATATTGTCACGTGGAGATATTGTCACGTGGAGATATTGTCACGTGGAGATATTGTCACGTGGAGATATTGTCACGTGGAGATATTGTCACGTGGAGATATTGTCACGTGGAGATATTGTCACGGGGAGATATTGTCACGTGGAGATATTGTCACGTGGAGATATTGTCACGTGGATATTGTCACGTGGAGATATTGTCATGGAGATTGTCACGTGGAGATATTGTCACGTGGAGATATTGTCACGTGGAGATATTGTCACGTGGAGATATTGTCACGTGGAGATATTGGGCCAGTTCGTAGCCATTCAGCCTTTGGTCTTCCAAATAAAGAGCACATATTTAGTAAAATTATCTACGCAAAGAGATCTGTTGTATCCCCCTCCCAAGCCTGGGAATTACACTGGTCCCAAGAATGGAGGACACCGTTAGCTAGTCGGTAAAAATGGGCAGTCGACACAGAATAACAAACACATACGTCTAGGTAAGAAATGTCGGTAATTTTTCTTACTACCGCATAAAAATTGATCTGAGGATTGAAGGACGTCGAATGAATTAGAGATATTGAAAAGTGTCTATGAATACCGCATGGATCAAGAGTTCTTGATCACCACAACCTTTTTTAAAATTGTAATTACTATTCTTCTAAGTTTTCTTTTCGTTTTTACTGATATTTACGTTACATCCCATTTTACAAGGCAACGGCGAAACACGTAACAAGTACTACATATATCCCCACTCCACAGCTTCACCGTCACCATTGTGTATTATACACTTCGATTTAAACATTGAGTCTGTTGACGTTAATCAGCTGTTTCGTTGTCACCCAATCGGGAGCTTAAACGTCGCTACTTCAGGTGCCATCCAAGCTCCCGATTGGATGCCACGATAACAGCTAAATTACGGCAACAGATTTAATGTTTACATCGAAGTATAGTAAGGAACCTGCCCTAAATGATTCTGGGCGCTTTGATTTCTCACCCGAACTCCCGATATCTTGTCCACCCCTCGTTACGCAACTGACCGCCAGGCTGCGCGCGCGAGCGGTCACGAGCGCCCGTCCGCCGCCACCGACAAAGCCGCCGCCTCTGCCGCCACCTCCGACACCACCTCCGCCGCCACCTCCGCCGCCACCTCCGCCGCCACCTCCGACACCACCTCCACACCACCTCCGCCACCACCTCCGCCCCACCTCCGCCCCACCTCCGCCGCCACCTCGCCGCCACCTCCACCACCACCTCCGCCAACACCTCCGCCGCCACCTCCGCCACCTTCTCCGCCGCCACCTTCGCCGCCACCTCCACCACCACCTCCGCCAACTCCTCCGCTTGCACCTTCGCCGCCACTTCCGCAGCCACCTTCGCCGCCACCTCCACCACCTCCTCCGCCAACTCTCCGCTGCCCCTCCGCTGCCACCTCCGCCGCCATCTCCGCCGCCACCTCCGCCGCCACCTCCGCAGCCACCTCCGCCACCACCACCGCCGCCACCTCCGCCGCCACCTCCGCCGCCACCCCGCCGCCACCGACCCCGCCGTCGCCGCCTCCGCCGCATCCACCGCATCCGCCCCCCTTCCGCTACCTCCGCCACCTTCGCCACTTTCGCCACCTTCGCCTCGTCCGCCACCTTGGCCACCTCCGCCACCGTCGCCTTCTTCGCATCCGCCGCCGCCCACAAAAGCGCGGACGCGGGAAAGCGTCTGGCTTAATCTAATTTACGAGTTATTGTGATCGGTTGCCGCGCGCCGGCAAAAACTCGCCCAAAGCAAAGAGAGCGCGCGCTGCGCCGCGCCACCCCGTCCCCCTCCACACCACCACCGCCGCCATTGTGTGGAAGCCGCCGCCGGCTGTAATTGGTGATGAAACTTTAGGCAAGAAAAGTGCGCGAAGCACAAAGCCATCCGAGATCAACGCTGCTAACACGAACCTACCTCGACACATCCGTAACTCTATTTATGAACCCGTCAACGCACACAAAGCGCCTTCAAATAAAGAGAAGGGTTTGGGGTTTCCTTTTTTGCGGCTCGTTTTGTTCCGATCGCCTCCTGAGCAAATAGAGCTTCGAATGCCTTCGGGCGCAAGAATGGAGGTCGGGCTGTTGAAAGAGAAGACACGCTGTGATAGGGGAAGTCGGAGTAAATTGGAAAGAAAATGAAGATATTTAATTTGAAATTGAAACATTCCCACCTATTTTAGCTATACTTTCAGAAGACTTTACTCTTATTGATTCGAAGTTTGGTGCGACAAGCTACGTGTTGCTTGATACGAGATATATTCAGATTTTACAGGTGGTGTTAGTTTTAAAATTTGATAATTGGTACTTGAGAAGGTATTTCAGAAATTAAACGGAGTTCATAGGTTTCTTAACATTTTTCTTATAGCAGTTTTCAAATGTCTTCTCCAATGTCGCTTCAGTCCATATTCATAAATAGTATTGGAGTTTTCGCTGCCTTAAAGTTCTTTCTGAGTTATTGTGACCGAAGGATACGTTTAAGTGAGTATTATTTTTAAAACGTGAAATTACTATCAGAACTACTTTAAAGGAAAAAAGATGGCACTTGCACGTTAATATATAGATAAATGCAGCAAAAAGAAGGGAACTGGCTGAGTGTGAGTTCCCTTGTATTTTTAACTCCATCTAGAGGAACAAGCAAGTGGAAGAGGAAAAAGTGAAAATCTACAATCAAAAAAACATCGCCAGGTGCCCAATTCCATGACGCACTCCTTTTAAATATTTGTAGGTCGTGTCGAGGCCTACATTGGAGAATGACTTGTCTGATCTCCGATTGAAGAAAACAAGATTCGAAGAGAAAATCAACTTGCGTTTTTATTCACACTTCGGCAAGACACTCACACTTGTTTATTGACTCCTGATCTGGGTAAGTCACGTAATTCGAAGGAAAGAAAAAAGTGTTTGTTCATTAGAGACATTTATGCGGTAACATGCTTCGACAAGTAACAAACTTCTTCAGAAATGGTCGAACACTTTAAAAAACGAATAACATCACGTGACGAGTGAAAACTCTCTCACATTTCCCCATCACGTCGCAGTCATGATGAGCAAAGTCTTTCGCGTTTACTGCGCGCACTGATTTACAAACCACTGGCGTGAGGATTGTAATGGCGACTGTCCCAATACACGTGGGGCGCAGGAAAGCCCGGCAGTTCATTCGACACCTGTTGCCGGAGACCAAACCGGAAAAGTCTACACGGCGGCGAAGCCGGCCGGCCGGGCCACTTCGCGCCCGGGCGATAAACGGCCGCTTCCTGGTGCGCCCACCGCCACTGCTGTTGCTGCCGCCCTCGTCCCGCCACTGCCGCCGCCCCTGCCTCCAACCACGCCATCGCCTCTACGTCGCCACCGCCGTCCCCGTCACCGGCACCAACACCGTCACCGATACCGACACCGACACCGACACCGACCACCGACACCGACACCGACACCGACACCGACACCGACACCGACACCGACACCGACACCGACACCGACACCGACACCGACACCGACACCGACACCGACACCGACACCGACACCGACACCGACACCGACACCGACACCGACACCGACACCGACACCGACACCGACACCGACACCGACACCGACACCGACACCGACACCGACACCGACACCGACACCGACACCGACACCGACACCGACACCGACACCGACACCGACACCGACACCGACACCGGGCACCGACACCGACACCGACACCGACACCGACACCGACACCGACACCGACACCGACACCGACACCGACACCGACACCGACACCGACACCGACACCGACACCGACACCGAACACCCCGACACCGACACCGACACCGACACCGAACGACACCGACACCGACACCGACACCGACACCGACACCGACACCGACACCGACACCGACACCGACACCGACACCGACACCGACACCGACACCGACACCGACAACGACACCGACACCGACACCGACACCGACACCGACACGACACGACACCGACACCGACACCGACACCGACACCGACACCGACACCGACACCGACACCGACACCACACCGACACCGACACCCACACCCACACCGACACCGACACCGACACCGACACCGACACCGACACCGACACCGACACCGACACCGACACCGACACCGACGACACCGACACCGACACCGACGCCGACACCGACACCGACACCGACACCGACACCGACGACACCGACACCGACACCGACACCGACGCCGACGCCGACGCCGACCGACCGACACCGCCGACGCACCCGACGCCGACGCCGACGCCGACGCCGACGCGACGCGACGCCGACGCCGACGCCGACGCGACCGACGCCGACGCCGACGCCGACGCCGACGCCGACGCCGACGCCGACGCCGACGCCGACGCCGACGCCACCCGACGCCGCGCCGCGCCGCCCCCGACCCGACGCCGACGCCGACGCCGACGCCGACGCCGACGCCGACGCCGACGCCGACGCCACCACCGACGCCATCGCCGTCGCCGCCTCTCGTGAAAGGAACCCCCTGTACGACCCTGTACGATTATAGCTCCCGTTCCTGACAATAGTGGCAATAATGGAGACTGTAACACGCTTCTAACAATGGTGGCGACCACCAGTCAATGGTTTTAACCATGTTGGGGATTACGACTGCAAATTGAACCGCAGGAACGATAGTTAATGCAAGAATGGTGAAAAATATCATATTGCGCTGTTGGCGCCCACTCAAAGGTTTTGACTATGGGTTTGCTGATTTAAACCAAGACTTTAACCATTGTTTAAATCACATATTAAAAAATAAAACTGAATGTTTTTTAACTAATTTTTAGCGCCTTCATCCAAACCAGAGAGTATTGGGTTGTGCAGTAATATTTTCCTTAGTTTTCAATCAGAAGGAAGAGAGTAAATTCAACACTTTAAGTGCATTTGAGTTTGTTTACGCGGCAATCGTCAAGGCGCGTTATTAGGGGGCGGGGGTCTTGGCTAGGCTGGGGAGGGTAGGAGCGTTGCGATGACATGGCTGACGGCCCAAGTGCGAGAGAAGGGCGCAAAAAAACTATCAGATGGAGGAGAGAATTTGTAGCGTCGTGTCGCTAAAACAACGTGAGCACGTGGCGCGGTGTGCACCGGATGCGTAGACAAAGGCGGAAGCTATGACGCACGGGGTTTTTCTGACAGGGTGTGCGCATCGCTAGGGCGGAGGCAATGGAGGCGGCGGGCAGCGTCGCGAGGGCTATTTAAGGGCCGTGAGAACAATAGCTCTTCCTTCTTTGTGATCCTGGCAGCGGCAGCGGCAGCGTAGGTCGTCCGTGAGAGGTGCGAGTGTGCACGCAGCGAAGAAGCCTGCAGTTATTGTCGTGACTAGTGAGACATGTAGTCGGTCTCAGGGCAGGTGGTACCACGCACGGCGAAACATTAGGTAGTATGTTGCGGTGTGGTAGCCGTTGTAAATATATCTCCTAGCAGTGGGGTCTATTTAGTTAATTGTATACAGTGCATTGGTTATTTGTGACTATGATCTAAATTGTGAATAAACCTGCTGTTCTTACAACCCAATCTCGTGTGTGCTGATTACACCCGTATGACGCCACAATTTTATGCAACGGCAACATTGCCTGGCTGAACCATAGAGGAATTGTCACCCCTCAATCTGATCGCACCGGCTGGGATTTCCTCCAGAGCTGGGATTTTCCCCAGATACTTGCCGGAAAGAAAGGAGTGATAGCGCGATGACTGCGGACTGCCGCTCTCTGCTCGGGAAGCCTCGCTATGACTCGCTATTCTTCGATCAAATCATTAAATCCGTTGACACTCGATCAGCTGTGATGCATCCAATCGGGAGCTTGAACGTTATTATAGTGACGTCACTATGGTGGCATTCGAGCTCCCAATTGGATGAGTTGCAACTGCTTGCTGGAGTGTTAACTGACGTGAAAGAGCTGAGATGTCATGGAGATGAAGGGTCATTGTGGCAGAACTTTGAAATTATAAAATGTTTATCAAGAAAAGGTGAGCGAGCTAAATGCGAAAGTTGAGGTAGTGAAATGGAGAGGCAGGTTTTGACCGGCTCTTACTAACAAAATGTACACACATTTGCGAAGAAATCGACATTACAGAAGATGTTAATACTTTTTCTTAATCGATATACTACGCAGATTCTGGTCTAATTAAATAAAAACTAGTCGGAACTCAAAACCTATTTTAAACAAAAAATTAATCATGAAAACATTTAAATCAATAAAACATTATTTAATAAAACTGGTTTAAACAAAAACACTTCCGCTTAATTTTTTATTAAAAATCTATTCTTTTAGCCACTTAACATTAGAGATTGTAACTCATTTTTAAATAATATTTTCGGCATAGAATACCACCACATGTTTCTCATTTGATTTGTTCTTTTAAACCAAGAATCTATGATTTTTTACTATGACCTCTTGAAAGTCTCGAAATGATTATATGCCATTTGAAAACCATCCCTCTTCATTACATATCGTTGATAATTTTTAGAATAATTTCATATTTTCTGTTTTCCAAGAATGTATCAACTTTTTTTCTGTACAACGACTCTAAAATACGACCTAAGTACTTAAGAAATAATTATCATTAATTATTATTAATTCAGGCAAAGAGGCACAGAAGAGTTGAGGTAAAATCAGTGGAGAATATTTTTCAGAATTTGAACTCTAATTTAGGCACCAGCCTTGCATTCAGACAATTTATTTATGGTGAAACGACATACATTCATTACTTGTGCTTATTTATTTTTTGCAGGCAAGAATGTGAAATCCATTAGCATATGAGATGACCAATATCTTGATTAATACGAACATGAAATGAGATATTTTGTATATGGCCATCAATCGTTGTGGAAAAATAATGAGAGTAGGCCTATGTTCATAAAATAGGGCGACAAATTTGTTATCTAGAATGGAAAGTATCACTACTCACCAAGAATTGTAGAGAACAAATCACAAAGGAAGTTCCTTTTTAAATATGTTTTAAAGGTTTTACTCTCTAGACTTCTTAATTTAAAATTATTTCAATTTGTTTCCAAAACTGTATGTATGAAGGCAAATGTAGTCGCATGAAATTGGAATTGAAAAGAGAAGTAGTGTGCGCTCACTGATAATCACGTCAGAGGGACAGTGATTTTCAAGTTCCGCATTTGAATGTCTCTTTTAATCACTACTGCTGAAAAAAGAGAGTTTGAAAACTTGGGAAGAATCAGCAATCGTAACAAACCGTTAATGTGGTTATGAACCTTGGATTAGTAAGTAACTATTGAAAAATATAGTTTTTTTGTGTTCTTGATTGTTTATTAACACACATTTAATGTTGAAAAAGAATGTTATAAATCTTAATTTTTCTTTCATTAATTATCTTAAATATACTAACACCTAAATCTTGTAGTTTTTATTACTTAATTATGTACTTTTTATAAAATAACATTTATTTACTCTTCTAAGGTTTTA
Organism: Teleogryllus oceanicus; assembly: GCA_964035755.1. Lineage (NCBI taxonomy): Eukaryota > Metazoa > Arthropoda > Insecta > Orthoptera > Gryllidae > Teleogryllus > Teleogryllus oceanicus. Next base: position 16,934,992 of record CAXIVR010000012.1, on the reverse strand, counting down.
ACATAATCAGCAATTACTGGGAATGAGCGACACGTATACATATGGCTGTATTATAATAATACATTAAAGACTTTTAAGAAATTAATTAAATAGTATTAATAGTGTAGCGTCATGCACAAACGCAATTGTACGAACGGCCGCGTGGCATAGGCGACGCTAAGGCACCACGCGGCAGCCTTTGTTACGAGCGGATGTGACGTCGGCGGGAAACCCTGGGGGGGTGGGGGAAGGGCGAGCGTCAGCCCTGGCGAGCGGCGGAACGCTCTCTTTGGTTACTGGACGCGGTGCGGCACGGATCGGAGTCTGGGTGGGCGCGGGCTCCGAGCTGTGCAAGGGCCGGCAATGTGTTGCCGTACAGAGGCTGACTCGATGCTGAGTCGTAGGTGGGTTGCGGCGCTTCACGCCATCTAATGTTTGAGATTAGTGCGTAGTGGTGTGGTAGCCGTAACGGGAAATTACTCCGTGTAGGGATATTAGTAAATAGGGATATTAGTAGGGATATTAGTTACTTTGTAATAAGGTGGTGGTCTGTTAATAAACCTCTAATTTACTAAACCCACACTCATCTGTGTTATTGCAAATGCATGACGCCACAATAGCATAAATTAGATAGTATTTTAATTGATTAATTTTCCTATTCCTTAAATTCAAAGCATTACTAATATTTTTTAAGAAAATTATTCTAGTTGAATAATCATACGCTAGTTGAGATCTAACCAAAAAACAAACAAACAAAAGAATAAGAAATCAGCCTTCCTAGACGGTAGTGCGTCGCGTCGCGTCGTTGTTTCTTTCTGCCTCCATCTGACCACTCCACCTTCCACTTGACTCCACGTCGCCCACCTCTTCGCCCTTTAACACCGAGGCTCGTTACTCGAGCGCCGCCCGGGCTTGATCCCTTGTTTGATCAGGGCCTCTGCGCCCTATCGCCATCTGCAGCCGTGCGCAGCGGCGCCGGAAGCACACAAACGCCCCCAGCCCTGCCAGCACACGGCCACTCTGGCTACGAGCGCGTGGCCGTGGGCTCTCTCACCTTCTCTTCCACGGTTGCTTGGGGATAATTGGGCGTTGTATTTCATCATTCTTTTCACGCTGCCCACTACTAAATACGGATTGATTTTCTATACTTGGACCGGGAGCGGTAGCTCAGTGCATCAACTGATGTCACTGCAGCGCCTCTGACCGGGAGGTCCTAGGTTCGAGTCCTGACGGCGGCAGGATTTTCGACAGTAGCTTTTCAGCTAGGTGGAATTCAGTCGCTGTCTGGAGGAGAATTCTGGCGGCCGGCTGCTCTGATCAGTAGTTTTCCGTGGTTTCTCCGATCAACACCAGGCGCGCGATCTGTCCTTCCCATTCCTTATCCTATCCTCTCCACTTACATACATGCACAACACTACCACATATTCCGGGAGACCGGTCGGGAGCTTACAGCTTGTCCCGGCTGGGGCGGTGCCCCGCTGGTGTGTGGATCCTGGTTAGGAAGAAACCCCACTAGCCGACGGTAGGTCGACGCCCGATCTCGCCATCCAGCGGGGGAAGATCACCGCCATCTCCCGAGAAAAAACATGCACTACACTAACGGGACTAATGACCAAAGCAGTTGACGCGCCCGGAAACACGAAAAAAACAAATCAAATCAAATCTATACTTGGGTTTTTCTAACGTGGCGGCTGAGGATAGTATCTCCAAGATGAAATTCGGCACGACTTTTTGAGTCATTCTCAGTCCTGCCATTAGAGTAGCTTGATCTGCAGCACTGCTTGCGGACATTAGCTTGCCATTAGGGTCGCGATCATGCGACATCTTGGGTCAGGACAGAGATAGACGCAAAAAGTGGTGCCGAATTCCATCTTGGAGATACTACCCTCAGCCGCCAGGTTAGAAACACCCAAGTATAATGTTCTCATGTTGGCTTATGTGGCTCAGGGTATGAACTGAAGTCATTGAAGTGCTTCTGACCGGGAGGTCCTAGCGTTGGAGTTCCGGCAGTGGAAAGATTTTCCGATACTATCTAGAGCTGAAGTGGCTCTCAGTAATGTTTTCAGTTTCTCGCAAGGTTTCTCTCAAGGCTTGAACTCTTGACTTGATGTGTCTTCGCTTGTATGCTGACGAGATTCCCTCCCTTTCTAGTTTTTCTAGGGGTAATTCATAAATACGTACGCAAATTTAGCTTCTTCAAAACCTCAATGAACCAATTAACAGAACTTATTAACATTTCACTGATTCTTTTTCTTCTTTTCTTTCTTTTTTTCTTCTTTCCTTTCTCTCTACAGTTCCATTCATCCCGATTCTTTTCTGATTTCCTATCAAACTCGTCCTCCCGCGCTTTCACTCCTGTCATCCATGTGAAAATCTTCATCCAAATTGCGTGCGTATTTTTCATTGAATGACATCCTCTACTATGTACTATTGTAATATAAATTCTGAAAGTGGTCAGGCAGAAGAGCAGGCTTAATGGCCTGAGCCTCGCCAACAATAAAGACATTTATTTATTTATTTAGCTAGGTTAAATTCAGTCGCTGTCTGGAGGACAATTATTTCCTTCCTCTTCCTTCTCCTATGCTGACCCCTTACTTACACAAACACACATACACACACTCTGACATGTACTACACTACCACACATGCCGAGAGACCGGTCGGGAGCTTAGAGGTTGAGGCCATGCCCTGCTGGTGCAAGATGCCTAGTTGGAGAAAACCGCACTAGCCGACAAGTAGATCGGTGTCGGATATCACCAACTAGCAGTGGAAGATCACTGCCACCTCTCGAGGTAACTACACTTACAAGACAACTGTTCTCGAAAGCTGACCTTGACAAATTAGACCTGTTCTTTGTTGTCAAATAAACATTTCTTAATTATTCAAATAGTCTCCTTCTAGTAATATACCTGTCGATTCATTTACCTTTGTTTCTTTTCTCACGAACATTGTCAATATGAGAAATATGACGCGGGGTTTTACCTGAAATTTAATAATTACTTGTCTGATCACTGTTGAACGCGTATTTGTAACACTTGGAAGTACGTGTTTAATGGTGATACACAAAAGTGTTAATGGTGGCATTCATTCAATGTATATTGATTAGGTCGACTTACTTTCCTCCAGAGAACGCCAGGTAATTTACGACTTTAAGTGAAACCACCTGTCTGACTGCAAATGAATGTTCGATCTGTTGATAAAATAACCAATAAAACCTGACACATTTTATTTTGATTTTTTATACATATATTTTCTTGTCATGGGCAGTTGATTTCTTCGCTAGAATTAAATATTTTTTTATGAAGATCATACTTATTGCAAAGCAAAAGACACTAGACTATAAGGAAGCACTCTAAATATTCACCAATTCTTTGTATTATTACTTTGAAAATGCAACTAAAAATCGACTAACCGATTTTATGCAATTGGAGTGATCAATTAAAAAATTCAAGGCGTTGTCATTGCCAACAATATTGTTTACTTCAACAAGAGCAGCTTACGGTGGCGTAGCCATCATCATCAGTTTTCTGCTGTTTGGAAGCCACAAAACCCACAATGACGTAGTCGTTAGACAACGCCTGTAATTATTTCAATTATTTAAATGCCAACCACAATTCTTCGCTGAACAAATATTGGAGTGATGAGTTCATTTCATTTGTTATTTTTGATATACGTAATTTGTGTATTTCAAATACGAGTTGGGAATATAAAAGGTGAATTAATCCGATAAGGAATGATCGAAACTGTAAGAGTAATCCACTAGCTGTTTACTCCTCGAAATAATACGTTGTGTTCAAACGTTTCTGGGGATAGCGAAGCCGATATTTAGAGACCGGATTTTTATGTAATTACATATTTTTTACCTTTCTACTTACCGTTCTCAAAATTGAAATCTTGGCGAATCGTCGCCATCCTAACACAATATCAAATTGTTTCGTTACATATTTAGTACTATATTACGTATCTTACATATTTGGCTATTTTCACAAAATATTTCTTAACCGATCAATTTTCTTCAATTTTATTACATTTTTTATGAAAAAAGGTGTTTTAAAAAATCAGAATTTTTTTCCTACATAAATACTAAGTGATGTTGACTCGAGGTGCGCTACATTAAGACGCGGTCGGATGTTGTTACAGTCCGGTGCCCCTACTTCAGTTAGCTCAGTGAGGGGATGTGCGCGACTGAGATCATTTTCACCTTTTGGTGTAAAAACTATTATGGACGTCGCATTTCGTGAACTTTAACCTTAATTTACGAAAAAGTTTGGCAATCGCCGACGTGCAACAATTCGATGAGAATGATTCACGCTGCAGTGATTGTTTACTAGTTGCCAGTTTGTGCGAGGGCTTCTATTGCGTCTAGTTTGGCCGCTAAACTATGGTCCTGGATAGCGATAGATAAAGCTAACGGGAATGTTGTAAAGTTCAAAACATCAATTTGTGCTCTCCAAATCATTTTTAAAACCTTTGAACTATTTTTGAAATTTGTTTCGGAAATTTTTGATAAATGTAATTTCGAATTAAGTTAGTGTGTTTTATAATTTCTGTATTTTAATATTACATATTATATCTGAGTTTACATATTTATAACATTTTCTTACTGTTTTCATTACATATTTATGTACGTATTTTAATGTTTCATAGTACATATTTTTCCGGTCTCTGCTGACATTAATCCTCACCGGTTGCCCCTCACGTGCCTTGGAAGTGGCGTGCGTCGAAACAGTGTTTACGACAGAAGGCACGGAAGCGACTTGTGTGTGAGTGTGGGCGCGAGACGGTGCGTGTGTGTTTGTAAGGATGCGTGTAAATTATCAGAAGAGAGCTGGAAACCGCAAAGGCGTCCTATTTGCATAACTCAGAGGCATTGGAGGAGCAGCAGCAGCAGGAGAAGGTGGCGCGCCCACGAGCCCACGGTTGCGATCTCGCTCTCTCCCTGCCCTCCCGCGCTCTCTCACGCGCTCCCGGCATGCTCTCTGGTGCTGCGTGACTTCCGAGACCATCTCCCTCACTCGGGCGACGTTTTGTTGGTCGTACGCCTCGCCTTTCCACCGCTGCAACCGGGGTGTAAAGGCCCATTCACAATGCAAACATAAACATAAGCATGGAGTTAACATAAAAGTTAGGACTGCGTCCAGAAGCGTACTCATTCACAATGCATTCGCATAAGCATAACATGTAAAACGTTAACTTAATAGCTTGCAAGCTTCAAGCTTCTGAGCTTATGCTTCTGTCAGAAATAAGAAAGAAACCAATCACAGTACGCTAACTCAAAATCGAGTATCGAAATAAGAGTAACAAAATAAGTCGATAGACGAACTAACGCAATCACTAGACATTTTGTGAATCTTCGAACGTTAAAACACTATCGATCTTCAACGCATGCGCTGTTCAATTTTCGCATCACTTTTGTGCATGTCCGCATGCGCAGAATATCGATAATGCTGTCCGCTATGACGTGCACAAACTCTCTCATGGCAAAAGCCCCCCTGGACATGGACACAGTCAATATCTCGAAATCGATTTTCACATCCAATCAATAATAAACTAGAATGACTCACAGCCAATAGGAACTCTTCATTTTGCTTGTCGAATTGGTGGTGATCAAAGAGTTCGTTAATTGTGTTTTCGGGTTCCTCTCATTTCCCTCTGCTTCGCATTACACCATCGCTTCATCATCCGTATCATATTTTCAAGCTCACATGCCTATGAAACTCATTCCTGTATTCCAGATGTGACCATAAGGCTTTGGTATCGGTTTCCTAATAAAGTATCGTTCTGATTATTCCATATTTGTTGTGTTACGGTGACAGTGCTCTCTTTCTAACTTTGTATGCCAAATCTCAAGTATCATTTCTCCATGAATTTCTCGACCAAGCTAGGTTTCTTCAGGGATATCCAGTTTTTCTTACATGGTGTTTAATCAATTGCTTTATTTTCATTTATATCAACACCATTGACGCCTCTGATATCTTTCTCCAACTCTGGAACGAGTTTTGGGGGAGGGAAATTCACTACCCTAATAGCCTTTCAGTGAGGTTGACTACGGCCGCTGGCTAGAGCTACCTGAAAGGATAATATTGTTCATTTCATATTGCTCACAGCTTGATAATCTTTTGCTGGCGAAGAGATACTTAATAATAATAATAATAATAATAATAATAATAATAATAATAATAATAATAAATATAATAAAAATTAATGGTACTCATCGTTGAGTCGAGATCATGTGATAATTCAAATTTAAAAAGGATGAACTGTCAATAGTAATAACATTAAACAACTTTTGAAATGTATAAAACATTTTGTGAAAAGAACAAGTTTCAGGTAAATTCATCCATCTGTGTTATTAATGAAGTGTATAAACACGAAAACATTAAAATATAATCACAAGTTTTAAAGGATCAAATTAATTTACACAGTTAGTGTTAACTACTTACTTCAGACAACATGGTGAAAGCATGTAGAAACAGCAAAAACTAAAATATTGAAGGCCATCAAGATGGCTGAATATTTGAAATTTTGAAACTACCATTAACTTCAGCCTACAACGAAGTACCACGTTTCCCGATGAGAGTCATGATTTCGTGGGGGTTCGTTCAAGATGGATTATAACAATAGCAATTTGGAAAATAAAAATTGAAAAACGTACGTTGAAATTGGGATTCAATTTTAATGAACAAATAGTCTCCGAAAATACAAGCTTCAAACTCGAAGCTTTTTATTAAATTGAGTTTTTGTTTTTTCAAGAAGAAAATAACTTTAAAATAGGAGTCGCAAACACAGGTTGATGGCACAGGGTGGATGTACTCCGTATTCTAGTCATAGTCTTGAAGGACGACAAGAGCATTCAACGTGTAAACGCTACCTGTAAATACCTCGACAACACCAAACATTATCGAGCAATTCACTCACACCACATATGCTCATAAAAGCAGAGAAATTGCTGAGAACTATCATCGTAAACGTGCTTCGCATGCTTTGCATCGCATGCTTCACTACGCCTCACAAAAGGTACTCAAGTAAGATTCTTGAAAGTACCAGCTGGTGTATGAATTTTTTAAAATCTTTTTTATAATATACTGTAGGTAATAATATATACCTTGAATATTAAATTCAGAATAGCAGGGAATAGTTCTATGATGCAAATAAACCAACTCTAACAGAATGAAGATTCTCGATCTATGAAACTATAGCTCTTCAGAATTAAATAAACACTACAGCATTTAGAGCCTCTGCCATTATTCAAGGATCTCAAATCTTTAAGTTTAGTTAATTTTACGTGGCGAGACTCGGGCCATCAGGCCCGCTCTCTCGTCTAACCACGCAAATTTCGCTATGCTCCTTTCACCACCTAGCGGAGAAAGGAGGCATTATCTTGGGCGACGAAACAGGCGGAACTCAATTTTGCTCAGAGGCTTCATTTAGGCTTGAGGAGCTTTTACATGCAGTAAATCTACTACATGGGACAGCCGGCTTTACTTCCCCTCCGAAGGAAGGCGTACGAAGGATTTTTTCGCCCTTAAAAATCCACGGCTTCGATCGGGTTTGAATCCGCAAACTCGGGTACAACAGTCCGATACGCTAACCGTTATACCATCGATTCCGCAAAGTTTCTGCCGCTTTTGTATATAAGCGTTCTTTTGTAAGATACGCGTGACGCTAATACAATTTTTCCAGGAGTATCGTAGATATTCTGGATGTTGAGAACATTTTTGGTATTAATGAACTGTGTATAATGTTCGTATAATGTTTTGTGGTGTGCTTCTGCACTAAATCGCTGGTATAGTGTCTTAAAGTTTCGAAATCACGAATATTTCTTACAAGATCTTCTATTAAGCCAACGTTCGGATGTTAAAGTCATAAAATAAATTAGTACAAGAACTATTTGGTCAAATATTTTCCTGTGCTACAACGTCTCCTATAAAGTTTCTTCAGTCACGAACGATAATATTAAAAATCGATTATCCTGTATCGTTCAGAACCTTACTTTGATGGGGCGATTAGCCAATTATGATGCAATGTGAATTAGGATAAGCTTGTCCCGAGCTATAATATAAAGACGAATTGGTAGGTTAATCTTCGACTTCATTCACATTACACGAAAACCTAAAATTTAGTAAACATCGTAGCAGCTCAGTACGAGTAGTAACATAATACATAAAAATACAGGAAGTTTAATAGCAGAACGTGTCCAGAGGCGACGATAACTTCGGAGTAGAACCGAAATCTGGGTGCATAATTCAGAAGAAGCGGTTTTGTGGAGTATCGTCTCTGCAATTTGAATCATTATGCATGCAAAGACCCTTACGAGCGCCGATAACCCAGCGTGGGTGAAGCACCTGTTTTTATGTTGCTCTCTCAAACAAAAAAAGTCAAACATCTCATTACTTCTGGAATGAAGCTAACTACCAACAGCTTCTGGAGTTTAACTATAATTTTATTACAGATTTCAGATCGTTCATTGTAATTTTAAAAGCAATTGAATCAGCTGTACATTTTAGAAGAAAATCATATTGTATACAAAGGAAAATATAAACCTGAAATATGAAAGTAAGAATAAAAACAGAATTTCACATTTTTCTACCTGAAAGTGAAGTCATTACATAATAAAAATAAAAATATTGGTAAAAAGTTATCTCTGTAAAAATCACTGATTAGGTAAAGTATATTGCTCACATATCACAACCAAGTAAAATTAATGAAACATTCTCATAACTGTACATATTACAATTTAAATCAACAAAAAAGTATAACACGACGTATACGATATGTGAGAAATACAATAAATAATTAAGAAATGAAATTAAAGAAATAGGAATTAATGTTGAATCAACTATGGAATAAATAAGCAACAGAAAATCTATAATTCATCATAAACATGATAATCGTACTAACGTGAAAGAAAAGAAAGGAAACATGAACTTTTTAAAAAATTTCTGTTGAGAAAGAAATGTCCCGAAAAACATTTATTTTCGAAAAACTAACTTCCTAACGAAAGCTGCCCTCTATTCCCAGTTCTGAGGTCGCGAGTGTAGAGATTGTCCCGGCTGGGGCGGAGCCCCGTTGTTGGGAGAGTCCTGGTTAGGGGGAAACCTCGCTAGCCGACGGTAGGTCGGTGCCGGATCTCTCCATCCAGCGGGGGAAGATCACCGCCATCTCCCGAGAAAAAAAACACGCACTACACTTACGGGACTAATGACCATAGCAGTTGACGCGCCCGGAAACACGAAAAAAACAACCAACCCAGTTCTGAAATCTGAAAAATGTGTGAGAAGATATCCGGAATCGGCTCTTCGTGTCCGACGTGAGGTTGAACTAGTTTTGTATTCGGATCAGGGAAACCTCTTGGTGGGGAATGGGGTCCGCCCACGGGAGACAGGCTGCCACGCGCCGGTCCTACAGCAGCCGCCGCCGCCTCCACCGCCGCCGCCGCCGCCGGCGCATTCCGCCGCCCACGACCCGCAGCATCGCCGCCGCCGCCGCCGCCGCCGCCGCCGCCGCCGCCGCTGCCGGAAACACCTGGTGCTGATGGCGAGGGAGGGGCGCACACACTTATGGCATTGATTCTGCACTCGTTATATCTAGCGCAAGTTCGTTATCAACAGGGAAAGGATTTCCATGTAACTACGTGTGTTTACAGGAACTACATACCTGCATTCAATAATATTTTGTAGACATTAGTCAAATTCAGTCGCTGTCTGGAGAAGAATTCTGGCGGTCGGCAGCTCTGGTCGGTAGTTTTCCGTGGTTTCTTCGATCAACACCAGGTGAATGCCGCAGCAGTACCCTACCAAATGGGCCACGGACCGCGCGCGATCTTTCCTTCCTCATCCTTGTCCTATCCTCCCTCTTTCCTTACACACACACACACACACACACACACACACACACACACACACTGACATGCACTACACTACCACATATTCCGGGAGACCGGACGGGAGCTGAGAGCTTGTCCTGGCTGGGACGGTGACCTACTGTTGCGGGAGTCCTGGTTAGGGAGATACCCCACTAGCCGATGGTAGGTCGGCGCCGGATCTCGCCATCTAATGGGAGAAGATCACCGTCATCTCCTGAGAAAAAGCATGCACTACACTTAATGGACAAATGACCAAAGCTGTTGACGCGCCCGAAAAAATCAAAAATCAAAATGTAGAGCTTACAAGACATTCTGAATGAATTAGAACTATTTTTATTTTACATATTTTTACATTCGAAGCAGTATACCGGTACAAGACTTTTAAATACTTTTACATTTTTACATACAATACATATTTTTACATTTGTACATTTCGGAGCAGCATACCGGAGCAGTACTGAAACAAAAAGGCTACGGACCACGCACGATCTTTCCTTCCCCTTCCTTGTCCTACACTCATCCCTTACCCACACACACATACTTACACATACGTGGATTTCACTACCTCTCCTGCCGGGAGCTTAGGGCTTGTCCCGTCTGGTGTCCCGACGGTGGTGAATTTTTGTAATTATAAAGCTAGGTCAAAATCGGACGCTGGATAAGAATTCTAGTGTTCGACTGATCTGATACTTAGTTTTCTATGGTTTCTCCGATCAATTCCAGGCGAATGACGGAGGAGTACTCGTTTGAGTAACGTTAAAATTGATTGTGGACTGTGTGCGATCTTTTCCTTCCTTCGTACTCTCTCTCCTTACACCCACCTACACTTAAATGAACTACTCTACCATCCTTATCGGGAGCTTAGAACTTGCCCTGGCTGGAACAGTGCCCCATTTGGAGGGGGAAAATTTCTGAGTCGACGATCTCACTTTTCAGAGTGAGAAGAACACCGCCACCTCCCGAGATAAAAGCCATTCACTAGACTAACAGGACTTATGACCACAGAATGTAACGTGCCTGGTGGTCAATCAAATGATATGCCACACCCCCACAAGAAAATGTTACATCCAAAAAAGAGTGAGGAAGAAAATTTTTCAGCAGTAGTTATAAAAAAGCTTTCATCTATTTATTTTATTTCTACGGCCTCTATTTCATGATCTATCATTTTTTTCTGTGCTGTTTACATGCTGGAGCCAATATCAAAGGAAGCTTATTTGTGGCTTAGGTTCTGTGCTCGTGATTTCGACCGTAAGTTTGGGATTATTAATGAATATTTCATTATTTACGTTTTCTGTCGGTATATTTAAGTACTACCTACGTTTTGGATTTCATTAGAGTATCACTAGAGAAGCACTAGAGTATCACTACAACTACTCTAACTACAATTACAACATTTTTCAATTTTATTGAGATATATAAATACTCCCTGATGTACAACGTTTCCTTGCGCATAACACTTTACCACTTATGGCAGTTACTTACAATGGCGACTACTTGCTTACTAATATCATTTATTACATTCACAGGCAAATGTGTAACTGGTAGATGCGTTGTCCTTCTTCTGAAACAAATGTAAGAAAAAGAATATAGCGATTTTCTAAAATCAAATTATGCTGCAACCACATATCGCCCATTTATGAGATATGACAGGTTTACGTTCGATATATGATGCATCGTTTACTTCTATAAATGTGTGTATAAATTCAACATTCATTTTTTTAATCGTCATTTTCTCCAACTTCATTTTTATTACGTTTCTCTCAAAAATTAATATTAGTAAGTTATCTTCATCATTAGTTTTCTCACCGCTGCCAACTAATACACCTGGTTAAAATGACGAGGTTGGATGACATTTTTGGCGTAGAATCAGCGCTCATAATTCCTGTCATACGTTCGTCATATTCGGCAAAATGTCTGAAATATTGAGTAATAATTATATTTAGGCTTGTTTCCTTCTACATAATTCCGACTTCATTTGTTTATTTTCATAGTTCTACCCTTCGCTAACTTCCTTTTATTACGCTCCTCTTGGTACTCGGTATTGCTTGTGTCGATCTTTTTCTCGAATAGTTTATTTTTATTATGTTATAAATAAATTTTGTTAAATAACTTGTTTCCAAAACTTTAATTCCCATTGTTTTTAACTTTTACATAAATATTCTAATCAGCTTTTCTATTCACTTTCTGTGAAACGATAAAGATTCAGGAGTTTGCTTTCTGCTGTTTTTTTCGTATTTGTTTTATTCTTTGATCTTACGCAAACATTAATGTTTAAATAGCTTATTGATTTCGTTTCCAGTTTTCATTATTTTATGCATTCTCATTCCAAATTAACCGACTTGAAACGGTTCCAGATTGATTTATCAGATCTTATTTTAATGTCTTACGATTTTATTATTGTTTTAACATTTTTTTTCAATTGTGCATAGTATAAATGGGACTTAAGTTTCACAGTTTGAACAGTTTTCCAATTAGTTCCTTTTCCGTAAAATCGTGTATTAAGTATCGCAGTTAAAGGAAAATTTTTGCATAATAATCTACTTTCTATAAAACTTACATGCGAGTCGCATATGTTCCACGTGATTGTCACTTCAGAATGCACAATTCCACACACAAAAGTTTGCCACAATACGCACGTTCATAAAAATTATAGATTAATACAGATATGAACATATAATATTCCGAACGATTTCTGTAATGGCAGATCCACACATTCGATATTCGGAACGACTGCAAGCGACTGTGCGACGAATCCCGAGTAGTGTAGATGGGTTGTTTGTAGTGGCGAGTCCTGAACATTATTTTAAGTATACCGCACATTATGGAAGCTACCTCTACCGTTGTCTTTTATTTTGAGCTTTTCTGAAATCTCAATACTCTGAAATTCAGTCCTTAATAATTTTTCTATAAGATAATTACACAAACGACTAACTTCTGAATCATTAATACTCTCCATTTTCACAACAATTTGAGAGAAGCATAACTTACGAACGAGTAGAGACAGACCGTTCACCGCAATATTTTGCGGTGCCTACCGCCCGCCCAGATGTGCATCCTCCCTTCTTTCGGCCCTTGAAACATTAGGAGCCATAGGCATAGAGTAAAGAATTACCTCTTTAGTCAATGCCATAGGTTATCGCAGCTGGCATGCGGTGCCTTCACCTGCGCTAACGAATTCTCTGGACAGCATTAAGAAATGTTTGAAACTTCTCTTCTCACGCTAACCAACATCCCTGAATATATCCCGGAGTGTTGCTCTAACGCACTTCACAGCGCTGGCGGATGCGTTGGACTGTGTGGCTTACGGTAGCGAAACAGTTATTTTCGCATCTGTTTTAAAAATTTTCAAAATCTCAATAACTTTTTAGAGAATTATCAAACGTATGAAATATTTCTTATACGCTTCGAATTACTCGGTATACCGGTGGTATACGCGGTATATCAGAGAATTCGCCACTGGTTGCTTGAGATTAGCCGAGCGACGAATATTCGGTGCTGCTCCCCCTACTCACAGCGTGTCGATCTCTTGGGCACATCAAAGGAACCGAACATTCGCCCAGAACATCAGCTGTTAGGAGTTGGACGAACAGTAGTTTGCTACTGGACGATTCCCGAATGTGTAGAGCTGCCTTACGAACATTATCCCCGACAATGCCGAGAATAACAAAACTAGAAACTCATTTCTATTTTTGTAATAAATAGTATTCATTTGTTTAATTTGCTCCTCAGGCAGCTCATGTACAACATGCAAGCTTTCTGTGGAACAGCCATGGGTTCGGTTCCCGGTCGGTACGCTTGGTACGGGGATACGGTAAGCTCTCTATATGACTCTTTCCCACCAGAAGCGGTTAACAATAAAAAAGTTTAATTATAAATGTTTAATTATATTACTATGAAGAAAAAGATATGTAATAATTTAACTGAAATAACATTGATCATAAAAATATATGTCTTAAGTTATGTAGTTTTCAGTATGTCCGTTATGAACTTTTTTACATATGTTAAGTTACATTTTATAAAGAACCATATGTTAGACAATTCACTAAATGTATTGTTGTGTGTGTGTGTGTGTGTGTGTGTGTTTGCAAGACAGTATTCCACTTAGAGATTAATACTTCACTTTGGCGTTATTTAAATTTTTTAAAGAACAAGAAACCAACGTAGCGGAAGCGAACTGTACCAAAAACATACTAAACATTCAAACATTTCAATATATTCTGCAGTCGTATCCATTCTTTTGGTACAACAAGTTCCCGAGCGTAACAAAAATTACGACGCTGTTAAGAAACCTGGAAGCTGGAGAACGAATCTTGATAAATGAAAAAGTAAATTAAGCCGGTCAGATTTCACTACTTGCAACAATTCTCACGTATAGGGGTGGTTAGAAACGTTCTGTACTTTTGTACAAATATTTATGGTGGCAAGATTTTAAAATGTATACAGGTTCTTAAACGATTTGGACACGACTCCGCTCTAAACAGTCCAGTGCAAGGTACGGTGAAATGAATCTTAATTGGAAACTCCGAGGACCTCCACTTTAAGGGGATAAAGGATTTCTCGTTACATTTGCGTGTCGGGACATGAACGCCATTTGCATAAGTGAGTGGTTCATGCAGGTGCTTGCGGTTACTTCGCTTACAAGGCGAGCTCGGTTGGGAGGTATTTAGGTTAGGTGCCCTCCATCTCCTCGAATCACGCCTTCGGAACAGGCTCTGGTTTTCTCTCTTCTCGAAGGTTTTTTTTCCACCGGATTTTGGTTCTTTCTTGGTTACGCTTCTATCATAAAATAGTTTTGTCAAATCGAATGTGTTTATACATTTATGTGTTCATAAAATAATTTGTTATTATTTCTTTCCATTTAGAAATATCTCTCACTTTTTCTTTTCCTCTATATGTTTTTGTCCACGCTTTTTATTTGCCAAATGGTCGTAAAATAATTGGATGTTCATGTGTCTTTTAAGTATAATATTGTATTTATGCTTTCTTATTGAATTTTAATGAGCCTGACTTTTTGATAACACTAGTCGACTAATTTTTTCACTCACAACAACTCACTCGATGTGACTAGTTTATTTTGAACTGAAATAAAATATATTTAATTGTATAATTCCCTAATTAACGTTTTGTAGCAAAGACATTTATTTTCTGTTTTTTGCCAATTCTTTTACCCAAAGTTTTCTCCATACAGCCGGCAATATGTCTCTATACCAAATAAGATTCGAAGCAGTCTTCAAATCATCATAAATCTGTGAAGTGAATAAAAAAATTTAATGATCTTTTTTTAAAGAATTCTTTTCACATTTTTTTCCTAACACAAAGTACTTTGAGCTATGCGAAAATGCAAATGGATGTGTAAAATACATTTTAGTCCACAACTACTTATATATTCTATACGACAATGTATCATACGTGAACTATTGTGCCAAATACGCTTAATAACTGATGCTTTATGGGAAAGTTTAAGCTTGTTTTTTGAGTAACAACGTTTAACGGTTGTAAGAAAGACATCACATTAATGAGATGATTTATCTAAACTTTTGTGTTATAAAAAGAGAATTTATACACTCTTCGCTATGTCAAACACATTTAAAGCCTTGTTAGCTTGTACCATATCTGTTTGATCAAGAAACGAGGTTTCTTCTTAAAAACCTACCGCGATTACATTTCGTTTGCAACAAATTGCTCATGAAGTGACTGGAACTTGTACCGCTGTCCCCTGAGATGGAAGACCAATAAATTGGCCGCCGTATACTCAGAGTCTCCGTAGCAAACAGCATTTTTCTTAAAGTGCATGTGCATGTGTACGTGTGTTCGAGTGTGTGCCTAAGTGAGTGGGCGTGCCCCTATGGCGTGCGTGTATGGTATGTCCTCAAAAAGCGGGAATGTCCTGAATACCGACATGTGCTCCCGTCAGATTTTTCTTCTTTTCTGTCAACTGTCCTCAATACGTTTACATATTGTCTTACAAAACAAATAATTTTGAGCTACACTGTAGAACTATACGTAACATAAGAGAACGCAAGCGTTTAATTTCTTTGTTAAGCAAATACTGTTATTTTTGACATTTTACGGTGCAATCTAAGAGCTGAAAACTAAAGAAACGAACTGTGTATTTTGAATGGAAGTGCATTTGTCTCAATGACAATGTGTTACTTCAAGAGAATCTGGAATGCAAAGGAGAAAAGGGTTCAATTAATAAACTTTACCATCGACTTAAGTCCTGCTTTATTTGATATTTTATTTAAATATCCTAAAATGCTTCACAAATTTTGTCATGGACAAGAAAAAGAAAATGACCTGGATAACCAGAAGATATCGGGGAAATTCGCCCTAGAAAATGAGTGG
This sequence comes from Teleogryllus oceanicus, assembly GCA_964035755.1. Taxonomy (NCBI): domain Eukaryota; kingdom Metazoa; phylum Arthropoda; class Insecta; order Orthoptera; family Gryllidae; genus Teleogryllus; species Teleogryllus oceanicus. Next base: position 16,918,804 of record CAXIVR010000012.1, on the reverse strand, counting down.
TCACCCTATTATGTCTGAAAATGTGCAATGTAATTTATCTTGATCAAATATTTAGTTGTTTATTTTATATACTATTTCCTTGTTACAAGATATACTTGATATACAATTCAGTTGTATAAATATCAACAATTTGCTTGAAAATATATTTCGGATGTCCTGTATTCCATTGTTATGTTTATGGTAATCCTACGTGCGTGGCACGTGACCGTGGTAATCCTATGTGCGTGGCATGTGGTAATTCTACGTGCGTAGCTCGTGGCTGTGGTAATCTTACGTCGGTGGCACTTGACCGTGGTAATCCTATGTGCGTGGCTCGTGGTAATCCTACGTGCGTGGCACGTGACTGTGGTAATCCTATGTGCGTGGCTCGTGGTAATCCTACGTGCGTGGAACGTGCCGTGGTAATCCTATGTGTGTGGCACGTGGTAATCCTACGTGCGCGGCTCGTGGCCGTGGTAATCCTACGTGCGTGGCACGTGACTGTGGTAATCCCATGTGCGTGGCATGTGGTAATCCTACGTGCGTGAAACGTGACCGCGGTAATCCTACGTGCGTGGCACGTGACTGTGGTAATCCATGTGCGTGGCATGTGCTAATCCTACGTGCGTGAAACGTGACCGCGGTAATGCTACGTGCGTGGCACGTGACTGTGGTAATCCTATGTGCGTGGCATGTGGAATCCTACGTGTGTGAAACGTGACCGCGGTAATCCTACGTGCGTGGCACGTGACTGTGGTAATCCCATGTGCGTGGCATGTGGTAATCCTTGGTCGTGATACTGGTCAATCCTATGTGCGTGGATCCTACGTGCGTGGCTTTCATCCATAATGGAAGCGGCCTCTCGCGTTCCCCGTTTGCGGCGTGGCGCCGATGGCCGGCTGAGATGGGCAGGCAGGGACGGTTGCCAAATGAGTGTGGGGCTTCTAACAGAGTAAAAGGGGGAGAAGAGGTTCGAAAGCAGAGGTACATGTGCTTAAGAGAAATGAAAAAATAAGAGAAGTTGGAGGGGTGACAAAATATTGATTCCAGGCACGTCAACTACTGAAGTCATTAGTCTCGTAGATGTGATCCATGTTATATCCTGCGGGTGGCTACGATCCTACCCTGCTGGAACCTGCGATCCGGTGACGACCTACAAACGGATTGCAGCTTTGCCCGCCCTCCAACCAGGTTTCTCTCGCAGCAGGGCACAATCACAGTCCGGATAAACTCTCAGGTTTACAGTCTAGATAGTCCAATTGGTGTCCTGAAATGTGCGATTGTATAATGCATGTGAAAGGTGTGTGTGTCTGTATGCGTATGTTTGTTTATATGTATGTATGTATGTATTTATACGTCTGGGTGGGTGAGTGGGTGTTTGTAACAGGAGAGGATAGAACAGGGACGAGGAAGGAAATATTGCACGCGGTCAGTGGCCCGTTTGTTAAAGTACTGCTCCGTCATTCGACAGCTGATGATCGGAGAAACTCCCCCAGACGTTTGAGGAAATCGTCGTAGCGGTGTCGCTAGGATCCCTCCGTGTGCGCCACTGTGTGAGAAGAAGTGGGAGAGAGCTGAGGAAGAGAAATGCCACGAGGGCAAAAGGGTGAGACAAGATAGGACATGAAGTTCAGGGCAAAATTGGGAAATTGTCCATGTGGACGGACGAACGGTGATTGTAGTTGAGAGGATGCAGGGAGTGCTTGGGGCGGAGGCAATCGCAGGGAATGGTCAGCGAGGGTTTTGCAGAGAGAAGGAACGGTAAGGGATGTTCGAAACCTGGTGCCGGGCAGTAAGGGTGGTAGGCGGACTTGTTGGCGGGCAGGATGGTAGGTGGGCGGGATATTGGGCGGACAGTGTGGTAGGCGATCAGTGTTGTGGGGGGTGAAGTAGACGGCGTGGTGGGTAGCCCGCCTACTCACCACCCCGCCCACTCACCACCCCGCCCACTCACACCCCGCCCACTCACCACCCCGCCCACACACACCCCGCCCACTCACCACCCCGCCCACTTACCATCCCGCCCACTCACCACCCGCCCACTACCACCCATTCACCACCCCGCCCTCTCCACTCCCACCTGCTCACTTACCATCCCGCCCACTCACCACCCCGCCCACTCACCACCCGCCTACTCACCACCCGCCACTCCCACCCGCCCACTCACCCACCCCACACCTCACCGCCCGCCACTCACCACCTCGCCCACTCACCACCCCGCCCACTCACCACCCCTGCCCACTCACCAACCCACACTCACCACCCCGTCCACTCACCACCCCGAACACTCACCACCCCGAACACTCACCACCCCGAACACTCACCACCCCGCACACTCCACCCCGCACACTCACCGCCCCGCCCACTCACCACCTCGTCCACTCGGCACCCTGCCCACTCCCCCACCCCACCCACTCACCACCCCGTCCACTCACCACCCGTCCACTCACCACCCCGTCCACTCACCACCCGTCCCTCACCACCCTGCTCACTCCACCACCCCACCGCACTCACCACCCCTCCCACTCACTCACCCCGCCCTCACCACCCCTCCCACTCACCACCCCGCCCACTCACCACCCCGCCACTCACCCCCATCCTCACCCCCTCACTCACCACCCTCCCTCCACCACCCCCCCCCACTCACCACCCGCCACTCACCACCCCGCCCTCCACCATCACCACCCGCCCACTCCCCTCACCACCCCGCCCACTCACCACCCCGCCCACTCACCACCCCGCCACTCACCACCCCGCCCACTCACCACCCCGCCCACTCACCACCCCGCCCACTCACCACCCCGCCCACTCACCACCCCGCCCACTCACCACCCCGCCCACTCACCACCCCCCACTCACCACCCCGCCCACTCACCACCCCGCCCACTCACCACCCCGCCCACTCACCACCCCGCCCACTCACCACCCCGCTCACTCACCACCCCGCCCACCCACCTCACCATAAATATTTCATTTCCATTGCGGTGGGTGGTGGGTGCCGGAATGGTGGTCGGGCGGTATGGTGGGCGCGCGACGTGGATGTTAGTCAGTGTACTGGGCGGGGTTTTAGGCGGGTGTGGTGGTGGTGGTGTTGAGCGGGAAGAGGATGTGGTGGGCGTGCTGCGGGCGGGCCGCGAGCAAGCAGTGGGCGGGCCGGGCCTGGCGGGCGGGCGTTCCTCTGGCTCCTTAATTACGAAGCTGCGGGCGCGGGAACGAGCGCGCACACAGCAGCGATGACGGTAGCCGCGGCCAACACCTGTCGCGTGCCAGCGTGCTGATGTCAGCGCCTGCCTCCGCCGCCGGAAACTGGGTCGGCTTCCCCACGGCGCGCCTCGCAGAAGACCCGATTTGGCACGTGTGGCCGTCGCCGGATGTCCCGTACAGCTGTGGAGATTTTGCGTGATTCGGAGTCAAATGTTCCAATAACAACAGTGTTTCACTACTAGTATTTTTAACAGTTAAATCGTTGCAGATTTGCAGAGGAAACCTCTGCATTTGCAGAGGAAACCACCACGGGGTAATCTCAATTAGTTAATGCGCTTTCCAGGCGCACTATTAAACATCAATTTTACACATTGAAATGAGTGAATAAGGGTAAAAAATTCTGGAATGATATGGTACATACATTGCCTTCTGTAATAATTATAAAATTTATTATTAATTATAATTTGATCTAAGTATTAGATCAAACTTATGGAGGTACTGACAAATAATAGATATACGTATCTGATAATGACACGTTACATTTCTCCCTATTTTTACGTATGGAATTTAACTGGTTAATTTGCTTTATTCAATGTTTTAAATATTGTTAGTTATTGAACTAATCTGTGTACGTTTCTAAAATTTAACGTCCTTCTGTAATCAGACGAAGGCGGTATGTTACCGTACTTCTTTCCAAAATTATTATTTCAAAAAATTGTTACATTGTATGCCAATGCCTAATTAATTACAGGTAGCAGACATCTACATATTTTGGACCTCTTGAACATCGGCGATCAATCTTTTTCTGTCCCTCTCAATCTTTGGCTATCCATCTTCAACCCATTAGCATTTCGTTGTGCTGAAAATTAATTGTGTGGGTGGTCGTTTTAAGGTGTGTCCACTTGATCGAAGAGGCTCCTCACTGCACAGGAAGCGGAGTGCGTCGGCGGATGAGCGGCGCTGGCAAAAACAGCGGCCGCTTCGGGGGGGAAGCGACGGCCGAGCGTTAGGTTTGGTTTGGTTTTTTCGTGTTTCCGGGCGCGTCATCTGCTTTGGTCATTAGTTCCGTTAGTGTGCTGCATGTTTTTTCTCGGGAGATGGCCGTGGTCTTCCCCAGCTGGATGACAAGATCCGGCGCCGACCTACCGTCGGCTGGGGTTTTCCTCTAACCAGGACTCTCCCACTAGCGGGGCACCGCCCCTGCCGGGACAAGCTCTAAGCTCCCGACCGATCTCCCGGAATATGTGGTAGTGTAGTGCATGTTAGTGTAAGTGTGTGTGAAAGAGGAGAGGGTAGGACAAGGAAGAGGAAGTACAGATCGCACGCGGCCCGTGGCCCGTTTGTAAGGGTACTGCTCCGGCATTCGCCTGGTGTTGATCGGTGAAACCACGGAAAACTACCGATCAGAGCAGCCAGCCGCTAGAATTCTCCTTCAGGCAGCGACTGAATTCGACCTAGCTGAAAAGCTAGTGTCGAAAATCCTGCCGCCGTCAGGACTCGAACCTAGGACCTCCTAGTCAGAGGCGCTACAGTGACATCAGTTGATGCACTGGGTTACCGCTCCCGGTACGGCCGAGCGTGGAGAGTGCCTCTGTGTAGGGCAGCACGTGCAGAATTCTGAGGTTTATTAACTCCCGTCGCAATTTCTGAAATAATAATATAATGATAGTACTAATTGTGAGACAGATTCTGATGACCTAAAACATCGCCAAAAAATGCTCCTATAATGCTTTAAAAATCCCATGAAATCAAAGAAAAATGACGTAAAAAGTCTAGTCAAAACCAGTTCGGATGAACACTTCAAGCTGTTAGATACGTTACTGATGTAATCGAGGATTCTTTCATTCCTTCTAGTGAACTCTGCTTACAAACATTTGGTTTGGACTGTTCTTTTTACCACGATATCTCTGCCTTAAGTTATCTCGAATTTGGCAGAATCGGCAATGGCACTGATATGTCACAAGAATTACATACTCACAGCAGTTGTCAAAACAACTTCTGAGCGAACAAATCGAATAGGCTACTGAGTAATTCTGTGAAGAACATTTGCTGCATCTCCTAAATATTACTTGAAGCAAGTACCATTAAAAATGACATTAAAATCGATGGAATCAGCAAACATGGATTAAAAATGACGGAAAGGGTAATAAATGCCTTATTAGTCGAAATCGACAAAAAATGCAAAATAATAACCTATAAAAATGGGTCATTTCCTTTTGTCATAACATAAAATTAATTTCTATACTAAACAGCATAGTATCAAAGTGAAAAGAACAAAAATGATATTTCATTAAAGTTGCCCCCAGTAATAATGTTAATAAACTAATGAAAATATGAAAACAATAATAATAATAACAATAATAACAACAATAATAATAACAATAATGGTAATGATAATAATAATGATAATAATGAAATATTCTAGAGAGAAAGATTGTCCCTCTCATTCTTTCAGCAACAGGCGTTATTCCGAAGACCTTCAAGTACTCACTAGAAACAGTCATAATTAAAAAGAGTACTCCAATCAGTCTAAAGCGAAGTACGTTCACGAATATGCTCTGAACTCCATGAAATTTAGATAATTTTCAAAGCTATCAATGAGAGAAAGTATATGTTGTTGTAGTAGTACTGGTTCTTTTTCGGTAGACACGTCATGGATATTTTTATACGTTGTTCTAGGTGATGTTTATTTTTATGTTGAAAACTTAAGAAAACTACAAATCAATCTATAAATTGAAGCACACGCTATACAACATCTACCTCTTACTTCTGAATATTATAGTATATTTCGAAATTAATCAAACATACTAATACGGAAAACATTACAACTCTATAATACAAATTATTACTTATAAACAAATAATATGAGAGCCAGGAAATGAAGAAATTCGAATCAATTAACTTCAACACAATGTTGATAAAAAGACAAGCAAATAAAAGACGTTTGTTCACTTTTATCCTCAATTTACATTATCAGGAGGAAAAAAAGCACTTCCAAGTATTCTTTGAGTTAAATGCGAAAATAAAAGCTTTGTACTGAAATAGTTCATTTATTGTGGGAATTCTGATTGGATGTTGTTGACGTTCTTATCAGAAGAAATAAAAGAAGTCATCTTCGTCAACATATCAGCTTTATTAAGATAGCCGGCTTTCGACGGCTTTGCCGTCATCGTCAGTCTCGCTGCTGTCGGCAAAAGTCGAGCGACTGTGCTCGGTCGACTTTTGCCGACACAGTCGCTCGACTTTTGCCGACACAGTCGGCACAGTCGGCACTTGCCGGCACAGTCGCTCGACTTTTGCCGACAGCAGCGAGACTGACGATGACGGCAAAGCCGTCGAAAGCCGGCTATCTTAATAAAGCTGATATGTTGACGAAGATGACTTCTTTTATTTCTTCTGATAGTTCATTTACATGGAATGGAATAATTTCGGAGAAGTACTTTGGATAAATGGTTTCCAATTTCAAAATATTCTAGATACTAATAATTTATGTGGCCTTCGCCCCACATTTGCAAAAAATCAGAAAATTTCAAGTCATCTTACGATGGCGAAGCTCAGCATGGTGCTTCGTCCGTGTTCTACAAGCAACTACAATGACTTTTTTTGTGCATTGTATTTAAATTGTAAGACAAAACAGATTTGAATAAACGGCCTTTGACTTCTTCAGACACGTCTATAAAATTAAACATGTTAAGTAGTTTGGATTGAATGTATGAATTACAATATTTGTGAAATCTTTGACGAGAAATACCCAAATTGGGTTGACACAGTCCAGACACTTCACTTTCGTGATATTACCGTAGGATTGTCCTATTAACTCCAGAAATGGACGTTTTAGTTATGAATTTATGTCTTCTTCTGAGGACCCAAACAAATCGACAAGTTTGCAGCTTGGTAACTGTGAATGTCGACAGGTAGTAATTCGTAGTCATGAGCAGTTGCTTCCTGCTAGTAACTATATGCAAGATAATCTATTCTTCTGTCTTGCGATAACTACTGGGAACTGCGTGATGTCGAAGACATTCGTCGTTTACGAGATATCAGATATCCTACTCTTCGTAGAATTTATGCACAGGAAAGCAAATCTGCAAATCTCACGGTGTCATACGTTTCTCTCCAATCACTTTTTTTTTTACCAAGCTTGTCACGATTAAAGTATTTCTGCTACCAACGTACTTTCTTGAATTATTATTAACTCCTGCTCTAACTCAGTAAGATTAATCTATTCTCTTACAACTGAGAGGAAAATGTTCCATTCTGGATTTAACCATGCTAAATACTATGAAAGGAACGTATAATTAAAAAAAAAACATTAACAATACTGTGTTTCATCAGTTTTGCTATGCTTTTTTTTTTTACTTCATCCTCCTTGAGTTTAAGATTTTGTTTAAGTTCCTACTCTTTGAGTTTAATTCACACAAAAATGGAAAATCCTCTAACAGTAAGAGCACTCTTTTCCTCAAGCCAAGTGTTAGTTTTTTAATACCACAAAAACATAATTTCCAATTCAAATGAAACATCATTCATGAATCTGATATTATTCTTCCATTGATGGCACCGGCCAATACAAAGTCCGCACCTTCACAAACTGCTTCACCTCCACGGACACTCCGTAGGAGGTTACAGAGTAACAGTTGTCACCAACCGGGAATTCCAGGACGGTCATCCAACCCATCTAGAGCGGCGTCCGGTCGCACGCGCGCATCAGCGACGCCCGGCCGAGGGGCGGCACCGAGCCGCTCGTTGGCTGTCATTCAGCGAGTGTCGCCCAAATTTGGAGCGCCTCCCGAGGCCCACACGCCTTAAATCAAACCTCGTCCACGGGTGTCATTAGGGGGCCGGGCAGTGGGGCACACGTCGGTACCAAAGGCACTTACAGTTTCTTCGCAGTGGAAACAAGCTTTTCAATAACAAAGAATTTTTAGAAATATCTCAAGAAAAATGCTATATGAAATTTTTGTAAATAATCCTTTTTTAGGCGTTTTTTTAAATTTTTCATTTACGGGCCGGGCAGTGGGGCACACGTCGGTACCAAAGGCACTTACAGTTTCTTCGCAGTGGAAACAAGCTTTTCAATAACAAAGAATTTTTAGAAATATCTCAAGAAAAATGCTATATGAAATTTTTGTAAATAATCCTTTTTAGGCGTTTTTTTTAAATTTTCCATTTACGGGGCCGGGCAGTGGGGCACACGTCGGTACCAAAGGCACTTACAGTTTCTTCGCAGTGGAAACAAGCATTTCAATAACAAAGAATTTTTAGAAATATCTCAAGAAAAATGCTATATGAAATTTTTTGTAAATAATCCTGTTTTAGGCGTTTTTTTTAATTTTCCATTTACGGGGCCGGGCAGTGGGGACACGTCGGTACCAAAGGCACTTACAGTTTCTTCGCAGTGGTAACAAGCATTTCAATAACAAAGAATTTTTAGAAATATCTCAAAAAAATGCTATATGAAAATTTTGTAAATAATCCTTTTTTAGGCGTTTTTTTTAAATTTTCCATACGGGGCCGGGCAGTGGGGTACACGTCGGTACCAAAGGCACTTACAGTTTCTTCGCAGTGGTAACAAGCATTTCAATAACAAAGAATTTTTAGAAATATCTCAAGAAAAATGCTATATGAAATTTTTGTAAATAATCCTTTTTTTAGGCGTTTTTTTAAATTTTCCATCCGCTTCAATGGGTCAATTCATTTAGAGAAATACATAAATACTGCTGACCGCAATTTTCCTTTCTAAACAATGTGAAGAATAGTACAGTAGATAATCACACAGGTAATGTATTCAGGAATTATTGACATTATTAGTAAAATTTCGTGCCTAGCTCCGTGAGCTTTCCTCCTTCCACTCGCTTTCGTTGTGCACACGCAGACTTGAGGCCGAGAGACAGAATGATGCCATATTCAATTTTGGTTTATCCAGGCATCGGAGATAGTGGATTGAAGTCCCCTGCAAGAAAAAAAATAGTTGTCTTAGTGTCATCAATCTATGAACTGCAAATCACTCACGTTTAATAACACTATTTTAACGAGTAGTTTTCGCTAGTAAATTTTGCTTGAAGTAAAAGACCAAACTGAATTATTTTACTGAGTGCGTTACTTCTTACGATAAAACTGACGTCATGTGGTAGCAAAGCCCCAAGGTAGAAACCACCCATCATGAAATACTTGCTGTTCATGTATTGCGTTATTTAACCGCAACTTTTTCATATTCTTAGTCTGTAATGAAGTATTAAACTGTATTACACTGTACTACTATAGATGCAGTGTTCGTGATGCCTCTTTTAGTTGCAATATTTAATTTACTGTAGTGTTTTAAGATTATTTTATTTGTATTTCTTCAGCAATGTGCGTTGGAAAATCATTTTCTTTCGTATTGTTCAGCAGAATTTTTTGCTGCTTCAAAGCTACGCATTAAGAAAGTAGTGGCCTATCTTGTCTCTGGCTAGCAATTTTCAAAGACAATAGAACAACTCACTGCATATGCTTTCTTCCATATTAATTTTTATTAGAAATAAACGTCATGAATATTGTTAAATGAAGAATTAATGTTAATTTTTGTTACAAATAATCGTGATGAATATTGATGAAGAAATAATAAAAATTAATACGGAAGAAAATACGCAGTGCAATATTGATGAAGAGTTATTTGTAATAAAAATGAATATGGAAGAATGCATATGCAGTGCAATATTGATGAAGACTTATTTTTAATAAAAATGAATATGGAAGAAGGCATATGCAGTGCAATATTGATGAAGACTTATTTGTAATAAAAATTAATATGGAAGAAAGCATATGCAGTGCAGTATTGATGAAGACTTATTTGTAATAAAAATTAATATGGAAGAAAGCATATGCAGCGAGTTATTCTATTATCTTTGAAAATTGTTAGCCAGAGACAAGATATAGTACGTATCAAGAAATTTAATGAATGTCAAAGAAAAATGCTATTTTCGTACTAATTTCCTTGATCGTTTACCAAGTCTGTAACTGAGTTCCACGTTCATTCGCTTTTGAATGCTCGTAGCTCCCGTTCCCATTGGCCAGCGCGCGTAACGAGCGTCGACGGAGCGCGCGCGTCATGGCAAGGAGATTACATCCTGCCGCGGGCGTAACCACTGCCCGCCTGCCCGCGCGTGTCCACAACGCGCATGCGCACTCACGCCCGCGACGCGCGGTCGCGTGGCGACGCGCAGCTGTTATTACGGGAGCGGACAAGTTGATGGGACGCCCCCTCCCCAGCGCGGCCACGCGACAATTAAGGTCCCCGACTCGGAAGCGTGGCAGGTTGCGTTTGTGAGAGTCCAATGGACAGATAATCATTACCACTCGGTTGGTACGACAAGGCAATTTAAGAGACTATAAAATTGTCAGGAGTGGGCATGCCCATTGGCTCGTTCGTTATACTTCCCAGAAGAAATGCAAACGCGCCACGCCTAATGTAATATAATGCCTGACGATTGGCTTCACATGTGAGGGATATATCATTTCTTACAATCGGAACTAATACACATTTCTCTCCTCAGTAATTGGAAATGCGAACCAAGATCGTTTCCAATAAATTGTCGTTTTTCTGTCCACGCGTAATTATGTAAATAGGAATTTTTTTAAAGTGCATTTTCAACCTACATGCGATAGATTTCTAAAGATTTAATTCTGCGCAAGTTTTAATTGTCTATACTCTAAATGCTCCTTTCGAATTTGTGTGAAAGTGTGTGCAAACTAAAATATTTCGATTATTTTTTCTTAATTTTTTTTTCAACTATTCGAGTCATCACGCTGATATTTTGAAATTTGACTTAATCTTATAAAACGAAGTGTGTGCTTGTATTTATAAAAAAAACATAATATTTAACATATTCATTACCGGTGGAGTTTAGTTCGGAGCCTGTAGTTCGCTGACATTGCAACGACTCTGACCGTCCCCAGGGTTCGAATCCTGACTGGCGGATTTTCGAAACTAGCTAGGTAGCTAGGTCGAACTCAACCGCTATCTGACTGGAAGAACAAAGCGGTTTCTGTAAAGGGAGGTCATGCAATGACAACATTTTTTCTTTAAGACAGATGGTTGGAAAGAGATTGGAAAAAAATATGAATAGCTACTTAGTGTTTATTGATCTAGAAAAAGCATACGACACGGTCCCACATAAGAAATTATTTGAAGTATTGTATCAAAGCACAATTAACAAACTATACGTGAGAAGTATATTTAATATATATAAATCATCGGAATGTTTGATTAAAGTGGGGAAAGAGATCACAAATGAACCTTTCAGAATTACGAAAGGTTTGAGACAAGGTTGCTGCCTTTCACCAACATTATTTAAGATTTATATTCAGAAAGCACTGTTGTGGTGCAGGAAATGTGCAGGTATGGGTATTAAGATAGGAAAAAAATGTATATATACACTTTTGTTTGCTGATGATCAGGTGCTCATGACAGGAGATGAGGAAGATATTTCCTTTATGACTAGAAAATTATTCGAAGAATATACAAAATGTGGTTTTAAAATAAATTTTGAAAAATCAGAATACTTGAGCTGTGGAGAAGATGCCGGAAATCTTAATATTGAGGGCCATCAGATTAAGGTATGTAAAAAGTTTAAGTATCTGGGCAGCATCTTAACACAGGATGGAAAATCTGATCGGGAAATCCAACATCGAGCAACTAAAGGAAGAACGGCAATCTCAAAATTAAACGCGATACTTTAGTCCCCAAAAATAGGATTGAAAGTTAAATTGATGATGTACAAGTCCATTATAGAACCTATGAAAGTGAAAGTTGGGAATTAACGCAAAAGAACAAAGGAAAATTGAAAGCAATAGAAATGGACCATCTCAGAAGATCTTTGAGAATCTCACGCCGAGAACATGTAAGCAATGAAGAAATAAGGGAAAGGGCGCATTCTCAGTATAACATCGTTGACAGAATCCAAGAAAGGCAGCTTCTCTGGCTCGGGCATGTATTAAGAATGGGAGAAGATAGATGGCCAAAGAAAGTTATGCTCTATCAACCGACAGGAAGGAAAAGAAGAGGAAGACCTAGAACATCGTGGTATGCAGGAGTACAAGAAGCCATGCGTGCAAGGAATATTGAAGAGGAGGAAGAAGCATGGCGAGACCGAGACCTGTGGCGTCGGAGGTGCGGGAAGCGGCGACAGCTGTAGGACCCCCGCAGAAGAAGAATCTGACTGAGAATCTAGAGGGAGAAATTCCTCGCAACATAGGGTAAATCGTCGTCGGGACTCGCCATCCAGCGGAACAGAAATCTCGCATCTTTCAGATATGAAATGAAAGCATTCACTTCTCTAACGGGTCTAATTGTCACAGGTGTTGATGTCTCCGGGAACATCAATAAATATATGAATTCATCAATGAACGTGTATTACAGTAAAAGTAGTTACAATGCGTAACAATAAAAATAGTATATTCAAAAGTAAATCTGTTAAATAATTTCCTAGAATTCAGTGACTAACTAATAACTTATTTTCAAATTACATAAAAGTTATCATTTTAGGTGTCTTTTTATGTTCGCCTGATAAGGTAAATAACTTTTACAATTGAAGTCAAAATTCGAATAAACGTTTATAATTGCCATTATAAATCTACAAAAAAAGACACCTCTTGAAGACAGCTTTTGTACAGGTATCTTTCGTGAATATATCATAATCATAACTTAATATTATATTTTCTAGCAAGTTTTTTACTAACACGTTTTGACCCGTCTTTATTGAAAGTTTTCATGACATTAAATTTTAAAAGTTGTATCTAAGTTGTATCTAAAAAAGTTTAATGAATTATATTAATCAACAGATATTCTAAAAAACGTATATTCTAATCAAAATTAATAAATAAACTCCTCCGCAAAAGTAAACTTTGCGAATTAAACTTTTGTAGATCATCATTTGCCAAGAAATAGATTAATTGTAACATAATGTGTACATTTCTTAAAAGTTCCAGGAAAATATTAGGCCGGAATTGGCTTTTGTTTGTAAAAAAATATTTCTGTGAATCGGACAAAAGTCAATAGATCTGGGTACCAAGCAGAGAATGTTAGGAAAGTATTGAAGTCGAGAATATTATTAATCACCGGATTTTTTAAGAATGACTATTTCACTCATGTCTGTTTGTGCCGAAAGTAACCAATGCTAAGCAAGAATATGTTCAAATTCAACCAATCCCAGATGTCTATCGCATTTTTAGCTTTTGCACTCCGCTGTAATAAGTTTGTTTACCTTTTTAAGATAAAGACAGCAATTGTTTTAGGTCCATATAGCTTGTGAGCATCAAGATAATATTAAAATGTGTCGTTATGGTCATGTTTAAAGCCCTAAAATATAATATATTATTAAGGATTCACTGCCGAAAAACAGCAAAAGAAAGCAAGAATGTGTATGGAAGCAATTTCAAGAATTTGTGGAGAAAGAAAATACAAATGGACAGCTCAAACTACAAATGAAGAAATTACATATATTTTAGACAGTTAACATGGAAAGATTAGATGATTAAGAGTACAAAGGATATGCCATCAAAACTACGTGGAACGTTACAAGTAAAGTGATTCAGAAAAATACTTAAATGAGTACACACGTGTGGTCAATCCATTCGAAATTGATGAATCCTGCTCCTGATACAGCTCGTACATCTTTCATTTCAAATACTACGGGATACTAAGACATGGAAAACTCAACATCCTACAACTTTAATATTTGTGTTTTTAATAAATGTTCTTGTAAGTAGCTTTGATTGTTTTTTGAAAGTTTTATTACCATAAAATCGAAATATATTTGAAATCATTTGCTGCATTAAACTGTTATTCTATTTTACTTGTTAATTATTGCAGTAGGCAGTGATATTCGGAGCTGAATGAGTTTCACATATTCCGGTAGCAATTTCGAGTAATATTTCTCTTTTTCGTAATTCATGTGATTTTAATTATCCATTCGAATCATGTAATGTCTTAATCCGTGAAATAGTCACACTGAATATCACTCGAAGTGCTGTGCTGTGCTAACCGGTAAATTCACTCCTCGAAAGTTGAAAAATTCTAATTTGACTCATTATTAACTCTAGATTTCGCTAAAAAATAATACATTTTATGGAATTTTTACTTTCATGGTTGAAACATCTAAAAGTTAGATGTAAGCAATGCGATCACCATGCTCTCCAGAAGTTCTTTGTTTCATTGTAGCTTGATAATGCTATGTTTCTTCTCAGTAACTGTCTAGACCCTGATCCAGATTCAATGCAATGGCTGGGAAAGATATCTCACTGAGGAAACGTTTTCACATTTATGCTAAGTTTGGAAATATCGCATTTTACAAATTATACATATATACAATATTATACAAATTTGCAAAGATCTCGCTCTGATTGCTACCACATTGTCATCGGAAAGCTATTTTAAGAGAATTCTTTTTTCTATTTCATAAGTCTATTTGTTTCATTCAAACATTTTAAACGTCTCTTAATATAAACAGCTTTTGCTGCTTCTGGTCACTAGTGTATATCAGTTTCAAGTTATAGAAGAAAGAGAAGTAGACTAAGACTCACGAGGTATGATGGACAGACAATGAGAGATCGTCACATCGAAGATGGAAAGGTAGAAGAAGATGGAAGCTTAGGTGCGAGGGACGCCGCATGGTGTAGTTCCACTCGCAGAAGAAGAAACTTTTTTTTATTTATTCATTTAGTCAAAAACAGTCAAAAACTGTATGTGACGTATGGGGGAGAAAATCATCTGCGCACGCTTTCTTGAGTTTCAGAATCCCTTCCCAACAATTTAACTATTAATAGTTTAAAGATGAAAATAATAATAATAATAATAATAATAATAATAATAATAATAACAATAATAATAATAACAATAATAATAATAACAACAACAAATTTAAAAAAAGCGAGGGATTAACATTTCAAAAACTAGGTATTATCGTTGCAAAATTACAGAAAACTTATTTTTAACAGTAAAGGTACAAACAGATTTGATTTTTCTGTATTGTTAACAAAATAGAAACTCACCCTAAGCTCTACTACCACTACAAGCAAAAGGAAAGTTCAACAAAACGTGCGCATAGTGAAGCTACATTTACGTCCAGAAGCAAATCAAGGGGCCATCTCAGCATTTGCTCAATGGATCAGGGAAACTGGACAAAAACCCGATCGAGATGGGGTTATATTATATTAAGAAGAAGTTATATTTGGAAGATAGCGTGGTACACACTGCGTTAAGATGATAAATTCCTAGCTTTTTTTCTGTGCGCGTTCTATTGACACTGACAAGGTGTGAGGCACCTCCAGAGTGAGTCCGTTGCCTGTTGATTGCGGCCGAACTCCCCTCCGCCGGCGGGAGGCAACCCCTCTCGGGGCCGCGGTTCCGCCGGAATGAACTCGTCAGCCCGCGGACGCCCGCCGATCCATCTCCCGGGCGGCGGAGAGCTCCGCGGGCGACGCCAAAGAAACGGGCGGTGGAGGCTGGGGGGTGGAGGGTGGAAACGGGTTCGTCTTCGTCTTCGTCTTCGTCTTCGTCTTCGTCTTCGTCTTCGTCTTCGTCTTCGTCTTCGTCTTCGTCTTCGTCTTCGTCTTCGTCTTCGTCTTCGTCTTCGTCTTCGTCTTCGTCTTCGTCTTCGTCTTCGTCTTCGTCTTCGTCTTCGTCTTCGTCTTCGTCTTCGTCTACGTCTTCGTCTTCGTCTTCGTCTTCGTCTTCGTCTTCGTCTTCGTCTTCGTCTTCGTCTTCGTCTTCTTCCGCGGGCGACGCCGAAGAAACGGGCGGTGGAGGAAACGCAGGGCCTTCCATACAAAACAGCAACAATACTCTACAAAACAATAATCAGACCGACTCTTCTCTATGCCTGTCCTGTATGGATTCATGCTGCAAAAACAAACATCAACAAATTTCAAATATACAGAACCAATTCCTACGTACCATCACTAATGCACTCTGGTTCATATCAAATCAATTAAAATTAACCACATTACTTACCTATCCCATAGTTTTCTAATATTCACCATATTCAAACATTATCGTCGCTCAATCTCTGTAAAAACCCCACTCATCCCACTCGCATCAAAAATAAATATCCACTCCACATATTTTGTAAAATATTTTCAGACCTAGAATAATATCTACGAGGTGCCATCATGGTTTCCTCAACCACTGCATTAGAGTTAAGTTAGGTTACGTGTTAGAAGTTAAGCCATCACTGCATATGTATAGTTTTATAGGAACTGATCTATGTACAAAAACAATCAAATAATAAAACATAATTTTAAAAAAAAGGAAACGCAGGGTACGTTGCTTGATGGCAAGAAACGACGGAAGGAAGTGCGAGAGAAAAACAAAAGGAATGTGGGGTTCGATGGGGGAGGACAGGAAAATATTTATTAAAAGATAAAATAATATGTGGTGGAAAGGGAATTAAAAAAAGTGCTAATCAGTATGATCAGTGATGCAGCCAAGATTTTTGTTTGTTTGTGTGTTTGTGTGCGTGTGTGTGTGTTGTATGTGTATGTGTATGTGTATGTGTATGTGTATGTGTATGCGTATGTGTATGGGATCTGTAGGTGGATTGGCCGAATTGGATTTCTTATGATTTGTTTTTGTTTATACCGAGAATGAAACGTACGAGTTCACACTCGTATCACATTCAGTTCAGTTATTGAATGACGTTTGTTATTTTAGAACATCAGTAAAACGGTGTTTGTGAATAAGTGTTTTCAGCTTCGGAAGGGGATTGAAGCCTCATGAATCTCCACCCCTCTTGAATGGGTCATTAAAAACGATACAAATACGTGATACAAAGACAAACTGAAAACTGCTACCAAAGAAACGTGCCAGGAAAAGGGAAATTCTAGTAGAACAACAGTTCGTGAAACAACGAGACCAAAAAGTCAACGAGTGCTGAGCAGAGCTGGAAACAGCGGCAGGTGCGCGAGGGCGGAGGCGGTGAGGTCGGGCCATCCCAGACACCGACGTCAGAAAACCCTCCCCCCTCTCCCACTCCCCCACCTCCCCCTCGCCTCAGACCTCTCCGTAAACGCAGGCATTTTTCTCGTTGTTAGATTATCGTAATTTTTCTCCCGGGACAATTTTTCCTCGTGCGCCGCCCCCTCCCTGCCCCTCCGTTTCCCCTCCCCCTCACCGGGTCCGGGCCTCGCGCCGGCCTTTTTGTGGCCGCCCCCCGCTTGCGCCTGTCATTGGCGGGGTAATGACAACCCGCGGAAACGACCCTGTTACATTAGCATTCGGCTCCACCGCGCCATTAGCGGCCCGCGAGATGTCTCTGAAGCGGTCCCGAATATTTCGATAATATTCCCAAACGGCATGGAGTCCGTGAGACTGCACGGACCGACCGCCGCCACGGCGCCACCGCTCCGCTGGTGCCCTCATGCATAAGCATATCCCGCGGTTTCTCCCTCCTCCCCGCGGTTCCGATTCTCACGTTCCACCCCCTCTCGATTCCATCCTCTTTTATTATTATTTTTTTTATAAACCCCTTGTGGAAGTAGGTCATCGCGTCCTCGCCGCCTCCATGGCCCCCTGCCGCCACCGCCCTCCCCTCCCAGCCGACGCTAATGGCCGCGCCCGAGGGCGCACGCGCGGCGCTCATTTGTTTTTTCTCGTCTTATTGTTAGTTCGCTCCGCTGCCGCGGGAGCGCTCGCCGTCTCTCCCGCCTCACCGCCGCGCTGCCGCAAATGGCCGACCGCGTAAGTCTCCAGTTTAAAACGAATTAACGACTTTTTGCCGGATGTTTTCGTCGATTACGCGCCGACGCGAGAGCGCTGATCCCTTAAGGAATGGGCGCACGCGCGCCGGAAAATCTGTGAATTTATCTCGTGGCTGCTTTGGGCCTCGCGTGAAAAGAGCATCGGCGCGCGGTCGCCCGCACCTTTCGTGTAGAGTGCGTCCCGGTTGATAGCTGGTGCCAAGGGTGTGTAAGATCCCTTCCGGACCAACAGTTCTTGTCAATTCTACTAAGTGTCCAGATGGGGACACAAGGGTTGCAGAGGGACAGTTGGATACTTAACAGATGGAGTTTTTATTTGCGTACACTGATCATGTAACAGCTGAACTCTGCTTTAATTGACGCATTCATGAATGAGTTTTCATTTTCATTAGATGAACTCAAAACCAATATAAATCATTCTTTCTGAAGTGTGTATTTTGCCCATGGGTATCTAATTGCTCAAATTATTTCATAAAAAATTCTGAATAAATTTTGTCCCCATTGTCGCCAAATTTATTTCGCCCCACACCTCCATGTGGTCGCAGGAGCGTAGTTGGAGCTATGTGATAGCAGTTGTTTGCAACTCATATCGCTGAATTGTTATGTTCCTGAATTATAACACTAGAGCACTCCACAGCGCCAACCGATTTACGCACTTGTTTTCGGTAAAGAATAATAAAACCTGTAGACCGTGGTTTCATACGCCTTGTCAACTTTTGGGGCGTGGCGACTCGCGTTGTAAAACGCGGCGCGGAGTGGCCGTCCGTACCTCCGGTGAAGGGTGCGTCTCCGTAGATAGCTGGCGCCAAGGGTGTGTAAGCTCCTTCCGGGCCAGCAGTTTCCTGTCAATTCTACTAAGTGTTCAGGTGGTGGAAACAAAGTGTCAGAGGGACAGTTTGATACTTCACAGATGGATTTTTTATTTGTGAACATTGATAATGTAAAAGAATGGGTAGAAAAGGCTGAACTCTGCTTTAATTGATGCATTCCTGAGGAAGTTTTCATTTTCATTATATGAATACAGAACCAATATCAATGTAAATCAGTTATGTTTCTGAAGAGGTAGCTGTAGTTTCTAATTTCAAATTATTTCATAACAAATTCTGAATAATTTTGTCATTAACCGATTACCGACAAATTAATTTCGCCTCATACCTCCGTGTGAACGGAGAACCATTGTTGGAGCTACCTGCTTCCAGCTGTGTGCTACTTCCATCTCTGAATTGTTACACTAGAGCACCCCAAACGGAGCCAACCGTTGGTTATTTACGGAATTGTTTTCTGTAAAACGTAATAAAGCCGCATACGCCTCGACAACTTTTGGGGCGTGGCGAGTCGCGTGGTAAACCTCGGCGGGGAGTGGCCATCCGTATCTGAGACGAAGGGTGCGTCTCCGTAGATAGCTGGCGCCAAGGGTGTGTAAGCTCCCTTCCGGCCCAGCAGTTTCCTGTCAATTCTACTATGGTGGAAGCAAAGTGTCAGAGGGACAGTTTGATACTTCACAGATGGAGTTTTTATTTGTGAACATTGATAATGTAACAGAATGGGTAAAAAAGACTGAACTCTGCCTTAATTGACGCATTCCTGAGCAAGTTTTCATTTTCATTATATGAATACAGAAGCAATATCAATATAAATCAGTTATGCCTTCTGAAGAGGTAGCTGTAGTTTCTAATTCTTCAAATTATTTCATAACAAATTCTGAATAATTTTATCATTAACCGATTACCGACAAATTAATTTCGCCTCATACCTCCGTGTGAACGGAGATCCATTGTTGGAGCTACCTGCTTCCAGCTGTGTGCAACTTCTATCTGTGAATTGTTATGTTCGTAAATTATTACACTAGAGCACCCCAAACGGAGCCAACCGTTGGTTATTTACAGAATTGTTTTCTGTAAAACGTAATAAAGCCGCATACGCCTCGACAACTTTTGGGGCGTGACGAGTCGCGTGGTAAACCCTGCGAGAGTGGCCGCCCGTATCTGAGACGAAGGGTGCGTCTCCGTAGATAGCTGGCGCCAAGGGTGTGTAAGCTCCCTTCCGGCCCAGCGGTTTCCTGTCAATTCTACTAAGTGTTCAGGTGATGGCTCAAGGGTCGCAGAAGGACAGTTTGATACTTAAAAAATGAAGGAAAGACTTCTTTGTGTGTCGGAATTTGTAACTGTAATGGTAGAAAACACTGAACGTTGCATCAATTGAGGATTAATAGGAAAGAATCTTTTTCACTCACTCGAACACAGAATCTGCACAAATCTAAAATGCGTTCATAAAAGTGTACCTTAGCCTTGAGTATTACCATCTAGTTGTTCAAATTATTTCATAATAAATACTGAATAACGGTATTAAAAAATAAATTTCTTAATTGCGTGCATTTGGAGAATTATTGCCCAAATGAAAACTAAATCGTTACGATAAGTAAATGCAGTAAATTTCTAACATTATGAAATGAAGCAAATTTCTCATTTAAAAAATTTCTTTAAAACGGACTTCAAATGTTAATATGTTTTGGCAGTTAAGATTTCATGGCAAAAAAAAATCATGTCGGAAAGAAAAAAACTTATGCAACTTCTTGTATTTCAGAGTGGAACAGGCTTTGTCGTAAATGATAATTCACTATTCTCTTGAGACGTGTCGAGATTTTTGGTTTTGCCCAACTCTACGTACCGAGTGTCAACCAAAAATCAACTGGCGGTGCTACTATTGCACGTACTCCCTCGCATTATTTGTAACGTCTCGTAAAATTAAAACCGGGAGCGGTAGCTCAGTGCATCAACTGATGCCACTGCAGCGCCTCTGACCGGGAGGTCCTAGGTTCGAGTCCTGACTGAGGCAGGATTTTCGACACTAGCTTTCCAGCGAGGTCGAATTCAGTCGCTGCCTGGAGGAGAATTCTAGCGGCCGGCTGCTCTGATCGGTAGTTTTCCGTGGTTTCTCCGATCAACACCACGCGAATGCCGGAGTAGTACCCTACAAAACGGGCCACGGACGGCGCGCGATCTCTCCTTTCTCTTCCTTGTCCTAACCTCTCCCCCTTACACACACACACTTACACTAACATGCACTACACTATCACATATTTCGGGATACCGGTCAGGAGCTTAGAGCTTGTCCCGACTGGGGCGGTGCCCCGCTAGTGGGAGAGTCCTGAAAAGAGGAACCCCACTAGCCGACGGTAGGTCGGCGCCGGATACGGCCATCTCCCGAGAAGAAACACGCACTACACTAACGGGACTAATGACCAAAGCAGTTAACGCGCCCGGAAACACGAAAAAACCAAACAAAACCAAATCGTAAACTTAAAATACAGAGACGTTAAATCTTTAATTATTAATGATTTGAAAAAATTATTGAACAAACTAACACATTTTTATTTTTTCTTTAACATCGTTTAGGTTTGAGTATATCGTTCAGAATCTCTGAGTTTCAAACCCATTTCCCGCCAGGTTTGGTGCCCCCTGAACTAGCTCCCAAGCAACGTGTAGATCAATCCCTCCCCAACCCCTGTAAGAAGCCGTGTTGCTACCCAAGAAGCAGGTGCCTTTCGCAGCTCCCGCGCGCCGGCCGCTGTCCAGGCCGCCCCCTCGGCCGCGGCGTCTCATCGGCCCATAAATAAAGATCAAACAAACTATAAGCGCGCGCGAGCGGAGAAATATTTGCTCTGCCTCTCGCCGGCCACTCGCCGGCCACTCGCCGGCCGCCTCCGCGCGCGCACCTGTGACGCGAGGTCCTGCTTTATCAGGCGGGGCTTTCACCACCGGCGCACCATTACACGACGCGGCCTGGGGTGGGGCGGGGCGGGGGAGACGGAGCGGGACGGAGCGGGACGGAGAGGTGCGGGGCGGGGCGTTGCGGGACGGAGCGGAGCGGAGCGGGGTGGGGCGGGGCGGGGGGGTGGGGCGGGGGGGCGGGCGGGGCGGGCGGGGCGGGTGGGGCGGGCGGGGCGGGCGGGGCAGAGCGACGCGCCTGGCTCTCGGCTTAGCGCAGAACGCGCGGAACCGGACACAGTGGTCGCCGTAGGGGTCCGCGAGGTCCTCAAGGGATTGGTTGATTATTTCAGGTTTGCGGGTGCCTAAACTACTAAGATCACTAGTACCGTAAGCGTAGTGTTTGGGTAGTAGTAAGTGCTAAGGTTATTTGTACCGAAAGTGTAGTGCATGTAGTGTACTCAGAAGGTGACGGTGATTTCCTCCCACTTGTTCGAGATTCGGCACCGACCTACACGCTGGCTAGCGGGGTTTTCACCAACTAGGTACCTCCCACTAGCGAGTACCGCCCCAGCCAGGATCAAATCTAAGGTCGCAACTGGTCTCATGTGGTGGATGCAAGTATAAGTATATATAAGTAAGGGATGAAGATAAGACTAAGAAGAGAAAGGAAAGATCGCGCACGGTTTGTGGGCCGCTTGTAAGGGTACAGCTCCGACATTCGTCTGGTGTTGATCGATAAAAAGAAGAAAGCTATCGAACACAGCAGCGGCTACTAGAATTCTCCTCCAGACTGCGGCTGAATTCCACCTAGCTTTGTAGCTGATGTCGAAATTCCTGACCAATTCGTCAATTTGTGAATGGCAGGACCTCCCCAGGTTGTAGACATTGCAGTGATATCTGTTGACGCCCTGAGCCACCTAAGCATGGGCGGAGCTAGGTTAGATACCGACAGTAGCCTCCATTAAAAGTTCGATAAAATCTCTTGAAGCAAAATAAACGTACATAAAGTATCTATGAAATTTGTAAAAAATACTAAAATTCGTTATGCTCGTTAGTGTAGTGAATATTATATCCAGGAAGATGGCGGTGATTCTCGCTCGCTAGAATGAGAGATCCGGCTCCGCGCTACACGTTGGCGAGCAGGGTATCCCCAGGTGTGTATCACCGGGAGCGGCAGCTCAGTGCATCAACTGATGTCACTGCAGCCCCTCTGACCGGGAGGTCCTAAGTTCGAGTCCTGTCGGGGGCAGGATTTTCGACGCTAGCTTTTCAGCTAGGCCGAATTCAGTCGCTGCCTGGAGGAGAATTCTAGCGGCCGGCTCCTCTGATCGGTAGTTTTCCGTGGTTTCTCCGATCAACACCAGGCGAATACCGGAGCAGTGCCCTACCAAACGGGCCACGGACCGCGCGCGATCTTTCCTCCCTCTTCCCTGTCCTACCCTCTCCCCTTACTCACACACTTACACTAACATGCACTACAGTAGCACATATTCCGAGAGACCGGTCGGAGCTTAGAGCTTGTCCCGGCTGGGGCGGTGCCCCGGTGGTGGGAGAGTCCTGGTTAGGGGGAAACCCCACTAGCCGACGGTAGGTCGGCGCCGGATCTCGCCATCCAGCGGGGGATGATCACCGCCACCTCCCGACAGAAAACATGCACTACACTAATGGGACTAATGACCAAAGGAGTTGACGCGCCCGGAAACACGAAAAACCAAACCAAACCAACCCAGGTGTGTATCGCGTATGCAAAGGGGCACCACCCCAGCCGGGAGGGACAAGGTGTAAACGCCCAACTGTGCTCCCGACATGCGTGGTGCTCGTAAGTGTAAGTACGTGTAAGTGGAGAAGAAGAGACAGGGATAAAGAAGAACAGATCGTGCGCGTTCCGTGGCCCATTAGAGTATACCTCCTGCATTCACTTGGTATTAATCAGAGAAAACACGAAAACCTACAAGCCGCGAGAATCATGTGGTAGCATATAGCGGTGAAATTCGACCCAATTTTGTAGCTATTGTCAACAATCTACCACCACCGATATTCGAATTTTAAAACCTTCAGAGTATTATATTATTGTTAAAGTTCCAATTATCAGTATTAGAAGTATTAATCAGTACATTAATTTATTTGATAATATAGATATTGTTAAAACATCTGTCCCCCGAAGAAATTTAGTCACTCCGACACTTTAAAGAATCTTGTTCCACGCCAACACGAATCTTGGCTTCATGAGACGATATTTATTCCCTTTTTGGATCTCTCTATATGGTGGGATCTGCTCACTCCGATCAAGGAACTGAAATGCGGATTTCCTGGAAAGAAATTGAAATGGGATGTTTGGGCAGTAGATCCGAGATCGTCGTGCAGAGATCTTTTTTAACTTTTCCTTTCCACCACGTCAGAAAGTGAAAACATTAATAATACACGTGATTCAAGAACTCAATTTCAATCTAAAAGCCATTCACAAAGGAAGTGTCCAGGCTAGTGTAACAAATTTTCGTAACCCCATAACCGTTACCAAGATGTCGTAAAGATGGAGGTCAAGATTTCCTATGATTGGGCGAAACTCGCGTACGAAGTAACTAGACCGAGACACATCGGCATAGAAGATTCGTTTCTATATTCGGTATTTCGCTCCTGATCGTAAATCTTGATTATACAATTACAGACATTACGAATTATTCGGATATGTTCCGCATTATTCGGATTTGTGAATCTGTACTTCGTGTACAAACGGTTAAGTGCGATCTAATATTTAGAAGCACCACAATTCTACGAATGTCGTCTATGATAAAGTAGACGTCACATTATGGGTTCACTGCTCAGATATGCGGCGGTTTCCGCAGTTTACCTGACTCATATATTGTTTTCAACACAGAAAATCATTTATTTTTCAGTTACCTGCCACTCAAGATACTAGTCACGCCCATTCTATGGGAAATTTCGCCTCTCAAATATCTTATTGACAATATTTTTTTTGTAATTGTCAAACGACTCAGTCAACACAGGTAAAGAATAAAGATTTTCCCCCCAACGGGTGGTGCAGAGTTGAAGTTTCGTTAGCGAGAATGGGGACAACCATGTTGACTAGTGCAAGATGTTATATGAAGTGAATAATAAAATTCTACGTGTAACTATAGAGAATACCCTAGAATATGTTGAAAAAGTAAAATCGTATTTCACATGTAGAAATGTGACCTGCATAATGATTTTTCTAAGCCTATAAGTTTCTCAACTATAATTCCGAGTCAAGGAATTTCAAAATAACTGAGAGATGGCGAAAAACCATTTCTTCATTCATTTGCACCTATCAAATATACCCATATATCCCCATTCATGCAGTCTTTGTAATCGATTTGTTTTTATTTTGTTCACTTAATAGTTTTTTAAGAGACATACAAATTATTTTTTTAAAATTATAATTACATAAATGAAAATCGCGGTTTGGATTAAACAGTTGTTTGAATGTAATTCCTGGAGAAAAGTTATTTGTGTTGTTATATTTTAATTAATATGTATTGTATATATGTCATAAAAGATTCTAATGATTAATACTAAAGTTGTAGAATACGTATGTATTTTTAAATTTAGTTTTGACTCGCTGATTACAGTCAGTATTAATTGCAGCTAAAAGTATTTAGTTCCGTCGACGAATATATGTTGCAATGATCCAATTTCTTTCCACTTTATGTCCGCGCAAACGCCCATTTCGTGCACTGCGGGGCGGGGCGCGGAGAGCGAGGCGGCGGCGGCGGTGGCTGTTAAGACGCGAGCGATTGTGCGAGAGCCATTAGCGACGGGGCCGCGTCCGCGGGGGGCGTCTCCACGCGGCGCCTCTGCTCCCTGCGACGCGGCAATATGATGCAATGCGATCCGATGGCAATGGGAAGTAACACGATGCGATGCTAAGCTATGCGCTGGCATTCAAAGTGATGCAACTCGATGCGATGACAACGTGAGACAATGCGATGCGATGCGATGCGATGCGATGCGATGCGATGCGATGCGATGCGAGCGATGCGATGCGATGCGAGCGACGCGATGCGACGCGATGCGACGCGATGCGACGCGATGCGACGCGATGCGACGCGATGCGATGCGACGCGATGCGACGCGATGCGACGCGATGCGACGCGATGCGACGCGATGCGACGCGATGCGACGCGATGCGACGCGATGCGACGCGATGCGACGCGATGCGACGCGATGCGACGCGATGCGACGCGATGCGACGCGATGCGACGCGATGCGACGCGATGCGACGCGATTCGACGCGATGCGACGCGATGCGACGCGATGCGACGCGATGCGACGCGATGCGACGCGATGCGACGCGATGCGACGCGATGCGACGCGATACGACGCGATGCGACGCGATGCGACGCGACGCGACGCGACGCGACGCGATGCGACGCAATGCGACGCGATGCGACGCGACGCGATGCGAAGCGATGTTCTGCCATGCAATGTGATGCATCACGGTGCGATGCGAGGCAATATGGTAATTGAAATTAAAGAAGTTAAAATATTATCAATAGAGTCGATAAATCCATGAAATAATGAAATGGAGTTTCTCGTTTTATTTATTATTTTACTTGGATTAAAATATATTTTAAACCGTTTCTTATTATCACAGAGGAGGACAAAATAAACTATTTTTTGGTTATATTACGAAGTTATATTTGTGTCATCAGTTTTTTTTCTACAGCATCATCTACAAAATGACTCTTTTGGGCGTTCTATTACACTTAATTTTTTTGTAGTTTAATTTCCAGATTAATAAATGCAGGAGCATGCGGTAAACGCGTGAGGTAGATTTTCGGGAACATTTGAATGAAGAAATGAATGAATGAACATTTCGGAGAACATTTAGGGCAACATCTGAGGGAGCTCTTCGGGAAACATTGCGAGAATATTTTCAAATTTATTCTTAAAAGCTGTTTACAACGAACGACCTAACTTACAAACTGGGAACTTACGTACTAATCTAAGTCCAATTCATTTTACTTCCTAACTTATTCTAATTATTTACATGTCTTGCTGTAACACACAATACTATTTACATTATTTACATTGTGCAACTTAAACTTCACAGTTTGAATATTCGAGGAGTTCCTGCTTCTCTTGCTTTATATTTAGGCACAGGCATACCCGCTTATAAACACACAAACTCATATATATTTATAGAAACAAAAACACGTACGTATTAACACATAAACTCATATAAACACTATTTACACTGTCCACCTCATTTTAACCGCGTGTAAAATCAGAAATACTTTTTTTTCTTTCCTTACCATCCTCCCTTGCAACTTTCGTATTCAACCTAGGAAAAACCTACAACCAACACAGAAGTATCACATCTAGATTCTCAAAAGATAAATTTAAATCTCCCTCGAGAGAAGTGCATGATTTCCCAAACTTACTTTCTGCAACTTTTTTCTTCCTGAATTCCCCTATACCCTCATACATTCCCATTACAATAACTATTGATTATTGAGGTCTCCAGTGGGAGTATTATCGCTCTCCTGTTCGTAACACTTCATACTACGCGTGTTAAGTTACAGTTCATATTCAATCTTGTGAAGCTCTTGCTTCGCTGAATAAGAAAATTTTTTTTTAATTTAACCGCGGCTGCAAGTCCCTCCATAGCCCCTCCTCTCCTGCCGAGCACAGGGGGAATAATGAAGGAACATTCGGAAGAACATCTAGGAACATTTGGGAGAGCATATGGGAACCTGTACTGAACATGATGGGAAACATATGGGGAACATGCGACGGTACATGTCGAAAATACGTGGCCAACATTCAAGGGAACATGTAAATGTACGTGAGAACATGGTCAACAAGTGCAGTAGCATGTGATGAACACGCAAGAGGAATATGCGTGTGTCAGTTGGTGCGAAGAATTGAGTAAAGATTTAGGTCTTCTTGTGACCCCTGCTTTGTAGCAGTGTGGTCACAAACGAGCAGAAGCTAGAAATCGTATATAAAATTAATTTGACACGTAAATAGGTCCGTCGTGATGGACATACTTTGCTTGAATGGTGTTCAGATTCTGGTCTGAAGTTGCGATCCAGTATTAGCTATTTTCGCTTTTAAAACAATGATTTACGAAGTGCGGAATAAGCACATGGATCCGGTTAGTTAACAACAATAAGTTGTCTTTAATTGAAACTATTTACAAAACTAGTGATGTTACAAGCACGTGTTTTCTCGCGACGTTGTTAATGACAATGTAATATTATAATATGGTAATTTCTATTTTATACTTAAACTACCATTTAGAAAATTCTTAAACAAACGAAAAATACATATACTTGTTAATTCGAATGTTTAAACGAAAACAGCTTTTTGCCATTGAATTCAATGTACTCACGTTCTACATAAATGTACCAACGATGCACGATGCGTATTTTAGTCGCAAATAAAATTATTACTTTATACTAACGCGAACGAAAGGTAGCCGTCATTATCGCCTTGTGTTATCAGTGCGGCATTACAACAATGGGTTGCAACAAGCAACAATGACCGCTAATTTGTATGGAATGCACGTTTTGCCAATTAGCAGTGTTGATACCGCAAGATTTCTGAATTTATCCACGTTTTCGTTGCCAGGGTTCTGTAAAAAGTGTTTTCTGCTGTTTTTTCGCGCAGCATTACATTATATGTATGTGTAGTGTGTCGTTTCACGATGAAATTTCAGAATGATCCGTTTCTCTTCCAATAGATTTCAACCAAATCTTTAAAATGAAGCTCCTCAACCAATTCGTTTTCTCTTTCCATCAAACAACGAATAAAATCTTTCTTAACATTTATAATTTCAACTTTCCTCTGTCTAGTCCAGGACACAAATGGAAGGTAATTTTATCAACATCTATTAGCTCAAATTTTGTTCTGATGACGTACAGTTCTTGATCGTGTTGACTTCTGCAGAATTTGTTTCTAGCCAGCATTAGTATCATTCTGGTTCGTTCCCCATAGGAGTAAAAGATGCCATTAATAGAGTTTTAATACTTGGTCGCAAGAGAGTATTGCAAGTATGAACATGGATCGTGCATCAAATAAAGGATCTAAAGTGTAATGTATTTGATCCTTTGAAAAACATTGTAATAAGTAATTATTATATATTTTCCTCATTGAGTTACTCAACGATATGTTACGACGCTAGTCAAACATTGGCTATTTTTTTGTTGTTGAGGTCAATGTTTATACATTTTTTAAATTATAGAAATGGTCAAATTATTATTTTCTGCTTGTCACATAGTTTTGAAAGTGCTTAGTGATGTTTTGCAATGTACCATGCTTGCTAGAGGAGAGGATAACAACTTAAGCTTGTTGACGGGTCAGTCTTGATTTCAAAGAGTTACATGAGATTTTAATACCAAGAACGAGCACACAACATCCGCGAGCACCGCACTATTTTGAAAAAAAATGGTGAGCGGAAATATGGAATCGGGTAGTTAACTCCTGTTGAATGCATTGGCTGCTCATTTCTAGAGAACTGAAGGCAAATAAATAGTGGTTATTGCTCGAAAGAGCTGAATTAATAAATTTTTGAATTGAAAATATCTTTACCTTTTGGCGGAGGTAAGTGATTCCTTTACTTAATTTGTACAGGGAAAACTCTTTTTCGTGTATTGACTCCGCTTCTTGTAACCATTTTATCATCGTTTCGTGATAAATAATTACATATTTAAATGGGATCTGAAGCGATATCCATTTCACTTAGGTCTTGTGTTATGAATATTGTGTCTGTGTAGATGAAGGAACTGCAGGGCGTGAAGCGAGAAATACATCAGAGGGAATGGGATTCTTTAACACGTAAACAGCCATTTAATTTATTGCTAGTTTATGTAATTGTTGAGATGAAACTAAATGCTCGCATAAGCAATGATTATAACTTCGTGAGATGTAAATATAGCTGTTAGGTCTACATACGACAGTGGATATCTAAGATTTCCATAACAAGTTAATACGGGGTAAAAAAGGAAACACGAAAGTATTGACCTCTGTTTAATGAAATTGAGGCTATATGTTGATCATCTCATCTTAGTCTGATCATAGTTATAAAAATAAGGTAATGCGACATTTCCAAGACAACCAAGTTCACTAAATTCTTTGCAAAAATGTTATGCATTGAAACAAACGCATTTTCCCCTTTGTGAAGCCAGCACATTACAATTCCAAATGCTCCATGACTGTCGAAACCCCAAGTGAGCACTGGTCGCCTGCGGAAAAGTACGTCGTTCGTCCTAATTACGCAATTCCCAACGCGAGGGAAGTGCACAGATGAGCCGCTTGCCGCGTTGCCTCCAGCCGTTTCGGCGGCGGCGGCGGCGGCGGCGGAGGCGGAGGCGGAGGCGGAGGCGGAGGCGGAGGCGGAGGCGGAGGCGGAGGCGGAGGCGGAGGCGGAGGCGGAGGCGGAGGCGGAGGCGGAGGCGGAGGCGGAGGCGGAGGCGGAGGCGGAGGCGGAGGCGGAGGCGGAGGCGGAGGCGGAGGCGGAGGCGGAGGCGGAGGCGGAGGCGGAGGCGGAGGCGGAGGCGGAGGCGGAGGCGGAGGCGGAGGCGGAGGCGGAGGCGGAGGCGGGGCGGCGGAGGCGTGGGAGCTCGAGGCGTTTCGTCGTGTGACAGTAAAATATGTGCGGTCTGCGGTGCATTCTCCTCCTCGCCGCAGGGGGCCGGTAATGTTTCGAAAGCGCGCTTCGCCCCGAGTCGTGAAGCACTCGAGCTGCCGCGAAGTCCTCCCGGACGTCAGTTGGCTCTCACGAGCGCGTTTTCGGACGCTCGCCAGTGGCACAGGCACCTGGACAGAAAATTAGGTGGTTTGCAGTAAAGGAAGGGAGCGTTTACAATTAGACTAAAATTCTTGTTGCCGCAATTGGTGTCCGGGTGCCATTTTGACCTCACTCGAATTTCGAAGTTGAATATCCTACCTATTTTTCAAATGAGAACGTTGGTATGCTGTTTAACTTCAAGTAATGTGCTTATCTTTTGATTTGAGAAGTACTGTTGAATTTCAAGCAGTTGTTTTGCAGTGTCGTGAGTGAAAATATTTGATGGGGTCTCAGTGGCACCACCGCGCCAGTTACCCAACTGTTTTTGTAATGCGTTTTCATCTGTTGTCTAGTGCTGACGTGAACCATGATGTCGCTCTCTCTAGATGGTTAGAAGAGGGGAAGAGTGATTATAGTGACACTGAAGACGTACAAAATGGGTATGCTTGTCTTAAGAATTCTTGAAGATTCTAGTATGTCTACTTGTCTAACCTCACATTAACATCACTCTTCAACGTGCACCTAACTAGAGAACTTCTGGAAACCACTTCAATAATATTGAAAAAATCTATTCCAGGTCGTGAACATAATCCACAAGTAGCCTGACAATAATCCACAAGTAGCCTGACGGTGCGCAATTTGTCAGAAAAAATGACCGAAAAAATTGTGATACACGTTTCTGGTCTATGTACAAAGATTATCAGCCAAACGTTTGCAAGGAGTGTGTACGAGTTACTTTTCAATAATATTGATATTTTATCGTTAAATATGTGTATCAGAAAATGATAATACGAAAAAATTAGATTTTATAAAATTATCAATAAAAATAAGGTTTTAGTTATGATTATTTATCAGTAATCTGTCACAGAGTTAATTATTATTTAGCTAAGTAAAAATATGAATTATTTTATCTCAATGATTTTGAAAAGCTTATAAAAGTGTAATTAAAAAGAAATAGTTTAAAATTTATTACAAAATTTCATAATGAAAAGAAAAAAGGCATGGGGTCAATATGGCACCATGACGCTGATTATGTAACAAAACTCACCAAGCCAGTTGGGGGTTAATTGTATATTCTTACATAATTATATTGTTCAAGTTTTTATTATAAAATTAAACGACTAAGAATTGTTTACCGTATTTTAAGGTTTTTAATTTTTAAAAAGTCAATTTTTCAAAACCTTATTTTCATACGTTAATTAATGTTGACTCTTAGTTCAATAGTTTATCATTTTTTCAAATTATTTTAATCAATGTATTAATTAGTGGGTTTTGAATTTATTAGTTTTTACCTGATGACGTAGTCATATCTGACTGCGAAACGGTGTGAAGTAAAATAAAAATAACATTGTCATAATAGGAGGAAGTTGATTGCCATTATTGGAAACGGTAACCTAGTATGAAAGTTCCATTGCTTGGTTTTGGTTTTGTTCGGAAATTACAGAGAGTTGTGTGACAAGTATAGACAGATAGTCAAGCGCTACCAAGTCCTGAAATATGGGTGCAAACGTATGTTTTAAAATATCTACACGTGCACAATTTATAATAAAAACGAGTGAAATTTGCGATATAAAATTTAAATATTTTACTAATTTTCAGTTTGTGTGACTTTGGTAGCAACACAATTAAGACTTCTTTTAAATTTCCTTCAGTTAATTTCATCCGTTTGTCTGAAGAAAATTTATTTTGAGCGACGAAAATTTCCTTTCTACATTACAAGACAATTGGCCTATACTTAAACGTACGAAAATTGCTATTTCAGCAGTTCACACCTACAAAATCATGTATTAAGATATCAGAATATTTTATCCCAATGCAGTGGATAAGTTTAATCTGCAAACACACTTCGTGGAAATTTGCGGTCACTTCCGGGGTGCCATTGCATGAAGCAATGTTCGAACACTTTGCAAATGCTCTCACGATAGCGTGACGCCAGTTTGTCCTTGTGCCTGTCTATGGTCAGATAACCGGTCGCTAAAGCTCGTTTTACCCGGTCTTTTTTTCATTTTTCAACGGCACAGAAAAGTGACGGATAAGACGGGAAACAATTTGTGCAGAAAAATTACGCATGCTTCTGTCTTCGGAACTGAACTTAGTTTGACTACCGTGCTCCTGGCGTCAATTTCCGGAACTTTTCTCTTTTGCTATGCATGTGGTGCGACTCGTTCGTTTTGTGTGTTTTTGAGAACGTTCTAATGTTTTGCATTGTAATGTGAAGAGAGAAATGTTGCATTGTAATGTGAGGTGAGAAAAAAAATCAAATGTTCTAATCTCGTCTCATTCCGAGATCAGTATTAAAATAACCTGCCTTAATTTGTTACCATAGATGTGATGTTCAGCTGTTTGTTCTTCAGAGCTTTTTGCGGCGTCCGGAGGAAATATTTTCATCGCGATTACGTGTACAAAACGAAATGATCGTGTAAAACGCTAGATCTCGTTGAAACAGTTTCGAAATCGAAACAGTAGTACTGCGTAGAAACAAACGTCCTTTCTCCGTCCATTTTCCGTTCTGAGAAATTATGAAAAAATGTCCATGTAAAACGGGCTTAGGACACGAGTTCGGTTCGGCGGGTCGCGTCTCGTATAGGCACGGTTGTTTCCACGTACCACTCGCCAATTACCATCACAAATACGTGGAAAATATTTTGAACGTGTTCTCCACTTGACAAAAAGTCACTTTGTTTTGTTTTGTTTTGTTAGCTTCCGATAATTTTAAAATGTGCAACTTAAGAACAAAAAAAGCCTCAACATCTGTCCGCTGTCAAATTTTTAAAATATGCTAATTTTGCTCATTTTGGATTATTGTTAACAATTTATGTAATATGTCTAATTAAAAAATATTATGCTACATATGTGTCACTATTTTATTTTATTTTTTATTTATTTGGAACTGTTTAACAGGATTTACCTATTACAGTTGCCGACAGTAGGTGCGGCCATTTACATAGTAAAACTTACAATTTTTGGTTACAATGGTTGGTAGACAATGTCATTTAAATAATGGCAGTCTCTTGATTTCATGATAAAAATTTTGTAAACAAAAGTCTACCTAGTAATTCTTATGAACAAGAAAACTCTTTAGACTTCATAAATATTACAGAAAAAATTAAATACTTTAATTATATTCAAAGGAATATGAAAAAGACAGATTGGCCACAGCTCAACATTTACAAGCTCTTTATAAATCTCTTTCATGACACATACTAGCAAAGTCTGATTCAGCACACCAAAAGATGTTCTTAAAATGACATGTTTGTGAAGCTCTGAGTACATTCCAGAAAGAGCTTTATAATACTAATAGTCAATAATAAAATTCATTATAAATATCAATGTACACTATTATAACAAGTTTGTTTGGTACACAACTATTTTAGGAACATTTCACATGGCTCCCAAATGCGCAAAACAATATAATCTAAGCGCATACATTGGCTCAAATTTTAACATTAATTTCTAGAGCAGGTCTGATCAAAGTACATTTCAACACATTAGGACAACGTTCAGAACTACTTTTACCTAAAAATATACTGGTGTACAACTAAGACATGGAACTCCTAAGTTGCAGACCACAGTATGTTTCACATTGAAGGATTTATGCCACATTATATGAAACTATATGCCACATTATACGAAATAACGAATAGACATGAAATTTCATGAATTTCTTCCAACATTCACCGAAACGTCCTCGGTAAAATTTATTTTTAATACGATCACCTCGATTTACCTCGAAAGACTGAGATCTGAAATAAGCTTATCTGTAATACATTTCCAAGGAAATCCTCTCTTTCATTTATAATTAGCATAAATACTAAGTTTCAATTGACATAATTTAATACGACACTAATTATAACATCTTTTACTGCCAACTCCAGTTTCTTATTTCTCAAATAACATACTACCAATAAACTAGAGATACTCATTTAATATACCGCAGTGTTTGGAAAAATCTCATATTGCGTTAGGTTTCATCAGATCAATTGTAGGCGGATGCGGAAACGGTGCAAACAGCAGGTCAAGGAAAGTGAGCGGTAGTGTATCTTGTGGGACCTTATCAGGATCTTAGGAACGATGAACTGAACTTCCATCCTCATTTGGGTCATATTTAATTATCTAAATCTAGTTTGGAAAGTTTGGAGGTACGGAAAAAGTTAACTGAGACCATTGCAAAATGATATTTTAGAACAAAACATAACATACGACATAAGACAAAAGGGGGAGTAAATTTATTAAGGGCTCCATTCATAATAATCAGTAAAAATTGTATTTCACATAGTTCTGGATGGCTCTTGACTTGCACAGTTGACTCCGTTTATAGTGAACTCCTTATAGTGAACTTGAGTCATTGGAATACTTACAATACAAATAAGTACCAATACACATAGAACACAATAAGCACAAGAAGATTCAGTAATAGTGCACTCTGAACCTCGGCTATAGTGAACATAGGAAATGCAACATCCTTCTGGAGGGGGGGATATGTCGCCTCAGAACCACAAATTCCAACACTGGGTTGCTTAGAAAGAATGTCGGCCAAAGAAGATCATCCTAGAATTCTCGCCTGAGAAGGAGGTATCGGACACAGAATAAAGACCTTACTGATGACTTTATGCCATTCAATTTCACTGCGCAAAGGTATAGAGCGATTTTCCTAAGGATGAGCCAAAGTGACAGCCAGGGCTGGCAACATAACTGGAGGTTACGTGGTCGTCGTGCCCTCGAGCCCAATGGACTCCCTTCCTGCATTTGTTCGTTTGCAGTTGGCTAACTTGTAAATGGCTTCGACGTTTCCTTTTGTGATGTCCTCGTCCGACAAAAATATAGTGCTCCGCGAGAAATAATTGAAATTAGGAAGTGCACTGTTATGTGCTCTTCTGTAAAAATTATTTTTTCCTTTATAGATTACGTTGAATTTACGTTTTATGTGATAAATATTATGTTTATTTTAAAACCGAGACTTGAATGCGAGATGCATACCGATGCACGTGGTTCCGGTCTTTGTACTGTTGTGTGGCGCGCTGTGATTGAGAGCTTTCTATTTACATTCGTGGAAGTTTTCTTTTACTGGTTGTGAGGGTTAAATTCAATTATTTCCTGCATATACATCAGCGAAACTTTTAGACTTCTGGATAGTGATGTCTTCTCAGGAGCCATAACCAAACACTTTACGAAGAGGCGTAGCTGAACAGCTGTCGCGGCGGAGGGATACTTCTCTGAAATACATGTGATGTTCACTTGTTTTCGCGAACTGTCACTTTGGCTCATCCTTAGGAAAATCGTTCTATAGGCGGTAGGTAACGCGCGACTGCCTCAGCCTGGCGACTCCCGTCGCGCCGCGCGGAAAAGCGATCGGTTTCATTAGCGGCTTGCGCCATCGCTCTATAGAAGGATTTCCTAAGGATGAGCCAAAGTGACAGTTTGCTAAACAGGTGAACATCACATGTATGGAAGGATTTTCCTAAGAATGAGCTAAAGTGCCAGTTCGCTAAACAACTGAACATCACATTTAATTCAGAGAAGTATCCCTCCGCCGCGACAGCTGTTCAGCCACGCCTCTTCGTAAAGTGTTAGGTTATGGCGCCTGTAAAAACATCCCTATGCAGGAATCAAAGAGTTTCGTTGAGGTGTACGCGAGTCCGGGAAACATTTAAATTTAATTATGTATGTGGAAAATCTCTTAACATGTTCTCACAATCAGTAAACGAAAACTGCCACGAATGTAAATAGAAATCTCTCAATCACAGCTCGTCACACAACAGCACAAGAGACGGAAACACGTGCTCAATACGCATCTCGGTTTTAAAATAAACATAATATTTATGGCACAAAATGTAAATTCAATGTAATGTTAATAGAAAAAATGAATTTTTACAGAAGAGTACATAAAACTGTACTTTCTAATTTCAATTATTTCTCAAATCGCACTATATTTTCGTCGGACGAGAAGATCACAAAAGGAAGCGTCGAAGCCATTTACAAGTTAGCCAACTGCAAAGAAAAGAACGCAGGAAGGGAGTCTAATGGAATGGAGAGCACAACGACGACCACAGAATCTTGCGTTATATTGCCAGCACTAGCTGTCACTTTGGCTCATCCTTAGGAAAATCGTTTTATAATCGAAGGATCTCGTATGTTAGTTACTATGACGAGTAAAGGAGCCTTCGAAGAATGGGACGGTCAGTGCGAATCCTTAGAGGTAGTGGACAATGCAGTATCAAGTACGTGTAGGAGCACGAACTCTAGGGAAATTAGTAATTAAAGTATGCTCCAAATAATTCAAAATAATTGATTTTTTAAGGTTAAATTAAGATTGAAATACATGGAGGGCATGAACTTTAGTTCGCTGCGTATTCTGCTTTATCTGTATCTTCATAAAATTAGTCATTGTGGAGAAAATCTATTCTATCAATATAGTGAACCTCTGATATAGTGAACCTCTGATATAGTGAACCCAAAACATTGGCTCCCAAAAGTTCACTATAACCGGAAACGACTGTAATTTCTGTAAAATACAATTTGTTCCTTTAAATACATTACGAAAGCAATAAGGCTCGTTGCACATTTTCATGTCTCTTCCAATTTGATTGCTAAATGCAAAGTTTTCAATCGATTGTATTTGCTTTTGGAAATTAGTGAATGTGTGTCCAATTTCGTCTGTCAAGGAACAAATTCTTTTATGACTTTCTTTTGATACGTTCTGAACTCCGAAGTGCTGCTGTCCATTCACAAAAACATATGCCAGGCAAATTAACATACACACAATGCATCTCTTTTCACTTTCGTTTTCGACTTAATTAAATATCAAGCATCTCCAACCAGTCCTTGACCTGAGGACGCCCGACCGCAGCAGCCGATCTACGAGCTGCTGCGAGCCGTCCATACTTGGTCCTTCTTTTGCATCACGTCAATCGCGCACGGGTGATAGGTATTATCGAGTCTCCTCATTACAACAGAACCTGCAGCTGGCGCGTCAGCGGGGGCTGCATGGAGGTATCCGGATCGGCAAAGCGCAGGAGCTGAGGCAGGGACGGAGGGAGCGAGGGCGAGGCAGAGGCGATAACGGAGGCGGGGGCGGATGTGGGCGGAGGCAGGGACGGAAGGAGCGAAGGCGAGGACAGAGGCATGCCGGAGGCGCGGCGAAGGCTGGGGCGCAGGCGGGGTGAAGGCGAGACGGGGGCGAGGCGGGGCGAGGCGGCGGCGGGCGGAGACAGGGCGGCGGCAGGGCGGAGGCAGGGCGGCGGCGGGGCGGAGGCAGGGCGGAGGCAGGGCGGCGGCGAGGGCGGAGGCAGGGCGGCGGCAGGGCGGAGGCAGGGCAGGCGGGGCGGAGGCAGGGCGGAGGCGGAGGCAGGGCGGAGGCAGGGCGGAGGCAGGGGCGGAGGGCGGGCGGAGGCAGGGCGGAGGCAGGGGCGGAGGTGGGGCGGAGGCAGGGCGGAGGCAGGGGCGGAGAGCAGGAGGCGGAGGCAGGGCGGAGGCAGGGCGGAGGCAGGGCGGAGGCAGGGCGGCGGCAGGGCGGAGGCAGGGCGGCGGCAGGGGCGAGGCAGGGCGGCAGCGGGGCAGAGGCAGGGCAGGCGGCAGGGGCGGAGGCAGGGCGGCGGCAGGGCGGAGGCAGGGCGGCAGCAGGGCGGAGGCAGGGGCGGCGCAGGAGGAGGAGGCAGGGCAGGGGCGGAGGCAGGGCGGAGGCAGGGCGGAGGCAGGGGCGGAGGCAGGGCGGAGGCAGGGCGGCGGCAGGGCGGAGGCAGGGGCAGGGCGGAGGCGTGGCGGAGGCAGGGCGGAGGCAGGGGCGGAGGCAGGGCGGAGGCAGGGCGCAGGCAGGGTGAAGGCGAGACAGGGGCGAGGCGGGGCGAGGCGGCGGCAGGGCGGAGGCAGGGCGGCAGGCGGCGGAGGCAGGGCGCGGCGGCGGAGGGCAGAGGCGGAGGCAGGGGCAGGCGGCGGGGCGGAGGCAGGGCGGCGGCAGGGCGGAGGCAGGGCGGCGGCAGGGCGGAGGCAGGGGCGGGGCGGAGGCGGGCGGAGGCAGGGCGGAGGCAGGGCGGAGGCAGGGGCGGGAGGCAGGGGCGGAGGCGGGGCGGAGGCGGAGGCGAGGCAGGCGGAGGCAGGGGCGCAGGCAGGGTGAAGGCGAGACAGGGGCGAGGCAGGGGCGAGGCGCGGCAGGGCGGAGGCAGGTCGGCGAGCGGGCGGAGGCAGGGGCGGCGGCAGGGCAGAGGCAGGGCAGCGGCAGGGCGGAGGCAGGGCAAGGCGGAGGCAGGGCGGAGGCAGGGCGGAGGCAGGGCGGAGGCAGGGTGGGGCGGAGGCGGGGCGGAGGCAGGGGCGGAGGCAGGGGCGGAAGCGGGGCGGAGGCAGGGCGGAGGCAGGGCGCAGGCAGGGTGAAGGCGAGACAGGGGCGAGGCAGGGGGCAGGCGGCGGCAGGGCGGAGGCAGGGCGCGGCAGGGCGGAGGCAGGGCGGCGGCAGGGCAGAGGCAGGGCGGCGGCGGGCGGAGGCAGGGCAAGGCGGAGGCAGGGCGGAGGCGGAGGCGGAGGCGGGGCGGAGGCAGGGCGGAGGCAGGGCGGAGGCAGGGCGCAGGCAGGAGTGAAGGCGAGACAGGGGGCGAGGCAGGGGCGAGGCACGGCGGGGCGGAGGCAGGGCGGCAGCGCAGGGCGGAGGCAGGGCAGCGGCAGGGCAGAAGCAGGGCGGCGGCAGGGGCGGAGGCAGGGCAGGGCGAAGGCAGGGCGGAGGCAGGGCGGAGGCAGAGGCGGAGGCAGGGGCGGAGGCGAGGGCGGAGAGCAGGGGCGCAGGCAGGGGTGAAGAGGCAGAGACAGGGGGCGAGGCAGGGGAGGAGGCAGGCAGGCGGCGGAGGCAGGGCGGCAGGCAGGGCGGAGGCAGGGCGGCAGCAGGGCAGAGGCAGGGCGCGGCGGGGCGGAGGCAGGGCAGGGCGGAGGCAGGGCGGAGGCAGGGCGGAGGCAGGGCGGAGGCAGGAGCGGAGGCAGGGCGGAGGCGGGGCGGAGGCGGGGCAGGAGGCAGGGGCGCAGGCAGGGAGTGAAGGCAGAGACAGGGGGCGAGGCAGGGCGAGGCGAGCGGCAGCGGGCGGAGGCAGGGCAGGCGGCAGGGGCGGAGGCAGGGCGGCGGCAGGGGCAGAGGCAGGGCGGCGGCAGGGCGGAGGCAGGGCGGGCGGAGGCGGGCGGAGCGGGGCGGAGGCAGGGCGGAGGCAGGAGGCGGAGGCAGGGGCGGAGGCAGGGCGGAGGCGAGGGCGGAGGCAGGGCGGAGGCAGGGCGCAGGCAGGGTGAAGGCGAGACAGGGGTCGAGGCGGGCGAGGCGGCGGCAGGGCGGAGGCAGGGCGGCAGCAGGGCGGAGGCAGGGCAGGCGGCAGGGCAGAGGCAGGGCGGCGGCGGGCGGAGGCAGGGCAGGGCGGAGGCAGAGGCGGAGGCAGGGCGGAGAGCGGGGCGGAGGCAGGGCGGAGGCAGGGCGGAGGCAGGGCGGAGGCGGGCGGAGGAAGAAATAAGATGAGGGACGGAAACGGAATTGTGATGGAGGCAAAGGTGGATCGGGACCGAAGGCGGGGGCGGAAGGGTGAAGGTGGAGGTCATGACAGCGGAAAAGTCGGAAGTGATGGTGAAGGTAGAGATGGAAGCGGTGGTGGAGGCGATGGCGGTGGCGGAAACGGAGACTAAGGCGGAAGCGGTGACCGAGGCGGGGGCCGAGAAGGAGACGTGGACGGAGTTGTGGCGGCTGCAGCGGTGACGGGAGCGGGAGCGAAGGTGGTCAGAAGTCACAGGACAGCATGGGGACGGAGGCAGGGCAGTGGCGGTAGTGGTGGTAGTGGTAGTGGCTTCAGCGGCAGCGAAGGCGGCGGTAAAATGTGGACCGAGGCGGGGGCGAGGCGAGGCGGGGGGGCGAGGCGAGGCGGGGGCGAGGCGAGGCGGGGGCGAGGCGAGGCGGGGCGAGGCGAGGCGGGGCGGGGGCGAGGCGAGGCGGGGGCGAGGCGAGGCGGGGCGAGGCGAGGCGAGGCGGGGGCGAGGCGAGTCAGGGGCGAGGCGAGGCGGGGCGAGGCGAGGCGAGGTGGGGGCGAGGCGAGGCGGGGGCGAGGCGAGGCGGGGGCGAGGCGGGGGCGAGGCGGGGGCGTGGTTCCGCCCGTCTAATCTGCGCGTGATTGGCGCGCGGCGGCTCCTGCGCGCCGCCTCCATCGGGAGGCTATCTGGGCGCGGATATCGCCTCGGCCTGATTGACGCGCCCAATACCAGCCGCCTTTGTTCCCGTGTCACGCGCCGGCCGCCAGCAATCCCCAGCGGGGGAGTACCCCCCCCCCCACCTCCCACCACAGCAGGCGGCGCTCGGGCCTCGTCCAAGCCCAAATGCACTCAGTTAACCGACCGTGAAGGAAATAGAGGATTGTGTTACCAAAAAGAATATCAACAATCAGCCCAGATTTTCTGATTTTTCATTCTGAATATGTGCTGTGTTGGTGTTTTGAGAATCGCATATACTTTTGTAGATGTGATACATATGTATTGAAATCCATCGATTGTTTTGAGTTTGGACGAGTGTAGTTTTTGTATTCGAAAGATTGAGAGACGAATGTCTGGGCGGGTGAGATACTATTAGTACTATACAACTATTTCACAGAATGTTTTACTTTCATTTCTCTGTATTGTTTCTCGT
The DNA here is from genome assembly GCA_964035755.1 of Teleogryllus oceanicus. Taxonomy (NCBI): domain Eukaryota; kingdom Metazoa; phylum Arthropoda; class Insecta; order Orthoptera; family Gryllidae; genus Teleogryllus; species Teleogryllus oceanicus. Next base: position 16,877,778 of record CAXIVR010000012.1, on the reverse strand, counting down.
CAAATTCCATCACAAAAATAGAATAATGCTTGTATATTCGTGCCTTCCTAGTTTAAAAAAAATTATCTGCAAATCATCTTTCGTTTTTGAGGCATTTTTTTCTATTGGGTTATATGATAGGTATAATATTCTGAATGTCTCAGAATACATGCTACAAATCTCTAGGAGGGCTCCTAGGGCTAAACTAATATATTACTGTCTTTACTATTATATTTTAGGTTGTCCATGTTTTAAGAGAACATTCTTGAACTTTTTTACATATTGGTGATAATTACTTACTAATCTGTGCATGCATGAGAAAATACTTTCCGGAAGAAGTTCGGCGTTCTGAAAAATTTAATATGCCGATTGCATCCCCTCTGGAAGATAGGTAAACATTCATCGCATTATCAATTTATTTATGTTCATGACTTCAAACTGATCCTCTCAAAACTCATCATGAGCCGACCCCATTAAAATGATACATTAGATACTAAGTTGGAATGATTAATGTGTGCCTCAAATATTGTTCAAAGCAAACTGTCTGAGAGATTCACCGCCAAACTTCATTCTCGTTTATATATTGTAATATTTTCCCTTGATTTCTACATGAGATCGTAATACGCACCGGTCTCTAACAATGAGATCGTAATATGCGGCGGTCCCTAACGATGAGATCATAATATGCAGCGGTCCCTAACAATGAGATCGTAATATGCAACAGTCCCTAACCATGAGATCATAATATGCAGCGGTCCCTAACAATAAGATCATTATATGTGGCGGTCCCTAACTATAAGATCGTAATATGCAACGGCCCGCAACAATGAAATCGTAATATGCGCCGGTCCCTAACAATGAGATCGTAATAGCGCCGGTCCCTAACAATGAGATCGTAATATGTGGCGGTCCCTAACCATGAGATCATAATATGCAGCGGTCCCTAACAATAAGATCGTAATAAGTGGCGGTAATATGTTAGTTACGACCGCTCACGAAGGGCACGATTCCTCAACAGTCCTCCACCGACCTTTCAGTCGTTCGGTTGAGCTCTGTCTGGCGGTGTCTGCTGAATCACTGCGCGGGCAGGCGGCGCGGCGCGGCGCGGTGGGTCTGTCAGAGCGGGCGCCAATCTGCGTCCGTCGGGCGCACGCAGCGGGCTGTCAGGCGAAGCGCGCGTCTGCCACGCGGCTGCCACACTTTATCGGCCCACGCTTCTCCGCGCGCCCCTTCAACTGTCGCTCTCCGCGCACCGCTCGGCTACTGCTCCGGAGCAGCTGGGCGGAGCGGGCTAGTGGAGACGGGTCTTCCAATCACGCTCTAATGGGCAATTGAACCAACGTTGCATTCGACATCTGTAAATCACCTGTTTCTTTTGGTTTAATTTATTGTTTTCAGATATAGCAATTGCAGTTTAATAATTATTTTCGCAATTATTTAATAATAATAATAATAATAATAATATAACAATAATAATAAATGGGAAACAATGTATTATAAATTCCTTTTAAAAAATATATGTATTGTGCTTTGATTCTGTATATCTGTGCAATTCATTCAAATGTGCCAATAAGATGAGAAAATAAAAACAATAATAATAATAATAATAATAATAATAATAATAATAATAATAATAATAATAATGACTTTATTTATGTGGCGAGACTCGGGCCATCAGACCCGCTCTTCCGCCTAACCACGTAATTCATAAATTTATAGATAAGAATTGAATTCAGAGATACATTTAGTAAATAAAAACAAGTAAATAATTCGACTTACAGATGTCATGCCCCTGGGTTCACAAACGCGACAAGAATACAACGTCCCAGCATTTGCCTTAAGTGACCGGGGAAAACCAGGGAAAACAAAGGAAGTGTGCATGCTCGTCAACATTGAGCAACAAAATAATATATTTAAGATAATTTTGAAAACAAACAAACATTACTGACTCTGAATAACTCTGAAGGTGTGCCCGAAATATAAATTCTGAGAGATATTAATTTAGCAATACGTATCAAATGTTAACAAAAAATCTCTACTTGTTTCTACGTAGCCAAAAAGGTAGAGATGGTTTCAAAGTGAAAATATGAAAATGATGTGATCGAAAAATAAAAGGGTCCAAGCTGTATATGATTTTGATATGATTAAACTTCACATTTTAAATATTTTTGGTGGGGGAGGGGGCTACGGTTCAGCATTGCACTGAGTCCAAAATTGTCTAGCTCCGGCACTGAGCAGGGCCACTGGACGGAGCGAGCGAGCAAAGGGAGACGTGTTTTCCATTAACGCTGTAATGGGCAATTCAATCAACGTTGTATTCGATATCTGTACGTCACCTGTTCTTCTTAGTTTAATTTATTTTTGTTTTCAGATGTAGCATCTGCGGGTTATTGGTTCCTATTACAGTTATTATTTGCTTTCTACTGAAAATGTACAGATGGTTTCAACAATACCAAAGTCAAAATATGTAAATCTTCTGATCAAAAAGTAGAAAGGGATAATATTAGCCGTAAATCAATTTCTCAAACTAGAAATTGCGGGAATTCTGATGTGGTATTGTTGACGTAATTGCATGAAAAAATAATGGAAGTCAATACCGTCCACTTAATATCAAACTAGGAATATTTTTTATTTCAATATTCACGAATATTTTATCTGTGCTTTTTCCTCTTATCTTTCCATACTTCTCCATGAATAAACGTTAAACTACAGTACCATTTAGGTACTTTGCTTATGTCCAATTGAATGCTGAACGTACTGTAAATCCTAGGGTGGAATTAGTCTCAAATCTGCAACCCCAATGAAATGGTGATAAAGGTAGGCTGGAATATATGGATTACAGCCGAAATACAAGAAGTCTGTACTTCGTTTTTTGCAGTTACACGTAAAATATAATTCATGTGAACCAGCGTGGTAATAGCCTATTTGATTTGGCAAATATTAACTCAACTTATGTTGATTTTAATTTGAGGGAGAAAATGGAAGGACGAAATAAATACGAGGAAGCACCGCACGCGGGCAGGCAGGAAGAATTTGAGTCGGACTCTTTATTACAGGGGACGTTATGGCATTCAAAGCGCCTCCGCTTTCGCTGGAAATATGTTGGCTTAATGATATATCATTTGCGCAAATAAGCAAAAGAACGAAAAATACACCTTGAATCACGTCGAATGCAACTTCCATTTCGTGTTTTATAACGGTCTCATTCCTTTATAAAATTAGCCGGTCATGAAGTCTAATTGTGAGCACCCCACCACCAATTCCACTAGACTTAACAAACCCAATCCAAAAGTGCATTTAAGACGTGGAGGGAAAAAAAGAGGAGCGAGAAAAAAGGCGGACGGGTGGGCACGGGAGCAGACAATGGTTCCTGAGAATGAGTGGAAGCCGCAGTCATTGGCCTTGCTTCTCGCTCGCCCCGCACCACCGCGCTACCGTCGCCCCGCCGCCGCCTCCGGCGATAACCAAAGTCGGCGCCGCCATCACCCGGCATCCTGCCCTCTGCGTTCACTCGCCGACGGCATTGCGTCTGTTTTCTACTTGGGAATGTCGTTAGCGGCTGGTACAATCTTGAGAGAGTTCGATAGGCTCAATGGAAAAAATTCAATGTTTTACAACATTTAAGTGAGACAAGGTACAACATTTAAGTGAGACAATGTTTTACAACATTTAAGTGAGACAATGTTTTACAACATTTAAGTGAAACAATGTTTTACAACATTTAAGTGAGACAAGGTACAACATTTAAGTGAGACAATGTATTACCACATTTAAGTCAGACAAGTGAGTAAGGTACACGTGCTTATTAAGAAAATATCGCTTATTTTGAAAAGTAGCACATCTCAAATTATTTGCGAGAGATTTTAATTTTTTTTTCTTCATGTACCAAAGTCCTGCAGAATCAGGTTTGCATCTAATTCTTAGTGCCCTAAATGTTATGTTACTGCCGTGCAGATTTTATCAAACAGAGAGGAAGTTTTCTTATTGCCATTGCTTAAGCCTATTGCTTAACACTAAAAGTAAGTTAATATTAGTTTAAATGGAACTGCATTTATTTGGTTATCTTACAGCATTTTTTTTTTAAATTCATTTCATTCCACTATCCAAATTTTAGAGTCGTTTAAGTCCCCAAGTCAAAATATCCTAACACTTGTAGGTTGTGTCAAGATGTGCCAAACGACCCCAAGTGTAGAGTAGCACACTCCTTTTGTGAGAATGTGGAGTAATAAATCAATGTCAAAATGAGACTTTCTTAATGTTTTATTTTGACAAATAAATGCAAACAAGTGTATCATTGTTTGCTCTTGCAGAAACAGCCTCATAATGACCACTGCAGCAGTACTGATAGTTACAAAATTATGTATATATTAGTCTATTTTTAATCAACATGTTTGACAGCATATGGATCATTGGCCAGGTAACATTGTTTGTAATTGTTACAGGCTAAAGGCAACTTAAACTTTCTAGAGATAAACAAGGCAAAGCTACTAAGAAAGAGAAAGGCTTTAAAAATAAAATATCACTCGTTAGGAATCTAAACACGGTTGATAACAACAAGTTATAGCCCCTATGCAGTACTAGTACATGAACGGGAACGTTTTCAACTTGTTCGGGCTCGATCACATTCAGAGAATAAAATATAAATTTCTGAGTCAATGATATGACACTACCAAAAGATCGCAACTTTTAAGTGGCCACCATTGGATTAATGTCGAGGTTTGTAAATAAATTAATAAAAAATATTAAAAATTAGAATTCGCCATTTTAAGGCGATGGCTCTAGAGAGAATAACCATAAAACATCATCGGGATTCATATAATGAATTTAAAACTGTAGCCCAAGAATTTTGAGAATACTTCGAAAAAGTTCATAACTGTGGCAAGTAATGCTGTTTATCCCAGGTGTCAATATAATAACATAAAATTAGTTTTATTTTGTTGAGACGGTTGGGAGACAGAAGATGGGGCTGGTCGACATTGGGCGAACTGATCCCAATTCAAAACTGGCAACCAATCCCGAATGGGAATTTTTATTATATAGTCGTATGTGTAAGAAGGGAACTCAAGACTAAAAAACCGATTTACGAAAATCAAGAACGTGGTTGAAGGTTTCAGCTGAAACAGAGTGAGAATCAAAATCATACCTTCTTAATATTACAGCAGACAATTAATATAGTACGGAAATATTGCTTTCCATTTCCTAAAATATATTTAAGATCACTTTCGATTATCGCATTTACGAATCATACTGAGACTTCTGTAGAGAATGCATTAGGTTGTGAAGGACATGTTACACAAAAAAGAGCGTAATGGAATACAAAGCTTAGAATTTCGTGTCTACTGTAAGAACCTAAGTGCCAATCACCCCCATCACACGTAGACAGAACCGGGAGCGATAGCTCAGTGCATCAACTGATGTCACTGCAGTGCCTCTGGTCGGGAGGACCTAGGTTCGAGCCCTGACGGAGGCAGGAATTTCGACACTGCCTCTTCAGCTAGATCGAATTCAGTCGCTGTTTGGACGGGAATTCTAGCAACCGGCTGCTCTGATCGGTAGTTTTCCGGTGGTGGTTCCGGTGGTAGTGGTTCCTCCGATCAACACCAGGCTAATGCCGGAGCAGTACCCTAACAAACGGGCCCGGACTGCTCGCAATCTTCCCTTCCTCTTCCTTGTCTTATTCTCTTCCCTTACACACATACACACTTACATGCATACAGTATCTAATATGCACTACCTATGCCTACCTCACACACTCACACCAACATGCACTACACTACCACATATTCCGAGAGACCGGTCGGGAGCTTAAAACTTGTCCTGATTGGGGCGGTGCCGCGCTGGTGGGAGAGTCCTGGTTAGTGGGAAACCCCGCTAGCCGACGTTATGTCGGCGCCGGATCTCGCCATCCACCGGGGGAATAAGGGAGAAGTTCACCTCCATCTCCAGAGAAAAACATGCACTACTCTCACGGGACTAATGACCTAAGCGGTTGACGTGCCCGGAATTACTAAAAAACAACCAACGTAAACACTTCTGCCAGCCACCGAGAAGAGTAGATTCCCTTCCCACGCAGCCACCGCCACCGCCGCAAGCCACTGCGCTTGGAAGAGTGATTGATTGATTGATTTTAACGTGTTTCCGGGCGCGTCAACTGCTTTGGTCATTAGTCCCGTTAGTATAGTGCATGTTTTTCTCGGGAGATGGTGGTGATCTTCCCCCACTGCATGGCGAGATCCGTCGAAGACCTACCGTCGGCTAGTGGGGTTTCCCCCTAACCAGGACTCTCCCACCAGCGTGGCACCGCCCCAGCCGAGACAAGCTCTAAGTTCCGACCGGTCTCCCAGGATGTGGTAGTTTAGTGCATGTTAGTGTTAGTGTGTATGGAAGGGGAGAGGATAGGGCAAGGAAGAGGAAGGACAGACCGCGCGCGGTCCGTGGCCCGTTTGGTAGGGTACCGCTCTGGCATTCGCCTGGTGTTGATCGGAGAAACCACGGAAAACTACCGATGAGAGCAGCCGACCGCTAGAATTCTCCTCCAGACAGCGACTGAATTCGATCTAGCTGAAAAGCTAGTGTCGAAAATCCTGCCGCCGTGGGGAGTGGGAACCTAGGACCTCCCGGTCAGAGGCGCTGCAGTGACATCAGTTGATGCACTGAGCTACCGCTCCCGGTTTGGAAGAGGGAGGGACGGTGACTGAACGCGAAGTACATTCGCTTAGAAAAAATTATTGATAAAACTTCAATATGCGGCTATCCCCACCGAATCCTGTCTTATGTCAAACTTAATGCAATACTATTAAGGCTTATATCAATTATCATACGTTATATACACTCTTTGCCGGTGCAAAACATATGAGCTGATTTTGTCATTGAAAAATTAAGTTAAAAAAAAATATTTTGTGAAATTCATCCATTCGTAGTTACTTTTCTTCCAAACTTCTGGCATTTTGAAATATACATCTGACACGTGCATCAAATTGGCAAGAAATTGTTGAAAAACTATTAATGAGCAATTAGTATGTCTAAATATTTAAATATCTAAATACCATGCATTACCCCAAAGAAACATATAAAATCTGCGTAATGCATCCATTTATTAAAAATAGAAAAAACACTGAAATTTGCATATACTCACTGAAAACAAATGCATTTTTAAAAGGAACACACCACGCAAAAATTGGGGAAAAACGGAGTAAAACTCTTCGAAGAGAGTAGAATGGGGGAAAATGTATTTTTTTAGATATTTGCAAAGTTCGAGATATTGTTAGCAATTCATGGCTGCACTGTTTGCGACCAGCGTGCTTCCTTTGATCATTCTAAGTAAAACGCCTATAGTGAATAATATTAGAAGTAATCGCATAGTTGTATACGGCAGCTCTGCGCTGCGGCAGTATCCCAGTGGCAAGACCTCCATTTAAACCAACGCTTTGCTAGCGGTGGCCCAGACACCAACTCAGGCTGCTAGTCGCGAGAGTCAGCAACCGAAAGACAGTGGCGCGAATTGACCACACGTGGGAAGACTTCCATTTGAACCAATTCTCTGCTACAAGTCGCGGGTACGGCGGCTCGTGACAGTGCCTACTTGTGAAGGGGCCCTAACATATTTCGTACTCTACGACTGTCCAGAATATATAATTTTTAGAGTAGAACCGTCAGATATTTTTATCAACATCTTGAACTATACTCAGTGAAGAGAAAATAAGTGTACTGCATACATATGGGACGTTATAGTGGAGAATTCCTAAGAGGAGCAACAACTCGAGAAAAGAGCGTACTTAAAATGATAACATGATTATCACAATCGTTTTAATATACTATTTCTACAAATATGTTCAATGATATTGACCTTCCATTTTTATATAGACAACCTAATATTTAACAGGGGCTCACGATACACACTTATTGCTGAAACAGTTAGCATCTAAAACAAAAATTCTCTACCTCAAAAACTACAACTTCCTTCTCGCAAGTGCTAACGGTATGGGGGTGCAAGTACTAATGGAGGGGTGCTTTGGCTACTCTTGGCCCGTGGCGCCCTACCTTCTTTTTCTCCTTCCGCCAAGGCGCCACGGGCCAACGCACCGTCGGTCGCCGCCCGGCCGGCGCCCTCCCTCCCCCCGCCCCTCGCCATCCGCGCCACGCCGAACGCCCCGTCGCCACCCCCACCCCCGGCGCTCGCGTAAACGGGGGGCGTGGGGGCGCCGTTTCCGAAGTCGTCCTCCGCTCCGCTTCTCTTTGGCGGTCCCCCGTTATTTGCTAACCGTCTGCGGCGCTGCTAATTGCAGGGTCCAGCCAGGGGCTCCCGGCAGCGCCGGCCGGGGAAAGTCAGCGCCGGGGTCGTGGGCCGTCGCGTCGGGCGCTCGACCGGCCGTGCCGTCGCCGCCACCGCCGCGCCGCCGCCTCACCCTGCCACCGCCCTGCCGCCGCCCTGCTGCCACCCTGCCACCACCCTGCCGCCGCCCTGCTGCCACCGCCTTGCTGCCACCCTGCCTCCGCCCTGCCGCCGCCCCGCCGCCGCCCCGCCGCCGCCGCCACCACCACCCCGCTCCGTCGCCGCCACCACCGCCGCCGCCACCCTGCAGCCGCCCCCGTCACCGCCACCACCGCCGCCGCCGCCACCACCGCCACCACTGCCACCACCGCTGCTGCCACCACCACCGCCACCGACACCACCGCCGCCGCACCACCGCCGCCATCGCCACCGCCGCACCACCGCCGCCACCCCGCCGCCCCACCGCCGACACCGCCGCCACCTTTACCACCACCACCGCTGCTACCAGCCACCGCCGCCACCGCCGCCACCGCCGCCACCGCCGCCACCGCCGCCACCGCCGCAACCGCCGCCACCGCCGCCACCGCCGCCACCGCCGCCACCGCCGCCACCGCCGCCACCGCCGCCACCACCGCCACCGCCGCCACCGCCGCCACCGCCGCCCACCAGCCGCCACCGCCGCCACCGCCGCCACCGCCGCACCGCCGCCACCGCCGCCACCGCCGCCACCGCCGCCACCGCCGCCACCGCCGCCACCGCCGCCACCGCCGCCACCGCCGCCACCGCCGCCACCGCCGCCACCGCCGCCACCGCCGCCACCGCCGCCACCGCCGCCAGCCGCCACCGCCGCCACCGCCGCCACCGCCGCCACCGCCGCCACCGCCGCCACCCGCCCCGCCGCACCGCCGCCACCGCCGCCACCGCCGCCACCGCCGCCACCGCCGCCACCGCCGCCACCGCCGCCACCGCCGCCACGCGCCAGCCGCCACCGCCGCCACCAGCCGCCACCGCCGCCACCGCCGCCACCCGCCACCGCCGCCGCCGCCACCGCCGCCACCGCCGCCACCGCCGCCACCGCCGCCACCACCGCCCCGCCGACCGCCGCCACCCGCCACCGCCCCGCCACGCCGCCACCGCCGCCAGCCACCGCCGCCACCGCCGCCACCCCGCCACCCGCCACCGCCGCCACCGCCGCCACCGCGCCACTGCCACCCGCCGGCACGCCCCGCCCACCTCTTCCCTCCTTCCCCCGCCCTCCCGTCGGCGTCCCGTCACGTTTTGCCTGGCACTGGCGCCAGCCACTTCAGGCACCCTGTCCCTTCTCAGCGCTCATCGGACGTTGACTCGACGGCCCTATGTGCACAATAGGTTCAGAATTACTCATAGGACCACGTTGGCAGGTCAGGAAATAAATGAACGTCGTACAAGGCGATGACATTGCAAGAGATCGTGATACAGCCATTTACAAATGAGACAACTCTAAACAAACGCACTGACGAAATGAGTGCATGTGCAAACATGCAGTTATAGAAGGATTTTCCTAAGGATGAGCCAAAGTGACAGTTTGCTAAACAATTGAACATTACATGTAATTCAGAGAAGTATCCTTCGGCCGCGACAGCTGTTCAGCCACGCCCCTTCGTAAAGTGCTAATGGCTCCTGTGAAAACATCACTATCTAGGAGTCTAAGAGTTTCGCTGAGGCATATGCACGTACAAGAGTCCGGGAAATAATTAAATTTAATTACGTATGTGGAAAATCTCTTAACATGCTCTCACAATCAGTAAAAGACAGCTGCCACGAATGTCAATAGAAAGAAAAATGATTTTAAGCCGGAAACACGCGCATCGGTACGCATATCGCATTCAAGTCTCGGTTTTAAAATAAACATAATATTTATTACACAAAAAGTAAATTTAATGTAATGTTTATACAAAAAAAATAGTTTTTACAGAAGAGCACATAACTCTGCACTTCTTAATTTCAATTATTTGTCGCGGCGCACACTATTTTTGTCGGACGAGGACATCACAAAAGGGAGCGTCAAAGCCATTTACAAGTTAGCCAACTGCAAACGAATGAATGCAGGAAGAGAGTCTAATGGGCTAGAGGGCACAATGACCACAGAATCTTCAATTATGTTGCCAGCATTAGCTGTCACTTAGGCTCATCCTTCGGAAAACCGTTCTATACATTGCCAGCAGTTATCGAGGAAAGCGGTCGCTTCTGATAGTAATCTCTCTACAACAATAGTTTTTCGAAGGTCTAAAAGTTCCTTAAAAAGCTAAGCATCGCCTACAAAGTTTCTGTGTTATCTCCGAAGAAGCGTAGTATTCTTAAAATCACAATCCCTACTATTCTTAGGATCTTGTTGGCCAAGGAGGTATGTTGACATCAGGAAACTACTCGATCTCCATATGCTGGGTATAAATCATACAGATCCTTCCTGATGTTTCTACATTCCCTGCTGGTACTATTGCCCTCAGTACAGTATTACAATGCGGCTTAAGTAGCTGGCATCTCACCGAAATGACCAACTGAACTCCCTGAACCTTTTGATGCGGTGTGACGTTCCTCAAAGTCTTCCGATTGTGCCAACCATCTCAAATGCGTCTTCGAAACACGTTTCGTTCGTAGCCTCTCGTGTTCTCTGAACGATCGCACTGCGACAACCACCTTTTCAGGTGATTCATAGTTGCTTATGTAATTCGTTTCATTGATTCTTTTGGCTAGTTTGATCGATGAATAAATTACCGGTAGCTGTAGCTCAGGGCATCAACTGATGTCACTGCAGCGCCTTTGACCGGGAGGTCCTAGGTTCGAGTCCTGCCGAGCAAGATTTTCGACACTAGCTTTTCAGCTAGGTCGAATTCAGTCGCTGTCTGGAGCAGAATTCTAGCGGCCGGCTGTTCTGATCGGTAGTTTTCCGTGGTTTCTCCGATCAACACCAGGCGAATGCCGGAGCAGTACCCTACCAAACGGGCCACGGACCGCGCGCGATCTGTCCTTCCTCTTCCTTGTCCTATCCTCTCCTTACACACACACTTACACTAACATGCACCACACTATCACATAATCCGGGAGACCGGTCGGGAGTTTAGAGCTTGTCCCGGCTGGGACGGTGCTCCGCTGGTGGGAGAGTCCTGGTTAGGGGGAAACCCCATTAGCCGACGGTAGGTCGGCGCCGGATCTCGCCATCCAGTGGGGAAGATCACCGCCATCTTCCGAGAAAAAAGAACATGCACTACACTAACGGGACTAATGACCGAAGCAGTTGAAGCGCCCGGAAACACGAAAAACTCAATCAACCAGTCGATGAATAAATTGATGCAACAAATAATATTCACGTGCATTCATTTAAATAAAATGGACACTAAATTTCTGGGCCTACTCTACTTTTTCGCATGTATTTAATGACGAAACCTTTCATGTTGCGATCCCGACCCAGTGGTCGAGATCTCGAAGACACGAGTGCAGAGTTCAGCTCGGTTCGGCGGGTCGTGGTTGTATGGTTGGAGTTTGTCCATACGTGGGAGGTTGATGAATGTAGTAAGTACATCAAGGTGTCAAGGAGTCTTGATAGAACTGAGGGCGAGGGACCTCGGTATATCGCAACAGTTGACAACTGCATTATACTGAGACGTAAAAACTACAAATACTTCAAAAATTGTTTCTAGATGTTCAGTTTTCAAATGAATAGCCTGGGATTTTTACGCACAGCCAAAGATTCTCTAATAATTCAATTTGCATCAAGCATTTTTGACAAATTGTATCATTTTAAATAAAAAGTACAATAACAACAAAATCAAATATTTTAATCTTTCTATAACAATTGAAACATACAAAAACAAATATTATTGTATAGCAATTATAATTCTAGGCGTCTGAACTCCTGGCCGAACTTAATAATGCTCAGATCAAATGAAACTCATAGTTCCATACAAAATTATTGTTTATGCAAGGGGTGAAGAACGAATGTGGATTTGTGAATCATGAAGACTAGTGTCCATAACAAATTAATTTTTTGTTCATTTCAAGACGATGATTAGACGAAGAACATATTGGTTGAACGAACATTCTAAAAAGCCCCTCTTTGTACTAAAATATTAATATATTTTTTGAGAACTGAATATTTCGAGATAACTGTAAATCTAATACAAGGAACAATGACAACCTCCACGTGGCTCCTCTTACTACAGTCACTTCAATATCTCTACATCGACGAAATATTCAAAATTTATGCAATTTTTGGAGTAAACATTTACGACGCCAGTTCGCTGGCTTCTTCTTAAATCGTCAATGTTTCTTGACATATTTCAGATTAAAACAAAATAAACTAAAACTTATGTCCAAATCAAAACTTGATTAGTTATGCAAAAATAGAAAAAATTATAATCTTTTTTGTTATTAGTAACAGTGCAAGCCGAAGTTTAAAATTCGGGAGGGAAAAATCTTATATACAGTAAGTGATTGATCCATCACTATAATGCGCTAGGTTTTCAGATATAACGGTTTTTATGAGACATAAGGGCGGACTTAGTAATAATGTAATAATTAGAGACCGGATTTTTATGTAATTACAATTTTTTTGTTTTTCAAATTACCATTCTCAAATTTGTAATCATGGCGAATAGTCACCGTTCTAATCCAATATCCAAGTTTTTCGTTACATATTTTTACATAATTAGTACCATATTACATATTTTACATATTTTGCTATTTTGACCAAATATTTTTTTATTTTATCAATACTTTTCAATTTTTTGGATTTTTTTAAAAAAAGTATTTCCAACAAATCAGCATTTTCCCTACATTGCTACTGGGTACTGTCTACTTCAGGTATACCTTACTCGTTTACCCTACGCGAATGCGCGTGATGTTCATACAGTCCGGCACATCCATTCCAGTTGTCTCATTGGCGGGAAGAGCCATCAGCGAGTGACATAATTTTCACCTTTAGGTGTGAAAAGTATCACGGACGTCGCTTTTCGTGACCTTTAGCCTTAATTTAACTTAATTAAACTTTAGGGATCGCCGACATTGCAGTGAGTGTTTGCTGGTCGTAGATATCGCCATATTTTGTATTATTTTTAAAATTTGTTTGGAAAAAAATGTTATAGATGGAACGTTGTATTATGTAAATGTGTTTTATAATTAGAGTATTTTAATATTACCTATTAGAACCGATTTTACATATTTGCTATATATTCATACTGTTTTCATTACATATTTATGTACATATTTTGACGTTTCATACTACACATTGTTCGGTCCCTAGTAATAGTACTGAAAAATGAGTATAAAGATATCCAGCTAATAAGGGGCGAAGAGAGAGAAGCGTGATTAATTTGCGTAGTCCGCCACGTGCTCACAGAAAGGAAGGAGCTCGTTCTGCCTCGCCCACGTTCCGGATGGTAGGCGGCGCCCCTCCGCCCACCCCGCCTTTGACCTCGCCCCCCCCCCCCCCCCCCGCCCCCCCCCCGCGCATTGCGCCGCTCGTCGCGCCCCGCGCCGCTCGCCACGCCCGCGCCGCCCTGCCCCTTTCCGCCCGCACCGCCCTGCCCCTCCCCGTCCCGCCCCCACCTGCCCCGCCCCCACCTGCCCCGTCCCCACCTGCCCGCCCCACTGCTGCCCGCCCCACCTGCCCCGCCCCGACCTGCCCCACACTCACCTGCCCCACCCCACCTGCCCGCCCCGCCTGCCCGCCCCACCTGCCCCGCCCCACCTGTCCCACCCCACCTGCCCCGCCCCCCCCGCCGGATGTGGCGCCCCAGTCGCCGCCGCAGATTAGCCCGGGTGGCGGCGCCGGGCGGGGGCGGCGACTTGGCGGCGCGGCGCGGAGGCGAGAAACGAAGGCAAAGGAAAGGCGGCCGGGGGCGGGGTCCGGTTACACTGCATTAGCGTCGCCACTGTCGCTCCCGCCGCCACCGCCCTCTCCGGCGCCCCCGTAGCCGCCCAGCCGTCGCCGCGACCGGCTCCGCCCCGGCGCCGCGCCGCCGCCCAACCTCTGCCGCCATCCTCGCTTCCCGTCTTCGAACGTTGTTGCAGGTCTCCAGACGCCAGCTCCTAGAATACGGCTGTTCATGCTAATGTTTATTTATTTTACGTCAAAAAAAACTGTTAAAAACTGCGTATGACGTGCTATGGGGAAAAGTGAATTGTGTGCACATGTTCAAAATTCTGTGATCCCTACACTAAGTCATATACTACTTAAATTTTGAATTTTTGAAAGGGAGAAAAAAAAACTCCCATGTAATAAAATCTATTTTCAAGGATAAACAAGCAATAAATTTTGAATTTTGAAAGGGAGAAAAAAAAAAAAAAAAAACTCCCAAATGTTTTCAGCCGAATTTGCTCCTACAGTGATTGATTCATTATTTCGTGTTTCCGAGCGCGTTAACTGTCAAGGCCATTAGCCCTGTAAGTAATGCATGTTTTGTCCTCGTGGGGTAGCGATGACCTCCCCCACTGAATAGAGTTCGATTTCGTTTCATAGGCTCAGTCAGTGCAGGTTTTGAACCTTGCGCCTCGTATTCGTAATTTTTTTGAGGTGATGTAAAACCCCAACATCATGTTTGGGAACAATTATTGGTTGATAATATAATAGTGAAATGTGTGTATTCATCAATTCTACACATATTCATTTACTTCCTTCTTCATCTGTAGCCTTGATTTTGCAAGTAATAACACTTTTTATTGCTAAAAAGTATCTTCCATAATTTTTTTACGTCAATTTGTTTCAATTTGATTCGAAATATTTCACTTAAGAACTTTACTGTGTAACTCACCTAATGCAACAATGAATCCAATAAAAAAGTGCTTTCTTTTGTATACGAATCCCAGAAGCTTCTTTCGCCACTGATAACCTATTCGAGTACCAGAGAAAAACTCTGTTTTATTTCAATTTATTTTCATTCAGAAAATCTCGTACATACTCCTTCATTTTATAGAAATTTCTTTTTGAGAAATTCGATAAAATATAAATCTAAGTGTCATTCAAGGGACCCGTACATACATCCTCCGGATACGTAACGTAACGGCAAACGAGTATGTATACTTTCTTGCTACCGCTTTCGCAATAGATACAACGTTTTATAAAGTTAGAAAAAAATCTTCTCACGCGTGATGTAGCCAGAATTCATGTTTTGTGGGTCCTTGACAGTGAAAAATGATTGAGAGCAAAACGACTTTTCGTCTTTTCTCCAATATTACCCAATCTGGTTGATGTTGTAGCCCCTTCAATTTCAAACCGATATTTTATTTTTGAGAGATACTTTACATAAAGCCTCTGGGACATTTTCCAAATTAAAAAAATGGTCCCATGGTTTTTGATTAAATATTGTTGTAGGATAGTATGAAGGACGTTTAAGAGAATGTTGCAGGTCTCATTTTCGTTGAAAACTGTTTTTCGAATTTAATTTTTTTTCGGCCTTTTCCTACGACTATAATTATGAAGATAGATATTTCCCCCTTAACGAAATATGTTCCTTAAAGACAGGTTTTGAAATAAGTTTATGCATAATTTTGACTACTTTTCGCGTAGTTTTGCGTGAAAATATGGGGGAGAAAGTACGTACTGTTTTCGCAACACTTGTTTTCTTGTCTTGAAATGGTTCGGCTTAGTTCCCGTAATTTACGACATTTTCTGGCTCGAGCAGAAAACACGTCACCACGCCCCCCACCGCGTGGCTGTGCTTGTGTGTGTGTGTCTCCTCTTCCGCTCGGCGCGGTCGCGTCGCTGCCCTCCGCGCCTAACACGGCCACTTGCACACCCATTTCCTGCCGCCTCCAGCGCGGGGGTGTCGGCTCCTTTGTCGACGCTTGACATTCCCCGGGCACTCGGTCTCCACGGACACCGCGCCGCCCTCGGGGGTCGGTTTCGCTGGCGTTTGTTTGTCGGGGACCCACACTGATGGTCGAGTTTCAGGCCAAAGCACTGGTTTGCACGTGTGGTATTTCGGAAGCTTTGAGTTCCTTATGTTTGCATAATAGCACTATTTCTCTCTTTCTTCTGTTACGTAAGCAATAGTGAAAGTATTTAATACATTTAACAAGATGGTGATGAGGGAACAATTTAGAAGATAAAATATGATTTACAATACACGCAATAAATTACATATTTAGGGTTGTTCAGAATAAATGTTACCCATGTTAAAAAAAAGTTCCGAGTGGAAAATGATAACTTCTTGTCAATGAACCTCGTCACTGGCAATGACAAAAATATTGATTTTTGGACTTTATTGCTCAGGTTTGACTACATAAATTTATGGTTTTGCTACTATGAGGTAATGACGGTATGCACGGTTTACAGAACATGCACAATCGTCACTAAGTGACGATTGTGCATATTCTGTAGCTAACAAGAAGAATGATAAAAACGAAACTACCGATGTCTTCACTGCACGTTGCCCCATCAGTTTTGTGAATTAGCAAAACATCAGTGCAGGTTGCGTTGTTGCCAATCAGAGGCGCAATGTCAAAAGTGTCTCTCGCGGCTCTTATTTATTTGATATTCCTCTCCCCATATTCACTAATGATTAGTGATTTGGGGAGCATCGATTGCTAAGGTCATTAGCCCCTCACGTGTACTGCATATTTTTATAACTGGATTGGTGGTGATCTTCCCCCTTTGGACGGCGAGATCTAGTGCCGACCTACCAGGCGGTTTGTGTGTTTTCCCCAACTAGGTATCTCCCACCAGCGTGGCACCGCCATAACCGACTCATGCTCTAAGATCTCGACTGGTCTCATAGTGAGTGTGGTAGTGTAGTGCATGTAAATGTGTGTGTAAGTAAGAGGTGAAGGTGGGACAAAAAAGAGAAAAGAAAGGTCTCGTGCAGTCCGAGGTCTGTTTGTGTGTTACTGCTCCAGCATTCGCCTATAGAAGATACTACGGAAAACTACCGATCAGACTAACCGGCCGCTAAAATTCTCCTCCCTACAGTGACTGAATTTGACCTAGCTATGTACCTAGTGTCGAAAACCATGCGACCATTGGGACTCGAACCCTAGGACATCCCGGTTAGATATACTGCAGTGATCTTAATTGATGCCTTGAACCACCCAAGTCGGCTCCACTCCATATTCAGGGGCAAAAAGTAATCTTCGGCCCGACTATTATTCCCTAAAATTTGTATCATTCAGTCTGAGAAAACAGTACAAAAGATCATCAAAGAATACACTGATGATTTTATTTCCTTACATTATATGAAGTTATGAAACGGAGTTGAATTTTGAACACTGGAATTGGGCATATATAGATTTTAATAGCATCGCAGATTTTGAGAACGTTTCCGAAATTCAAATTGATACTGCCTTCAGTTCATCGGAAAATGTTATTTGTCAAAATGATCAAATGTTCTTTGAAATTTTATAATTAATGGTATTCATCCCGCGGGATTTTATGCGAGAGTAAATGCTGCATTCCTTTACGTGATCTTTGTCTGTGAAAAAATACTTTTCCAAACATAAATCCATTTTTAACTCATTTTATAAACAAACCTAGATATTCTAATGTAAAAGATAATTTTATGAACGTTTTAAAATATTTAAGTAAGTTTTAAAAGAATTTTTACGAAGCATTATTTTTTAAGTGGTGAAAGATAAAAACCTTAAGATCCAGGCGGGGAACGTCAGAATGAATGAATTATTGTGGAACGCATGCAAAACAAAGAAAACAAATAATTAACTAGGCGTAGCGTGAGCAGCATAATAGTACCGTAACAAAAGAATAATGTGACAAGGAGCTAGCCCATGTCCGGCCAGAATAAAGGCTTAAACTCCAAAACCGCCGAAATTTCGCATCATCATTCAGGAGCCAGCCGCCAGTAGCAGGGAGGCAGTCTCCCGAGGCGGGCGCTGGGGCACACACAGACCGGGGCGGGGGGCGGGGCGGGGCCCTCCGGATGGGGGGAGGTGGGGGGGGGGAGAGACTCCCTTGGGCGGTCCGCGGCAGCCGGTGGTCTGCCCGCCGCCCCAAAAACGCGCACGCCCGGGTGGGCCTCGGCTGCTTAATTCCGCCTAATGGAGGGCTCGCAGTTTGCAGTCCCTCGCGGCCGCCGCCCGCCGCCCTTCTCCGTTTATGCCCTTTTCATAAAATACATAGTTTTTCGTTAGCCCGCGCCGAGGAGTATTTTCGCTGCTTGCCAATTACTGTTATTGACGGCCGCGGCTGCCTGTGGTGGCGGCGGCTGCGGCAGCGATGGCGATGGTAAGGAGCGCGGTAGCCGGGATAATTGTGAGAAAAGAGAAAGGTGAAGTGAACAAGAAATAACGGTAGTGATGATGATGATGATGGTAAGATCAATTATTTTTGGAGCACCCTAACGGATAAAAAAAAAAAAAAAATGTGGTGGTGAAGAATCACTTTTATAATGAAGGAACAGAATTCATACAAAATTCTCTGGTGTTTCGTGCCAATTTGTATTCCCAAACAAAATATTTCTCGTATATTTATAATTTTTGTCTGACAATAAACAAAATGTGTTTATTTTCTTACAAAGTTTTAAATTATTGATTCATTTTCTCACAATAGATTAGGAACAATAACTCGGAATTTCTTAACACTAATGAATGTCATTGATTTAATTTCGTACAAGAAGATGTCCGTAATACTTGTCAGCCAGAAGAAATACGAGAAACAGAGAAAATTTATTAATTAGACAAATAAAATTTAAAATAAAACGGGTTATAACACTTAGAAAGATATTGCTAAAAGGTAAAAAATGAGATGGCTAATAAAAATTCTAGCCAGAAATAAAGATGACTTCTACAAAATACGTCTTTCCGTGTTTTTCGTTATCTATTTTGGAATGTATCTCGAAAATGAATCAATGGAAAGTATTCGTTTGTCCCATTTACTCAATGTTGGTTCCAAGTTATGTGGCCTATTTTTCGCTCACTGCCATTCTGCCATCTTGCCATCCTGCCATCCTGCCATCCTGCCATCCTGCCATCCTGCCATCCACCTCCAAAATAGCCATCGATGGTGCCTACTGACCGGAAGCAAATGTCAGTAATTTAAAACCAAATTTTCACCGGTCGCCAGTGTCAGTGTCCTCAAAATCGGTGATAACAGCAGAGCAAGAGGATAAGGTGGCGGCGGATGTGAGTGGTAGTTATGGCAGAGTAGGAAATGATATTCTATGGCATTAAATACTTGTCTATCCGGGAAAGACCCCATTGTAGGTACAGTTATCAAGATTTCGGCCGGCATTCTAAGACTGAAACTCAATACTAAGTCTCAGGGCGAATTGCAAGACCGACCCAAACGTTGGCAACTGTGCCTAGGACGCGGTGTTTCTCGGGCAGCCAAATATCAATTGCCTGCGGACGCTTGCACTTTCTTTGATGTTTCTGTTGTAGTATTTATTATTCGTAGTGTGGCTGTTGTGTTTCGTCATTGCTAGTAATGTGGTGACTGTGATGTGGAGATGGTTGTTGTGCTGCTGATGATTGACTAAATGAACATCAACGCGGTGAAACGGACTAATGTCTTCAGCGAATGAGGTTCGGTTGATTGATTGATTTTTTCATGTTTCCGGGCGCGTCAACTGCTTTGGTCATTAGTCCCGTTAGTGTGGTGCATGTTTTTTCTCGGGAGATGACGGTGATCTTCCCCCGCTGGATGGCGAGATCCGGCGCCGACCTACCGTCGGCTAGTGGGGTTTCCCCCAAACCAGGACTCTCCCACCAGCGGGGCACCGCCCCAGCCGGGACAAGCTCTAAGCTCCCGACCGGTCTCCCGGAATATGTGGTAGTGTAGTGCATGTTAGTGTAAGTTTGTGCGTAAGGGAGGGATAGGACAAGGAAGAGGAAGGAGAGATCACCCGCGGTACGTGGCCCGTTTGTTAGGGTACTGCTCCGGCATTCGCCTGGTGTTGATCGGAGAAACCACTACCGATCAGAGCAGCCGGCCGCTAGAATTCTCCTCTAAACAGCGACTATATTCGACCTAGCTGAAAAGCTAGTGTCGAAAATCCTGCCGCCGCCAGGTCTCGAACGTACGACCTCCCGGTCAGAATCACTGCAGTGCCATCAGTCGATGCCCTGAGCCACCAAAGCCGGTCGGTGCAGCCGGTGGAGACGGCGTCGGAGGGGGCGGGGCGCGGCTGGACGGCGCTGGTGGCAGCGGCGTTGGGGCCCCGGCCGTAAACCGCGTTGGTGGCGAACGCCGTTTTACGAGCGCGCGAGAAGCGATCGTTAAGCCGCGAATATGGAGCTTTTTGCGTGCGCCGTAATGGGGCCCGGCGGCGCGCCGCACGCGCGTGCGTGCGGAGACGGGGGGGGCGGCGTCCCCCCACCGGAATTCCTGGGGCGCAGCACCCGATGCACTGGGAGCGGTGGCTCAGTGCATTAACTGATATTACTGCAGCGCTTCTGACCGGGAGGTACTAGGTTCGATTTCCGACGGAGCAGGATTTTCGACATTAGCTTTTCAGCTAGGTCGAAATCAGTCGCTGTCTGGAGGAGAGTTTTAGCGGCCCGCTGCTCTGATCGGTAGTTTTCCGTGGTTTCTCCGATCAACACCAGGCGAATGCCGGAGCAGTACCCTACCAAACGGGCCACGCGCGCGATCTTTCCTTCCTCTTCCTTGTCCTATCCTCACCCCTTACACACACTTACTCTAACATGCAGTAAATGACCACACATGTCGGGAGCTTAGAACGTGTCCCGGCTGGGGCGGTGCCCCGCTGGTGTGAGATACCTGGTTGATGAAAAGCCCGTTAGCCGACGGTAGGTGGACGCCGGATCTGACAATCTAGTGCGGAAAGACCACCGCCAGCTCCCGAACCAAAACACACACTACACTTACGGTACTAATGACGATAGTAGTAGTTATCGTTCCTGGAATCACAGCAATCTTAATCAATCGAGCACCCGATGTGCCACTAAACGCGCCCCCCCTCCCGAGGAATGTTTTTTTGTCCCCAGACAGCACCTTCACTCTGTGGTTTCGCGTCCATGTTACGGATTTTGTCGTAATTGGCCGGGGTATTTTTAGTTTCATTGCTGGAAGATTGGTTTAAATGTATTGACTTTTTATATTAACTTTTTTATAAGTAAGATTTTACGGCGATGAAGTACGTGATTTGGCACACAAATATTAAATTTATTAAAGCGTGACATGGGCGGATCATACAAATAAAATTAAGTTTCCATAACACGTAGTGATTTTACATGTGGTATCAATGGTATCAATGCCAATGTTTTGAAAATGGATAACTAGAAGGAATTATGATGTACCTCGTACAACAGAGACAATTCTAAAGTATTCTGGGCTTGAGAATATCCCAAGTACCAGTGCGTATTCGCGCTGTTTTTCGTTATATTATTTTCCACTCGTATACACGGCAAGTGCGATGTAATAATACAATATAGATTCATAAACAATGACGATTATTTTGCATATTCTCAGATTATAGTTAAGAAATGAAGAAACATAGAATGAAGTTTATAATTAATCTTAGACGGGAACCTTAGAATTTTACTATTCATTATATGAAATCAATAAATTTATTTAGCACCCTACACATGCGAAAGAATTATCCTGTGAAGTAGAACATTAGTCTATTTTCCAAATCTACATTAAGGAGATTGTTCACGTCTGTCATAAAGTTATTATCAGCATTTTGTCTATGACCTGATTTTTAAAACAGTCACTGAAATACTTCTTTTAGTAATTCATTTGACGTTTTGAACCTTATTTGAGATCTTTTCAAAGATATCTCGGACCAAGTTTGTAAAACATTCCTACAACATTATTCAACATTATTCCTACAACATTACCTGAAACATCATTGAATTGCTTTTCATTCAAACATCGTGGATCTTGGAAGACAACGGGAGAAATGTTGAGAGTCAATGGATAAAAATATTGGCTCGTGAACAACTGAGCTTTTAAACTGAAATAGCTTCCATCTTTCTAAAGTGAAATATCTTCAAATTACTACAGAAGCGAGAATCTCCACATTAAATGATATCCAGTTTTTTATTCAGTAAAAATTAATGTGTTAGGAATATTAAATTGATTGTCAATGACAAACCTAATAATACCTCTTCTTTATCCATTAAATGTGGAAGATTTCGTAGCAACTATTTGTTGCCTGCATCTGGAAAAAAGTTCCTTTTTTCCAAGCACATCACGATTATTTCCTATTGTTCGTTGAATAATATGGATATAAAGGATTCCGAAAGAGAACAGTTGTAGATGTTATCTCCCAGAAAAATGTCCTGTGTTTTTATTAAGCATTCGATTGACCTTACGCCTTTGGCTTAGTAACTTCTTCGAAAACGAATCGACAGATTAGTATCACAAACAAAAGTAGAATGCCTCACGTTCTCGAAACGAAGCTCACTTTATGCATTTCCAACTCGAAATTTACTGGGGTCCGGTACGGCACACACCTGCGCATTTCACAGATTCTACCGGCCAACTTCTAACGAAGCCGCCTCCGCTGATGCTCAGGTGAAACATCGACTGCAATGAGTGCTGGCAGAGGACGTGAGGGGCGGAGGCAGCTCTGGCGCCGATAGCGGGAGGAGTCAAAGGGAGTGGGGACGGGGTTGCTTGTGAGGGATAAGACTGGAGTGGGAAGGATACTTGGAAGGAGTTAGAGCTGGGGCTGGTTGATGGGAATGTCACAAAAGAAGTTGGGCCGGCAACGAGCAGTGAAGCGGCCGAAGAACGAGTCAAGAAGCGAGGTCCGAGGACGAGACAGACGCAGAGAAAAGCGACGCGGGGGTACGAGAGGAAGTGGGGGTAAGAGGGGAGTTGGCTGGTAGCATTGTCACAGAAGGATTTGTCCACTAAGTACGCGACAATAGTCAAAGCAGAAACAAAACCGGAGAGGGATGACTCAAATGAGTGGATGAGTATTACAATTACCGCTTTTGGTCTTTGATTCAATGAGTGGTGTACATATTATAGTCGGGACGTGGCGGTGTTCTCATCCACTGGAAAGTGCGATCCCATGCTGAAGTGTAAATCGGCTGGTGGATTTGTTTCTCTCTCAAAATATCTACCGCAGCAGGACACCTTCCCTGCTTCGACCGGTGTCCCAACGCGTGCGGCATGTGTGTGTGTGTGTGTGTGTGTGTGTAACCGAAGAGCAGGAGACAAGGATGAGGAAGGAAATATAGCACGCGGTCCATGTCTCATTTAGGGTAGTGCTCCTCCATTCACCTGGTATTAATCGGAGAAACAACAGAAAACTACTCATCAATTCTTCTCGATAGTGGTGGAATTCTACCTAGCTCTTTGGTAGTGTACAAAAAGCACGTCGGGACTCAAACTCTGACTTCCCGCATGAGCAAGTGCTTCAGCAACTGATGTTGGCACTGAGCCACCTCAGCCGGTAGGGAAGTCTAGTCTAGCTCCAACAAGTGGCGTTGGGTGGAGACATACTTCGATTAAATTACAGAGTTAGTTGACGTTTGATCAGCTGTTCGGGTGACATCCAATTGGGAGCTTAAACGTCACTACTGTAGGTGTCATCCAGACTCCCGATTGGATGACATCGTAACTGATTAAACGTCAACGGACTCTGTTTAAATCGAAGTACAGTCGACTCCGGTTATAGTGAACTTCTGAAGATTAACATGTTCGGTTCACTATATTAAAGGTTCACTATATCCGATGATGTCAAAATTAAATAGAATTTCTCCACAATGATTTATTTTATTAATAAAGAGAGATACCAAAATTCATTAACTACACGAATTGAAAATTTAAATATCTTTATTCGAACTTCAAAAAATCAATTATTTTTAATTGTTGGCTTCATACATTTTTTATTAGTAATTTCTCTAGATCTTCACCAAAGTTTGTGCTCTCTCCATATTTGATTCTGCATTTTCCTCTCTCTCCAAGAATTGTAATGCAGTCTTGACACCTTTCAATGCCTCTCTTGCACCATTGGAATACCACCCCACTCTACGAACGCCCTTTCAATTGCCTAATAACATAGGAGATCCAATTAATTTCCAGAACTAACGTTCTACGTTCACTAGAGCCGAGGTTCAGATTCACTATAACCGAATCTTCTTATTGCCGAATTATTAACCGAATATATCTTATATTTGTAAAGTATGTAAAACGGAACAAGTGACTTAAGTTCACGTAAGAGAGTTCGCTATATCCGAGTTCGCTATATCCGAGTTAGCTATATCCGAGTTCACTAAATCCGAGTTCACTAAATCCGAGTTCACTAAATCCGAGTTCACTAAATCCGAGTTCACTAAATCCGAGTTCACTAAATCCGAGTTCACTAAATCCGAGTTCACTAAATCCGAGTTCACTAAATCCGAGGTCACTAAATCCGAGGTCACTAAATCCGAGTTCACTAAATCCGAGTTCACTAAATCCGAGTTCACTAAATCCGAGTTCACTAAATCCGAGTTCACTAAATCTGAGGTCACTAAATCCGAGGCCACTAAATCCGAGGCCACTATATCCGAGTTCCCCACAACCGGAGTCGACTGTGTAGTCTTGCGCCAACAAGTGGCGATGTGGGGAGGTGCAGCGTAGGGGGTCAGAAGGGAGGGAGTCACCGGGTGGCGGGAGCGCCGCGGCACGCCACTCCACGCCGCTCCACGCGAGCTCCCCACCCCCCACCCCGCGGCCCGGCTCCGCCCCGCCACCTCCCTACGTGACCCCAATCTCCGGGGGTCGCTCGGCGGTCGCGCGCCCGTCGTACGCCTCGATCCATCACCCCCTCCGCCACCCGCGCCCTCCCCCGCGTTTTTGTTCCAGGCGAGCGTGCCGCCCCGCCGCGCCGCGCCCGCCGCTCCACTGCAAGGACGGATATGGCCGTGGAAGACGGGAGGCGGAGTGTGAAGGCGGCTTCACGCATTCGTTATTCGGCGAACACCTCGCAACCGCTCGTCGAGTTCTGAGTAGTGTGGTTGGGTTGCTTGCTATTTGCCGAGTGACGAACAATCGGGGTTCGCCCTACCCACTGCGTGTCGGTCTTTGGGACACATCAAATGAAGAGAGCATTCGTCGGACACGTCAGCTGCTCGGGATTGGGCGAGCACTAGCTCGCTGCTCAGCGAATGTTGAATGTCGAATGTGTGGAACTGTCTTACAAGAGAGCTCGGCTCCAAAGGGATGGCGAATCTACACACGTAATCTGACCTACAAACGATGCGAAATTTGTTAGAATGTTACTAACAGAAAGCCGATAAGCGGACGCGATCGAAGTAGTTCTAGTTTTCGTGTGTATTTGTACTATAATTCGATTAAAACATTGAGTTCCACTTGGTGACACTTCGTAACACTTTCTGCGATACTTGTTGTGACACTGTCATCCAATGTAAAACTTGAATATCAAACCCAAGCTCACGTTCAAACTCCCAATCGGATGACAGCGCCACAACTGATCAAATCAACGGACTGTATCTTTTTATCGAAGTATATGTGTATTTGTATTAATATATGTGACAAAAAACAAGAAATGATGCGAATTTGGCTCTTGTTGATATTTGAAATATTACTAATTAGTATAAAATATTTTTTATTCCTCTAACACCACCAAAACTTTCTGCAAATGACTGAAATGTTTTTCTTGTTATTTTTGCTCGTGTATAAGAAAGCGCACTTATAATTTTATATATCGTTAATTATTATTAAAACCTCAGGCATTTAGATAATATCAAAAATAATATTTAAAACACTAAGCGTTTTCGTGTAGAAAGAAGCTTGAGCTTCGTACTCAAATTTCATTAGTTTAGGTTTAAATGAAAGGTAGAGGGCACAAGATGTTGTAGCGCTCACTATTACTAACCGGTTTTATATTATGAACACCAAATTTATATATTATTATGAAATTAGTAGGATGAACGATTCTGAAACGTGTTCAACGCTGTTCACAGTGAATACTAATTGTATTGTTCCAGAATTTGTAAACCTCCATCATTTTATTATTTTCCGAGACTTAATACTCGACGACAGAACCTGAAACACTATTTTTTTATTTTCCTTATAGTGAATTCGCAGTACTTTTCTAAATGTTCTGCAGTCACATTCTACGCATAAATGCTGCTCGAAATTTTAAGATGTACCCTAACTCTAAGCTACGTTTCAACCATTGTGATTATTGCGGCTTGAATGTTTTCTGCGTATTCATTCAATTGTAGATCTTTAAACAATACCATGCCCTTTTTTAAAAATCTGAGTAGTTTTTGAGATACAACACTAAAAGCGGGAAAGATTCCGGTATACCAGGCATTCTCAATAGTTTTCTGTGAGAATGTAACTTTCTAAAAATTAATGGATAAATTAATTTTAGTCGTTAAATTGAGAATAATTCAGCATAATATTTAAATCGTCCCATCCCTTCATTGATTATGCAGTATTTTTCTATTTCAACAGAATGTAATGATTTTTCACACATGTCGCTGATAAGTTAAAATAATTTGTGGTAGTTTGGAATGATTCAAACTAATATACTTGAAAAACGACTGTTATCAAATGGTGGTACTCTTACACGTTGAATATTTTATTTATCAGAGCCTGTACGTCAAGTTTTGGATTTATTTTTCACTTCTCCCACATCACCAGAAAATTGGTTAACGAAAGTCGCTTGATTTTGTTTCCCCCTCAAATAAATTATTTCCGGTTACTGACAGGCTGTCAAACATTGTACAGTTATACGAACGAGTGGAAGTATACGCAACTCCTAGTCCCGTGCAATGTACTGAGGCGCACCCACAGGGCCCTCAACGCAGCCTCAACACGCAACGCACTCCAGTTTGGGACCGCGACGCGCTCGTGGCACGGCGCGACACCGAAAGCTTTTTAAGAAAACAAACGGCGGCACGAAACCGTATTAGGCTCCTCGTTGCCCGGCCACGCCCCCTCCCCCGCGTTCGCCCCCCCCCCTCTCTCCCCCCCCCCGCCCTCGTTCAAGCCCTTCCCCCCCTGAGGAATCCGTCACCACCCTGACGCGGGTTCCGTCACCATCCTCACGTGGGTTCCGTCATCACCCTGACGTGGATTCCGTCACCACCCTGGCACGGATAGTCACCACCCTGACGTGGAATTCCGTCATCACCCTGACGCGGAATCCGTCACCACCCTGAAGCGGATTCCGTCACCACCCTGACGCGGGTTCGTCACCACCCTCACGCGGATTCCGTCACCACCCTGAGATTCTGTCATCACCCTGACGTGGATTCCGTCACCACCCTGACACGGATAGTCACCACCCTGACGTGGAATTCCGTCATCACCCTGTCGCGGAATCCTGCCACGATCCTGAAGCGGATACCGTCACCACCCTGACGGGGTTCCGTCACCACCCCCGGGTTCCGTCACCACCCTGAGGGTCCGTCACCCCCTGAACGGATATCACACCCGCATCTTCCGTCACCTCCCTGAAGCGGATTCCATCACTACCCGCCGCAGATCCGTTGTTCTCTGCCACCACACACCGCGTTTCTCCACGGCTGGACCCCAACAACCCAACTTCATTCCTCCCGAAAACCCGCGAACATCCCTACCCCGCCCTCTGATCCTCACAAAGCACCTTCTAGTTCCTGCTAACCTCACAGACAACCCATATTAAGTGTATGTTATCCTCTTGTGTTGACTCTTCTGGCTTCCACATCCTTTTCGTCGGGACCCACCTGTCCCCGTCCTCACCGTGTGTGCGTCTGCAGCTTCCCCGCCGGCGACCGCGCCCGCTCGCTCAACCCCGCGGTCGGGGCTATTAGGAAGGCCGTGCACCGCTAAAGGCGACCCGCTCCGGAGGTATGTAAAGCATCCCCGCGCGCCGAGCTGCGGGGGATTCTAAAGCGGGCGAAATTACGACTCCGCACTCGCCGTTCGGTCACGACGCTGCCGTAATTTGGGTGCGTTTTACATAGCTGCAAGACGAATTCATTTCCCTTTCTCGGAGTAGGACGTCGTTCGTCGACCGAGAAGTCTGTGCTGAGAACGAGAATTATTTAGATGTTATTGGTTCAAATTGATGTCTTAGAGAACCGTTACCTTCGTTTCTCACGGTTATTCGCAGTTTAAATCATTTATACCCTGATTGCGAAGGGTTTATTAAGAACAAAACAACAGAAGTTAATTGACTTAAGTTTTCAGACAAAAATTGCTGTTCCTAACTCGTAATCCCGTTGGTTCAGAACAATATCAATGAATACTAATAGCAATTACCTACGTTGTTAAGTGACTAAGTGGCCTTTCAAATTAGCTTAGCTACACGTCCGCCCTCGACTTGTAGGAATGCATAAATGCTGATAAGTAAATTCTGAAATGAATTGTTACTGAATCAAAGGTTTTAATGATTCTGGAACTGGAAATTCATATTAATGTGGTGAATTTTGAAAAAATAAATAAAATGTGTTTCACAGAATATCGAAGGAAACTAAAATCTGCAAGGAAACGGTAATTGTTTCATAAAAACGAAACCCAAAAATATGCCCCAGAAATTGTTATTATAAATTGAAGACCGCTATCAGCCACAACAGAAGAAGAGTATTTTGAAAGCTTTTCCAAAATGTTCCACTTGTTATTCGAATGCCAAACTGGTTTTGTCAAATTGCAAGAATACTTCACGTCTGTTCCAAACATGGTTTTACTTCGAAATGTGGGGAACAAGTGCAAACCTACCGAGATAGCTGCTCTCGTTAAAACACTCATGAAGCAACTTAGCTCTTGGTCGTTACATAAATCTCCATGCGTTAGCGCCGAAAATAAATTGAATTAATTTGTTTTCATTGTGTTCTGTAAGTTCTTTAATTACCCTCGGCAAACACAAACCTAATCCAGTTAGTTGTTTATTACTGCGGTAGGCGGCTACCTCATAATTCAGGATAACTGGGGTCACTGATTCGAATATTACTCTCTCAGCGGCGCTCTCGACTCTTAAATCAAGCCCAAGTACCCGTCCAGGCGCTCGCAGCGCCCCGCTTGGCGGAGTCGTGAGTTACGCGTGTGAAGGCCGTTTCGTGCCTAGAGCTCCTTTGAAAACAGGCCTGATATTTTGAGTCCCCTCTGTAGCGTTTGGTGCCTCATACGGACGCACCTGCCGTGAATTGTAGGTATTACCGTCAACATGTCACGTTTCTCTATTTTCGCCGGAGCTGAGATTATCAGTTGCGTTCCACCCGTTGCGTCCTCCGCACCGGCCCGCGGGCCCGCGCGACGGTTGGGAGCACTGGCGACAAAGAATGCACATCGCCGGTGAGGATCAAAGGAATCCTGGAATCCTCAGGCGAAGCTACACGTCCGCCCTCGACTTGCAGGAATGCGTAAATGCTGATGCGCGAGGATACAAGAAACGAACCAGCAGAAAGACCGGGCTTCACCGCATCGATTCAGGAGCCCAGGGCTTGAACTCGATATCTCGGCGTGGAGTGCTTTATGTGTGAGTAGAATAAATAGGTGTGGAAGTAGAAACCAGTCACGGAAGTAGTGAAAAAAACATACCAGTATTTTAGCCTTAGCAGGAGTTAGGAGACATAAGATGCACGAGACCCATCAACAACCTCAACATTTTACGACACTCGTAAAGATTCTATAAATGTACTATTGGATTCGCTCTGCTGTAATGCCCGATATATTAGAGCTCGTCCTCGTTTCATGTTAACATTCGTGAATTATCTTTATTTCCGAGCTAGAAAACTCCAGTAATTCTACATTCACACTTCCTGCTTGTCCTGGAAGATTAGCAGCATCCGATCAGTTGGTAAAGTCTCGGGTTCGGTTTTAATGCTCGCGTTGCAGCGGGTTCGGAGCGTCGCGTTCCGGCGTCTCGAAAGCTTTGGTCTGTTCGCATAAAATCTTTTACGTCTTCGATGCTCGTAAAGATGATAGTGCGAGGCGGTCCGCGTTCTTCGGTTATCGGTCGCGCGCGCCGCGAGTGGCGAGTGGCGAAACCTCATGTTGCCCCGGTCGACCGTTGGAGGCGCTGCGCTCTTTACGGCTCTAGAGTCCCTAGATACAGAGCGTAGCGCATTCCTTTGAGACTCCGAATCCGCCATTTTATATCCAGCAGTGGCAGATCGTGTTTAGGTTGCACGGTTGCATAACCTCCAGAAAATGAAAAAGATCTCATATCTTGGATATATACATTTTCCTTTTAAAACATTTATTATTCAAGATATTGTAACAATATCGTTGTATATGAAATAATTTTGAAACCAAAGAGCGTCCAACTGGCGCTTTCTCTGGTGTCTGGTGCCTTGCCAGGAATTGCACCACGGTCATGGCTCTTGTCTGTATTAATGGATTTACAGTTTCTCTCTTTGGTCTTTCGATTTAACAAGGGGAACATACGGACTTAGGGTTGGGCAACCAGACAGGTGGCGCTTTCGCGCTGTGCGGAGAGGGAGGAATTCTCAGGAGATTACCCCTATTCTGTCTTTTTTCTATTGTATTTCGCTTGTTATTGAAAGTACACAAGTTCAGCCAATTATTGGCGATATTCAATGCATTGTACATGATATTTGGAGAATTTGTTTTTATTTGATATTATGTTTGTTGATTCAAAACGTACATTTCATGAGTTCTTTGTGTAATACTATTCGCCAACAAACAGATAGAGTATTGTATCTTCACCAATGATCTTTGAATTTGGCCAATTTGTTTTGTGTGTTTGAACGGTCAGACAGTACAGCAGTAAGTTGAATGCAAAACTAATTGCTGTTTAAAATAAAAATTTACAAATCTTCGAGATGCATAAATTTTTGTACGCCTCACTTCTCAAAAATCTCTGTACACACCTCTGTTTTCTTCGGAACAAACTCTGCTATCGCTCCTACGTGATTAATTGTTTGTGAATCCGGGCGCGTCAACTCCTAACGTCATTAATCCTGTAAGTGTAGTGCGTGTTTTCCCTCGTGAGGTGAAGGTGGTCTTCCCTCGCTGGATAGTGGGATCCGGTGCCGACTTATCGTCGGTTAGCGGGGTTTTCCCTAACCAGGTAACTTCCACCAGCGGGGCACTGCTTCTACCGGGTCAAGCTCTAAGCTCCCGACCGGCCGGTCTCCCGACATATGTGTGTGTGTGTGCGTGTGTGTGTGTGT
Source organism: Teleogryllus oceanicus (assembly GCA_964035755.1). Taxonomy (NCBI): domain Eukaryota; kingdom Metazoa; phylum Arthropoda; class Insecta; order Orthoptera; family Gryllidae; genus Teleogryllus; species Teleogryllus oceanicus. The sequence goes on along the minus strand of CAXIVR010000012.1, from coordinate 16,846,487 downwards.
GTGTGTGTGTGTGTAAGTAAAGGGTGTGGATAGGACAAGGATGTGGAAGAAGAGATTACGCGCGGCCCCTGGTCCGTTTGTTAGAGTTCTGCTCCGGCATTCGCCTGATGATGAACCGGGAGCGGTAGTTTTCCGTGGTTTCTCCGATCAACACCAGGCGAATGCAGGAGCAGTACCCTACCAAACGGGCCACGGATCGCGCGCGATCTGTCCTTCCACTTCCTTGTCCCATCCTCTCCCCTTACACTAATATGCACTACACTACCACATATTCCGGGAGACCGGTCGGGAGCTTAGAGCTTGTCCCGGCACGGGCGGTGCCCCGCTGATGGGAGAGTCCTGGTTAGGGGGAAACCCCACTAGCCGACGGTAGGTCGGTGCCGGATCTCGCCATCCAGCGGGGAAAGTTCACCGCCATCTCCCGCGAAAAAAACATGCACTACACTAACGGGACTAATGACCAAAGCAGTTGACGCGCCCGGAAACAGGAAAAAATCAATCAAAAAAATCCCGGTTAGATACGCTGCAGGGCATAGCTTTTGCCCTGCTCTCCCCCTTACACACACACACACTTACACTAACATGCACTACAGTACCACATATTGCGGGAGACCGGTCGGGAGCTTAGAGCTTGTCCCGGCAGGGGCGGTGCCCCGCTGGTGGGAGAATTCTGGTTAGGGGGAAACCCCACTTGCCGACGGTAGGTCGGCGCCGGATCTCGCCATTCAGCTGGGAAAGATCACCGCCATCTCCCGAGAAAAAACATGCACTACACTAACGGAACTAATGACGCAATAAGCAGTTGACGCGCACCCGAAACACGAAAAAACCAAACCAAACCAACCTGACGTTGATCAGAGATATGGCGCAAAGCTACCGATAAGAGGAGCCAGCCGCTCGAATTCCCCACTAGACAGCGGCTGAATTCGACCTCGCTGGCAAGCTATTGTCGAAAATCCTGCCACCACCGTCTGGAGTGAGACCGTAGGACCTCCCGGTCAGAGGCGCTGCAGTGACATCAGATGATGCCCTGAGCCACCTCTCCCGGTCGCTCCTCCCTCAAAGTACCGCGCCACCATTCGCTTCCCCAGCGCACGTAACTCACACCCGGACGCCACAGCACACGCACGCGATGACTCGGAAGAGCTACTCACCACACACCGGGGCTCAATCGGCCTCCACTAAACGCCTCCTCCTTTACAGGGCGGCCTCAAGGGCAATCATTTAAAAGGGACAGGGGGAGGGTTCCGGCGGCGGCGACCTTCAGAACCCCACGGGCGCAACCCTTTGGCGGCACAGCAACCCTTTGGGCAGTGACTCGGCACCGCCCAGGAGACGCGGCGTTTCGCACCTGACCGCTCGCAGGAAATAAAGTTGGCGAATGATGTGGGGGGAATCTGCGCGGCCCCTACCTTTGTGGGGAGGTGCCCCGCTCCCCCTCGGTAAACGGTGTCCGTGGTGGAGGGGGAATGAATAGGTTCAATGTGTGTATCTGATGGAGGGGTCTTCCCCCTGTGGTGGAGAATTTTGTCCATTCATAGCATTTTTTTTTTTTTTTTTCGAGGAAAATGATCTCGACCTGATATTGTGTCTCCGTAATCCACTAGAAGGTTTACGCAAAATATTTGCGCCACTTTTGTGCAGTTATCTGAAAAAAATTTTTTATCACCTACAAAAATTGCCACGTTTTCCAATAAAGTCCTTAATTTTTATTTTTATTTCGTTTACTTAACAGCTATCGACGAAGACGAAAAGAGAAATATATTATACAAATTTTTTGAGACACTCAAATAATATTTATTACTTTCAAATGAAGTAATGATATGCTAACAAAATTTCAATTGTATATTACAAAAACCTTGTGTAATATGATTAATTTCAAAGCCCAGTGTTCACATACAAATTACTTGAAAAACAATCATATTCCCTGACAGCCACTGAATCAACTTCGCCTTCCCGCTAACAGATGTCGTTGATGTCGCGAGTTATTCGCAATGGGACTCAAGTATTTCTTTCTAAAAGATTCTGTTTATTAATTTATTTCTGTTCGTGTTTGTTTTCTTAGGTTCAATCTCGCACGATATAAAACACATCATCAGATGACAAAATGTATTTAAAATTCAAACGTTCATTCTACATTGCATAAGTTAATGTACTACGAATCCATAGATTCATGTTCACTTGGCATCGTCCAGCTTTCGTCAAAAAAATGAAAGAGTGTGCAGTTGAAAATAATAATAATTAAAATTTTTACCGCATGTCATCTTTTCTCGGGTTCCAAAACATGTTACCGTAATGTAAAGAAAATTTTTAAAAAAATTTATGAGAACCACTCACCACTACGAATAGTTAAAAGACTTCAGAGCTATATATACAATACAAGCCACCTTAGCCTGCATGGACATCATTACAATATATGGAATTTTTCACGTAATAATAAAACAACATTGAAATGAAACAAAGCTGCCACTCTTGCATATCTGTGCTGCTGAAAGAGCTGCCAAATGCGTGTTCATTCACCAAACGAGGTAGGAAAGGAACAACAGACTCGGAACGGGGAAAGTTGAGAATAATGCTATTATTCGTCGAATTAGATGTAGCTATTACTTTTCCGCAACGAAAGTATGATAGCTATTTCAGTTTTTGCTCTTTAACGCACGAATGCTATCTGTGAGAATCTGCGAGATGCTGGCGTACTTTTTTCTTCAACTGTAAGCGCGGCGGTAGGGATGGAGTAATCTCCCTTCCACTTATCTTCCTAATTCGCGAGGAGCCAAACATTGGAGTAGTGCCAGAGAGTAGAGTAGTACCCTTTTGAAGTGAAGGTCGTGATCAGCCATGGTTACCCTTATTTTTGTGATTTCCTGCAAATTATTCTCATTCTATATTTATGGTAAAGCAATAGTTTTTCTGGTTTGCTTCAAATGATATTCTTTTCAAAAAATATTGGCACATGATTTCAGATACATGACAATAGATACATACTATTTTTTTCACTATTGCACTTTTTGAATTGCCCGAATGAATTAACAAGAGTTCAACAAATGTTATTTAATGACATGGATGAGGATGATGATGAGGATGAGAAAAAGAAATCTGTGATAGCTGCTTCAAGACAATAGGCAATGTTAATTTCTGCAGCATTGTGCTTTTGGTTGTACTGATGAGAGCGACATAGCAAATTTGTAGAATCGAAAATTCTGTGAATATTGTAGTGTGTATACTGTTCTTTATAATTTATTATTTAGGCTATTTTCGATTGGACTTCATTATTTCATAATGTTTCTTGTAATGTAAAATAAAGGGGTAATTATTTCTTTGAATCTACAAAGATTTAATAGCTTTTACAAAATTTTACAAGCCGTTTTGTAATATTTTGTTATTGAAAAGATAAATTGAGATTACTTTTAGTTATTTATATGGGGCGGATTTTGATGCCCAAGATGTCGCCAAAGATGATCAGTAAAATACTCTTAAAATGTTTTTAAAATGTCATAAAATCAAACAAAAATGAAGTAAAAAGATGACAGAAACCAGTTCGGATGGACAATCCTAGCTGTTGGATATGTTACTAATATAATCGAGGGTTCTTCTATTCGTTCAAGTGAACTCAGCTTGCGAACTTTTTGGTTTTGACCAATCTTTACCTGGAAATCTCTGTCTGTAGTTATCTACGTCACACACAGTTTCTGTTTTTGAAGTAAAATAAGTAAAAATAAATAAATCCCCAAATCGATTGAAAAGCGCTAATAGGCGTCAAAGGAAACTTAGATTACATACGCGAACGGCTGACATTACACATTCTGAGTGAAGAAATCGAATATGCTACTCAGGAATTCTGTGGTAAGCATTTGTTGCGTCTAGTAAATATTATTTGAAGTAAGTACCATTAAAATGATATTAAAATCGTTGAAATATTGAAAAATACATTACAAATTATGGAAATGGCTAAAATATGACTTATTAGTCCAAATGGGCGAAAAACGCAACAAAAAAATGACATACAAAAATGGGTCATTTCCTTTTGTCATAACATAAAATGAAATTCTATATTAAACGGCATTGTTCTACAGTGAAAAAAAATTACATTTCATTAAAATTCACCCCTTAATTATTTACATTTCCCAAAAGTACTAAGTAATGATTATTTACATTTATGTAATGTATTAAGTACTTAATTATTTACATTTCCCAAAAATACTAATGTAAAATTTGGACTTATAGATTTTGTATCATGTATCTCACAGATAAAGGGATAGCAACAACGCAAGTTTATTGAGGATAGTAATAGATTTTTAATTGGTTTTGAAACAGCAAGATTCAAACGAAATGAACTTGTAGTACGGTTTCACTGGAAGGAATGTTTTTGATCACAAGAGCTGAACTTTCGTCAACACAATTCAGTCGCTTATGCAAACGTTTTACCAAGCCAGAGCACCAACACAGAGGAAGAGATCTCATTCGCCGCGTTATTAACTGAAGGAGAGTGCAAAAATTAAGATATTCGTTGTAGAGCAAGATATTTTAATAGTGAAAGAACAATTGCCCTTTTGCCAATTTAATTCCAATGCCGCAATGATCTATTAAAATATTGCCTAGCGCCGTCAGAGTCAACTATACGCGAAATTACTAAGACTGAGGTAGCTTCCGATGAGCTTTTGTTTGTTTTGTTAGTTTATTGGATTTTGTAAGATTTTAGAGAGCGCTGGTTTATTACTTCTAGCTTGAACTATGGACCATTGAGGGGCGCGTCATTCTTATCAGAACACAACGCAATATTTCTATAGCACTATTTCAAAAAAAGATAATGTTTTATTAGAATTTTTGGTGTGTCTCACAATAGACGAGTAGCTTTTTCTCCTAAATGCCAGTGGTCGTTAGTATTTTGTCGACTTGAGTGCTTCTCATGAAGGATTGAAATTTTTTTCTGAGAGTCGCTGAAGGTTAGTCTTCTGGGTCACTACGCGCACAGGGCTTAGAATCGTGGGCGCCATCATTAATCTTCTTCATTTTATTGTTTGCAAATCGATTCACTTCGGCGTATAGTACTGAACTACGTGGATGGGAGGGAACATGAGGGTCTTGAGAATAAAAGAAAAGAAGTTTACCTGAGAATTCTGTGTATGGTATTCATTGAAGCGTAAGATCTGTGACGGCATTTCCTTGATTTTCATTTTCATGGAGGTTTCTGGTCTAGAGATGCATAACTTGCTGAAAGATCTCGAAGATAGTCATGAAAGAAGCTTCGTGTAACGTAGAAACAGTGTCATAGGAATCTAGATTTTTTATTAATACAAGATCTCAGCAAATTTTGGAATGCCACATTTTCGCAAAGAACATTCTGACGTTCAATGGCCAGAAAGAGAAACAATATGAGTTAAGATTTATATTAATTAAAATAGTAATATTATGGCATTTTTGTATTTACGTAATACTCCAGACCGTCAGAAGAATCGTAATTGCTTTTTGTGGTGTTATGATGCCACAAATATGATATTTTTCATTTAGGAACCTTAAATGTCCAACGACGTAGTACCTCTCTTTGAGGAGACATTTTTACAGACTTCAGGCCGATTCACTTCATACATTTTCGAAATTTTAGTCTGGCTTTTCTCATCATTCATCAAGGTGTAAAGAGTAAATATGCATACAAAACACAATTTACTATTTGGAATATTACTTACATGATACGAAAAAATTTGCATTACGTATTATTATAAAATTTGAAAATTGTTAAGACGTTTTAACATTCCTCATGCAGTGTTAACTATTAGCTTTTCATTTTCAACGCTTAGTTATCTTTACCATTGGAACGAATCCCGCTGTTGAACAAACGAAATAAATATAAATAGAACTTTTTGAATGTTATATACACAATACAACTTTAATTGCAATTAATGTAATTTATTCATAAGTATATTATTGCTTCATACAATGGTATTTAAACATTGAACATTTTCTCAGAGATCTTGAGAATTCGCTGGCTTCTTCCGTTTAGATGAATGCTTGATCCCACTCGCATACCACAATCGTGAAATACCAAAAGGAAAAAACCAAAAAGCGTGACACAAAATTAAAATACCCAGATGGAATGAGCAACTAGCTGCAGGGGGAACGGGGCGGACAGACAGACGGGCGTAACAGACACTCCGGACAGCCGACACGGACAGGCATCAGTGTCACGAGCACCGGCTAAGGGTGCACTCCTCTGGTCTTATTTTATAATCCATTTATGCAAAGAAAGAAATAACTTTGGAGAAAAATGTTGGATAATAACTACCATGTAGGGGTTAACGCCTGTAGACCGCATTGGAATGACTGGCTACGATGTAGCGTTCGTGACACTCCGTCTCAAGCCTGTGCATTTCATTACATACTCGATGGAAGACGCTGACGAAATAATTGAATAATGTTCGGAATTTAGAGTTCGCCACCTCGCAACACATCACGATTCTTGCACTTCAACTTTCATCCTGTCACCACTCTTTGAAGAACGGAGAATGATGAATCATCAATTATCGTGTGTGATAAGCTTTATGAATATTCATGGAATTTCAAAGAAGTATTTGTCTAAAGTTCTAGAAATAGTAATATTAAAATTTATCTGGATATATTCATAAGATCCATTTTTAATTCTCACTCACTATTAATATCGTTTTATGACTAACAAAATTAAAATACAGCTACATAATATCTTGATAATTCTTAAATCAAATAGAAGGGAATATCCCAATTTTTTTTCGTAATTTTATAGTTTTGTAAATATTCACGAATATAATCGAGGTTAAATTAAAATTCCCTAGGGTAGTAAGCAGACAGTATAATTCTTCTATTAGAAACAAGTTTTTCACATTATATATCAAATAAACTTCTACAATTATGTCTTTATAAAGATTTGAAACATATATCTCAAAGCTTTCATTGTCAAGTTCAACATAATCCTGATCCTGGGTTCCGATGACTCATCGAAACAACTTAATATACGCACGAGTACCGAGACGAATTAGTTTATCGGTGTAAACCCATTTCAGATTTAATATACTCAATATTATCGATCTTTTCAAGTGGCAAAGAGACGGGAATGTAAGAATTCTCATTTAAATATTTATAAATAAAATAATAATTTGTTTTTGAACATTAAAACTGCACTTACTTAGAAAGGAATGGCACATTCCATGTATTCAAAATATAAACAAAGTATCGAAATTTTTAAGAAAAAAATTACAGACAGTCTTTTTATTGTTTGTTCATATTATGTATTTCTTTTCTCAAAATATTTAAACAATTTCCACGATTTCCAAATGTTCTGTAATTATTTAATTCTAATTTGAATCATCGAGAAAAATGGCAATCACTTGAATGACTGTGATATACAGAATTTTCTAACAATTCCAATTAATCGCTTAGTCCGTATCGCGCGGAGTGGACGACAAAGTGGGAATCGGGTGAGAAAAAGAGAGGAAAGGAAGAAAGGAAGAAAAAAGGCGAAAGAAGAGGAGGCAAGTTGACGCAGAGTAAAGAGGAAGGTTAAACACAGAGACGAGCACGCAAATGAGAACGGGGATGAGAATGGTGATGAGCACGAAGAATAAGGAGGGAGGGTAAGGACAGAGGTGGGGAAGAGCGATGTGGAATAATGAGGAAGGGTAAACACAGAGACGAGGACGCGAGTCAGGGCGGGGGTAAGAAGAAGGATAAAGACAAAGGAAGGATCTCGCCATCCAGCGGGGGAAGATCACCGCCACCTCCATATGAAAAAAACGCGTACTACACTTACGAGACTAATTACCTCAGTATTTGACGTGCCCGGAATCATTAACAACCAATCAACCAACAAAGGAAGAAGGGTGAAACAGAGATGAGGACACGAGGAAGATGCAGAAGAAAGGAGGAAAAGACATAACCCGAAGGGGGGGGAACACAACAATCAGGACTCGAGTGAAGTCAAGAATGAAGACAGAGTCATGAAGAAAGATAACCACAGACCCGAGAACGCGAGTGAGGGTGGGGATGTGAACGAACAGCAAGGCAGGAGGGCGAACACAGGGAGGGGGCGTGGCCGGGCGGGGCGGAGGAAGCCTTTGTCACCTGCCGCGGGCGCATGCCAGAGCACGTGCCGGGCGCGGCGCGGCCTGCTCCGCGCCCCTGTTTTTCCGCCCCCCCGCCCCCCCTCAGCCCGGGTGACTCGGCAGAGCGTGCGCCGCCCCGCCCACCCTGATTGCCGCGGCCCTCGGGAAGAAGCACGCCCCCTACCTCACCTCACAGTGCACCAGAGAAATGACCAGCAGAGGGGGCTCTGGGCTTCGACGCATGTCTCTGCAGTGCCTCTGAACGGGAGGTTCTAGGGTTTCACTCACGACGGTGGCAGGATTCAACGCTAGCTACATAGTGTAGCGTCATAGACTTCACTCCCTGCTCCTGAGTTGCAAGGTATGGGGATGAGGGAGACTAATCTATATTACTTGACTCCCTGCTCCCGAACAAAGGCCAACCCTCACGGAAATCCCAGACACCGGGCACAAAATGCGGCGTCGGTGGCACTCGCTTCAAGACGAGTCCGTGGGGGGCGGATGACGTAGGAGGTCATGTGACTCAGGCCTATATTAAGGTGCGTCGCAGGACCATTGGGGGGTAACGATTCTGGTTTTCCTCGCGGCAAACACCGCAAAACTTGTCCGGCCAAGTCTGGCGCGGAAATGGTGAAGGCACGAGTAAGTGTTCGAGGTGTGGACACGGTGAAGTATACCTTATACTTGAGGGCAGATGGTCTGCCGAGGCCCATGAGGTGCCCAGTTGCGAATCGGCCGAGTTGGCTACTCGCAGGCGCGGCCGCAAGGCGCGTGTTGGGAGAGGGGGGCTGTGGCAGATAGCTCCGACAAACGCCTTAGAGTGAGGCTTTAGTTCGTGTACATAATTTATTGTAAATAAATCGTAAATACCCACTCGTGTTTGTTTCTTTGTGGTGTTGATCCCTACCCACGACGTTACAATAGCTAGATCGAATTCAGCCGCTGTTTGTAGGAGAATTCTAGCGGCTGGCTGCTCTCATCGGTAGTTTTCGGTGGTTTCTCCGATCGGCACCAGGCGAATGCCGGAGCAGAATCCTAGCAAATGGGCTACAAAACGCGCGATCTCTCCTTCCTCTTCCTTGTTCTGCCCTCTCCTCTTAAACACACTTACACTAACATGCACCACACTATCACATATTCCGGGAGACCGGTCGGGAGCTTAGAGCTTGTCGCGGCTGGGGCGTTGCCCCGCTGGTGGGAGAGTCCTGGTTAGGGGGAAACCCCACTAGCCGACGGTAGGTCGGCGCCGGATCTCGCCATCCAGCGGGAGAAGATCACTGCCATCTCCTAAGAAAAAACATGTACTACACTAACGGGACTAATGACTGATGCAGTTGACGCGCCCGGAAACACGAAAAAATAGTGGATGTTTGATTAAACATCCACTACAATACCACACCCGTCGGGAGACCAGTCGGGAGCTTTGAGCTTGTCCCGGCTGGGATGGTGCGCCTCTGGTGGGAGATACCTGGATTGGGAAAATACCCGCAAACTGACGTAGGCCGGCGCCGGATCGCGCCATCCAACGGGAGAAGATCGCCGTCACCTCCCGCTATGAAAACATGCACTACACTTACGGAAACAATGATCTCGGAAGTTGACGCACGCGGAATCACTAATCAATCAATTAATCAACCAGAGAAATACCTCACTCTCGGGCAGTCTTAAAAGCTAACGTAGGGACTTTACGTAAGGGAAGCTTTGAAAATATTGCGGTCAATTAGTTACGATCGTTCAGGATATTAGAAATGTTAACTTTACTTCCGAGAAAATAAAAATAGGAAGAAGACAGTCAGTGATACCTACTAATTATAAACAATTATTATTAAATTATTACAAAACCTGCGTATCATTTTTGAGTTATTAATGTTTTACACTTCTGTATACAATACGCTAAAGATAGAAGACGGTTTTGTCATGATAATTTAACAGACTATCGATACCAAACCCTGAATTACCTGGAGAGTTCGTAATTTGGAATTTCGTAGATTGTGGTGTAAGGAAAGCATTAGACGTTCGTGCAAACCGTAACACACGTTAAGCAGGAACACACGTTACCACCACTCGAAAACAATGTGTCTTATACCTTCAAAACACGGTTTTCCAGTTCCACCAAAATAAACAGAGTTATTTAAATAAACGGGAAATTATGAAAATTAAATAAATTCATGGAAAAAATTTTAAAATATTTGCCATGTAATAAAAAAAAATAATGCAATTTCAAAATGTATACAGTACAATTCATTTTTGGAGATGGCATCTTGCTTCAGAGCTCCCTGTCTACGCAAACATTCCTGCGATCTCTTAGCCACATTGTTCATGGTTTGACATAACACCTCAACTGAAATTTCGGCAATTGATTTTCGGTCTTTGTATTTCAATTATTTCGATGTAGCAGGTCCAAAAGGGACATTTTTCGTTTAAGGTGACTCCAGAAAAAGAAATCACAAGTTGCCAGAACAGGGGATTTGGGAGGCCTTGAATGTCACCATTTCTCGAAATTACACGTTGCCCTAACAATTGGCGTACAGCTGCCATCAATATTTGGGGAGTATGTGACGATATATGTTGTTAAAATCAGGCTGTGTCAATAATTTCTGGAAATCTATGTAGTGCCCTCTCCACACTGTCGTTCTTGTTAAAAGCTCTGATCGCGAATGCATGTTGTTAAGCATTCATGATAATTAAAAAGCAATGTGTCATTGTTAGACTGGCATACATTATTCATTGATATCAATCGCTCACCAATACAATTTTCAAATTTTCCTGTTTCTCAAAATCGCCCTGTATAAAACGTCGCGATCTTGATCGAAATATTATTCTTTCGGTGGCACCAACTAAACCTGTGATTAAACTGTCAATAGTAAAAGCAGATTCAAGTCTTTCTCATGTTACGTCTCATCTGACGTGAACTTGGTGATACGATATACATTGACATTTTGATCGTCAAATGTAATTAATATTATTCGTGAATTGAATTTTTTTTTCGTTCGCTTTAAAGATACAATATTTGTATTGATGAAATCATATACTTTTTATATTATGGATTGAAAAACGTTGTATGAACATAATATATTTTAGGAAATTAAAATTAATATTTGTAATAAGATATGTGTAATTGAAGAGATAAATCATAGCTAAGAAGTAATTTTCGATCTTAGCCAACATTCAACTGGCAGTAAGCCGTTCATAGAAACACTGTAGGCACACACACCTCCGTTGCTTGCTCCGTGACTCAGATCATTTATATTACGCCACGTGTACTTCTTTATTTCACATTCAAAAAGCTGGTTGCCTAAAACGTCAAAAACCCTTTTATACAAGTACGACCCCGAACTTCAGCCTCCGGACACCTTTTTGCCTTAACAAACGAATTTCCCCACCGGAAGGGTGTCGCACAAAATACATAATAATTTCGCACCCCTCTCGGTTCCCCTCGTGCATATTCACATCGCAAACCAAGACAAGACACAACTCACTCCGGCGGCCCACCGTTCAGCCGCTAAAGAGAGCGAGTGCGAGGAGACACTGAATACCACGCGGCCGTCGGCTGCTCGCCGCGCGCATACCGCCATGACTGGGTGATTTCCTTTGACGCGTGGAAATCAATCGATCGGGGAACAAAACGCGAGCGGGACGCCTCCGGAGCAAGGGGTAGCGAGCTGAGCGGCGCGTCGCGGCGCACAAAAGAACCAGCAACTCACTGCAGCGGCCGCGCCCCGCGAGCTCCCTCGCGCCGCGATTGGGCCGCATTTGCACCCGCCGATCACCAGCCAGCTCACCCGCCCGGCCCCGCCCCCTCACCCGGCCCGAGAGTGTTTATGTCGGCTCACAAACAGTTTTCGGCGCGTCTTCGACTCCCGTCGATCGTACGCGTTTACAAAAGAGAGGAAAGGAAAACGAAAAAAAATCATCAGACGAGAGCTGCCAACCGAACAATACTTCGGGTTTGTCCAGAAGCGCTCGATTCGAGAGGTAATAAAAAAATGTGTATACATAAAAAACTGTTTATTATGAGCTATTTTATCACAACCCCAATGAAAAACGATCAAAACGAACATTAAAACCGTGCCTAGCCGACGAACTGAGTATCTTTTTCTAAAAAAAAAAGAAATCAAAAATCCTCACGTGAACACCAGGTAGCGCGGTCTTTTAAAAAAGTTTGATGTCCCGCCGGCGAGAATGAGTGTGTGATTCCTTTGTGGAGCACAGGGATGAGTCTTTTTATCGAGATTTTTTCTGGGGAAAAAGGACGTCTCCAGTGGATGACGTGTCGGGAGGGGGATGAGGGCGGGGCGTTAGCGGCGTGTTTACACGGCCACGCCCGCGTCGCCCGGGCGATCGTCGCGACGGGGCTGGGGGAGGGGCGAGCCCGCGGGCGTCGTTGAAAAATGAGGCGCCCACCGCCGACGCCGCCCTGGCCACTGGCGATGCTGCGATCTGGGAGGACGAACAGCCTTGCGCGCCAGGGAGCGAATGATGCAGATAGATGGCTTGATTCAGGTAGTTTTCGTAGATACCATAAATTAAGGCTTTTCAATTTTATGTATTTATTATCAGCTCAACGTTTCGCACAATTAGCATGTAGGCCTACCTTTTCAAGAGCAATATAGATATTGAATAAACGGTTGACAATAGCATAAACAATACATTTGTTCGTAATAAAAATAAAGGAATGTTCAATAATAAATATATAAATAATAATAATAATAATAATAATAATAATAATAATAAACGTAATAATGCATAATTCGAAACTATCGTGTAGATTCTCGAGTTAACACTACACATAAAGCAATGGACACTTAATAGAAAGAACTAATATTCCATTTTTTTTGTGTTTCCCCTCCACAGTAACCCTGAGGAGGCGGGAATTTATTTAACTACGGCAATACAATTTGCGCTGCTGCCTTGCGGCTTAAGCAGCTAAGACGGAGAGGTAAGAAAAAAGCTAATACAAACTAAAGCTAACTTAATTCTAGCTTAAATCTAATTTACTAATTATGTAGTAGCACTTTGATATACTTAACTTACACGAAAAATATTATTATTATTTTTTCTTAATTCTAACTAATGTTTTTGTAGGGTTTACTAGTTGATTCTTTTTCTGAATTTATTTTTCATTCATGCATCATTCATTCATTCGTTATATACATTATCACATATATACACATCGTGTATATATATATATATATATATATATATATATATATATATATATATACACACACACACACACATATCGTTATACTCCATATAGACTCGTTCAAATGCGGTTCACTAGTAACAGAGCGTCGTTCTGGTTCCGATTTTTAAGAATTTACTGGCTGCTGTTATACGAAACCAAACGTTCTTAAATCAGCGAGAGTGGCCCCACATCGACCCTCGGTGGTCGAGCGCCTTCCTCATACGTGGCGTAGGGCATCAGTTGATGTCACTGCACCGCCCCTGACGGCGAGGTCCTAGGACTCGAGATCCGACGGTGGCAGGATTTTCGACAATAGACAGGTGGATGGTTCAGCTATATGGAGGAATGTTCTAGCAGCCAGCTGATCGGGAGCTTTCCATGATTTCAGCGATCAACACCAGGCGAATCTCGCAGCAGTACCCGAAGAAACGGCCCATAAGCCACGCGCGATCTTTCCCTCCTTTTTCTTGTCGTAATCTCACTCTTTACTTACACACATACTTATATGCACTACCTTATCACTCACGCCGGGAGACCAGTAGAGCGCTTAAAGCTTGTCCCGGCTGGGTCGGTGCTCCGCTGGTAGGAGATACCTGGGTGAGGGAAAATCTCTCAACCCGTCGCATAGGTCGGGGCCGGATCTCGCTATCCAGCGTGGAAAGATCATCGCCACCTCCCGAGGAAAAACATGCACTACACTTACGGGATTATTGACTTTATCCGTTAAGACGCTCGGGAACACTAATTTAATTCAATTCATCCCTGATTTTCAATGGTGAGGCTCAGTCCATCAGCCCTGCTCCTCTGCATGACCACGGAAATATCCGTGATCCTTGCACCATCTAGTAGAGAAATTTGGCCGCGAAACTGGCGTTTTTAATTTTGCTCAGAGGCTTCTTTTAGGCCTGAGGATCTATTACATGCTGAAAATCTACAACATGGGACAGCCGGCATTACTTCTCCTCGGAAGTAAGAGGTACGAAGGAGTTTTTCGCCCTTAACTTTGATAGAGTTTGAACCCGCGAGATTGAGCATAACTGCCCGATACGCTAACCGAACCAACACTATCGAAGTCACTAATCAATCAATGGAACGCCTTCCTCCAGCCCGCATATCACGAACTCTTCCCGGCGTCCGCGATACCTGGCTGGGTGAAAATCCTGCCAGCGGGAAGGTCGGCGGCGAATCTCACAATGCAGCGGGAGAAGATCACCTCCACCTCCCGAGGGAAAAATGCACTACACTTACAGGACTAGTGATCTTAGTAGTTGACGTGCCGCTAATCACTAATCAATGAACCGCTGATGTTTAGGTGTAAATCTGTTTTTTCCTAGGTACCTTGAACTACTAAATGAAGTTTTATATATTCATTTTAGGATTATCTGAACAAAAACCCGTCAATTTTATAGCGCCGAAGAGAGCCTATTTCAACATTAATGCCTATTTGTGCCTATTTTACTATTAAAAATCAAAAATGAGTCTAATTTGCCTAATTTCTTTTGTTGAAGCCATTTTTTACTTTTTTCTTCTGTGTCGGCACAATTGACAAGGACGATATCAATTTTTAGTTGCTTTTAATCTGTAAGATAGTAAGAAATGAATACGTACTGGACAAGGATCTTGCGATAAAAGTCTCCATGTCACTACTTCCTGACTTCTTGGAAAAGCCTGCCTCAGCTTCTAAAACAAAGCGATTGATTTTCCGCGAAAGAAAAGTGATCTTGACCGATAAGACACACTCATTTTGTCTTGAAAACTTCGAGAAAGTATTAGGGATTTATTGTGAGGCAACTTACGATATGAGTAACTAACTAGAGGATAAACAATTAAACATGTTTTGAAGCAATATGATCGCAAAATATAGAATACTGATTCTATATAATATTGAATTGTGTTTTATCTATGAGAAATATATAAGATATTGTAAAAATATGTGTGTTTTGTTAGTTTCCTATTTTTTATTTTTTATTTTCATTTTAAGTCTCATAAACTACATAGATCAAGAGCGACTAGTATAGTAATAGAATGCAATTACATATCCAAGAAAATATCCACTGTTTTACAAAATTGTAAATTTTTTTCTTGGTTACTCGGCGACGATAAGATTGCATTGAAATTTTCATTTCCTAAGCACATTTTTCTCTCTTCTATGTGTATGGGGCATTTCAGAAGAATGTGCTTTATTGATAAAATATTATTGCAGGTGGTACAAGTAGGACGTGGAACTTTTGCAATTAAAAATTTATGAGAGAATATAGAATGATTTGCTTGAATATCCTGTTTTATTTGTGCTTATTCTACCATTTAAAAAAATCCTTACTGTGGTGCTCAAAGAACCTAGTTTAGGCTCCTAAAACGCAGGTTTTAAAACTTGGAAATCCGCGGTCAATCAATTCCCACGGTCAATCAATTACCACGGTCAATCAATCAACTCCCTGCGCCAATCAATTCCCTGCGTCAATCAATTCTCGCGGTCAATCAATCAAATTCCCTGCGCCAATCAATTCCCGCGGTCAATGAATCAATTCCCTGCGCCAATCAATTCCCGCGGTCAATGAATCAATTCCCTGCACCAATCAATTCCCGCGGTCAGTCAATCAATTCCCGTGCCAATCAATTCCCGCGGCCAATCAATCAATTCCCTGCGTCAATCAATTCCCGCGGCCAGTCAATCAATTCCATGCGTTAATCAATTCCAGCGGTAAATCAATCAGTCAATCAATTCCCTGCTTCCGCGCACAAGGGCCCACTGTCGCGCGCGGCGACGCGCAGGGACGCGAGGCGGTGACGCGCCCGCGGGCAGCGCTGAAAAATGACGCGCCGCTCGCCGCGCCGCCCCGCCCAGTGTCGGCGACGCTCCCAGGCCGCTCCCCAAATTGCCGGAACGCCATTACGCCACGGGAGTTTCCCGGTTCGTGGTCGGGGTTTATCGCCTCGTGGCATTCATCACGGGGATGTAATGAATAAAATTGCTTTACTGTGACCTAATACATCAAGTAACCGCTCCAATTACGGAAGACCGGGAGGACGGAAAATTCTGAAAAGTTTTTAAAAAAAAGAAGGGAAAGAAAAAAGTTGAAATGACGTTGGATGCTGGTTTCTTCTGCTTCCGTGAGGTGATGTTTGTGGCGAACAACCAAATAGGATGGTTGATACGTTAGAAAATGTTTTCGAATGAATATTGATGGTCAGTAATAAAGGATGGAGTCAAGAGGTTTTTCTGTCTGTCGTCATCGGTAATTTGATTAGAAATGACATCCCTAGTGCTATACATTTGGACCAAACTAGCAAACTAGGTTGTCGCAACTGTTCCTAATCGATGTGTTATATCTTATATATCCAATCTAAATTGTTTATCGATAGATTAAGTTAACGATGCGGCTTTTGGGGTTTCGGATGCTTAAGTTGTTGCACAATTTCTTAAAAAAAGCTTCACCTTAATTCGCATAATTATATTAAATTATCTATACATCATTTTGATGTAAGAGGTCAGTAAGTACTGAGTTTCGTATAAATGTCAGTCGCATAATTATTATGACTGTCGTCGCAAAAACACACGTCTCATTATAATAAATAACTCTCATCCACATTATTAAGACACAGTTGAAATGTGGTATATTCAAGTCATTACCGAGTTTTGTTTTTTTTCACGAGACGAATATTGTAATATTATATGATTAATCTGTGTATCATCGACACTAATACACACAGTAATTGATAGTTAACTTCTAATCACTCCACATGTCACTACATCTGATATCAGGATTATTCATAGCTGTTATTCTTAGAAATTTGTCTCGAGCTTTCGTATCGGTCAAATAATATTATATGACCTGATTACCTTTTATTAGAAAAACGTAGATATCAGATGTTTAACCGATTCTCATGGAGATTCTGAAAACAATATTATTAAATTTGCTTATTTTTATGGTGAAGAATTAAACTTCGCCCAATGCAGAAAGGGTACATCTTACATTTTTCCAGGAGATAAAAAAGACTTATTTGCATAAAGGCTTATCAATATTATATTTTGTAACTTTTTCTGCAGATACATTTGAAATATCTGAATGTAGGTACTATAAAATACATAGATATATTTTTTTCAAAACTAATTTGAAAATTGTACCCTTTGTACATTGGATGAGAATCTCATTATACTTTTTCATGATAATAACGTTTCTAATAATGCGTACATCAAAAATATGATTTTATTCTCACGTCAATACATTGTTCATGTTCTTCCTCTAAATTCATGTTTTTAAACAAAATATCGTTTTTGAACAAAAAACATCATTTCCCCATAAAAGATATTTACAGAACTGTTTTAAAGAACATTGAAACTCAAGTATACACAATAAAATGTAGCACACAACATAGTCTCCAGAAGTTTCACATGGCGACCTAAACTTCAACCAATGCAGGAACATCCCCTTTCTGCATTATATTGTTCTTTTAATTCACGGATTCAGCAGGAAGGACAAAATCAAATAAGTTACCTTTTTGGACAGTGCAAGATAAAGCTAAAAGGAAGGAATACCAATCATAGCATTAAAATAGTCGAAATGTGAACAAGTACCCTGCATTGGACGGTTGAACTACTCTATAATCTCTATAATTCCTTTAAATCGTAGGATTGCTGGCAAAAACATCAATTTATTTTGCAATATTGTTTAGCGTCTGACGAAAAGCTTGCGATATTCGAATATTTTGTTCGGGAAATTAACCATTAGTATTGTGCACTTTCCACACGATCCCTTTAGATTCGTCCTTTACAAAAACTGAGTACTTCCTTTCGTAGGAATGTACCTATTTAATATAATTTAGTATGCGTTTGTTTTTATAATGAATTCAAATTTTTCTAATGTTAATCACAAATTATTCTAGAAAAACTGTATGATTGTTGAAGACGAGCATCAGAGCGCGTCTTTTTAGTTAGAAAAATATTTTTAAATACAATATTTCTATTATTCGCTAATTTAAGGAGGGAGCTCAGAGGAAATTCCTGAGAGAATTGACTGTAATACATCTCTGAATTGAAAAGAGAACAAAACAATGAAGTATGATAGACAGACGCAAATAAACATAAGAGAATCTTTGGTATGACGTTCCGGTCCGGGTCTTAAAGGAACCCCTTCCACCCGGGCACATAAATCGAGTGGCAACGGACACTTGGCGCGTAACGCACCGTCACGTGCCGCGAGCAGCCCAGTTCGCAAAGCAGTTTACGAGTGAGCGCTCGCGAGGGCCAACAACGCATACTAAACGACGCATCAGCCCTCCCGCAACGAGCGCACCAATTCATTATGCATGCCGCAGAACCCGCACCCCGCCGTCCCAAACCAACCTCAATCATTTACCAGTCCTGTCAAAATATTACCCCGAGGGTTTATTTCCGCGAAAGAATTCCCGGATTCCAGAATCCATCCGGGGTGAAAGCCGTGTTTTTACGGGCCAAACATCAAATAAAAACGTATTTCTATTTGAGAAGGGAAAAAAAACGCCAGTTCGGGGCTTCGGTAGGCTACCCAAAGGGGGTAAAGTCGGTTGAAAGCGTCCCTGGGGAACGCCTGGCGTGCCGTGAAACTCGCGGCCCCACCCTTGGGATGTGACTGCGCATAGTGCGACAAAACGCGGCGTTGTTTTGGGCGGGGAAGGGGTGCGTGGCTTTTCCCTCGCCCGCACGTGAGCCGGAGCGGAGCGGCGTGCGGGCGAAGCTGCTGACGTCATGTCTGGCGCGGGCCGGCGGCGCGTCGGTTGGAGCGAGCAGAGGCCCCGAGAGGCGGGTCGCGCTTAGGAAAGGGGCGGAACCCGGCTATTACCGCGGGTGGATGCTCGCCAAAGGGTTGCCGCGCGGGGCGACCCGTGTCTCTTCCGGGCGACTGGAGCGGGACGCGCTTTTTTTTTTCATTTTTTTTTTCAGCTTCGCCTTTTCCCCCCCGTGGCCCGAAGATGTACCCCCTGGGAGAGGGTGCCGCGCCACGCAACCACCTGTCGTGCAGACGCGGGGAGACGACCGGCGGGAAGGCGGCACTCGATAAGGGGCGGTCGATTGTTAAGGATGGTGAGGTATCGGATTGCCATCTTTGCGTTGACGTAATTCTACTTGTCGTTGGGTATTCAAGTGTGTGCTTATACGTTTTTCTCGGAGAAATGATCTCGAAAGGGAATGGGACTTTTAATGGGATCGCCTTTCCTTCTTCAGAGTCTTTGGAAGCAAAATGTTTTGTCCAGATGGACAACAAGTTTCAATACAGTTTTGTGGTAGACAGATATGGAAATAACGCCCCATGCACGGTGTATTCAATACAACAAACGATTAACTTGCATTTGTATTTAATCGTGAATAAGTATAAATTCATAATGAGAAATTTTTGTGAATATGTGGAAATATTAATATGGTCTATTAATTACACATTTCGATATGTGATAAGAGATACAAGATCAAGTCACAATCACATCCCAGATATCTTTGGAAATCTTGAAGTATGAATCGGGATAACATAGAAGGTAATTAAGAATCATTCTCTTACGTCCCCAATCCATCACTACGATGCCGAGAATGTAACTTTGAAACGGACACTTCCGTCGATCACATTTATCAAACTCTCGTTCTCATTTCTCTCCTTAGTTGCTACAGGTCCGTCTCTTTAATGATGATGTGGAGAGTACTATACCCCACATCAAATTTCTCCTCTTAGCTTGCGAGATTCGATTTCTCGGCAGATGCTGCTTACCAGTTCTCACTTTCCCTTGATCCTCACCAACAACCATTAGCATCGAGCGTAAGTATGCTCCAGCTGAACCATCATTCAGGCTCAAATTATATATTACTTTCCTCTTTCAAAAGGAATATATTTCCAACGCGTGGTCTACCGCGCTGTGTAAAAGCCGAGCATTAACAAGACACTACGACCCCATTAGGCATATCCACTCCACGATCTCCGGTTAACATCTCTTCAAGAGGCGTTATCGATTTAAACGGGGTGCCGTACCGATATGTATCGGGGAGTTTAGGGCAGCCCTTCTAGCCCTCGGGAATACACCCCCAAGGCGTGGAGGGCTCACAAATCTCGGATAGGGAGGCAAAGGGTTGCCGCCTCCCCGGCCGCCGCCGCCGCCGCCGCCACCGGCCACCTGTAGGAAGTATTAATCCCTGGCCAATTTGCTGGGAAGATAGCATCTGTCGGGATAAGATCGGCCGCTGTGGCACTGGCAGCGGTGGCGGCGTGCGCTCTCTTTGAGCCAGCGGGACAACGGTCTCCCTCGGAGATTCGGAGATACGGCGGCGGACCCCTGTAACGGAACACCTCCGTCCACGAGTGAGGCTAGAATTCAGAGGGTAGCAGGAAAGGGGTTGCACAGGTGGGTGGTGGTGATATAAAATATTGGGGTATAAAGAAGTGACGGACCTTGAAAATTGCCATTGATAAAGAAAGGACGGAAGTGATTCGGGTGGTAGGAAAATATGATACTGATAAGGTGATAGATATCGGCCGCATTTCTCACACGTATCCAAGAAATACAAACACGAATTTGTCGTTTGTGCGAAACGGAGAAGAAAAATATAACTTAATAAATTTTGTTGACAAACGTTAAACAAATGATGAGTAAATCCTGTTAGTAATCTCTGATGAACTGAGGATGTATATTAATTTATTTTATTTTATAGGGGGATATATGTTATAATAAACAAAAAGCTTGAAAACGCATTTTCATCAACGCATGTTGTTTAAAAATTATAAGATAGCCAAATGGAGTCATCTTTGTTAAAGTTTAAATCGCATATATAAATGTGCGACTGTGCTATTTTGTGGGAGGTTCATTGATGACATTTAGAACCCATTGGTTGGTATAAATGTAACGAAAATGTTGTTACAAGGAAAAAGATGTCACTTGAAGTCCGCTCTGTATTATTATATTCAGTGTACCCAACTCGAATAGTAAGAATTTAGGGTCAACGCTGTTATAAATCTGATATTAAGTTATTTCTTTAATGAGTCAGACACTCATCAGGCCAAAGGCGAACTTGTTTTCAGTCACAGTGTAACATTATATTATTAAAGCAGTTACGTCTAGATGAATATTAATCGCACTTTGAACATCAGTCTCTCAAAGTTTTATTCGTGGAGAAGGTAATTAGAGCTTACTCCACAACTGGAGCACCTGCGTCACGTTTTGCACCAGGGCCACCTGCCAAATCTGCCCCGAGAGCATTAGTGAGTGCAAAACACGTTCACTCTCAATTAGCAAAGTGAAGGTGATTTGAATCGCTGTTAATCGTCACACTGGCGCGCGGTTCCAGAGCAGATAGCGCTCATGAGATCGCATCGGGAGTGTCGAGAAACACAGATCGTCCGATTTCTAAGCGATACCATCGCCGGCGCTTTCATTGGTCCTCTTGCGGACGCGTAATTACGGGGTCATCCCGCCTTGAAGGTGACTGACGTAGCGATAGTAAGGGTGAAGGCAGCATGTGATGGAGGAAATTGGTGCTCAAATTATCAAATTTTACAATTAATTTTATTATTATTATTTTTACAATTACCCTACTTCAAATTTTATTACGATTACGCCGCTCATGTTCTCTACCTCCCATTCAGTTTATTGTTTCCTGCCACACTTACTTCTTCTAATATGCCCTTCAAAACATTCCGTTTATTTTCATTCCTGATAGTTCAGAGTCTAAAGTTTCAATCATTCATCAAAATTACATTTGGCCCTATTCCTTAGCCTCCCTAAAGAATTTTTTTTCATGAAAATGATTTCCTTTCTTTCATTAAGTGGCGTGTGAAATAAGAGGGAAACGACTGAATTTTTAATAGAATATTTTCTGAAATTGACGAAAATAGTAGTACCCGAGGGGTTACTTATAATGAGCGCGGTAACGCACCTTCTTTCCTCGAAGTGAAAGTTCTCCAAAAATCATGTACTTAACAGTCATGATTCCCTTGATTTGTTTGCTAAAATAAACAAAAATATATCTGACTCACTTCACGACTCAATGATTAGCTACCAAGTAAAATAAAATGATAAGCTTCCCGATTTGAATTCGATGAAATATGAACAAATTATCTTATGCATTCCTATTTACTGATACATTAAATTTCTCCGTTGTACGAGTGAAATATGTTATTAATATTAATGTATTATAATAACTAATTAAATATATTAAAATTTCATAGAAGTAATCTTATTATGAATTGCATATTCATTTTAGTTTCCTTGGCAGGCAATGCTGACCCTCTCCTCATTCAGAGCAACGAAATGAGGATCCTTGCAATCCCAAGGCTGCAGGTCAGGGAGAAATCGGGAAGGTAGGGGGTAGATGGTGGGAAGCTAAGTTGCCATGGCGACGGCTGGCGACAGTCAATATCAGATGTGGGGACGACGGCGAGAGCAGGGTGGTCACAGAGGCGGAGACAGGGCGGAGACAGGGCGGGGACAGGGCGGGGACAGGGCGGGGACAGGGCGGGGACAGGGCGGGGACAGGGCGGGGACAGGGCGGGGACAGGGCGGGGACAGGGCGGGGACAGGGCGGGGGCAGGGGGGACAGGGCGGGGACAGGGCGGGGACAGGGCGGGGACAGGGCGGGGACAGGGCGGGACAGGGCGGGGACAGGGCGGGACAGGGCGGGGACAGGGCGGGGACAGGGCGGGGACAGATGGGAGGGGCGGTGGGGTGGGGCGCCAGCAAGGGGGGGGGGGGGAGGGGGGCAGGCAGGAGAAGACAAGGGAGAGCTGGAGAGGGGAATAAGGTGGGAGTGAAGGTGAAGGTGGGAGAGGGTGAAAGTGAAGCGGGGATGAAAGTGGAGTTGGGACCGGGGGCGAGGGCGAGGTTGGGCGAAGGGGAGCGGGGGGCGAGGGGTGGAAAGGGCGAAGCGGTGAGAAAGGGGTTAGAGGCGGGGGAGAGGGGGGCGGGGCAAGAGCGACGGTGAGGGCGAGGTGAATGCGAAGGCGGATGCAGGGGCCCGTGGCCGGGGCGGGGGGGGGGGGGGGGTATCGGGGACGAGGGCGAGGAGGGCGAGGACGCGCAGAGGCGGGAGAGAGGGGCGGTGACAAGAGCGCGGTGAGGGGGGGCCCGCGCGGATCAGGTGCGAGAGGCGGGGCGCGGCGAGCAGTCGCGTGTCGGGTCCGGCGCTGGCCGCGCCCCGCCCCTGTCCTTTCACTGGACAAAGGCTGGTCCTCACCTGGGGCGACACCAACAGCTCACTCCCTGTCACCCCGTCGCCCGCTTCGCTGGACACACTGGCCCAGCGCCGGACATAGCCTCCGCCACGCAAATCAACAGAATGTATTTTCTCAGGCGTGCAAATGCTCCCTGCACGACCCAAGCTTGAAAGGAATTACTCGCTTGTTTGTTACGCAAACATTTTGCTTTCCAATGTCTGAGTAGAAATGCGCTCCTATTTCAGGATACTAAGCAGTGCTTTGAATTCAAGGCATAAGCAAAGGAAAGCAACGCAATTCTCATTGACAAAATGTTTGTAAACTTTGAGATATTTTTGAACAATTGACGATATACTGTTGTCTTCTGTACTGCTTTTATTATTAGCTGCCAGGTAAAATATGAATTTGTTGTGAAATATAAAAAAAATGCAAATATTTATTGTTTTAACTAAAAAAGTAGAACTTCTGAGTTTCTGAGTTTTGCCACCCAGAATAGTCATCCATGTCGTGAGATTCAAGTGGAGTCAAAGGAAACGAAATAACATATTCACCAAATGCTAGTAGTATTAAAGAGAAGAACTCACGTACGTACTATGTTAAATGTATGTTAAAACTATGTTAAATTCACAAAACGTTTCTAGAAAAAATTTCTAAATTGTGCGATGGAAAAAATTTTCTGACATGATAAACCAATTATATTTAAAAGAAAACAATGTTGTAAAAATCAAGTTTGCAACTTCTGAACTATTCCTTACGACAGAGCTTGGACGATTGAAGTGTGATAAAAACCCTAAGATTATATGAGCATTTCGACCTATTTTGCACGTTTTCATGTTACATCTAATTCTTATCAACTCCTATATTTCATATTTACTGTTTTCCATAATACAAAAAATAGTACAAGTAATAATACACATATTTTCTCGAAATTCAAACAAGCCATGTAAGCCCACGTGTTTTCCTACAAAGAACATGAATTCTCAGAAGAGACCCGAGTTTCCAATAGAGATGGGCTTAACAGCTTTTCTTCAATAACTGTTTTCACAATAATAATCGACTCGTAATAGCTGTTATTAATAACAGTTGAAAAATAACAGGTTCATGACCAGCAACCTAACATGGCCGACTGCTAAGAGTTAAAGCAGTTGTGACGACTGCTAAGAGTTAAACCACGCAAAACGCATGACGTTGGTAGCACCGTAAAGCTTGTGCAGTTACCTTGTGCGACATATTGGACGGACTTAATTTAAACGACAAACTTCTTATTGTAGTGTTTACAATAGAATATAAAAATATTGTGGCACATGGCGTGTAATAATGACGAATTATGTATTAATGAAATTATAATTTGAACACTGATAAATCATGATTGATTAGCTGCAGTGAAGCTGTTAATGCCAGTAAATTGCAGGTCTATGCATTTCAACCGATAACAGCCAATAACATGATAAACGAAAGAACTGCGGCAGAAAGAAGCCGGCGGCGCTAGCCAAATTCGTTTACTACGCTCCGTGAAGTCACGAAGGTTAAGCGAATTCGAGACTCGCGGGTTCGTGATTGGGTGACCGGCCAGGAACCCCGGGATCTAACGGCGTCGAGCCACTGGCCGAAGGGATAAAAGGCACTGACTGACTGCGACGTGACGAGACTTGACAAAAATTAAAAATAAAGCACATTAATGAAGGATTACTCCCCGGTGCAAGGCACTCAACACCCCTCAAGGTGCTTGGAGATGCGTTACGTCAAGGTGTAGACGCTACAAATTAAAAAGAAAAAAAAGCTAACTGTTATTTGGCGTAACAGTTACGATACGTTAACGGTTATGAAATAACAGTTTAGCTGTTAAGAGCACATCCCTAGTTTCCAAACGAAACCTGCTAAGCATCACGCGCATCGCCTTGACTGCGAGAATCCGCGCCGCTACTCCTTCTGTACTCTTTCAGGGATTATATTCCTTCGTCGACCCGTTCGGGCGCGCATTCGCGAAATCCACCGCGTTCCCGCATGCTGGGGCGGACACCGGGCACGTCGCACGGCGTCTGTAATGCGGGCGATAACAAGGGCGACGCGGCGGGGGCGTTCGGCAGCTGCTGCGCCGCGGTCCTCCGCGTCGAGATAGCATCAGTGCGACGCATCTGCCTCTCCTTTGGGCCGGCCGGCCCGGAAGATCGCTATCGCGCCATTGTGCGCGCGAGGCCCGATGCGATAGCCATCTTCGGATCTGCAGGTACCCGTCCGCCCCCGCGCTGGCCCGCCTGCGCGACCGATTTGGCTGTGTTGTTGAAGTTCCGTCTGGGGTACAGAACTGGTTGGCAACTTTTCCTCCTGAATTGTAAATTCAGGAATTTAAATTGTATATTGTTTGAAAAAGTATCAAAGGAGGCGATCCGTTCATTACAACTGTTAGCAATATTCTAATAAATAATATTAAATTACGTAATACATGAGCAGCAATTATACATGTATTTCCCTACGCATAAATTTCTGATGGATTGTTCAAGAAGAGGTAAAAATCTGCTTAATTATCCACGCTGCGAGATCATGAAAGTTATTTTCCATAATATCATACCACTCTTACTGTCACAGAGAGCTTCAATATGGCTGTTCTTGGCTCTTCTTGTAAAATTATGTTAAAAATATATAATATCGTTGCGATCGAATTATCTCTTCTGCGCAATGTTATTTAATCCAATTTATTCTTATAAAAACGTATTAAACAGTGGTTATCCTCACTGTGCTTATTATCAGGTATTTTATGAACAGCAGGCGGATTTTGATGACATAAAACATCACCGAAAATTATCAATAAAATAATCTTTAAATGTTTTTAAAATGCTATAACAGCAAAGAAAAATGACGTAAAAAATTTGATCAAAACCAGTTCAAATGAACAACTCAAGCTGTTGGGTATGTTACTGACGTAATCCAGGCTAAAATATCGAATAGGCTACTCAGGAATTCTGTGGAGAGCATTTGTTGCATCTCTTAAATATTATTTGAAGCAAGTACCATTAAAATGGTTCTAAAATCGATGAAATCAAAAAATGTTTTAAAATGACGGGAAAAGGCAAAAATCAAGTGACTTATAAGTCGAAATCGATGAAACATTTAAAAAAAAGTCATACAAAAATTAATAATTTCCTTTTGTCATAGCGTAAAATTAAGTTCTAAACTAAAAGAATTGTTTTGAAGTGAAAAGAAAAAAATGACATTTCATTAAAATCCATCCGTATTCATGACTACTTGCGATTTAAAAAAAATCTTCTCCTCAATTTCATCGAACTTTTTCGAAACACAAATTTCCCAAAATTTCTTGGAAAGTCAAATCACAGCAAGGACGTCTGTACCGCCTAAAGCCTGTTTTACACGGTCATTTTTTCATCATTTCCCGTCGATACGGAGCAGACTGGATGTAATTTGTACGAAAAAATGAAGCATGCTTCATTTTTCCGTACAGATTTCATCCAGTTTGACTACAGCGCCCCTGGTGTCTCTTTATGGAACTTTCTTCGATTGCGTGAGTTCTCCGGCAGGGAGTATATTTATATGGTGCGTAGCGTGGGCACGTGTTGTTTGTGATGTTGAGTCTTTGCGTTCAGTGATCCCTCTCGCAAATAAAACCACAATACCTCACACATCTTTCTACTCCTTACTCTGCGAATTCGTAACTATCGGATCATTCTTCCCCTCTAATTTAATTTGTTTCTGTAAATCCGATGTTCAACTGTTAAACTTCCAGCGCTTTTTGCGGCGTTTGCAGGAAGTATTTTCATCACGATTACGTACAGACCAGAAATGACCGTGTAAAACGTTGGAATCACGTTCATCCAGTTTCGGTACGCATAGAACCGAACGTCCTTTTTCCATCCAGTTTTCTGTACAGAAAAATGATGAAAAAAGGATGAAAAAATGACCGTGTAAATCAGGCTTAAGGAGAAGTCTGTGAAAAAGTTCCGTGCTCCAGTGGGTGTTCCGCAAGGCCAGCTTCGCGGTCTCCTTGTCTCTTTGGAACTGCACTGTGCAGCGGTGGCTCCACAGCTCGGTGGCTTAGGGGGCGGTTTTGCCCCGCAACCACCACTCCTCCCCGGGGCGAGCCGCAGGCAACGGGAGCCCTCGCTAAGGATATTCCCAGGAGGGCGGCAGCAACACGACCGCGAGAGAATTTGTGAAGGCACCGCGAAGAAATGTCCAAATGATGCTGCATTGTGCACTTCGAGTCGCGAACACTTCACCAACGCGAGGTGAAGAAGACGGTACGACAGATCGAGAAATGGCCGGCGGTGAGAGGAGCAGGCAGGATATGCGTGCTTTCAAGTGCCGGTCAAAAGTATGTTCGGTGAAACCCTCCAGATCTTTCTAGTGTCACCTGACCCACGAGTGGTGTTGACGTGTTGTGCCCCTCTAGCAGAAGGTGAGAAGAGGACATACTTCTGACGCAGAATTAGACCTCAAATCCTTGTCTATTGTGTCATTTGATGTGCTGTAATATTCCTTAATTCACGAATTTGCACTGAAATAAATGACTTTGTGATGGTAAAGAATTATCAGATTTAACGCATAGCGAGTTTTTGTATGCATAAAAGCCACTTCAAACCTGGAAAATTATCGTGATGTTACTTAGAGTTTAGGTGAATCCAGGTCAGGTAATATTCAAGTGACAAACATGTGTACTAACAACATGACAATAAACTGCACAAAACAACCCCGGTTTTATTCGAGTTAACACGAGATGTTTATCGTAAGTTTTTCCAGTTTGCACTCTGATTTTTCGTAGAATCTCGACTCTTTTGATAGTGAATAGTTGCACACATTTTTGCACTTTGGATTCTTGCGACATGTGTTCACTTCACTAACGCAAAAACTCAGAAATACATTCGAGACTCAGAATACACAACATTCATGAGGTACTGCCTCTCCAACGGTTGACGCATTAAGTCATTCGTATTTATTTATCTCCAGTAACAAATCATAGCCAACACATTGAAGAAAATATATATGACACTTTAAAAGAGAGTAGTAATACATACTCCGATGTGCATTGTGTATTATCACCTTGAAAAGAATTGGAGATGACACTATAATCAGAGAAAAAAAGTATCTCCAAGTCTTCTTGCTTTTTCTTTTCATTTAAGGGGATGACGGTTACAAAGTATAAAGAAATCACCTGTGTGACAGTCGTATGTCAATGAGACAATGAATGAATATTGTTGAAATTTGATTGGACCTCGAATTGAAATTCAAATATTCGACATTATCATTGTCTTAATTTTACCTAAAATAGTACTAAACCTATTTGAGGTCGATTGCATTTGTTGGATCTACAAGTTCTTTACGTGCCATTTGAAAAAAATATAACACATTGGTCAGAAATAGTCCTATGTAAAGACATGAAGTAGTGAACGAACACCATTTTGTTGTAGAACAAAGCGTGCGTATAAATTGGTTGTTTACCATCTTTGTCGTAATGTACGATTAACTATGTGAATATTTTGCAAACATAATATGAGTCTTTGACATGTAAATTAATAACAAATAATGGACTCAATTGTGACGTATATTCATGTCTAATGAGGTTACATGACACATGAAAGCAGTGATCTTTATTTTCCATTCAAATAAATCTCTGAAAAGAAGATACTTCCAACCCAACAACATTCGAAGTCCCGTGCCCATACATTCAGTATTCTTTCCAATACACTTTATTGTGTATGTCCCAAGTACGATGGGTACAATTTCAAATGATTTCCATCTAAATTTTTGCAAACACCTCTAAATCTCGTTATGCTTGTTTTTCACCGGCACAGTTGATGGATTTCACGATACGTAGAAAACGTCTACACGCATCGCCTGCCAAAAACCCAGGCCGTCCGACACCCGGAGTAACAGGACGACAAAGCGCACGGTAACGAAAAGCACATTTGCGCGGTGTGGGGGATCCTCGGCCCTCGCGACCGCTCCCTGCGTGCGGCGCGCGGCCAGCGCCGGCGCGTGCAACCGGATCCACGCGATGCGGCGCCCAGATACACGCGCCGCGCGTGCGCCGAGCCGCTGTTTGCGAAAGCCTCGCGATCAAACAAACGCCTGCCAGCCGAGATGCGTATCGTCGCGCTGTTTGCGACGACAGAGGCGGCGGCGGAGGAGGCGGGAGCGGAGGAGGCTGGGGCGGGGACGATGGCGGCGGCGGAGGATGCGTGGGAGGAGGAGGTGAGGGCGGACGAAGCGGGGGCGGAGGAGGCGGGAGCGGAGACGATGGCGTTGGCGGCGGCGGATGCGTTGGGGGCGTCAGCGGTGGCGGCGGGGGATGGGGGCGGCGGCGGTGGCCAGAGCGGCGGCGGGGCGGCGGGGGCGGCGGGGGCGGCGGGGCGGCGGGCGCGGCGGGCGCGGCAGGGGGCGGCGGGGCGGCGGGGCGGCGGGGCGGCCGGGGCGGCGGGGCGGCGGGGGCGGCGGGGCGGCGGGGGCGGCGGGGGCGGCGGGGGCGGCGGGGGCGGCGGGGGCGTCGCCGCCGAGCTTTGTCGCACAATCAGCAAACAGCAGCAGGAGGAGGATTGAGGATGGAGGTAAGGCCTGGCAAGGACGCGCGTAGACGCTACCTGCCGCGCTGATTGAGATCTTCCTGAGCGACGTCGCGACTGCGAAATGACGCAAGCGCCGCCCGCGCTGACGGAGACGCGCTGTGTTTGGCTGTGGACGTAGTGAGCGTGGGAGGGAAGACGTCGTTTGAAGAGAAGAGAAAAGGGAAGTGGCGAATTTAGTGTGTGCCTAGTTGGCTTTGCGCGATGTGTTACTTGCGAGTAGAGTCAATGGATTGCGCTCGGATAATTTATAATAGTGCCGCTCATGGAGAATCATATTAAGGATCTAACTTTGAAGTTTTATAAAAAAATTAATTTAAAACATTGTATAAGGATAAATTATAAATCTACCAGTACTTATTGAATTCACGACCACACTATTAATTCTAGGAATAGTGATACTTTTGGTTGTACTTTTTCAATAGGTATAACTATGTATAATGTAGTGATTTATGTCAGGGGCAGATCCAGCCGATAATTTGTTTTGGGTGAGGGGTATCATCGATTTTTGTTAAATAATAAACATATTTGTTGTTATTTTGCATATTTTGCAGAGTGTATATCATACTATTACAATACTATATTTTAAATAATTACATTATTCTAACGAAAATATTTAAATGAATTGGCAAATAAAAAAGTAAGAAACGTTTTTCTCTATGCCTTTTGGGGTGTGCTGCCATGGGCTCCTGTATCCACCACTTATTTGTATGCAGTGTTTTAAATGTATGTCCGATAGTCAATTGGCGGTAATTGCAGAATACTATAACGAACATTAAGCTTTTTATTCAGAATTCTTATTAGACCAGCGATTTTCGTCTCCCGACCTTGTGTTTTGAATCTTGACGAATAATTTAATATTCAAAATGAAGTCACTTATTATCGTTTCGCGACACCGTTCGTAAAATGATCATGGAGTAATTGAATCAGGAAAATGCACCTTTCAGGATGAAACTTCCAAAAGAAAATGCAATCTATTCCAGGAAAGGTGACATCTCCATCAACTCACTACAAGTCCTCGCACTCTACCTTTAAAAGCATCACTGAGAGGACGTCTTCGAAATGAAGATACATCCCGTCCTCATCATCAGTACCCTACGTCACGATTCTCATCCAGAAACTTCAGAGGAGTTCACGGAACCTGACTCCCAGACTAAATGACGTTATATAAATGTTCACCTGACAAAAATCACATAATTAGCACCCTTGAGACGACTAATGGGGACACCCCATAAAAATAACTCTAAGGCTTTCCAGGGAAGCCACAGCGAAGAAAAGATTTTCCCAGAGCCCCCACGGGAGGCGTTGCTGTCGCCCTGCGTGAGTTGGGTTGTGTCTGGCCCCGCCCACAAAAAACGGATAAACAAGAGGAGATATTATTAAACGGCGTTATCGGGAGCTCTTTCTTCCTAATCGACGTCATTAACGAGGCGTGATTTCCCTTAAGATAGGAAGGGGGCGTATGACTGCAAGGGCGAACATCTCCCCCTTGGACCTCTCCCTCTGTCCTACATTTAGAGAGAAAGAAAAAGAAGATTCGGTGGAGAGAAGCCAGATGTAACACAAATCCACGACTGATATTGTAAGATGAACCATGGAACTTCTTCTTTATGTACAGCTTTGTTAGAGAATACCATGATGACTGACAATGCTTTGACTGTTTTTCAAAAAATTTACATTCACATACAACATTGCGTTCTCCTTAAATCAAAAATTATTAGGCAATGGACACGTTTTTCTTTAGACCAACAACACCAAGCTTAGAATAATACAGAAAAATTTTTCATTTATAAAGACCCATTTAAAAAAATTTAATAACTGCTATATGAAAGTGATAATGTATTTATAAGGTATGCACCTTCGTTTTAAATTTCAGAATGTGAGTACAAAAATTGCTTGATATTTCTGTTAGTCTTTTCATGTAGAGTTTTGTGAATGGATTAATATGTAATTGCCGTTTAAATGCGTTCATATGTGAACCACAATTCTATAATTATTTGACAAATGCATATTTAATAATTAGGTATCTAGCCTACTATTAAAGTGTACGCAACCGTTAAAATCAGTGGTAACTGACAAATAAAACAACGTAAATTGCAAAAAAGATTAATATTTAATAGCTAGTAATTGGAAAACATGGAAAGATTATACTGACAATATTTTCGATACCCCTTCATTACAATGACTACGAAGATTTCGAATAACATTACGTAACGAGCGAAATTGGTACCATCATACGGTTAAGGCAAAAGAATGAGTCAGAAGGAGAAGCTGATACAGTACATTTCAGGTCGTAAGATCAGTGAGCAAAGTAGCAAAATGATAGGTGTTCATAAAGCGAGATTGAGGGAGTAATGCATGGCGTACGTTGGAAAACGGACAGACCACATATGGCTCTGTAACTACCGAAAGCGAGCGGAGAATGCATGAACGAGTAGAGCGTCAGATATGATTCGTCGTAATTGGCCGTGCCGCGGGCAGTGCGTAATGATTCTATCTCGCGTAAGGAACGAGAGGCGGTTGCGCGCTGCCGCTGGCCACCCGTCGATTCGGCAGCCCCCCCCGCCCACGCCCACCGCCCCCGCCCACCGCCCACCGCCCACCGCCACCCCACCGCCCACCGCCCACCGCCCACCGCCCACCGCCCACCGCCCACCGCCCACCGCCCACCCCCACCGCCCACCCCCACCGCCGCCCCAAAACCCCCCCTTTACCGCCGCCCACCGCCCTCCGTCCACTGCCTACCGCCCATCGCCTACCACCAACCCATCCCCGCCCATAGACCACTGCCTACCAGCATGCGACCCCGCTTACCCCCCCCAACTGCCAACGCCCGTGGCAACCCCCCCCCCTTTCCCCCCCCCCCCCCCGCCCACGGCCACCACCCCCACTCATCGCTCACTTCTCCCCGCCTGCCACCCACCGCCCACCACTCACCTTCCATCGTCCACTAACCACCGCTCACCGCCCACAGCCCATTGCCCATCGCTTACCGTCCAACATCTATCGCCCACTGCCATCGCCTACTGGCAACCGTCCCCCACCCACTTCTCACCGACTGCCAACCACCGCCAACCGTCCATATCCCACCACCCACTATCCACTGCTCACCACCCACCGTTCACCATTCACTAACCCGGCGACCACCGTCCACAATCCACCAAACATCGACCATCACTTCTGCTTCTCCCGCCCTCTGGCAACTCGTGTTCCGTCCCGACCACCCTCACCATCATTTTGTGATCTCTCCACCAAACGAAAATGTTCCCAGCCCCATCTTAATTCCTGAAAAAATCCAAAACACCGTTCATTCGTTTTCTATTTCGTTTCTCTGTTTATTTGTTCATTAACTAAGTTTACGAATTTTGTTCTGTTTATATGCTGTTTTGCTTAGTTTCTTCCATTTCCTGAATCTACAGTTGCTTCGCTGACTCTACACTCATTCTTCCACATCAGCGTATGGGCGTAAACCGAGGAGCAGGGGAATAACTCTGCTTCTTTTCTTCTCTTTCATCTCTTCCCCTATCTTTTTCTTCTCCTCCTTACATGGTAGTACGTAAAAAGTATTCGGAGCCAACCGAGCAAGTGCACTTGTAAGGAAGTGCGGAGTCGTATTCGATCGACGCTTGCGACCTATGACCCCAGTTCCCCGACTTTTTGTTTTTACTCCGCCCCGCCTCTCATGTTCTATCGCTAGACATTCCTCCCCG
Source organism: Teleogryllus oceanicus (assembly GCA_964035755.1). Classification (NCBI taxonomy): domain Eukaryota; kingdom Metazoa; phylum Arthropoda; class Insecta; order Orthoptera; family Gryllidae; genus Teleogryllus; species Teleogryllus oceanicus. The sequence goes on along the minus strand of CAXIVR010000012.1, from coordinate 16,812,782 downwards.
CCTCCCAGCTTCACATCTCACATTTTCCGCCCCGTCCCGCCACGATCGGCCCTTCCTCACCCCGCATTCTTACTCCAATTCTCAGATCTTTTTTTCGTTCGGCCCTGTGTCCCTCCATTCTACGCCGACACATTCTTCCCCGCCTCGACTCATCCCTCCCCGCTTGACAACCCTGTCCTGCCGTGCTCGTCGCCGCCCGTCCCGCCATGCCCTGCCCCATCCGCTACAATCAGCCCCGCCCCACCCCGCTTTCCAAATCCAATTTTTCGATCTTTTGTTTTCGTTCGGCTCTGCCTCTCTCCATTCTACACTTACACGTCCCACCCCCCGCGTCGACTCATCCCTCCCGCTTCCCACAACTTCCCGCTCCGCCCCGTTCCGCCCCGTTCCGCCCCGTTCCGCCCGTTCCGTCCCCGTCCGCCCCGCCGCCCCGCCCGCCCGCCCGCCCCCTCCCTCGTTCTACACGTTGCTCCCCGCCTCGACTCGCCCCACCCCGCAAGAAAACGCGTGGCATCTTCCCGACCCGTCCTGTCCCGTCCCGCCTGCCTTCCGCCGCTGCTCCCTCGCCACCGCCCTTCCCCACCCCCTCCCCAACTCCCCCACACCCACCGTCCAATTACGCGTACGCGCGCAGGTAATGGGCCCCTTAGGTCCCCGAGGAGCCCCGAGCATTTATTGCGCTGCTTTGTTTATTTTTATGGAGCCCGATATGTGGGCTGTATCACCATTATTCATCCGGCTTTATTTATTTTTTATCGCGGCGGCCCGGCGGTGGTCGGGCGGGGCCGGCGCCGGGCGACGCCACCGTCACCGCCGCCGCCACCGCCGCCGCCGCCTCCCCCTCCCTACCGCCACCGCCACCGCCACCGCCACCGCCGCCACCGCCACCGCCACCGCCACCGCCACCGCCACCGCCACCGCCACCGCCACCGCCACCGCCACCGCCACCGCCACCGCCACCGCCACCGCCACCGCCACCGCCACCGCCACCGCCACCGCCACCGTCGTCGTTCCGCTCCGGGACAGCGCCTCCTGGGAGCCCGTTCTGGGTAACGCCGCATTACAGGGGGCGGAGAGGTCGGCGTGGGATAAGCGGTGGGCGGGGAGGGGGCGGTCACTCGTTAGGATGGCGACGCGCCGATTAGCTGCTGTCCGACAGGGGCGGCGACACGTCGCGACAAACCCGACGTAGTTAGCTGTCGTAAAGTCCGACGACGCAGGCTGGGGCGGTAGACAACAGGTGGGTGCAGGCAGCACAAGCCGTGTCAGAAGATGACGGGGACGAAATTTTGAAAAGGGTCAAGAGTTGTACCGACGCGGAAGGTTAGAGCATTCAAGAAGCTCAAGTGGATGTGAATAATTTTATTATGTCTCATACGTCGTGACAAAACTGTAGGTACTGCCTAAAGGTGATAAGTTTCAGTTGCATAGAGTAATATTTGCCAAAAAAAAAAAGAAAACTTTAACTGTACACGAAAAATTAACTGTTGGGATAATGTTGATTCTCCCTTGAACAATGTCATTTTAGATCGTGAAACAAATCAAGTTTGAGGTTTTCGATTAATTTTGAATTATAACATCATGATGTAACAGAAATTGATTTCTTTGTGAATAATCCTATTAAAACGTTCTTAAAATTAGATAGTACGAACAGAGAAATTCTTCCAGACTAAATAAATTAAACTAATATTTCACAAAATAACATTAGATATTAAGGAAAACATACAAATATAATCATTTAACGGCTTAAAATATTTTCATCTACGGTGAAAATTAACATACTAACAGTATATTTCTGTCTCGCATTCCAGCCAACCTATCATTAATTTAAAAAAAATCACAAGTTGATAGAATTATGCATTAGTATATATTTTTGCAATAATAATGATATTTTCGAAATTTTCTCCCGTGGGGGAGCATTGATATGATAATAAAAGACATTCAAGAAGATGACACGAATAAATGAACTTTGAAGGAAGATTAAAGATCAAAATGTGAGGGCGATTTAAAGAATGTCCTACAGAAATTACATTAAAATGACGGTGCAGTTGGAAAACAAAAGGCAGGATATTATTGATCAAGAAAATTCAGGGAAAAGTGTGAAAATGGAATTACATAACGAAGTTGGACACAGAAAAACATAAATATTTTTAAAGGCTTGGTAGATTACAAACAAGCTTTTAATTCGGTGTATCGGCCATGACTTCTACGTGTCCTCGACTTATACGTATAATATTGATCATTGTCTAATACAATGTCCTACAGATCTTCACGTCAGAATGGAAAATTTATTTGAAGATTAAGCAGGGAACCTAGTGGGATTATTAAAAGAGATTGGAGTATGCGGTGAGATCTTTTAAGGACTTAGCCAAAGTTCACTATGGTTTTGTAAGGTACTTTGAGCAGAGCCCTCAGACAATCAGAAGAAAGACTTAGGTGTATGTATATCACACCAGCTCTTCATGTATTGTCTTGAATTGTATGGCATTTAGAAAATAATATCTGATTACAAAAGTATCCGGGTGTTAAAATTATTATTTATTTTTCAGTCTATAATTCTTCAGTACATCAGAATGTTTTTGGTCCTTTATTTAAAAAACATCATTTTTTTAGTGTAACTGCTTTATATCAATATATATTACATGAAATACACAGCAACGTTTTGGAAAATAATTATTTCCATCGTCATGCTTAAGTGACAAAATAAATAAACATAATATTTTAATAATGGTCATGTTAGATAGGTAAAAGGAAATAAAAGAAATAATATAACAATAAAATATGATATCAATATGTTTAATATACGCTATTAAATACACAATAAATCTACCCTCATTATTCATAAACGAAAAAGATATTTTTGTGTGAAAATTAACCTTATATTCTGTGCAAAATAGACATTTGCACATGACTCCTAGAAATCAAAATTTAGTGATAAAATTCCCTCAGTGATAAAGAAACAGTGTCTGTAATAATTGATAAGTCTTGATGAATGATTCGAACTAGAAGGCAATTAGAGAAATTCCGAGTTTCAGTACAGGTTCGCTTCAGAAGAGCAAAAAGGAACGCCGCAAGGTCGAGAGGGCAGGAGGCGCAGGCAGCCGCGGAGGGGCGTGGCCTGTAGCGAAGCGAAAGCGACACCTTGTGGAGCTAATGGGCGTAGCTCCGACATGGACTCGGCGCGTCCCAGGTGGAGGCGCAGGCGGAGGCAGCGAAGGTGTTGGCGGCGGAGGCGACAGCCAGTGGTGGCAGGCGCAGATGGCGCTAAAGATGGAGGCAGAAGTGGCAGAGGAAGCGGAGTTGGGGTGTGGCGCATTCGAAGTCGCAACCGAGAGGGGAGGCTCAGGGCATCAACTGATGTCACCAGTGTCCCTGATCGGGTGGTTCTAGGTTCGAATCCCGACGGTGGAAGGATTTTCGACAATTGCTATATAGCTAGGTCGAATTCAATCCCATGTCCGGAGGAGAATATTAGCGGTCGGGTGCTCTGATCGGTAGTTTCCGTGGTTTCTCCGATTAACACTAGGCGAATGCCGGAGGGATATCCTAACAATCGGGCAACGGACTTTCGCGCACGCGATCTTTCCTTTCCATTCCTTGTATTCTACCGCTTACTCACGTACTTACACGCGATGAAAGCGGACGCGGAAAGAGGATGTGGCGGAGGCGGTGGCGTGGTGGAGATGAGGGAGGTGGTGGAGACAGCGGCGGCGAAGATGTAGGCAGAAATGAGGAAGAGGAAGCGGAGTTGGATAAGTGAGGCGTAGTCGGGGTCGAAGGCGAAGGCGTTGGAAGAGACAGCGGACGTTCTGAGGACGACGTAGGTGGCGGAGACGGTAATGATGGAAACAGTGCAGACAGTGGAATATGGAGACAGAAGTGGGAAGGAGAAAATTGAGTTGAAAGTGAGTCGAAGGCGAAGGCGAAAACGAAGGTGATGGAAGTGCACGGAGGTTGTGAGGACGGCGGAGGCGGCGGAGGCGGCGGAGGCGGCGGAGGCGGCGGAGGGGGGGGGGGGCGGCGGAGGCGGCGGAGGCGCGCGGAGGCGACGGCGGGGCGCGGCGGAGGCGACGGCGGGGGGCGGAGGCGACGGGGAGGCGGGGGGAGGCGGCGGCGGCTATGATGGAGGCAGTGAAGACGGTGGAAGATGATATAGAAGTGGGGAAATAGAAAAGAGTTGAAAATGAGTCGGGGTCGAAGGCGAAAGCGATGGGGGGCGGTGGGGCCGGGCCAGCGCGCTTTTTTGCGCAAGCGCGCGCCCTTCAATGCTCGGCCAGGCGCTCGCGTGTCGCGCCGCCGCGCCGCCCCAGTCACGCGAGGCCTCGCAGGCGGCGTCCCCGGCGGCGCCCTGCCACGGCGCGCAGTGAGCCAGACGCCGTCAAAGCACGGTCAACAAGAAGAGAGCTTCTACCGGGAGCGGTAGCTCTGTGCATCAACTGATGTCACTGCGGCGCCTATGACCGGGAGGTCCTAGGTTCCCACTCCCCACGGCGGCAGGAGTTTCGACACTAGCTTTTCAGTTAGGACGAATTCAGTCGCTGTCTGAGGAGAATTCTAACGGGCGGCAGCTCTGATCGGTAGTTTTCCGTGGTTTCTCCGATCAACACTAGGCGAATGCCGGAGCAGTACCTTACCAAACGGGCCACGACCGCGTGCGATATTTCCTTCCTCTTCCTTGACCTATCCTCACATCTTACACACGCACTTACACTAACATGCACTACACTACCACACATGCCGGGAGACCGGTCGGGGACTTGTCCTGGTTGGGCGGTACCCGCTGATGGGAGATCCCTTGTTTGGATTAACCCCCTAGTCGATTGCACCGGATCTCGCTAGCCAGAGGGGGAAGATCACTGCCACCTTCGGATGAAAATACACGCACTAGACTTACGGGACGAATTTCTTCATAGATGACGCGCCCGGATCACTAACAATAAATAAATAAATAAATAAATAAATAAATGTTACATTTATAATACAAGGTCAAGATCAAGGGAGTGAATTATTAATTACCTACTTATTAAGTATATTATTAACCCCATTGTCATAGCTTTTGCCATCACTCTGTTATATTGGGCAGAATTGGGTTGATTTTTATTCCACCGTTGGGGAAATTTCACAGAACGGATCTGGCAGCCGTGGTGTGGGAGGCCAGGGCCCACTGTGCGGTGCTCGCACCGGAGCGTTTCTCTCCAGGCGGACGACAGCGCGGCGCGCGGCGGTCGGCGAAAGCGCAGGCGCGGAAGGAGGCTGCGGAGCTGCGAACACGGAACGCCGCCCCGCACAGCGTCGCGCTCTCCACTAATAGGCGCCGCTTAACTCCGCCTTCGACTTAATTGGCGACGTATATATGGTTCATTTGAGAGGAAAACGAACGAACAGGTGCAAAAACGTTCTTTGGGCTCGGACACCAGATGAAAGTGGAATGGCAGTCATTCTCGTGTACCTTGCTCGCGAGGGAAAACGAAAAGCACTTTTCAAACGTTTCTGCATTAATTTAAACTCGGGGTAATAAAAAGTCATTTTTTTCCTTTCACTTTACAACAATGCCGTTTAGTATAGAAATTCATATTATGTTATGACGAAAGGATATGACCCATTTTTATAGGTCATTATTTTGCTGATTTCATCATTTTTAATGTCATTTTTAATGGTACTTACTTCAAATAATATTTACGAGATGCATCAAATGTTCTTCACAGAATTACTCAGTAGCCTATTCTATTTGTTCGCATCACAAGTATGTAATTCTTGTGACGTATATCAGCAGTTCAGGCGATTGCGGGATAAAGGCAGAGATTTCCTGGAAAAGAACAGTCCAAACCAAAAGTTTGCAAGTTGACTTCACTCGAACGAATGGAAGAAGCCTCGATTACATCAGTAACGTATGCAACAGCTAGAGTTGTTCATCCAAACTGGTTTTGATAAGATGTTTTACATCCTTTTTCTTTGGTCTTAGAGCGTTCTTAAAACATTTAAAGAGTATTTTATTGACTATTTCTGGCGATGTTTTAGGCAATCAAAATCCGTCCCCTAATCATATTATTTCTGTATAATGTGTTAATGTTCTATAGTCCAGGTTATTTAAATACAACTATAGTCAGTTTTTCCTTATCTAAAAGTATTTCGTTTTTAAATCTATTACTGTTTAAGCAATCATCTTTCCTTTGTATATTCTCCCAATCGTCTTGAATGAAATTCGGCATTCAGAATAAAAATTCTAAAAAGTAAAAAAATAAAAATAAAAAACACTTCTTTTTCACCCGGACAAGAAACCAGGATACTTCAATAGTAGGCAACTATCAGTTCCAAATTTTGATTCAAATTTCTCATTTTTTGAAGACGTTGTGAAATAATTTTAAAATTTTAAAATTATAAAATTATATCTTTTTTAAACATTACTGCTAAATTAGCATTGAAAGAAGAGATGATTCAATTTACTCATTTCATAACTGATATTTCTTTGTTAAGTAGGAAATTATTATCGATGAATTTTATAAACGCATCACCTAAAGTCTGAAATTGCATATATGTGGTTCAAGTTACACGACCTTGATCGTATTCGGCTTTCTTTGTCAGTCCTACCACATCTCCGCTATTACCCCACCGTAACTAAGCATCAACAGTGGCCATATAACAAAAAACACTAAATTTAGGAAATTTCGTAAGAAGTTGTAAACATTCTTGAAATAAAACTAGGAGACTCTAATAACAGTAGTCGTGCACTTCCAAGTTCACTGAAGACAATTAAAGCATGGCGACTTCTCAGAAGATGATACAGAAAGGGTATAAGTATGACTAATTACTACTTTCATGAAAGAAAAAAAAAAGAAAACACTTTTTTGCACCTGGCACGCCAATGGAACTCCACTTCTCTTGGACGCTCCCGCGCTCAATTTAAAACGAAACTACGAAAATTCTACTGGAAAATCATCCTTGTTTATTTTCTCAAGCACAATATGACCGTATTCACATCCGCGTGTTTCTGTCAAAATCTACAACACTTCAGCATTGTTTCGGGATGATTTATACAACGGACAGTCACACTTCTTCTTTACGATAGCAGAAATTTAATAATATATTAAATAATTTAATAATAGCTATAATGTGAAATGATAGGTTATAATGATTAAATTATTAAATTCACTTTAATTGAATTGTGATATTAAGCTGTCGTTATAATGATTAAATTGTAGTGTCCGTAATTATTTAAAATAATTCTAAATAAGGCGACCAAACCTTATTATCTAGTTTTGCCGATCTGTTGTACTTAACGTGTCCTTGAAGGTCACGTCATGGTTCTCATATTCAGAGTATAATTGAGCATAATTCGCAGCACAACAGAGCAAAATTGCACTTCGGGCAATACTGAGTTAGTAAAGGATTCAAATAAAACACCGACTTCCTGTACAACAGTCACACCTCTGGGGATTTCTCACATTTCGAGGCCTTCTTGTAGGCGGTGGCAGGCGCCGCGAAACGACAATGAATGTCCGCAGCCTCTGGAGCTGCGAGGGCGCACGCGCCGAAACGCGCGGCGGCGCGTGACGAGGCGGCGGTGGAGGCGGCGGCGGAGGCGGCGGCGAAGGCGGCGCGGAAGCGGCGGGGAGGCGGGGGGCGGGGGGAGGCGGGGAGGCGGCGGGGGGGAGTCACGGCGGAGGCGTTGGCGGAGGCGTTGGCGGAGGCGTTGGCGGAGGCGTTGGCGGAGGCGTTGGCGGAGGCGTTGGCGGAGGCGTTGGCGGAGGCGTTGGCGGAGGCGTTGGCGGAGGCGGGTGGCGGAGGCGGCGGCGGGGCGGGGCGGCGGGGCGGCGGCGGAGGCGGCGGCGGAGGCGGAGGCGGCGGCGGGGCGTCGGCGGGCGGCGGGGCGGCGGTGGCGGCGGAGGCGGCGGGGAGGCGGGGCGGCGGCGGGGACGTCGGCGGAGGCGGCGGCGGAGGCGGTGGCGGTGGAGGCGGTGGCGGTGGAGGCGGTGGCGGTGGAGGCATCCGCTCTTATGAAACGCGCGGTTCCGGCACCAGTCAGCGCACACTTGGAGGCCTCGTCGCCGCCGCAGCCCAGGAGGCCGCGAACGCCCGTGCCGCGCGTGACGAAGATGCTGCCGGAGGGAGTGTTGTGTGCAAAGGCGGGCGACTGGGGTCATTCCTTCCACCTTCCTCTCTCACATCTTTTTCCCCGTCTCTCACTCTGTCTCTCTTTTCTCTCAGTCACACTCTCGCACCCTCGCTATTTTTCTCTTCCTTTTCTCCCATTCTCCCTCTTCCTTCCTCCTCTCTCCGTCTTTCCTTTGCCTTTCCCTTCTCCTTTCCCGTCTCCCTCTTTCCCTTCCCCCATTCCCTTTCCCCCTCTTCCTCTCTCTCCCATTTTCCACTCTCTCTCGCCCTCTCCGCCATTTCCCTCTCTCCCTCCCTCCCTCTCCATCTTTCATCTCTGTGTTTTGATCGCTAAATCCCCACCTTTGATTTACGAGGTGTTGCTAGATCGAGATATCGTCGGTTAGAAAACAGACGTCAACGTCTCGCGTTGAAGGTTGCTGCTTTCGATCCCAACATGTGAGTAAATGTTTTTTTCGAGCGTGTTATACGTCTGACTGACAGGACTCGCGGAGGGCCAATTTAATCGATATCAGAGTGCTGAATGCCAATCAGAACCAGTCTGTGGAAACGCTTCGAAATGCAGAGAAGAACAATGAGTACAATGAGGATGCTACCTTTTTGAAAAATTAATTTACCCACATGTTTATTCATTGATTGAAAATTTTGTTATGTTGTTATACTTCTAATACTGATGAAATTTTATTAAAAAAGTTGTGTAGTTCTCAACACTAACGAAATTAATCGACGAGAATTTACTGATCATATACTTTTAAAAGGAAAAAGCTCATGTACTGCAAATAAAAGAGCAAATAATTCCCACATTTATTAATACATTTTTATAAATCAATAGTGTAGACAGTTCAAAATTGTCTACCCTATTCTGATTCCAAAATCTTTTCAAGCTCCATTTTCTCATGCTAAAAAATTAAATTAATTGTTATGCTCTTTCGAATCTTATATCCCTTCATTCCCTTTTTTTTTCTTAAAGTTTTGTTTTTTACGTCTCACTCCGTATTCATCTTTGAAGCATTCAGGATATTAGAGCAAAGGCAATGAAGGTAGTGGTTGCTGAATCGCCAGCGAAGACATCGAGAATGTAGGGACGTTCGAAGGCAGTGCCGGGGCTCTGCCGACGCTACCGCTTCCGCAGCCTCAGAAGCCGCCATCTTAGCCGCCTCCGCCTACCGACTCCGCCTACCGTTTCTGACTCCGTCTCCGCTTCCACCTTCGCCCCTTTCCCCCCCCTTCGCTTTTCCCCGCCTCCCCTCCGCCTCCGACTTCGCCAGCGCCTCCGCTCCGCTTCCACCCTCGCCTCCGCCTTCGCCGCCTGGGCGTTCATCGCTACCAGCGCCTCCGCCGACGTCTGCCACCGCCGCACCGCTAATTACAGGCCCCGCGGAGTGCGCGGTGGCGGCGTGGGCGCACCTCCGGCGGCGGTGGCCGCAAAGGAGCTTTCTCCGCGCGCGCGGGCGCACGCGTGCGGCGCGCGGCAGCCAGCGCCTCCGCCCCGGCGCCGCCCCGGGAAGCGGACGGCGCGCGCCCGCCGCCGAGAAAGTCGCGCGTGGCCGACGCGCCGGCAGCGTGACCTCCACGGCCGCGGCGGCCTCGCCCGCGCCCACCCGCCTGTGCCCGCCCACTCGCCCGCGACCACTCCCCGCGAACACTCGCCCGCGCCCACTCGCCCGCACCAGCGCCCCGCGCCCATTCCCCGACCCGCCCACCCGCCCGCGCCCACCACCGCGCCCACCGCCCGCGCCCGCGTCCTCCCGCCCGCGCCCACTCGCCCACGCCGCGCGCACCACCCGCGCCCACCCGCCCGCGCCCACCCGCCCGCGCCCACCCACCCGCGCCCACCCGCCCGCGCCCGCCCACCCGCTCGCGCCCGCGTCCTCCCGCCCGCGCCCACTCGCCCACGCCCGCGCGCACCCACCCGCGCCACCCGCCCGCGCCCACCCGCCCGCGCCCACCCACCCGCGCCCACCCGCCCGCGCCGCGCCACCCGCTCGCGCCCGCGTCCTCCCGCCCGCGCCCACTCGCCCACGCCCGCGCCCACCGCCCGCGCCCGCCCGCCCGCGCCCACCCGCTCGCGCCCGCGCCACCCGCTCGCGCCCGCGTCCTCCGCGCCCGCACCCACTCGCACACGCCCGCGCCCATCCACCCGCACCCACCCGCCGCGCCCACCCGCCCGCGCCCGCCCATTCGCCCACGACCCCGCCCACCCGCCCGCCCACTAACCTCACTTCTCGCCGCCCAGAGCGCCTCCGCGCAGCCAAGGCTGCCAGTTCGGTCTTGGTCCGGAGTTATTCCCGGAAAGGAAACCCCTGGAACGTCCTTTCTCGGAAGTGACGTTTATGCTTCTTTGGTCATGATACACTACTTTAAAACGAAGCTCAGTGTTATACTGTCAGAAATTTCGGCGTTATTTTAATGAAATTTACATTAAAATAATTATCATCAACGCGTATTAAATGTAATGTACATATATGTACTACATTAGGATGCGTATGTCAAACTGTATTGTCATTCAGGAATGAATGAATGATCTTGATGGACTAGTGACGATGAATTCATGACATGAATGATGAGAGGCAGAGGGATCGGAAGAACCTCCACTTTACATCTACACTGATTTTAACGTGTCTTATATTTAATGTACAAATACTTAAACTTAATTTTAATGTACAAGGTCACGTTAAGTTTCATGTACAATACATAAATCTACATTACATTCTATGACATTTCGACAGTATAGTAGAATGGCTCTCTAATAAAAGATATAAGGTCCTGAATAAACATTTAGAGGCCTACGCACACCAATAAATTTCTCTGGGCAATGAATGGACGAATCGCAGAAATTTAGATTCTAGACCCAAACATAAGCATAGGATTTAAATATCAATATACGATTCTAGGAGCTTGTGCGGTAGATAATTTTAGGAGTATTCTCATTCACAGTTGTTGTAAATTGTATCTAGTTTTTCACTGATGGATTAATAATTCCTGGCGCGTCAACTGCCGCCATTAGTCCCGTAAGTATAAGGCATGTTTTCCTAACAGACTAAGATTGATTGATTGATTTTTTCGTGTTTCCGGGCGCGTCAACTGCTTTGGTAATTAGTCCCGTTAGTGTAGGGCATGTTTTTTTCTCGGGAGATGACGGTGATCTTCCCCCGCTGGATGGCGAGATCCGGCGCCGACCTACCGTCGGCTAGTGGGGTTTCCCCTAACCAGGACTCTCCCACCAGCGAGGCACCGCCCCAGCCGGGACAGGCTCTAAGCTCCCGACCGGTCTCCCGGAATGTGTGGGTGTGAGTGCATGTTAGTGTAAGTGTGTGTGTAAGGGGAGAGGATAGGACGAGGAAGAGGAAGGACAGATCGCGCGCGGTCCGTGGCCCGTTTGGTAGGGTACTGCTCCGGCATTCGCCTGGTGTTGATCGGAGAAACCACGGAAAACTACCTATCAGAGCAGCCGGCTGCTACAGTTCTCCTCCAGACAGCGACTGGAAACAGACTAAGCATTTCAAAGAGAGTAAATTGTCTATCCATGTACTCTCGACCGCAAGATATTCTTCTATCCTATCTATTCTTCATCTTCTTGTTCACAACGGAATACGGGTATTCGGTTATCTGAAGAGACACTTCACATTATTCGTGATATTTGAACATTTCCTGAAGGTGGATGTAATAGGTCATTACGAATACATAAGAGAATCTGTTGAATCACGTTTGACAAGAATTACTTCTGATAGTAATGGAGAAGAATGTTTATGGACGTTGGAGATTTCTAGCAAGACTTTCTGTAATACTTAGTACCATCGGTTCAAAGAAGTACTAGGGGCACAAGATGAAAATTAACCATATTTTCTGGTAATTATAATTTCAATTGTCGTTCCAGTTACAACAACTCGAAAAGTTGCCTCAACAATCTTAGTATCTCAAATTACAGTCGTTGCATTTCATTTCAATACAATGTTCAAGCAATAGCTGTACTACCAAAAAATTCTTGCAATTAACAAATCAACTTTGAGATCGTCATAACAGTAACCTGAACTATTTAGCCTGAAACATCGAAAGACTGAATAAGAGCACAACCAGAGTCGTAGTTACAGCCAGAGTTGTAGAAAGCATCAGCCTTTTAACAGACACCGCCAGGGCCGTAGCCATAATTGCAGCGACCGTGACTTCTGCTGCCACCGAACCGAGGAATCCTACACAATTGCGTGGCCACATAGAGAAATGCCTCCTCACTTCCTCGATGAGAAGCCAGATCAATTCGATTATGCCTCATTGTACCACTTAGAGCAACGCTTCGTTACATCCTTGATGAGAAGTCACTTCAATTCCATTTAATTATGCCTCATTGTACCACTTAGAGCAATGCTTCCTCACTTCCTTGAAGAGAATCCACTTCAATTCATTTCAATTCAATTCAATTCAATTCAATTCAATACAATTCAATTCAATTCAATTATGCCTCATTTTCCGTGGCGAAGCTTAGGCCATCCGGTTTGCTCCTCCACCTAACTACGCGAATTCTGGTATGCTCCTTTCACCGTCTCGCAGAGACAATTTATCACACGTGACGATGAAACAGGCAATTTGAATTTTCCTCAGAGACTTCTTTTAAGCTCGAGGATGTTTTACAGTAAATCTACTACGTGGGTCAGGCAGCCGGCGTACGAAAGATTTTTTCGACCTTAAAAATCCACACCTTCGGTCGGGTTGGAGTCCGCGAAGCGTTTTACACCCAAGCCGCCACTCCCATCCTCTCGGACATCTACCGCTGATCTGTAACAAAATAAAAGCAGGTGAGGAAGGACATCAGCTATTTGATGCGCTTGTAGCGTTAATTACCGCAATTTTTTCGCCGTCTTTCCCTGTTTTGTTGTTCGTTACGTGGTCCTGTAAGTACAAGCTCGCGAACGCTTGTACTTACCCGGAGGACTGGATTCGAACGAAACGAAATTAACATCACTGTTGTTATTCGTCACACTTGTTTTTTTGTAGCAATACGATTTGAATTGCTTTATTTACTATCAAAAGACAGTAAAAATGTTTGTGGGGTATGGAGAAAAATGCGTACATGTTCTTCGGCATCAGCTCCTTTTCTTTCTTTTGTTATTTAAGGTCCAATTCTCATATGTGTACATTTAATTTGTACATAATAAACAAGGATAACTTAGGATTTGTGCAGAGCATATATCATACGCGTGTCGTTTGCATATTGATATGGCACCATGGTATTCGGTTGTCATGGTGCGGCCGTCTCTCATAAAGGGATGAGCTCTCATAAAGAGCTAGTCTGCGACGTTACCGTATGTGTTCAGAAATTCGTAATCTAGCCTCTTGCCAAATTTTTTGTTGTTTGTTTTTTGTATTTGTTTTTTCACTGTGCTGCGGCCGCCGCGGCGTGACCTGTCCGCATGGCGTGGCGGGGCGTGGAAGACGTGGCGGGGCAGGGCGGGTGTGGCGGGGCTGGGCGTGGCGGGGCGGGCGTGGCGGGGCAGGTTAGGCGGGGGGCGGGGGGGGCGTTCAGCAAGTGGCCGCGGCGAGGCCGTTCTCTTTGGTTCCGCTCGAGCGCGCGCCTGAAGGAGACGTTTCTGCGCGTCTGCGCGCGCACGCTCTAATGGGAGCGATTGAATGCGGAATGTTTAGACCAGAGTGTGTTTTTCTAGACACGGCAAAGAAAGACTGCGCAGAATGTTGAGCATACGGTCCCGGATCTGAAGATTGGAAACAACCTTTCACAATTCACGACTCAGTTGACACAACTAAAATGTTATTTCGATATGTAAAGAAATAAGTTTAAATATATTGTAAAGCTTTTTAAATTTTCATAAATATGGTTCCCTAAGATCAATCTTTCTTTGGCCGCGAAAAGAAGGACTGTAATCAGGATAAAATCATTTTCTCGTGAAATTGAAATTTATGAGATGTGTCACTTCCTTGTCCACCAACAATATGTAGGTTGCAGCAAATATATAAAGATTTTTATAGTGTTTTTGTAAAAACTAATTCTTTGTATTGATGACAAAGCAAACTGCGATTTTAAATAAATTTATATCCATGTTAAAGGGGGTTACAATCATGAATACTTACAATAAATAACAAATGTATACAAACTCTTCTTTAAAGCTTATGGAAGACTAGAATTATAACATTGCAGCATTATTGCAAATAATGAGTGAAACGGAGCGGCTGCAGTATCTGGGCTGCAAAGTCAGAGAAACAACGGCGGAAGTGCAAGGGAGAGGGTGCAACGTGGGAAATGCTACGTAGGGGTGCAGGCGGAGGTGATGCAACGGTGGGTGTGCAACGTAGGGGTCAACGTAGTGAGTTCAACAGAGGGGATGCAACGGAAAAAGTGAAACAGAGTGAATGCAAGGGCGCGGATAAAACAGCTGTGGTGCAACGAAATTGCAGCGCCGCTAGTGCAACATAGCAATTGTTTTGTAGGGGATGCAACGGCGTTGTTTGCAACGACGGGGTTTCAACGGCGGGGGTGCAACGGCGGGGGTGCAACGAAGGGGATTCAACGGAGGGGATGCAACGGAACGGATGCAACGGAAGGGATGCAACGGAGGAGATGCAATGGAGGGGTTGGAATGGGGGTGCAATGGAGGGCGTTGCAACGGAAGGGATGCAACGGAGTGGATGCAACGGAGTGGATGCAACGGAGGGGATGCAACGGAGGGGATGCAACGGAGGGATGCAACGGAGGAGATGCAATGGGGGGGTGCGACTATGGGGGTGCGACGAGGTACTGCAACATAGAGGATGTCTATATTCCAAAGTTGAAATATCCTGTCTGTTTAAAGCTAAACTTGCAGTTAGCAAAGCGAACACTGGCGTTTGTTACTTTTTTCTTTCCGTGTACTGGTTCAAATAATTTTCTCTAGACTTCCAAAAACGAGCGATTATATTGAATATTGATTATTTCTCAAATATTAACTTGATATTCTACGTTAGTACATACTGAACATTTAACTAATAATTTCTCTAGAAAGTGTTTGCAAGCACTCATTGTATCTGACATTGTGATTTATAAACCTTTGTCATCATCTTTAGACGACATATAAAACACATGGAAATTATAAACATTGAGGAATATCCCCCCACATCACAATACACAACCCTACTTGAACGGATTAATGTGTCCTGTGTGTAAATACGAAAAAGAAATCGGCCATTGACGTTTGTTTTCTTGTGACGAAAGAAACATTTGATTCTCTAATTATTATGACACACTGATTTTTAAAAATTTAACGTGCATATTTAGAAAGAAACAAACTTACTAATGAGGCTCATCTCTCGTAAATGTTGAATGGAGAAGCGACGTGCAATACTTTATGTATTCATACTCGTATATCTTTGTACTCTCGCGGGCACCATCTGTACTACGTGTACGATGATTTGTAAGTCAGCCAATAACAATTCTAAATATAAAATAAAGAAACATATAATATTACTAATCAAACAAGTTTCTCGTAAATTATGATCGCAAAAGAAACATGAGAAAAATCATTTTGTAATTGTAAGTCACAGAGCGTTTGAGCGACAACTGTACTCCGTGTGTTATGATTCTTAGCTTTCCTCATATTATACGCCACAATAGGAACTAGATTTATCCATTTTTCGCCACTTTCCAAATGTCGCCACTTTCCGCTGCAGCATAACAATACTTTTTCTTGAAGATAAATGGCGAGAAAATGAAAGGTAACCTTGAAACAGGGCATCAAAAACCAATGGATTTAATTAAAATCAATTTTATCAGCAACATTATACATAGAGGCACGCTCGTGCATCCAAGTTGGCAAATCGGAAAGAAAAGTGAGTGACATGAGTTAGTAAAAACACGAGAAAGTGCAAATAGAATAGAAGAGAGAGAACTGCCGACATAAGGACAAAAAGAAATAGAAAATATTAAAGTGTTGATGATCGAATGTTGGGGAGAACGAAGAAAAAAGAGGAATACGACTTTGAATATGCACTTTTGTTTATTTTTTGGTTCTTCAACTTGAATAGGAAGGAGTATGTAACCATTACCACTTGTCCGGGAATGATCTGAAGGACAATTTGAAGAAAGGTGTGTAAAATGACGGTAGTTTGCTATGGTCTTCCACGTATTCATTTACGCATTACGTTTGACTGGAACCAACAATCATTAGTTCTGCGGCGCGGGAAAACCGCTCTCCGTCTGCGTCAGGTGCGCCCACTTGGTGATCTGAAAAAGCAGCTTAACTTGAATGTAAAAAATAATCACGAAAAATACAGAAGTGAATGGACAGAAAATAGAAGCACATATAGTCGAATACAAGCACAAGAGCGAGGACGGAGTCGGAGGATATTTGTATTGAGAGAAAACACATGAAAACACAGCAATTACAAATGTTTAAGTTTCAAGGTATTAAGTATGAAAATTCGACCGTAGAAAAGACAAAGAAACGAGAAATCATAGGCAGATACAGGAGGGGCCCACAAAAATCTTACCCACATCAAATACTTTTTATAATTTTTACTTAACGTATTCAAAATACCAAAAATGATTACATCACATTACGAAGGATTATTTCCATTATAAATATACGGGCTTGTACAAGTCAGCGGAAACACAACTGCCTCTGTAGCATCTCTGATCTGAGGTAATAGGTTTTGAAACCCGAAGGTAATGGATTTTCGACTCTGTCTACATAGCGGTGTCAAATTCAGACAGTGTCTGGAAGGAACTTCTAGCAGTCGTTTGCTTTGATTAGTAATTTTCCGTGTTTTCTTTTCGCTAAATATGAAGAAAATGCCCTAGATCGCGCACGATCCCTCTTGTCTCATCCTTGCCTCATCATCCCCTACAAACACTTTCACAGTTACATGTACTCCACTACCACGCATGTAAGGATACCAGAGAGGAGCTTCCACTTGCACAGAATCGTCTCGGCGGGGGACGGTGTCGCGCTGGTGACGATACCTTAATGTGGAAAAACTTTCAAACTGATGCAAGATTGCACATTCCAGGAGAAATACTGCCCTCTTCCGGGATAAACTAGTGCTACATTTACGAAACTGATGACTTTTGACATCGATAGATGATGCCTCTGAACTCCTTGCTCACTTAGTCACTCTCGCTCAATATAACAAGAAAAAAGGTAGTAATTTCAAGAATATCTTTGAGAGTGTGTCCGAACAAAATATTGTCCCGCCCCTGGAATATTTTGTGGATCCGCTCCCATAAGAATCTGACCCAGAGCCAGACCACGAGTACGGGACAAAGCGTGTCGCGGTGGTGGAGATACCTTAATGTGGAAAAACTTTCAAACTGATGCAAGATTGCACATTCCAGGAGAAATACTGCCCTCTTCCGGGATAAACTAGTGCTACATTTACGAATCTGATGACTTTTGACTTCGATAGATGATGCCTCTGGACTCAATGCTCACTTAGTCACTCTCGCTCAATATAACAATAAAAAAGATGGCAATTTCAAGAATATCTATGAGAGTGTGTCCGAACAAAATATTATCCCGCCCCTGGAATATTTTGTGGATCCGCTCCCACAAGAATCTGACCCAGAGCCAGACCACGAGTACGGGACAAAGCGTGTCGCGGTGGTGGAGATACCTTAATGTGGAAAAACTTTCAAACTGATGCAAGATTGCACATTCCAGGAGAAATACTGCCCTCTTCCGGGATAAACTATTGCTACATTTACGAAACTAATGACTTTTGACATCGATAGATGATGCCTCTGGACTCAATGCTCACGTATTCACTCTCACGTAATTTCAAGAGTATCTATGAGAGTGTGTCCGAACGAAATATTATCCCGCCCCTGGAATACATTTTGTGGATCCGCTCCCGCAAGAATCTCACACAGAGCCAGACCACGAGTACGGGACAAAGCGCAGCCGATAGAGACGCACGCTCTCGCTGGGAGCGGGGAGACCTGGCGCCTGCTAATGCTCGCCTGTCGGCGGGCGCCCGGGGAGCGGCACGCGGCGACCCGCCGCCTTCTGCGCCGCGTGAGTTATGGCGCCGCGACCCGCGCCCCACAGCCTTGCAATTACGGCGCCGGGCAATTACAGCCGCCCTTGCAGCGCCGGGGCCGCTGCCCGCCAGCTCACCCACTCGCCCGAGCGCCCGCTGGCTGCTCTCTCGCTGGATGACTCGCACGCTCGCTCGCTCGCTGGCCCGCCCGCTCGCTGGCCCACCCGCTCGCTGGCCCACCCTCTTGATAGCCCGCCCACCTGCTCGCCCACCCGCCTGCTTGCCCGCCCGCCTGCTCGCCCGCCCGCCTGCTCGCCCGCCCGCCTGCTCGCCCGCCTGCCTTGCCTGCCTGCTCGCCCGCCTGCTTGCCTGCCTGCTCGCCCGCCTGCTTGCCTGCTAGCCCGCCCGCCTGCTCGCCCGCCCGCCTGCTCGCCCGCCCGCCTGCTCGCCCGCCCACCTGCCCGCCTGCCTGCCTGCTCGCCCGCCTGCCTGCCAGCTCGCCCGCCCACCTGCTCGCCCGCCCGCCTCCTCGCTCGCCTGCCTCCTCGCTCGCCTGCCTGCCGCCCGCCCGCCCGCCCGCCCGCCCGCCCGCCCGCCGCCCGCCCGCCCGCCCGCCCGCCCGCCCGCCCGCCCGCCCGCCCGCCCGCCCGCCCCGCTCGCCCGCCTGCTCGCCCGCCTGCTCGCCCGCCTGCTCGCCCGCCCGCCCGCCCGCCCGCCTGCTCGCTCGCCCGCCCGCCCGCCCGCCTGATCGCCCGCCCGCCGCTGCCCGCAGGCCCGCCGCCCGCCCGCGCAGAGTTGCAAAGTGGGCGCGAGTGGGCGCCCGGCAGGAGAAGGCGTCTGAATTCCAACAGCCCCTCTCGGAGCGCGGTAAGGTGCAGAGGGAATTTACATAGCCAAGTGCGGGCGCGGGCAGATGAAGGAGCGGCGATTATCGGTGAGGTGCAGGTGATGATTTACATAGCAGGCTGTGGAAGGTTTTGATTGCCACTGAGGAGAACACTCGGCAGCAACAACCAGCAACAGAGGCGTGGAACCCATCATATCCCACCGTATGATACATCACAAGCTAAATTCTCTTTTTTCATTGAATTACAGTGGCATTTAGAAACGTGTGTATGTAGGCCTGAACAGACATTTTCAATTGACATATAAATAACCCTTATATTTCTGAATGGTAGATGCTGATTTAGTCTAGATCGCTAATCAAGTTCGAAATCGCCTCGTGAAGTTTGCATCTTCTTCTAAAATCGTGTTCGGTAGAAATATTCTTGCGGTAAAGCCGGAGGGGCAAGTATTAAGTAAGACGGAAGAACATTATAGTGATACGGAAAAAGAACTTCTAGCAGTCGTGTTGGCCGTTGAATATTTCCGATCTTCTGTTTACAGACGAAAATTCAAAAATATAACTAATCATCAGCCTCTAAAATAGTTACGTAACCTGACCTATGCTAATGAGTGGCTTACGCGATGTATTTGCCTGTAAGAATGTGATTTCAAAATAGAGTCTCGATAAGGAACACAGAACTTAAATGCCGATGCTCTCAGCCGGACACAGTGTGCTACTTTAACTACGACGCTCTCCTAGACTTCAGTCTACAGAGGACGAAGAGTTCTGGGAAAAATAGCTGCTGTTAAAAACCATAAAACAATCCTGTTCTTCTCTTCCCCGACAAATACTCATCGAAAAGTTTGGAATTTTCATAGACTTGCCAGGTTTCGCTGCGACTTTGGACGGGTGTCTTCAATCGTTTACCATGTCGTTATGTATTCGCTTCCAACTATATGCATGGAAACAACAAGTAAGTTTTATTTACACCATTAGCTCACGCATATGTGGCCTTCCAACAGGATAGCTAATGTAACAGATTGCTTCTTCTATTACGATGTTTAATCAGAATCCATGTTTTCTGGGTCCGTATACCGAAAAATAGGTTTACGGGAAAATGTTTGGCCTTCCGTTTGTCAGCGCATCGTCAACACTAGCACCCAATTGTTCAGACAATTTTCTCCAGAACTGATTTTCCCCCCTGATCGACCTGGTCGAACTCATGGCCATTTGTATTGGAAACATATATTTTTATTTTTGGAGGTACTTTTCTGAAGCCTTAACAATATTTTCAAATTTTCTCAAAAAAGGCTCTAACTTTTTGGATCGAGAACTCTTTTGGCTTGAACTCTTTCCTAAACGATTACGTTGATAAATAGTGAAAACTGAAGTAATGTGAATTATTTCCTTGTGAAAACATAAAAAAGTTAAAATCGTTCCAATGTAGAACTGGAAACTAAAAGAAAAATATCGTACTTTTGTATTCGTCAGATTGAGCTGTTAACCGCGATCACTGCACGTGCAGGCTAAATATGAAGTCAACTGCCGAACAGTCAGACCTCGTAACGGTGTCAGTCGGGGCGATGGACGTGCGGCGGAAGCTGTCATAACCGGAAGTCGCGGAGCTGGAGCGGCGCCCGGGCCGATTGGCAGCTCGCCGCGACGCAGGTGACGACCGGAAATTCGTGCTCGAAAGAGACGCGCCGGGGCTGCTGATGACAGCAATGGCGGGGGCTCATCGGTGAGCTGAATGAGCATTTAGCGGCACGTGTCAAGAATGCGTCTCGGTTCACACTACTCTCGGCGGTCATCTGATTTGGAACAGACTCGGAAATTATTTTGGACTGATATCAAGTGATATTTATCTGTTCTACTATTAGCAGCCGCGCCTGCCAACATCGGACGAGAGCATATTACTTGGCCCCTCCAGTCAGGAGTTTAGAATAGGGGTTGGCAGTCAAGGTGTACTGACTTTTTCTCTGTCATGTCTACACAATTTGAAAGGATCCCTACTTCTTTCAAGGAAAGTAGTATATGCACGTTTATCGATGGATGTCATGTGAATTGTTTGTGAGATTTGTTTAATCATTCAAAATTAACAAAATATTGTTTATTTTAAATCGGTAAAACGTTTCACATTTAGAGTAATTTAGGAAAGATTATTAATCATCCTAATTACCTTTTTTATGCTGGAAAAAGTGGTTTACAGGAATGTTTAATTAAATTCTCAAGACGTACAAGTTTACACAAATATTTAATCTCGTGGTATTTTTAAGTTATGAAGTTATGTGTATTCCATTAGTAAAATAGAAAGTATTCGTGCCATTCGTAATAAATATAACTACTAAATGTTTATCTGATGTTTTTAATTTGATCAGAATTGTGCATTTCTGCACAGAATCTGATCAGAATGGTGCAAACCTTACTGAATAATAATTGTAGTGTAACGAAAATGCGCCTCAATTCTCCCACAATATCTTTGTATGTTTTCATTCAAGAGAATTCTGTTCTAGTTACTTCTAAAATATCTGGGTGGTATTTAGTCAAAAAAAGTTAAAAAAAAACAGTACATACAAATACTTTAAACTTAGAATGTAATGCTGATTTGATTTTTTTTTGTTTGCTTCTTTTAGTCCAGTTGTAGAAAGAAAACTAGAGGTGCTACAGAATTGCACAGACTTTCTCGTAGTAACGTTTTCTAATTTCCTTTTGGTGGATTGGTACTGTACAGTCTTGCCCC
Source organism: Teleogryllus oceanicus (assembly GCA_964035755.1). Classification (NCBI taxonomy): domain Eukaryota; kingdom Metazoa; phylum Arthropoda; class Insecta; order Orthoptera; family Gryllidae; genus Teleogryllus; species Teleogryllus oceanicus. The sequence continues at coordinate 16,791,144 of CAXIVR010000012.1, read as the reverse complement.
TCATTCCTACCTGCTGCTATCTATCGACGCCCATATTACATTATTTTGAAATTTTCTAAACTTTTTTGGTTCGAAGTAGTGGAACTCAAATATTAACTTAAAGATATTAAAGAAGGCTAAAACCTCGTCCTAATTAGCAATTTTCATTGAAAAATTTGAAGCCGTTTTAAAGAAAGTGGCGGTAAGCGTTACTGTAAATGCGAAATTTAAAGCTCTTTTTCACAGGAATCTATTGAGTTTTTGAAAAACTTCATTTGAAGTCATTTGAAGCACTTTTACTCACAAATGCTATAATGCATACAAATCCATTGAAAAATGTGTATTAGCGGGGTGAAAGATATTTTAAAAAATTACATTTGGATATTTTTTAAAGAAAAGAGTACACCAAAATTAACTTTACGTATATTTGACAGACAAACAGACAGACAGACGGACAGACGTTTTGCTTCGAATTATTTTTTCGGCACGAAGAAAACTGGGATTTTGACTGCACCACGTGTTACAGGATATTTTTCTCTTAATTTAGCAACTGGATTTATCCACTTTCTTTTTTTTCACGACCGAAAATGATTTTTTTCTGTCTAAAATCGGCCATTTTTTCGCGCAGCATTATATAACTTTTTTTATACTACGTCTATTACTTCGTATATACGTACGTATACTAGAAAGTAAAAATTAGATTATTTGTTTGTTAATTGCCCTTCGTTTCGCCCCTTTACTGGGTCATCATAAGGACTGGATTGGGTACAAATAATGTACAATTTCTTTCTTTCAACAACTGAAATAAACTCAAGAAAATTCAACAAATTATCTTTAAGAGGTAAATAAATATTATGAATATCAAATTCTTTGTTTTATTTGTTTGTTTAGTAACTTAATTTGTTTTAAAGGCATAGAGCAGAGATGCAGATAATTGCATTGATGGTGAAAGATTCAAATTTGTCTAAATTTCAAAGAGAAAGACACTTGTGCATTTTATTGCTTTAATCTTCGTTATTTAATAGGATAAAAAATATATTTAATTCCTAAGTGGAGAGGGCTTGGTGACTGATCGTCATTATTTGTGTTTGTTATTTGCGTTTTAGGAAATTTTATGTATTTGTATGTTACTTTCATGTGGACAAAGTCAGTCATTTTTTTAATCGTTCTTCTATTAATATTTTCATGAGAATTCTAGTAGTGCCAGACATGTTTTTTTATATAAGTTGTCTTCATTTTTTATAACACTAAAACTGTAATAATGTTTATCGTGTGCTGTGTTACAAAGCGACACCGTCTCATATTAAAAGAAATGACGTCAAAAACACACTTTATTACATCCACACGGCTCTTTTTCATCTCGCTGATCTCCTCGAAACCGAAAGTTGCAGCTGTAGAAAAACAAGCAAGCTGTTTATTGCGACGACCACCGCGCGAGACGAAACAAGAACCGGCGCTTTGCGGCACGGTGCAGTGTTGAACGGGGTTGGCGAGGCGGGGCGGGGCGGGGCGGGGCGGGGCGGGGCGGGGCGGGGTGTATGTCGTGGGGCTGGGTGGCTGGCGCGGGGAAGAGCGGGGCGGGGGTTTGTTAGAGGGGGCGGTGCAGAGCGCGGCGGAGCAGAGCGGAGCGGGGCTGAGCGAGGCGGGGAAGAGCGGGGCGGGGAAGAGCGGGGCAGGGCAGAGCGGGGCGGGGCAGAGCGGGGCGGGCTGAGCGAGGCGGGAAGAGCGGGGCGGGGAAGAGCGGGGCAGGCAGAACGGGCGGGGCAGAGCGAGGCGGGGAAGAGAGGGAAGAGCGGGGCGGGGCAGAACGGGGCGGGGCAGAGCGGGCCGGGGAGAGCGGGGGGGCGAGCGGGGCGGGGGAGGGCGGGGTTGAGCGGGCGGGAAGGTGCAGAGCGGGGCGGGGCAGAGCGGGGCGGGGCAGAGCGGGGCGGGGCGATCGGGACGGGGGGGGGGGGGGCCGGGGGGCTGAGCGGGGAAGGCGGGGCCGGGCGGGGCGGCGCCGGGCCGGGCGGGGCGGCGTGGTGCGCGGCAGGCGCGAGATGCTCAAGCACGCGTGGCGATCGCGAAGTAGCGGGACGGAGAGGAGAGGGGTGGGGGCGGGCGCGCAGCCAAAGGAAGCGACGCCCAAACGACCGGGCGCGCGCCAGCGAAAACATAATTCTGGGTTCGCCCGCCCCGCCGCTTCTCTCCCCGAACCGATGCTCACGTCTTTCAGCGGCGTTTTGCTCTACGAGTATGGAGGTGAGGGTACATTCCCCTGTATGCTTCCAGATACTGGCTGTGATATTTCAGTTGACTCATCATGTGCTGTGTGTTTTAATCGTTTGAAAATGTACGCAAAACGTTTATATTAACATTTACTGTTTGCTCCGACATGAAACATATGGTGTTTTACAAGTTCTTAAATATTTATCTTTTTTTAAAACTTTTATTGTATTCCGTTTCTTGAAGTCTAATTCCCAAATTGCTCTAATTAGAGGGAATTTATCTCAAACTGAAAAAATATTTAGGCATATTTGCCTTAAAAAACCAGCAAAGACCAGCTTCAGAGTCTTTCAAAGCTACAAAATATAAAATTAACTGTTTAATTAAAAGTTTCAATTGTTGCACGTTCATATTTCTGATTTTTCGGAATTTCTTGTGGAAGGTACGCGAAAGTAAATAATGAATACGTATACATTGAAAGAATCGTTTTGAGTGTGCAATTTCAAAGATCTGAAGTTCAGTTTAGTCTGATATTCGAATTTCACAAAAAAAGTTTGAATATTTTATCTCTCATATATGACCTCGACGTTAAAATGCCTGTAATTATGAAATTAATTTCCCTAATGTCGGATGTCAAGTACTATTTTTTGGCAAAATCATTTTAAAAAGTTCTAATTTATTGTCCATTTTAAATTTACGAAGTGAATAAATAGCTGCCGGAATGCCTTTGCACGGGACTGGGCCACGTTTATAACTCATTCTTTTTCTTCTTCTTCTGTTTCTTCTTCTTCCTCTTGTTCTTCTTCTTGTCCTTCTTCTTCTTGTCTTCCGTACTTCTTCTTCTTATCTTCCGTGATCTTCTTTCTTCTTTTTTTTTCCTTTTTTTTTCCTTTTTCCGGGCGGCATATTATTGTCTTTCTTATTCTTGCTTATTTCTAATCTCGTTCTTCTTCTTCTTTTCTCCTTCTTCTCTTCCTCTTCTTCTACTTCTCGGTGACTCCACTGATATTAATGTGCATAACATAATTCAGTTACCTCTACATCGCGGAAGCGTGCAATGCACAAACGTCAAGTGGGTGGCCTAATAGAAAAAAAGAAAAGAAAAAGAAAAAAGCAGAGATTCACGTTACTGAACACGTATAATTAATGGACTAGAATTATTTTAGATTAAACGAAGAAGAAAATCAACTATATAACCTATCAACTTCAATAAAGTTACCATGAATAAAGTAACCCATCAACTTCACATAAAGTAAACAAAGTAGCTGTGTCAATATAAAATGAAGAAGTTACTGGAACCTTTCAATTAAAAGATTAATTCCTTCTTCAAGAATCCTCCAATTGAAGATGTTCACGTACTTACAAGCTTATTGCAAGTGATATTTTTCATACCTGAGATTGAAAACTCCTGTTATAGATATTCAAATGATAGTAGAAAAATCAGACTTGCTTTATGTCTATTGTCGGTGCCCGAAATACCTATTATTTTATGTCTGCATCAAGATAAAGTTGTCACATAATGTTCATAGATACTCATGCACATTTACATTTGCTTCAGAATTTTTCAGGATTCTCCAAAAAGTTGTTTCGTATTCTCCCTCTCAAAATACCCATTAATCATGCCTCACCATTTCTTACCTCTTTCGCATGAGTCAATTCCTCTTATTAACGAAAACCCATACTACTCTACTTTCTGTAATCATAGATAAATATGTACGATCTGAGGTCTGCATTAATAGATTTAGAAAACCTCAGAGACAAACTGAACCCGCAGAAACAATAAACATTTCACCATTTACATTTTCATTTTTGCATAAGAGAGAAACTTCGTAATAAGTATTTTGTCCAGTGATGAATTCTCCAATACACCCGTATACCGCCGATATATCTAATAATTCGAAGAGTTTAAGAAATATTTCAGTTATTGAGACTTTGAAGGCTTTGAAATAAATGCTAAAAACTCACTGTTTTGCTTACTTTGTACCAGTCTTCCGCATCCGTAAGCGCAATGAAGTCGGGTAGATTGAGAAGTTTCAAATAGTTCTTAATGCAGTCCAGAGAATTCGCTGGCGCATGCGAAGGCACCGCATACCAACCGCGATAACCTAAGGCTCCTCATGTTTCGAGGGCGGGGTGAGGGGAGGATGCGCGTCTGGGCGGTCGGTAGGCACCGCAAAATATTGCGGTGAACAGTATTTCTCTGGTCGTTTGTAAGTTACGCTTCTCTCAAGTGTTTGTGAAAATGAAGTGTGTTAATGATCCAGAAGTTAGTGGTTTGTGTAATTGTCTTACGGAACAATATTTAAGGATAGAATTTCTTAGTATGGGGGAGTCAGAAAAGCTCAAAATAAAAGACAACAGTAGAGGTAGCTTCTATAAAGTGCGGTATATTTGAAATACTGTTCAGGATTCGATACTGATTTTGTCCATAATTCTTTTCAAATCACGAATGTTTCACAGCCTTAACTGTAAGTATTTCCAAAAGTATCAAGCAGTCACATGAAAATCAAACTGTTTAGGACATTTATGACAATAATATTTATCACGGGCAACAAAATGTCAAGTAAGGCCAACCGAGAATCACGTTTAATTCCTCAGATGAACGGTCTCAACTGCCCGTTTCCATATCGCCTGATATATCGATTTTGTTTTTATTTTTCCATCTTCCCACACTATTTAACCCCAAATATATATAGAATTGTAAACTGTTAGAGAGATCATACATATTGTTACGTTTCTAGGTGGTGAATTAAAAGTCTCGTATTATTTTCACAAAAACGTTTATTTTGTTTCTTAAAACAATCACTGAAAACACTTGATTATTAATTTACACTACACTTCTCTTCCTTTATTTACACTACACTTCTCTTCAGTTATTTTACACTAACACTTCTCTTGATTTATTTACACTAACACTTCTCTTGATTTATTTACACTACACTCCTCTTGCACACTCGCACAGTCCTAAGCACTGGCCACAGTTCACTGCACTGATCACAGTTCGATGCACTGGTCACAGTTCACGTCACCGACCACAGTACGATGCACTGACAACGGTTCACTTCACTGAGCACACTCACTGCACAGCTATTCACCACGATGCACACACTTCACAGTTCAGCTTCAACTGCGGACTCAAGACTGACTCGCGGTCGCCGGCCGTCGCGTATTTATACCTGTCAAGACAATCCAGAACTTCCGGACACCGCGACTCTTCTGGAGTGATCCGCCGGCAGGTGATGCAACCGCGCTCGCGGGCAGCTCGTGGTCGCCGGCAGATGACGTAACCCGCCACCTCGAAGTGGCGCCGGGGGATGATGCAATATTCGTTACACTACCCCCTCCTTAGTTGCGATCCGTCTCGGAGCGCGTTTAGTGAAATCATGCCGATACTTACAGCTGGAGCCTCTAGTGCAGTTGGAGGTTAAGAAGAAGTGGCAGTCAATTGTCTTCTTTGGATATGACAACATTCCATGGTGGTAGCTGCAGACTAAGATGCTAACCCCAGTGTACCGGAACAGTACTTCCAACATGCTTCTCACTATTCTCCAGTTCAGTCCATCAAAACCACATCCCAGTTTTGACATGGCAATCTTCTGGACGTTGTCTTGCAGTACTTGTTGGCGTAATTCAATCAGAGTTTCCCAAAGATTTTCATAGGATGCCTTGTGATATGACTTACTTTTTGTGACAAGGTAATAAACATAGTGACTGATGTCGTGCAGATGCAGTACCTTCCCAATATCTGGTTGTTGGATTTTAATTCTTCTATCCTTCCGTATTTTCTCTTGAATACAGTAGCAACACCTCTGGTCATATCTAAATCCTGGGCGACACAATGCGCCAATGCATATTCCTGGGGTAGCGCAAACAGATCCCGTTGCACCTCCATTGTTACCCCATAACGCGCTTGATGCTTTTCATTATACTGAGACATAAACTCGTGAAATGTGCACTCTTGCATGTCCAGTTCACAAACTCGTGCGGTCTTTTCTTCATCATTTTCATTACTTCCTGCGTACGGGGCCAGCCGATTCGAATGAACGACTCGTGGTTTTCCATTCGGCAATTTTTAATTCGGTAGACAACATCATTTATCCTTTTCACGACCTCGTACGGTCCTTCCCACTGTCGTTGTAATTTTGGACACAAACCGCGGCGACGTTGGGGGTTAAACAGCCAGACATGATCTCCAGGTTGATAACCTCCTCCTTCAGCTTTGATGTCATACCGGTCTTTCATCCTGTCACTTGCGATTTGGATTCTTTCACGCACCTGGTTATGAATTACGTCCATTTTCCGTCTTAGGTCATTTACAAAGTCTTCACCGGCTATTTCTTCATTAGTTTTACAACCAAACTGTAGATCACATGGTAGACGTAGTTCCCGGCCGAAGAGGATATTAGCAGGCGTTTGCCCAGTTGTCTCATGAACAGATGAGCGGTAGGCTAGAAGAAAAAGATGTATGTATTGGTCCCAGTCGCGTTGGTGATCTGACACGACCTTCGCTAAATATTTTCCCATTGTTCTGTTCATGCGTTCCACCATTCCGTCTGACTGCGGATGTAGGGCTGTCGTTCTTGTTTTTCTTATTCCAAGAAGTTCACACACCCCTTGAAACACTGCGGATTCGAAGTTCCGTCCTTGATCTGAATGCAATTCCAGTGGCACACCAAATCGGCTCACCCATTCCTTAACCAGTACTTCGGAGATAGCAGTGGCCTCTTGGCTAGGTAGGGATATGCTTCAACCCACTTGCTGAAATAATCCATAGCCACGAGTATGTATTTATTTCCATCATTTGACTTTGGGAAATGGGCCAGCCAAGTCAATGGCAATTCGTTCGAAAGGACTCCCAACGTTGTATTGCCTCATCTTCGCTCTTCTCTTTTATGGCCCATTGCTGGTAGCACAAACTTGACACTTGTGCACCACATCTTTACATCTTGCTTGCAATTAACCCAGTAAAATCGTTCGCGCACTTTCTCTAAGGTTTTCGTTATACCGAGGTGTCCTCCCGAAGTTCCATCATGCAATTCTCTCAATATTTCAGGGACCCTTACTCTCGGTAACAATATCTGCGTCCTCTTCTGCGAGCCGTCTTCACTTTCCAGAACTCGTTTCAGAACACCTTCCTCTTCAGTAATCGAATCCCACTGCGCCCAATATGATTTTACTGCTGAAGAACAGGAGCTATTTCTGCCAACGGTCTCCGTCCTGCTATTTTCCATTTCCAAACATGTTTCAATTCCGTGTCCTCTTTCTGATCTTTCTGAAGTTCTCTGGGTTGCCATTGGTCATTACTGACAGTGACCCTTAAGGTAGGACACATCTTCTCTTCCGAATGACAACAATGTTTGCAGTTTTCCTGCTGACTGCTGCGTTTACAAACAGACTGCTGCTCTCCTTGTTGCTTCAGTGGACGGTCACATCGTCTTTTCACGTGCCCTAATTTTCCACAATTCCAACATCGAGGTTGTCGCTTTGCCACTGGGAATTGCGTACCAACCTCTCCACCATTGCCTCAAAATATTTTTCGTCATAAGTATCGACGCCGGTTTGCAATTCTCGTACTCGTCCGTCACGTTTCGATGCTCTTTTCGCAACCTGGAAGTCTAGTGCTTGACTTAATGCGTCAGCTAAGGTTTTTGGTCTTGCCAGTCTCAATGCTTGTTGTGTTTCTGCATCATGTAGCGCTTCAATAAAGCACCGGACGGCTGTGCGTTGCAGGGAACTCTCCGAGGCATCAGGGTCCGAAAGGCGCGCCAGACGAGAAATATCAGCTTCCAGTTCTTGAAGACTCTCTCCAGGCTTCTGAACACGATTCCTTAGCTGGGTAAAATACATGTCTTCCAGGTGCGCTTGCCCGTACCGTGTTTCGAGTCTCTTGACAATTTGCTCGAAGTTGGACTGTTCATTGGTCGGTATTGTCTCGAGAATATCGACGGTGTTACCACGCAAAGCCAAAATCAGGGCCGTAGCACAATCTGTTGCGGACCAGCCATTTACCGTCGCAGCAGCCTTGAATTGCTTCAAATAATTCGACCATGAAGAAGTGCCATCAAAGGTAGGTGGTTTTACTCGTGCTTTTCCCAGTGGCTCCTGTACGGTGGCTACCAGCCCATTTTTTTCGTTCTTCAAAATTTTCTCATCCATCTTCTCAATTTTCTCTTTCACCATTTATATTGATTTTTCTGTTGGGAGTAAAAACCTTCAGCTTCTCTTCTAACAGATTTAGTAATTTTTCCTCATTCTTCAAAATTTTCTCATCCATCTTCTCAATTTTCTTTTCCATTTTTTCTTCGTTCTTCAAAATTTTCTCATCCATCTTCTCAATTTTCTCTTTCACCAGTTCATTATTCTGAGTTATTTTCTGTTCCAGCTTTTCTTCCAAAACTAGGTAATTTTCCGTCAATTCCTCTTTTAAAATTCTAGAATTTTCTTTTAATTCTTCTTTTAAAATTCTGGAATTTTCTTCAAATTCATGGAATTTTCTGTTAACTTTCCTTCCAATATTTTGGATAGGTCTGAAAAGTTCCCCGTTGTCTCGAAGAGAAAAGTCTCTGGATCCTCGCCTGCTGCCTTCATCACGTTTGCAAGACGTTCTTGTAATATTGCTTTCGTTCCAGAAGTGTCTTGTTCCCTCTCTTCTAACTCTCTCTTCAACTCGGGCCACTTTCAGATCCGAAAACTTTTGTGAAACTCATCTTGATTAATGTTTTAATTCACCACTCGTTATACCCCACACCTGACACCAATTGTTACGTTTCTAGGTGGTGAATTAAAAGTCTCGTATTATTTTCACAAAAACGTTTATTTTGTTTCTTAAAACAATCACTGAAAACACTTGATTATTAATTTACACTACACTTCTCTTCCTTTATTTACACTAAGCACACTCACTGCACAGCTATTCACCACGATGCACACACTTCACAGTTCAGCTTCAACTGCGGACTCAAGACTGACTCGCGGTCGCCGGCCGTCGCGTATTTATACCTGTCAAGACAATCCAGAATCTTCCGGACACCGCGACTCTTCTGGAGTGATCCGCCGGCAGGTGATGCAACCGCGCTCGCGGGCAGCTCGTGGTCGCCGGCAGATGACGTAACCCGCCACCTCGAAGTGGCGCCGGGGGATGATGCAATATTCGTTACAATATAATTTCGATCATTCAAGTATTTAATGCTTGATCTAATTAAGTTTGCTTCAATGAAGTCGTTTCTGCAGCGCTCAATAATGTGTAATTTTTCAGATATTACATAGAACTTAATTGAGGTTATTGAGGTGCAAAGCTTACGACTACAGAGAAATACTTCGAATGTCATCCGCGACTATTAAAATATTTAAAATTAAACTTGTTTATCAGACAGTGGTTCACTTTCTTAAGATTATTACTCGTAACTCTAAAACAAGTATGAGAATACAACTCATCTGCTTTGCACCTGTGTACAACGCCTCAGAACGGGGTGATAGTAAGATGGCGTCACGCGCAATTTCTTAGCTTCAGTGTTACACTAGCGTCCAGAATAGGCATTGCCAATATATGTACTTTATTCAGTCGACTCCGGTTAGAATGAACTTCTGGGGACTAACATGTTTTTTTACTATATTATACATTTACTATATCAGAGGTTCACTACATCCGATGATGTCAGAATTAAATGGAATTTCTCCACAATGATTTATTTTATTAATATACCGCAAAATTCATGAACAGCACAAATTAAAAATTTCAAAATCATTATTTGTACGTAAAAAATAATTTTGAATTGATTGCTTGGTACATTCTTTATTATATCCTTCTCCAGAGTTCATGCTCTCGTAATATAGTCATATAGTAGTATCGTAATATAGTCATGACACGTTTCATTGCCTCTTGGGATACCGTCCCACTCTACGAAGGCGTTTTTAATTACCCAATGACATAAGAAATCTAATTCATTTCATCTAATTATTTCCTACGTTCATTATAACCGAGATACAGGTTCAGTATAACCGAATCTTCATATGCTTATTTGTAATGGATGTGAAACGGGACCAGTGACTTAAGTTCATTATAACCGAGGTTCCCTATATCCGAGTTCACTATAACCGAGGTTCCCTATATCCAAGTTCACTATAACCGAGGGTTCCCTATATCCGAGTTCACTATAACCGAGGGTTCCCTATATCCGAGTTCACTATAACCGAGGGTTCCCTATATCCGAGTTCACTATAACCGAGGGTTCCCTATATCCGAGTTCACTATAACCGGGGTTCCCTCCGAGTTCACTATAACCGAGGGTTCCCTATATCCGAGTTCACTATAACCGGGGCCTTATCCGAGTTCACTATAACCGAGGGTTCCCTATATCCGAGTTCACTATAACCGCGGGTTCCCTCCGAGTTCACTATAACCGAGGGTTCCCTATATCCGAGTTCACTATAACCGGAGTCGACTGTATCTGTGTTTGCCCCGCCGCGTCGGGGAGTCGTGCACGCTCCGCCGGTGGCGCGGCGCGCGGCCGCCAACGCAAACAGGCGGGGCGCGTTCCCATGGCCGGAGCGGGGCGCCGGCGGAGCCTAATCACAGTGATTAAAATCTCCGGCGCTGACGCGCAGAGACCCCTGGCCGCGTCGAGAAAGAGCGCAGCTCGCTTTTCCCGCGCTTCCTGCCCTTTGAATTAGCATCTCGCGCGCAAGTGCACATTAGCATCTCGTTCTTTGCGTTATGGGCGAGGATTATGAATGCCTGCGAGACCTCTTGCCACGAGCAACTTTTTGCTCGGCGTGCCGGCTCGGCTTTTATTTTTGGAACCGTGGCTTTGCTTGAGCAGCCCACCAACGGAGGAGTATTTGTTTCGTGATGGTATTGCGGGAACGTTGATAAATATTTAATTACAGGAAATGTCAGGAATTGGTCTGTCGTAATTTTGGGCGAATGACACGTTGTTCGGTGTCCGTTTGGGTAAAAAGCGGACGGGACTTAAAAAAATTACAACACTAGATGAAATTATACACTGGTGACTTGAAAAGATTGAAATGCCATGTTGAGCTATGAAAGATTTAAAATATTTGTATTGTGAAAATATTCCATATTCATTTGGGAAATCCATATACAACAGATTATTTTTAATATAGATCAAGATATCCTGCTATTTAAAAATAATGACATTTTCATTTCATTTACAAGAAAAAACATGAATAGGAGAAAAGATTCGAAGATTGGTATAAATGTAATGGAATTTCATTGTGTATATACCTCAAATATATATAATATATAAAGAATCAAATCAAAGTATTTTTGAGTCAAACCTTACCTGATGCCACATGGGAGTGTTTACCGGCACCACATCGACCGCCATAATTTGTATATGCTGGAGCATCGAATTACTTCCCCGAGACGGGTTTACGGCTTGTGTAATTCTGGAAATCCAAAAATATTTCCCGATGCTCGCCCACCCTTCCGCCTCCCGCGCTTCACTCGACCGAAGGCAGGGGCGGTAGTTTCGTTTAGAGCAGTGATCCCCCAAAAGGGTTCACAGAACTCTGCACTTCCCAGAAAAATATTTTTGATTTACCTATATAATGTTCACATTATTAACGTCATTTGAAAGAATAAATGTAAATAAAATTACATTTATCACGCTAAAATTATTTTCCAGTTATAAATATGTTTAATACAATTGATTGTGGTACATTCGTTTATATTCAAAACATGTGACTAATGATTTGATGATTATTACTTTCTCCAGGTGTTTAATAACCGGGATCCAGAACTCTGTGGAGGAAGCACATGTAAAACTTCATGTCTAGTGACTGCAAAATGTTCATTTCTATGTAAACGACATAAAAACTATTGTAGGAGAATTCTAGCGTCCAACTGCTCTATCCGATAGGCAGTTCTTTGTCGCTTCTGCGATAAATATAAGTCGAATGCCAGAGCAATTTCTTAGCACAGACGCCGGCGCCAACCTACTGTCGGCGAGCGGTTTTTTTTTCCTTCTACCAGGTATCTCCCACCAGCGGGGTTCCGCCCCAGCCGGGACAAGCTCTAAGTTCTCGACCAGTCTCCCGCCAGGTGTGGTAGTGTACTGCGTGTTAGAGTAACTGTGTGTAAGGGGTGAGGATAGGAGAAGGAAGGTGAAGGAAAGATCGCGCGTTTCATGGCTCGTTTATTAGGGTACTGCTCCGGTATTCGCCTGGTGTTGATCGAGCAAACCACGGAAAACTACCGATGAGGGCAACCTGCCGCTAGAATTCTCCTCCAGGTAACCACTGAATTTGACCTAGCTGAAAAGTCAATGTTCAAAATCCTGCCGCCGTGGGGAGTGGGAACCTAGGACCTCTCGGTCAGAGGCACTGCAGTGACATCAGTTGATGCCCTGAGCCACCTCTCCCGGTGGTGCCGTTGTGAAGTCATCGCCTAATCTCACGATACGTCGTGGGAGGAACATTTTCACCTCCCGGGATACAACATGAATTACAGTTACGGGACCAATGAACTCATCAGTCGCTGTCTGGAGGACAATTCTAGCGGCCGGCTGCTCTGATCGTTAGTTTTCCGTGATTTCTCCGATCAACACCAGGCGAATGCCGGAGCAGTACCCTACCAAACGGGCCACGGACCGCGCGCGATCTTTCCTTCCTCTTCCTTGTCATCTCCTCTCCCCTTACACACACACACACACACACACACACACACACACACACACACTTACACTAACATGCACTACACTACCTCACTACCTCATATTCCGGGAGACCGGTCGGGAGCTTAGAGCTTGTCCCGGCTGGGGCGGTGCCCCGCTGGTGGAGTGTCCTGGTTCGGGGGAAACACCACTAGCCGACGGTAGTTCGGCGCCGGATCTCGCCATCCAGCGGGGGAAGATCCCCGCCATCTCCCGAGAACAAACATGCACTATACTTACGTGACTAATGACTGAAGCACTTGACGCGCCCGGAAACACGAAAAAACCAACCAACCAACCAACCAATGAGCTCAGTATGTGATGCGCCCGCAATGAGTACTCCATACATAATCCAAGAGGAGCTCAGGCCACGTGTCCTCTTGAATTCCACCCCGAAAGTTAGAAACTATAAAATGGTCGTTTCCCGAAAGAAATATAGGTACATTAATTTTTAATGCATTTTTTAATTATTTTTATAAATTGATGACATGATAACTGCTCCATTACCCTCCTTATTCAATGGTTGTCTTACAAAAGGCGCCATGTGCATTTTCAATTTGCCAATACATCATTTGTAAGCAATACTTTCTATGACTATTAAGTATATGTGTCTTAAAATATGTTAACCAACAAATAATCTATGGATAGTGACAGCATAACGAATAATACCAAGATATGTTCTTTCTTTCTTCCTTAAATATTTTTAAAGATGTTTAAGGTAGGTAATTTAAATGTTAGATTCACGTATAGTGTCACCATTTTACTTACTTAAAAATCACGTGTATTCAGAAAAAATACTATCATTACAATTTTTTCCGAGAATTAACGTGAACTTTTGATAAATAAATTATTGTTTATTTTCTGAAAGACAATGTCTTACGATATTTGGCATTGTTTACTGAGCAACCGAGAGACGTACAATTCTGCCATGTTAATGTTCATTGTGAAATTTTGTGCCAGAAATCGTATTCGAAGATTCCAGTTCCTTGTTCGTTTGGTTGCTGTGTACTATGGAGTCTACTAAAATCAGCCAAAACATTCGATTTTGATCCTAATGAGAATAAAATTTATTTATGCAAACCCAACATCTAAACATTTTTCTGCGGTTCATCTGTTCTGCAACGAATTCCCCTCGAACTACTTTCTAGAGGCAACGACGGCGCCAAAGCCAGTCTACCACCGAATCTCCGCATCGTGTGACACGGACCTGCGCGGTCTCACGTTAAAATAACAATGCTGGCCCGACGGGCGCCGCCAACGTCGCTCATGAATAAATTATGACGGCGGGTTGGTGCTCAGACGGACCGCCTTTCCCGACCCTCCCCCTCGTCACCTCCGCTGTCCCACCGCTGCCAACGCCGGCTGCTCGCCCGCCCCCTCCCGCCAGCGCCCGCCCCGCCCGCCCGCCCGCCCTCGCCCGCCCTCTCCAGCCTGCCCTCTCCAGCCTGCCCTCTCCAGCCTGCCCTCTCCAGCCTGCCCTCTCCAGCCTGCCCTCTCCAGCCTGCCCTCTCCAGCCCGCCCTCTCCAGCCTGCCCTCTCCAGCCGCCCTCTCCACCCGCCCTCTCCACCCGCCCTCTCCCCGCCCTCTCACCCCCGCCCGCCTCCCCCCGCCCCCCCCCCCCCAACTCGCCCTCTCCAGACCGCCCTAGCCCGCCCGCTCGTCCGCCCCCGTCGCCACCCGCACCAGACCTCACGCTCGCCGCCATTCTCACGCTTATCAGGGCGTTGCCAAACGAGGCTGGCGGCGGGCGGCGCGCCGCTCATACACGTCGCTTCGTGACACCTTATTAGGAGCCCCCTTGCACTAAACTGATGCCGACGTAACAATGCAACACAATTCGTATCGAATAGGATTAGTCATAGTCTAGGAACAATGGCTATTACTATTTGGGATGGAAAGCCCGTTAAATTGTTATTTAAATTGTTTTTTATAAAGAAAAATAAACCAATTAGACGTTGAATGCATTATTACCTGCATTTTGTAGGTATTTACCCACTCGTTTCGAAGCAACCTTTGGAAAGTTGGATCTAATCAACCAATAATAAATGAGACGGAAATTTTGAACCCTAGTTGCTGGATTTTACACCATCGCCCTTATGTATTTTCACAAATAAATAATTTGTTCACAGCCGAATTTCAATTTTTCATACTTTTCCCCTTTTTCTCCTTGTTACCATTACATACATTATTATTATTATTATTATTATTATTATTATTATTATTATTATTATTATTATTATTATTATTAATATTAATAATAATAATAATAATAATAATAATAATAATAATAATAATAATAATAATAATAATAACAACAATATCTTATTTTCTTATACAGGGAAGTGAGCGCCTTACAAGATTGAATATGTTTTGATTATTAATATATCTGATAGTGGGATTGTTGATGTGCCAAAGAAAGAATATTTTAGCTTCGCATTTGGATGGGTTTTTTGATTAAGTCTCCATGAAGATGCCCAACTCTGAAAAATGTTTAGTGCGTCTTGCAAGTATTGTATGGTGGAAGAAAGTTGTGAGTCCGCTGCATAGATGGCTTTGTCGTCAGCATAAAGCGATGTTGTGTGATAGTCTCGAACGGGTATATCTGGTGTGTTGAACAATGTGGGAGAGAGTAGAGACCTTTGAGCAGGAGCAGGGATTGTTGAGGGAGGAGAAATATAATTGTGTAATTTGTCTGATAAAGAGTGATTTGAGATGATACTGTGTAGTGTGCAATAAATAGTCGGGAGTTCTTATGTGTCGTTTTTACATGAATATAAGTTGTTGCCCATTCCTTTAGCAAAACGTTAAAAAAATAATTAAAAAAGTGGTTGTGATCCCTGAGTTCTGGAGTTCGTTCCATTTCACTTAAACTATCTACTGGCAAATATTGAATTACAGAGAGTCTTTATTTTATTTTATTTTATTTTTTTCATACCGAGAGGTGAAGAAGTGAGTGCGATAGAAGAAATTAGTTTCACATGCCGAATTTGCAATTTATTTCAATTAGTTTCATGACCTCTTATCATATACAGTTTAAAATATGATTATTATTCCTCGAGTTGTAAACCGTGTTACATTTTTAAAATAACAATTATATTTTTTGATAGTTTTATCACGTAATTGGCATACCAATGTACTTTCGTTATTCAAAATGAAAGATATTCAAAATGAGAGTTACTGTTGTTTTATGAGTGTTGAAGTTGCCTTCAAAGGGAGGTCACTTAGAAAATAACACAATAGAATTTCGTAGAAAGCAAAAATGCAAATGGAATGAAAACATGAATTGTATTATAGGATCCTCTAATTTCAGACTGAAAATACATAAAACCCCATTGGTGCCAAAATTCATTAAAAGCTGTTAACATATGCATGTGGATTCCTCGTAAAAGCGATCCCCATCCAATTATATCACATTTGCTGACTTTATTTATGACGACGAAGTACAAAACAGATTGTAAGAAATATCGACACAGGCTGATTTATGGATCAATAGGTCGTGTACTCAAATCACCACCAAGACGTGGTATTAATGTTATTTATTCTGGCCTTTACGAGCTCGAAAATCGCGTGCTCCATTAGTACGCATAAGGTGCATCGCCCCAAGCCGCATAAAATGCAGATTCAGCCTTTTCCCAGCGGAGATGAAAATCGGCTCGTCCGCCCCACCTGTCATAATTCAATCTGTACCGTTTTATGCCCGGTATTTTGAAAGTACAGATTTACGACGATTCCCGGGTTAGCGCAGGTCTCAGAATGGACCAACCTGCACCGCCCGCCCGAACGCGCCCCGGCGAGGGCGTCCTGCCCAGGGCGGTGGGCGGTGGGCGGCGGGCGAGGCCTGTACGTGCCGTCCGCCCGCCCGCTCGCTCGCCATCTGGGCGACGGAGCTGCCCTCAGGACGCTCACGGCAGCACGCGAGAGGGTCACTGGGTCACGGGAGGGGGAGGGGGACGTTGGGAGGGGAGGGGGCGCCACTCAGAGCACGCGCGCCGCCTCGCCCCCCCCCCCCCCCCCCCGCCCCCCCCCCCGCCCTCTCGCCTTCCTACACCTGACCTGACGACTCATTCCAGTCACGAATCTCGGGGCAAATTTACGCTTTCCAAATTCAGGGAAGAAAGGGTTGAGAAAGGATGAGCTGCCCGAGAGAGTTGACTAACAGGAAGCGTAGGGGTTGAGTAAGTACACTACAAGGGGATGTTTGGACGGAGAGTATAAATTTATCCGAAAGTTGTAGCTGAAAAAAAGAGAGCTTATTCATGAACAATGATACAATGTAATTATTTAAGTGTCATACTTTCAATTGATACAAAAAATAGACTTTTCATATTAGTTGTTTTTTCGTTAATTTCGGCGTACATGTATTTAAACTAATGTCACGTCTCGAATAAAACATTCGGAACACCACAAAAATTCCAGTAAATTCTAATGGTATATTTTAACGCCCATGTCAAAAGGGCACCAAGGGTATACACTCACCTTGTAACAAAAATAAAGGAGTCTTTTAGAATTAGTGGTAGTAGGAAAGTAGTGGCAATAATCCCAAATTAAGAGAGTTCAACGAAAACAAGATCTGTCCCATTAAAAAAAATCCTTTGCTGAATCCAAGGAAAAAATTAAAGCAAAAATTATTTGGAGCTGTTATGGAGAGGAAAATATAAATTGTCTCTACTTCAAGCAAAATTACGCGACCATAACTTGTGTTTTCAAAAAAAATATTAATCGCCTTATTTAAAATTATATTTTTTAAACACACACTTCTTTAAGAAAGAAAAGTATTATCACCGGCAAACGGTGCTGGGCCATTTTTGTAACCATACTTTGCTCTTTTCTAGAAAATAAATTAAAAACAAATAGATTTTATTAAAATGATTTTGAAAATAGATTTTATTAAATGGGAGTTTTTTTGTTTTTTTTCTCCCTTTCAAAATTCAAAATTTAAGTAGTATTAGACTTAGTGTAGGGATCACAGAATTTTGAAAATGTGCACACAATTCACTTTTCCCCATAGCACGTCATACGCAGTTTTTAACTGTTTTTTTGACGTAAAATAAATAAATAAATAAATAAATAAATAAATAAATAAATAAATAAATAAATAAATAAATAAATAAATAAATAAATAAATAAATAAATAAATAAATAAATAAATAAATAAATAAATAAATAAATAAATAAATAAATAAATAAATAAATAAATAAATAAATAAATAAATAAATAAATAAATAAATAAATAAATAAATAAATTGGAGCCGTTTTGGTGAAAATAATTCTACGTTGCCTATACTTCACTCAAAATCAAGTTAAAACTACTCATGGTTTCGAAAAATAGTACATAACTAACTTAAAAATTCGACTTTGAAGAATAGGATGTATTAGGAAAAAAATTCTATCTTCAATATTGTAGTTTTAAGAACATGCAAAAATGTTGATTTTTTGCACTTTTTGAAAATTCAGGGAATTTAACAGAAAATGGAATCTAAACCATTTTTTAAACATCCTTTGCCGTATCCGAGGAAAAAATTTCATCAAACCTTAGGCAGTCATTTTTGAGACTTTTTTAAAATGTTGAGGTTTCATGTCACGTAGTCGGAAAAATCAAAATATTCGTTTCAAATTTGCAGGGTGTCAAATTCGACCGAATGGATGAGGGAATATGAATTTCGGACAAGATCGTCTGAAGATATAGACTAACGTCGACCGCCGAGGAATGTTTTGCCATCAACAAACTTTTCGGTATCAAAACCCAAAAATACGTTGAATCAGATTACACAACACGTAATTTACAACGTATGGTAAAATATTCATCCACTTTTTTGATACCAGGTCCCCACTAACGAGTTTTTCTATCGAAATACCACCATTTTTGTTGTTGTTTTTTGTTTTTGTATTTGTTGTTTTTTGTTGTTCTTCCTGCAGCAATACAATACATTCTCTTTACCACGTAAATGGTATATGAAAAATTTAAAACAGAACAAATATTATTTGTCAAGATATTCCTTTAGTCTACCATATAAACACATTATAAGCAAATAATACATCAGAGAAAATTAGAATCAATTCAAGATTTTTCGAATCTAGATATTTTCATAATAAATGATATTAATAATGTTTTATATATTTTGGATATTTCGCAATTCACTCGAGGAAACTATTTAGCACCTTTTGGCTAGAAGAGCGTGGAAGCGCATATTTCTCGGAGAACGAAATATATTTTCCAGATGGATTGCCGAAATCTGTATTTCACCACCGCTAAAAGCAACCCAAACTCCATATCTCATGTCCAAAGCTCGGTGCGTTCGCCTCGCTCTCTTGATGACCTATCCACCCTCCGCCAATTCGGCACACTGCCCACCCACCAACACCGACGGCGGCGGCGGCTTCTGAAGAGAAAGAGGAGACAAGCCTCAAGCGCCCCCAACCACCGGCCGACACCCTCCCGTCCACCCGCCCGCCTATCACCTCGCCACGCACTCGCCAACACCCGCCCCGCCTCACCCATTTGGCCCTCGCGGCGCGCAGGGCTACGGCAACGGCGGCGAGGAAGAGGATAAGGAGAACAAGTAAAAGGCGGAATGCACAGGTGGAATCTTGCTGGGAGCGACGGAAAGAAAGATATGAGAAGCAGGAATAGACGAATGAGAGAGGAATTGATTGATTGATTAATTATGTTGGTGCTTCCGGGCGATTCAATCGCTAAGGTCATTAGTCCCGTAAGTGTCGTGCATTTTTTCAGTAGGCGCTGGCGATGGTACTATCCCTCTGAATGGCGAGATCCGGGGCCGAAATACCGCCGGTTAATAGGGGCTTCGCCAAACAGTTACCTCCCATTAGCGGGGTACCACCCAAGTCAGAACAAGCTCTAAGCTCCCTAAGTAGTGTAGAGCAAGTTAGTGTTAGTGTGTTTAAGGGGAGAGGATAGAACAAGGAACAAATAGGAAAGATCGCGGGCGGTCCGTGACCAGTTTGTTAGGGTACTACTCCGGCATTCGCCTGGTATTGATCAGAAAAACAACGGAAAACTACCTATAAACAGCCGACCGCTAGAAATTTCCCCTAGACTAGAGTAGAAGGAGATAAAAGCAGGCTGAAAAAAATGAAATCAAAGGGAGTAGACATCACGAGGAGAATAAGGAGCAGTACGAATCAAGAGAAGAGTCATGCCACTCGCCCACCCACCACCCACAACTATGTCCGCCTGGGCCCGCCCGCCAACATCCCACTTGCTGCCCCCTCCCTCTCCCCCCCCCAAGCCGGTTCGCTCCACGCGACCGCGCGCCGCCGACCTGGAAAAGGTCACCGGCGGTGGGCTATATTTTACGCGTCCCGAACACAAAGGGGCAGCGGGGTAGGCGCGGGGGCGTGACGGCGGCGGCGGCGGCCGAGACAGGTGGAGCCAGGCGCCGTGTGGCGTCGCGTCGCGTGCCGCCGCGGTCGCCCGCCCAAAATATCGCGCCGCCGCCGCCATCACCGTCCCCTCCGACCCCTCCGCCGCCGCCGTTGCCGATGCTGCCGCCGCCACCGTCCCCGCCACGGCCGTCGCCACCGCCGCCACCGCCACCGCCGCCGTCGCCGTCACCGTGGCCATCGCCACCGCCGTCACCACCGCCGCCGCCGCCGTCGCCGCATCACCGCCATCACCGCCACCACCGCCACCGGCGCCACTGTCGCCGCCGCCGCCGCTGCCGTCGGCGTCGCCGCCGCCACCACCACCACCGCCGCCGTTGCCGCCGCCGCCGCTGTCGCCGCCGCCGCCGCCGCCTCCGTCGGCGTCGCGCCGCCGCCAGCCAGGCGCCTGTCAACGGCCGCCGGCGCCAGGCGCGATATCTCTCGCGCGCGCTTCGCCGCGCTTTTGCGGCGCGCGCCGAGACGGGGACGCCTGCGCTGCCCTGTTAGCGGTCGACGATGCCCAGGCTTTCGCCTCGCGTGAGCGGAGTGCGTGGAACGTAAAGTGTCCGAAGTGGAGGAGGTTGGCGAGCTCTTTGGTGGGTCAGAGGTTGAGGGAATGAGAAAGTAAAAGTGCTGAGGTGACTAGGGAGATCAAGTCGGAGTAGATACAGTCGACTCCGGTTATAGTGACCCTCGGTTATAGTGAACTTAAGCCCGTTTTTTAAAGTGAACCTGAACCTCGGCTATAGTGAACGTAGGAAATACAACATCCTGGAAATTAATTCCCTCCTGGAAAAGAATATATCGCCTCAGTGCCACAAATACAACACTAGGCAGCTTGAAAAAATATCGTCGCCAAAGGTCATAATCGAAGAAGTCTCCCCTGAGGTGAAGGTCGAAGAAGTCTCCCCTGAGGATTCTGGAGAAGGATCAAGAGAAATTACTAATGTAAAAGTACGAAGCAAACATTTGAAAATAATTGATTTTTTAATAACAAATAAAGATAACGAAATTTTCAATACGTGTTGATAATGTATTTTGCTGAATTTCTATATTAATAAAATAAATAATTATAGAGGAATTCTATTTAATTTTGACATCATCGGATATAGCGAACCAAACATGTTAGTCCCTAGAAGTTCACTATAACCGCAGTCGACTGTATTTGGTAGAAGAAATAATGGCCTAAATCTACAATACTAATTTTCAATGCGTGCAGAAATTGAAAGAAAATTATGAATCTTCTGGCCATGAGGAGTCTACGGTTTCTTTACGTAGCAAGGAACTCCCGAAAATACAAGAAGAGTTGAACGGTTTTCATGAAAAATTCAAAATTTGGTTTGTGTAAATCGTAGTAGCTAGGAGTGCGCGGAACTTAGTGTCCGAAGTGGAGGAGTTTGGTAAGCTACGGCGTTTTGGTGGGTCAGAGGTTGAGGGAATGAGAAAGTAAAAGTGGTTAGGTGGGTAAGGACAGTAAATAGTGTAGAGGTTGAAAATGTGTTTTCTAGAAGAAGTAATGACCAAAATCTATATCACTAATTTTCAATGCGTGGAGAAACTGAAAGGACACTACGAAGCTTCCGGTCATGAGGAGTCTATGGTTTCGTTAGAAACCCAAGTGCTCGATAAATGCTTCGGTCATTAGTCCCGTTAGTGTAGTGCACTTTTTTTCTTGGGAGATGGCGGTGACCTTCCCCCACTGGATGGCGAGATCTGGCGCCGACCTACCGTCGGCTGTTGGGGTTTCCCCCCAAACCAGGACTCTCCCACCAGCGGGGCACCGCCCCAGCCGGAAAGAGCTCTAAGCTCGCGACCGGTCTCCCGGAATATGTTGTAGTGTAGTGCATGTTAGTGTAAGTGTGTGTGTAAAGAGAGAGGATAGGACAAGGAAGAGGAAGGAAAGATCGCGCGCGGTTCGTGTCCCGTTTGTTAGGGTACTGCTCCGGCATTCGCCTGGTGTTGATCGGAAAAACCACGGAAAACTACCGACCAAAGTAGCCGGCAGCTAGAATTCTCTTCCAGACAGCGACTGAATTCAACCTAGCTGAAAAACTAGTGTCGAAAATCCTGCAGGACTCGAATCCAGGACCTCCCGGTCAGAGGCGCTGCAGTGACATCAGATGATGGCGGGCTGGGGCGGGGCGGGTACAATGGAAGCGCACCGGCAGACGGGGCGGTGAGGGGGGCGGGGCTCGATAGTGGCGACGGTGCTAATCGGGGGCTAGCGAGTGGGCGGCGGCGGGAACAATTGCGACACAGCGGTCGCCCGGAGGTGGCGCGGGGGCTGGACGGGTCGTAGTCTATGGTGACGGTGGTCATCGGGGACTTGCGAGGGGGCTGGGCGGGGGAGGGTAGGAACAATTGCGGCACAGCGGTCGTCGTGGGCTGGCGAGGAGACGGGGCAGGCCAGGAACAATTGCAGCACAGCGGTGGGGGCGGGGGGGAGGGGCGGCGCGGAGAAGGGCCCGGCAGAAGAGAGCGGGGCGGGGCGGGCGGCGGGCGGCGCGCGGACAGACGGGGCGGGGAGGGGCCGGGCGGAAGAGAGCGGGGCGGCAGAGTATGCGGAGCGGGGCGGCAGAGTATACGGAGCGGGGCGGGGCTTGGCTGGCGGGCTTGCCTGGGATGGAGAGGGGTTGGGCGGGGAAGAGCGGGGGACTGGGCATGACGGGGCGGGGAGAAGCAGGGAGAGACTGGGCAGGGCTGGGCTGGGCCGGGCTGGGCGGGAACGGCGGGGCGGGAGAAGTGCGTAGGGGATGGGCGGATGAGGCGGGGCGGGAGAAGGGGGCGGCGACGGGATGTATGGAGCGGAGAGGGGTGGTGCGGGGCGGGCTGGGCAGGGCGGGGCGGGGCTGGGCGGGCCGGCTAATCGGGGACGGCGGGGCGGGGCGGGGCAGGGAAAAGGGAGTAGGGGATGGGCGGGAAGAAGGGGGCAGCGACGGGATGTGTAGGGCAGGGCGGGGCGTGGCGTGGCGGGGCGGGGCGGGCGGGCGGGGCGGAGCGGGCGGGGCGGAGCGTGGCGTGTGGGGGCAGCGGGGGCGGCGGGCGCGCGCGGGGCCGCTAATGAGCCGCGTGGAGCGGCGCTGTGTGTGTGTGGGTGCAGCGTCCGGTCGACCGGGATTTCCCTTACGGCCGCGCGCGCCACAAAGACGCACGTGCCCCACACACGTACACGCCGGGAAGGTTCCTTTTGATGACTCCTTCACTAGTGAATGAAATGCACTGCGTTTGATTCTCTTTAAGAGTTTCTTTTTGTACTTCCTTTGTGTTTCGTGGTGAAATACAGAAGAGTTACGTCTCGCTTATGCTAACGTGTAATATGAGTTACCAGGAATGCTTCTTTCCTTAGAAACCCCATTAAAGGTATTTCAATCTTCTCAGATCATATATATGTGTGTATATATATATATATATATATATATATATATATATATATTATCGCTAGTCTTTGTTGTAGGCTTGAAATGTCTAGTTATTTTGAATTTATGAACTGAAATACCGCTGGATGTGTTTTTCATTCAAATACTGTGGGAAATAAATCCACAAAGAGGAAGTATAGTATAAGTATAATGATTTACTTTGTATCCTTTTGAAAGGTCACATGAATGCTTGAAAAACACAAATATCTGTAACAGAAATGAACTGTTACATATATTCATAAAGTAATTTGGTATTGCGTGTCTCATTTACGTTTTCAAAGGAACTTACGAAAGGTCATACGATAATTTCACCCATTAAGAACCCGGCAACAGCCGTAATGTGTGGAATGAAGGTCAGAGATCTCGTTCATTACGAGAAAGGGATAGCCAGACGCATACGACATGCAAAAACAGTTTCTAAATATACCACCCAACTGCCTCATAATTTCTTCGGCTCTTGTCAATTTCCCAGTCACTTTCTCTCAATCCAGGCACGCGATCGGCACTGAAGAAACCAGACGTGACAGCACGCGACATGCTGTGACCACGGTTCCCGAAAAAGGACATCGTCCCCTTCTCCCACATCCCCCGAAATACCCGAGGGCGCGCGGCTTACGTAAGCGGCGAGGGGGCAATAAACGGCCCACCCGAGGACGAGTATTATTCCGGTGAGGGCACCTGCAGCAAAGGGCGCCCGCATAGCGACAGAGGACGACGGCACCGCGCACGAGCACGACCCCAGGGGGAGCATCGCCCCTGCACGAGGGCGGCCTCGCCTCCGACTACACGATCGCCTTTGTTCTAGTGATCGCTAGCGAAACATCCACGTTTTCGAAGATCGATGTTTAGAATTGAAACATTGATGTTAATAATCGGGGCTCGGATTCTGATGACTAGGGAACGGATTTCCATGTAATTACACCGGGAGCGGTAGCTCAGTGCATCAACTGATGTCACTGCAGCGCCTCTGATCGGGAGGATGCCGGGCGAATGTCGGAGCAGTACCCTACCAAACGGGCCACGGACCGCGCGTGCTCTGTCCTTCCTCTTCCTTGTCCTATCCTCTTCCCTTACACACACACTTACACTAACATGCACTACACTACCACATATCCCGGGGGATCGATTGAGAACTTAGAGCTTGTCCCGGCTGGGGCGGTGCCCCGCTGGTGGGAGAGTCCTGGTTAGGGGGAAACCCCACTAGCCGACGGTAGGCCGGATCTCGCCATCCAGCGGGGAACGATCACCGCGCATATCCCGAAAAGAACATGCACTACACTAACGGGACTAATGACCAAAGCAGTTGACGTGCTCGGAAACACGAAAAAATCAAATCAAATCTATCCATGTAATTACAAAGTTTTTACAGGAACTAGATACTTGCAGTCAATACTTTTTTAGAGTTTACAAAAGATTCTGAATGAATTGGAGCTATTTTAATTTTACATATTTTTATATAATTACATATTTTACCTACTACTACATATTTCGTTACAATTTAATATATTTATACGTCGAAACGGAACATTTTAGATGCGCGTTTGCATTATATGTTACTGAATTACCTTTCTTAAAAATCAAATGATTTGCTGCTGGACTTCTATAACCATCATAATTATCAATCCCCCTCCCGCTAACTGCGTTCTCGGAGGCAAGATTGAGGGGATTCCTGGGAACGAAAAGTAATTTCAACTAAAATTTTGCTCCTATTTCAAAAAGCAGATTCGTTACTCGATTGAAAACTAACAAATACTTTTTTTCAGAAAATAGTCTTACGCGTTGTTCGATTGGGGGGAGGGGGACATTCCCTTTAACCTCTTCCCCCGCGATCTTTGGCTTCACCGTACTATTATTCATTGGAACTCTGGCTTCTCGTAAACATTTTAATATATACTATGAACGTTTTTTGTATTTCGACTAAATCCATATGTGTGGTGAAATATAGTATAGAATTACTTCTGTAGAGGTAGAACCTACTTTCAGCCACTCCGAATGCTTGTTAAGGACCTATTGGCACGTTTTATGCTCGGAGAATGCTTATAGAGAACAATTTTAAACACATTAATGAATTTTTATTTTACATATTTTCTATTTTTTCTTACGTTTTGAAAAAAATAAGTATTGAATAAGTATGTATGTATATATTTCGCATTTTGTATTACAATAAATTCCGTTCCCTACTGATGACATATATTTTCATTTCTGCTTTGTAGACGCAGCTAACTTGTAAACGAATATTTATCATGACATGTATGCGATAGAAGTGAAAAGATATTGAGTCTTTTTTTGTCATTTTTCAATTTTTGGGTAATATTTCTGGACCTTAGCGTCATTTTTCGTTTTTATGCATTTTGTTTTCTTTTCGGGGTTTGTTTTTTGTAAGTGAATATTTCATGAATTTACAATGACGCATTTAAATAAAGTTTTTATTGTATCATCAGTTCATGTCGAAATTCACCACTTCACAAGACTCTGCTTTTTGAATTCGCAAAATTACTCGGATCTTCGGTAACTTCCTCGATCTTTCAAATTTGGAAACAAGGACCTAAGAATTACATTTACTCCTAAAATAAAAACCTATTTATTACGTACAATTTTATATACATACATTTTAGTTAAAATAGTAAAATTCATTGAATAAGTAAAAATTTTCATAACAATTTTTAAAAAATTTTAACATCGTTGTTTTAAAAATGGTTTAAAAAACCTCTAACATTAAATATTAATGTAAAAATATCCAGCTCAAAACATTGATGTTAAAAACATCGTGAATCAGTCAAAACATCGATGTTTTGAAAACATGGACATCGATGTTGCATCCTTACTTTGTTCCCGTCACTTAATTCTTGCGGGGATGCACTTAACCCCGAGCGAGAGAAAAACAGATTTAACTGATTCACAGGCAGAGATGACTCGGAAGTAGCATTCCTCTTGCCTCCGTAGCGTTGCTGCCCGGAAGGTCCTAGGGTTCGAATCCCGATGAGACGGATTTTCGGCAGTACTTGCAAAGCTGACACAAATTTAGTCTGGAGGACAATTTTAGCGGACGGCTATTCTGTTCGGTAGTTGGCCGTGATTTCTGCGGTCAATGCGAATGAGAATGCGGTGCTCTAATAATCTGGTCACGGCACCGCCAGCTACCGAGAAAATCACGTGCACTACACTTACGGCACTAATAACGTCAGTACTTGACGTCCCCGGTATCACTAACAACCAACCAACCAACCGCCACCTCTCAAGGAAAACACACGAACTACATTTACGGGACTAATGCCCGTAGCAGTCGACGCGCCCAGAATCACTACCAATAAATCAATCAATCAAACCCACCTTGCAAGCGCGTGGGCTGCCCCGGCGAGGCGAGCGCGCGAGATGGCGGGGGCGGCGGCGGCGGCGGGACACAGAATTTTGGATACCGGACATGGCCCACTTCGCGGGAAATATCAGAAGGCTGGGCAGGTGCCCCGCTGGTGGGAGATACCTGGTAGTAGTTGACGCCCCCGGTATCACTAACTTGCAAACAACCAACCTACTGTCACCTCTCAAGGAAAACACATGAACTACATTTACGGGACTAATGCCCATAGCAGTTGTCGTGCCCAGAATTACTACCAATAAATCAATCGATCAAACCCACCCTGCAAGCGCGTGTGCTGCCCTGGCGAAGCGAGCGCGCGCGGCGGCGGCGGCGGGATACAGAATTTTGGATACCGGACATGGCCCACTTCCCGAGAAATATCAGAAGGCTGGGCAGGTGCCCAGCTGGTGGGAGATACCTGGTTAGAGGAAACCCCGCTAGACGTCTTTAGGTCGGCGTCGGATCTCGTCATCCACCAGGGACGCCAGCTACCGAGGAAATCACGTGCACTACACTTACGGCACTAATAACGTCAGTAGTTGACGCGCCCGGTATCACTAACATCCAAACAACCAACCTGCCGTCACCTCTCAAGGAAAACATATGAACTACATTTACGGGACTAATGCCCATAGCAGTCGTCGCGCCCAGAATCACTCCTAATAAATCAATAAATCAATCAAATGCCCCCTGCAAGCGCGTGTGCTGCCCCGGCGAGGCGAGCGCGCGAGGTGGCGGGGGCGGAGCGTGGCGTCGCGCGCCGGTCGCGTGGCGGCGGTCGGCGCCTCGGGTAACGTGGGCGCGGGGCACGTGCAGCGCCGCCGCTGCCGTGTACGCATGCGCGAGAGGCCGTCGCGGAGGGCACGGTGACGCGGCGCGAGCGGCGACGGCGATGGAGCCGGTCCGTTACCCGCCTGGCGCGCGCGCGCGTGTGTGAGTGGTATGCCGCCGCCGACGGCAGCGTGGCCGGCGCATGCCTCGCTACTATTCGAGCGGAGAACGTTGTCTTCGTCCGCTTCGGATCGTCACGCCCACGCGCTGGCCGTTGCATTGTTCGTTTCTCGTTCCTTTGTTGCGCATCTCTGTTCCGTCCCTACTTTCCTTCTCCGGTAGTGAATGATGGGTCTTATTCGAAGTGTTCGAACGGGAGAGGTGGTTCAAGGTGGTCACAGCAGGGTAACTGACGTCACAGCAGGGCAACTGATGTCACAGCAGGGCAACTGATGTCACAGCCGGGTACCTGACCGGGAGGTTCTTGGGTTCCGGTCCCGACGGTGGCAGGAGTAGCTAGGTCGAGTTCTGTCGCTGTATCGAGAATTCTAGCGGCCGGCTATTCTCACTGTAGTTTTCGGTGCTTTCTCCAAACAATACCAGGCGAATGCCGGAGCAGTACCCTAACAAAAAGGCCACGGACCGCGCGCGATCTTTCCTACCTCTTCCTTGTCATATCCTTTCCCATTACACACACTTACACTAACATGCACTACACTACCACATTTGCCGGGAGACCAGTCGGGAGCTTGGAGCTTGTCCCGACTAGGGCGGTGCCCACCCGCTTGTGGGAGGAAAGTTTGGGGAAATCCCTGGTTGTCGACGATAGTCCTCCCCCCCCCCTTTGTTTCACCGGCAGGTAGTAATCGGCGCTCTTCGAGGAGTTCGTCTTCAGGAGTGTGTGCCCTTCAAATTAGGGTACTTTTATGACAAGTTCGATGATTTTCAGCGACGATGGCATCGTTATCAATGATGGAAAAATTATAAGCATGCTAAGCAATCACACGATACCATAATGATAGTCTCGGTCAGATTCGCTTTTAAAGAATATGAAATGTAATTTAGATTTTTGAAGATTGACAACAACATGCGATAATATTTTTCGTTTAATAATGTTACGATTTTATTCATGTATGATATATCTGCCAAAACATTTGAAATGTGTGAGAGATATTCATTCGACTTTGTAATGACTTTTCTTGGTTTGTGTGTCACAATTTTGATGGAACTCTTCACCTCGAAGTTCGATGTTGGAACTCTCGCTAAACATTAAATTTTAGTTCGATTTATGTTCTTTCGTAAGTCGTACTGAATCTACTTTATTCCCTGCAATAACTCTGATTGATCTCAGACGTTTGCTTTTAAACCACATACTATTATTGTACTTCTCTTTCAGTGAAATCACTTTATTTTAATTTTGGGAAATGGAAAGAACATACGTGATACGCACGAAGAGTACAACTGTGACCAAAATTGGAATGTCCTTGTCGATCTGCGAATGGCTGTTCAAAAGAAACCTTAATGTAAAATAGCTTTCTGTCACACGACCAACACCAATTTTATTGACGCCGCCATATGCGTATTCCGTATCCATCGCAGCATGGTCTGTGTTTGCGTTGACCACGTGTAACATACGTTTCGACCCGAGTAAACAACGAAGTTAATAATTCCTATTTCAATCCCGCCCAAGAACTTCATCACCCTAACCACGTCCGCACCAGATTCTATTACACCATTCTCATTTCCTCACCCCCCACCCCCCGGCTCTTCCCGTCTCGCACCGCCTCACCGTAATTACGCCACGCGCCGACCGCGGGCCCGGAGTGACGCAGCGGAACCGGCGCGTCGGCTTCCGCCGCTGCTCCCAGATTACACGCGCGCGCCGCCTCCCCCCCCGGCCCCGCCCCCCGCGCTGGGCGGTGGCGCGTGCCGCCTCTGCGCCGTCTAATTGTGCCGCGCTCTGGGCACGCGCCGCTGGCCCGCCGCGCGCGCTCGGCCGCTTCGGAGCCAAGACCGGGGCAGTGGGGGCCTCGCGATTGTTTGTGGATTCGATTCCCAAATCGATTTATTATTATTATTATTATTATTATTATTATTATTATTATTATTATTATTATTATTTAGTAGAAATATGGATCTTTTTTAAACTAATGGACCAAATAGGATCAATCAATACAGAAATCAGGAATTATGATGTATAATTCATATAAGATATATACATTTATCTATTGCTTTACGTTTCGCACATTCAACCATTCTTATATTATTATTATTATTATTATTATTATTATTATTGTTGTTGTTGTTGTTGTTGTTGTTGTTGTAGAAAGATGGTTCTTTTTAAATTTATTGGACCAAATAGGATCAATCCCCGATGATACCAGGAATTAAGACGTATAATTCATATAAATTTATTGGTGCTTAATTATACGTCTTAATTCCCGGTATCATCGTGGATTGATCCTATTTGGTCCAATAAATTTAAAAAGAACCATCTTTCTACAATATAAAAAACAGGATCAACAGGAATATATTCAACCATTCTATTATTATTATTATTATTATTGTTATTATTATTATTATTGTTATTATTATTAAGATAATTTAAATACGAACACTTAGGTGTTGTTTATCCTTACCGTTGTATAGAGAAAAAAGCATGCAAGCATTTTTTTTTCTAAATGCTCGTTTCCGGTATCGATACTTTTGTGGAATGCTCCTCATGTCAATCGAGCCCTCATGACAATGATTCTTCTGTGAATCTGTCCTTGGAGAATCGATCCTTTTCCTTCGATTCGATTCTAGAACCGATTTCAATTCTTTTCGATTCTGGGATCTATTTCGGAATCGATTCTTTTACAGGAATCAAATGTCTCCAATTGTTTGGGAGGATGAGCGAAAGGGAGCAATCTTTTTTTGCACTTTTACGTCGACTTTCGTAGTATTGACTTAAATCGAAGTCTTTTTAAGCAGGAGCACAAGGAATAAAATGCTCTTAAAATGTTTTTAAAATGCCCTAAAAACAGATAATAATGACCTGAAAAATGATAAAAACCACTTCAGATGAACAACTCAAGCTATTGATATGTTTTTGACGTAATCGAAGCTTCTTACTTGTGAAGTGAATTCAGCTTGCAAATTTCTGGTTGGGACTGATCTTTACCAGGAAATATGACTAGTTTTTGATGTTTGCATTTAACATTTTTATAATTATTACTGTTTTTATTAATGTTATAAAAGTGCCTGTAGTGTTTGAATTTTACCTCCCATCATGCTTTCACATCTTGCTTCACTCTAATCAAACCACTTGGTTCAAATTACATTTGGTTATGGGACAGGTAATGTTTCATAAACGTTTCACAATTTGTTATCAAGATAATTTAAATGCAAACACTTAGAATTTGATCATCCTTACCGTTGCAAAAGAAAATAAATAAATAAAGTTTGATGGAAGATTGTTTTCTAAATGCTTGATTTCGCTATCGATACTTTCGTTGATTGGTCCTCATATCAATCGATTCCTTGGAGAATCGATTCATTTCTTTCTAATCGATTCTAGAATCGATATCAACTTTTCGATTCTATTATCAAATCATGAAGGGATTTTTTACACGAATAGAGTGTCACTTACTGTTTGGGAGGACGAGCAAAAAAAGGGAGCACGCTCGACAAACACCGAAAATTGTAACGTACCATTCGCCTTCAAATTGTGTGAAGTAATAAAACACATGTAATACTTATTATTGTAAAATGTTAATCACCGCTTTCTATTGGTGTACAATGATTAATTAATTATTGACAACCAAAACACCTTATTCATTTATATTCACATAATACATTTTATTCAATCTCTTCGTCTCCTCATTCAACAACTATGTCCCTGGTTACTTGTTTTATCATAAAGTTGAGATACTACATTTTGGTATTCAGTTATCGGATGATTTTATAATGTGAAAATTTGTTGAACTCCTCGCAATAGTTTCAGTAAAGAATTAATTTCTCTAATTAATATCTCTAATTCATCTAAAAAATGTAGGAATATTTTATTGAATCGCTCAGTAATTGATATTACTATCAATTTTTCGTTATTCACGTCTTTTGACTACATGTCTCCTCAGTCAGGAAATCATTCGGCACAAAGCTCAGCAAATGGTAACATAAAAATCAATTTAAAAAAATAATGTCTATTTATCTACTTTGGTACTCTTTATCAATTTATTTCTTACCAAAGATAGATAACTAATTCGTGATAATGATGGACGGAAAAGAGGATCAGCGAATTGAGAAATACCGCAAGGGAATGTGTAACAAAGGCCATTGGATTGCCACAAACTCTTTCTTGGCATGACTACAATTTGGTCTGGAGTTGAACAGCTACAGTTATCGCAGCGAAGTTAATACTCAGGTGTTTTTACAAATGTATTTAAGACATACGAACATTATAATCGTTTAACATCCGTACATTATAAACGTTTTTTTCGCTTAAGACCTTTGAAGACTTTCTTGCCTTCACCCCATGCCTACAAAAAGTACTTGTACATGTTCGTACACTTCGTACGTATCTATCGGTCGATTTGTTTACGCTCTGAATGCTTCAAAACGAACATTGCTCAAATCTCTGTTTTCCCTCCTTTTCTCGCAACTCCACGTCGATATTTCTTGCTTCAAGTACTAAAACAATACGTATCATGACGTCTTCTTTTATATGCATTTTACTTGACGCTGTGGTCTCTGGGTTCGATTCCCGGTCGAGGCAAAAATATAGTTGTAGCTTTCCTTTAAAAGCGTCCCAGTTTCTGTAGATGAGTGACGAAGAAACTCTCAATCGGGCGGTTCTTACTAGTTACGGTGAAGAGAATACGTCATGTTCCCCTCATGTCGCTCTTACCCCCAAACACAGGAATTTAACTAAGGCCTAGACACCAGTAGCTGGCCGGCGAAAGCGGACTAACGATCGAAAAATGCCAATTACAAGCATACACATTATTATTATTATTATTATTATTATTATTATTATTATTATTATTATTATTATTATTATTATGACTTATGCACTTCTCCCACGCGGGAGGGAAACATTCACCTGCCACAGATGTCATTGTGGCTAGGCTCACTCGTACGGCTCAGAGCAAGTAAGGAGCAAGATCTTCATTTACTTCCAGGACCTCTAACACTACATATCAGGCACATCATTGACAGTTTTTCTGACAATGTGACAGGTGTCTAGAATGACTGCTTTTTGTACTGTTCCTAGTATATGCTTTATATTCAATTCTTGCAGATGTTTGATGAGGGATTTTGGCATTATTCCGGTTGTAGAAATTGTCAGGGGACGGATCTGAACCTTTTTCACTTTCCAAAGCTTCTTTATCTCATCTGCTAGCTCTTGGTATTTTGTGACTTTGTTCGTGTATGCGGAGTGGAGATTATGTGACAGTGTTACTGTAATATCGATGATGGTTACGTCCTTCTTGGTTTTATTTAGCACTATAATATCTGGTCTATTTGCAGTGATGTTCTTATCTGTTCTAATCTCCCTATCCCAATACATGGATTCATTTTCCAAGACTGTCGGAGGTTGGTACTGATAGTATGGTACGTTTTCCACACTAAGATGTTATTTAACACCCAGAGATTGGTGAACGATTCTTGCAAAGTTGTTATGTCGTCGCAGGTATTCCGTTCCAGCAAGAATTTTACATGCCCCCGTTATGTGCTCAATTGTTTCCGTCTCCGTTGAGCAAAACCTACATTTATCGTTCAGTGTTTCTTTCAATATATATTTTCTGTAGTTTCGTGTGCTAATGACTCTGTCCTGAATGGCCATCATGAATCCAGCAGTTTCTCCATACAAGTTACCTGCAGTTAACCAAAGATGCGAAAATATGCTGTCAACATTTGTATCCTCAAGCTGATGGGGATACAAACCGTGTAAAGATTTCTGCTTCCATGACAGTATTTTTTCTTCCATAGATTGCCAGGTATTTTCCAGATCTTGGTTTTGGTTTTGCAGTTTTAATGGTGTTATATTTACGTGTGCGGAGCACAATATCTCATACATGTGTTTATCCTGCTTAGAATGGAAGTATTCCCTTAGGTCTTGAATTTGCTTGCAGTGTAATTGAAGGGCACTCGTGATACCCATTCCTCCCTTGCATGGAGGTAGAGTTACCCTTTCAATTGCTGATTTGGGATGCCTCATTCTGTGCTTGGTTATCTTAACTCTGATTTGTCTTTCAATATTTTCCAAATCTGTCTTGGACCATTTCACCACTCCAAAAGTGTAACCCAAAACAGGGATAGCGAATTTATTATTATTATTATTATTATTATTATTATTATTATTATTATTATTATTATTATTATCATCATCATCAT
This sequence comes from Teleogryllus oceanicus, assembly GCA_964035755.1. Classification (NCBI taxonomy): domain Eukaryota; kingdom Metazoa; phylum Arthropoda; class Insecta; order Orthoptera; family Gryllidae; genus Teleogryllus; species Teleogryllus oceanicus. The sequence continues at coordinate 16,756,976 of CAXIVR010000012.1, read as the reverse complement.
CATCATCATCATCATCATCATCATCATCATCATCATCATCATCATTCGAAATTTCCCTTTTCTATAATTCAAACCCTGCGAAGCGCTTGAATTGGAATAAACAAAGCTCCATCGTAGATCCATCCAAATACAAGTTCCGCCCCACCCCAATTCAGCGCACGCACTGCGGGAGCCCCCGTGCCCTGCATCCTCTAATTGCGCCGCTCCGTGGGCACGCGCCTGCTGTGACGCCGCATGCTCCAGGGTCGAGGGGCATGGGGTGGGGTGGGGTGATTAGGGGCGCTGAAGCGCGAGGCCGTGGAGCGCAGATCCTTCGTCACGAGACCCTTCGTAGGGAGAAAGATGCTACACAGATTGAAAGGTAAGGGGCCGACCATAAAGTACGTGAGGCGATTTTGGCGATTTTTCGACTCCTTCTCGCCGTTGGTGGGATGTGAGATTTGGCTCAAACCTTTCTCCCCCTTCTAATCGCACGTGAGATTTTTTAAAATTGCGTATTTTTAAAGTAAATGCATTAATATGTGATTGATTGCTTTGAGATTTATTTAAAAAGCATAATTTGCTTCATTATATTTACATAAGACTCGATATGACTAGTATTCCAATATAGAGTGATTGAGTTACAATTAATATTATTGTGCTTCTAAAAATCCTCAGTAATTTTTCTTAAAATTTTGTGTAAAAATTCAGGTAATGAGATGTATCTCATTAATGTAAAAATTCGTAAATTTTGTTAGATTCATTTTCTCAATATACTATTCTATTTATTGTAACATTCACATAACCGATAAAAATTGTTGGCAATATTTACCATTTTAGTAATGAAACGTGTTTTATTTCAATTGTCTCAGTTTTCTAGCAATATAGCACTTTTTTTCCGAAAAAAATCTACGTGATATTTGCCGACCCCGACTCTCCCCACGTAAGTTAGGTGAGTTTCGCTTAACCCCCCCACCCCCACCCCAAGACCTCACGTAATTTATGGATGGCCCCTAATTCGTTCTGAGGAAAAAGGGCACAGCTTCAGCTAAGGACAGTAGCCAACAGATCATTTCAATGTGTAGTGATGGTGAATGAAGAATAACATAATTTAAAAGAAGGATGGTAAATTACTATTGGCCCCAAAAAGTATTTTTTATTCATTTTTCAAACAGCCAATCGCTCAATATAAAACCATTACATACACCGACAGAAACCAACATCCACCACACCACTTCCACATCAAAACTCTGACTAATATACAATCCACACACCATCACATCACGTCATCACAAGTATAGAAAACTGATTTTTTCTTTAAATTCCAGTATCGTTAATCAACATAATTAAGTTAATTAATTTACCCTTTTGACCGGAAGTAGCCACATCCACTAGAAAACGTGAGGTAGCGTTAGCAAATTGATTCTGCATGAAACACTAGGCAGTTGAGAGTTTTGTAACACCAAGCAAGTAATTAAATTATGACTACTGAGAAACGGAAAGTGTGGTTTCGAAACCTGTCCTGTCAAGATATTGATACTTAATGAACTACCTAGAATATGCACTAATTATTCCTTTTTGTCGTTTTGAGAAACATACTCTCTTTGTAAGAATAGAAAGCTATAGTTGCTGAAGGATAGCTTTATTTGAGGCACATTAAACCGAATGTCAGTACTGCACTTTATTCTCCTATTTTCTATCCGAAACACCAGTAGTGAAATAATACTAGTTTACCATAAAAATACTATTCACGAGCTATTAAAACATATCTAAAAAATGCCCAAAGTAATAGAAACACCATCTCCCAAATACAACTTAAAAATTGCTATCAGCTCGACATCAACTCAAATTGATACGGTGCACGTGCGCAACTGTATTTGCACCCCAATTGTATAGAGCGATTTTCCTAAGGATGAGCCAAAGTGACAGCTAGTGCTGGCAACATAAGTGAAGGTTCTGTAGTCGTTGTGCCCTTGAGCCCATTAGACTCCCTCCCCGCATTCGTTCATTTGGAGTTGGCTAACTTGTAAATGGCTTCAACACCTTCCTTCTGTGGTGTCATTGTCCGACAAAAATATAGTGCTCAGCGAGAAATAATTGATATTAGCAAGTGCAGTGTAATGTGCTCTTCTGTAAAAATTCTTTTTTTCTTTGTATATTACATTGAATTTACTTTTTGTGTGATAAATATTATGTTTATTTTAAAACTGAGACTTGAATGGAGATGATTACCGGTGCACGTGTTTCCGCCTTAAAATCATTTTTCTTTCTCTTTACATTCGTGGCAGTTTTCTTTTACTGATGGTGAGAGCATGTTAAGAGATTTTCCACATACGTAATTAAATGTAAATATTTCCCGAACTCACGTACGTGCATATACCTCAGCGAAACTCTTAAACTTCTTCGTAGGGATGTTTTCACAGGAGCCATTATCACTTTACGAAGGGGCGTCGCTGAACAGCTGTCGCGGCGGATGGATACTTCTCTAAAATAATGTGATGTTCACTTGTTTTCGCGAACTGTCACTTTGGCTCATCCTTAGGAAAATCGTTCTTTACACCCACAAGGCCGTTTTACCCGATGCCAAAGAGTGCATCTCCACAGCCACCTGTGGCACGAGCGCGGGCTGAAGAATCCAACCAATGTCCGCGGCGAGGACCGTAGGCACCAATGACGTCACGCAGGTCGTGCGCTGGGATTGGCGCGCCCGACCCTGGGAACCGGCGGTGAGGCCGCGTTCTCACGGCCCGCGGCGGCAGCGGGGCGGGGCGGGGCGGGGAGTGAAGGGGCGGGGCGGCGACGGCAGGCGGGCGGGCGGGCGCGCGCGCGAGTCATACTCATATATAGACCTCTATCGCCGCCGGGGGGGCCATTGTGGGCCACCGCCGTCTCTCACCGGCGTCGTTCCCGCCCGCGCTGAGCTCGCCTCCGCTACCTGTTTCTCGCCCCGCCTGCGGACCGGGAGCGGTAGCTCAGTGCATCAACTGATGTCATTGCAGCGCCTCTGACCGGGAGGTCCTAGGTTCGAGTCCTGAGGCGGCAGGATTTTCGATACTAGCTAGTAGGTCGAATTCAGTCGCTGTCTGGAGGAGATTTCTAGCGGCCGGCTGGTCTGATCGGTAGTTTTCCGTGGTTTCTCCGATCACCACCAGGGGAATGCCGGAGCAGTACCCTACCAAACGGGCCACGGACCGCGCGCGATCTGTCCTTCCTCTTCCTTGTCCTATCCTCTCCCCTTACACACTCACACTAACATGCTCTACAGTACAACATATTCCGGGAGACCGGTCGGGAGCTTAGAGCTTGTCCCGGCTGGGGCGGTGCCCCCCTAATGGGAGAGTTCTGGTTAGGGGGAAACTCCACTAGCCGACGGTAGGTCGGCGCCGGATCTCGCTATTTTTCCGCCGGATCTCGTCTTATTTTGGTGCCGTGCTGTTTCCAGTTGTTTCGTGATCGCCTCTTCTCTACTATTTTAGCAATTTTATTTATTTTGGTAGTCTTCTAGGCCTCTCTCCCTCTATTGCCAACAGCTTTTCCTTTAATATAATTTATTGAAATAACAACGTATTTTCACCTCATTTTCTCTAATGCTACTATTCGCACTATATCCCCAGTTCCCAGCTGCCCGTTTCGTTGCCCAGCTCCTACCTGCCCGTTTCATTGCCCACCTACGGACACAATTTCATCCGCCTCTACCTCTTCTATTACTCTTTCCCTTCGCACGTTACGTTAAGTCTTCCATCACCACCTTTCCTCTCTTTGCAACTCTCACTATACTCCGATTCAGACACAGTGACACTTCAAGGACACAAGCGGAACGCAGAGGTGGACATTGTCATCCAATCAAGAGCTTTATTATGGCTTAAATTGTGACATTGACTCTGGCACTACAGCTCCCGATTGGATAACAATGCCGCCCTCTCATTCCAAGTCGTGATTGTGAAGTACCAATATGTTTAAATCGGAATATACTACGTACTCGTCCGACGAGTACCCGTGTACGTGGCAGCCGGCCGCAAGTGGGGCGTAGCGCGGGAGGACGGGGCGTGGCGGGGTTTGGCATGGCAATGCGTGGCGTGGTGTTGCGTGGTGGGGCACAGCGGGACAGGGCGGGGAACAACGGGGCACAGCGTGGCGTGGCGGAGCGAGGGGGGTGGGGGGGAGGGGGGCGGGCTGGGGGGGCGGGGGTGGCGAGGAGTGGTGTGGCGAGGCGGGGAGCGGCGGGGAGAGCGGAGTATGGCGGGTTGCGGTGGGGCTTGGCGCGGGGCGGGACATGGCGGGAACGGCCGGGGCGGGACATGGCGGGGAAGGACGGGGCATGGCAGGGAGTGGCGGGGCATGGCGGGAGTGGCGGGCGGGACGTGGAGGGGGTGGGGGAGTGGCGGGGCGTGGCGGGGCGTGGCGGGAGTGGCGGGGCGTGGCGGGGCGTGGCGGGGCGTGGCGGGGCGTGGCGGGGCGTGACGGGGCGTGGCGGGCGTGGCGGGCGTGGCGGGGCGTGGCGGGGCGTGGCGGGGCGGGGCGTGGCGGGGCGTGGCGGGGCGTGGCGGGAGTGGCGGGAGTGGCGGGACGGGCGGGGCGTGGCGGGCGTGGCGGGGCATGGCGGGCATGGCGGGGCATGGCGGGGCATGGCGGGCATGGCGGGCATGGCGGGGCATGGCGGGGCATGGCGGGAATGGCGGGGCATGGCGGGCCGTGGCGGGCCGTGGCGGGCGGGCGGGCGGGCGGGGCGGGGCGGGGGGGCGGCCGGGCCGGGCCGGCCGTGGCGGGGCGCATCGGGAGAGCGGAGTATGGCGGGTTGCGGCGGGCTTGGCGCGGCGGGGCCGGACATGGCGGGACGGGCGGGGCGGCAAAGGAACGAGGCCGGGGCTCGCCCCGTGACCTCCCGCCCGGCGCAGGCCGAGTGCACCCACGCGACGCGGCGCCCGCGCCCTGGCGGATGAAAGGTCATGGAGCGCACACCCGTGGGCGTTTGCCACTAATGAGAGCCTACACACGTAGAAAATGTAATGTCAGGTGAATTCCACAGAATAGAAAGAGGCGAAGGGGATTATTGATTGATTACTAGTGATTCCGGGCGCGACAACTGCTAAGGTCATTGGTCCCGTAAGTGTAATTCATATAATTGTAGTGCATGTTAAGTGTAAGTATAATGTAAGTATAATGCTTGCAATTTTACTCGGCAAGAGGCGGTGATTTCCAGCTGGGTGTCGAGATCCGGTGCCGACATGTACTGGAGGTTTCCCGAACAAGGTATCTCCCACCAGCGGGGCACTGTGTCAGACGGAACAAGTTTTTAGCTCCCGGCGGGTCTCCCGGCATGTGTGGTAGTGTAGTGCATGTAAGTGTAAGAGTGTGTAAGGGTGAAGATAGGGAGGCATGGGAAGGAAAGATAGCGCGCGGTCCGTGGTTCGTTTGTTAGGGTATTGCTTCAGCATTCGCTTGGTATTAATCGGAGAAACCGCGGATAACTACCGATCAAAGCTGCCGTCCGCTAGATTTGTCCTCCAGACATCGACTAACTCGATCTAGCTTTCTAGCTAGTGTCGAACATCCTGGCACAGTCGGGACTCGAAGACAGGACCTCCCGGTGAGAGGCACTGCTGTGATATCAGTTGATGCCCTCAACCACCTTTGTTGATGTGTCACGTGGATTCCACAGAACGCATTGCTCTTGTGGGCCCAGCTTGACTGTCCTGGAGCAGAGCCAGAATATTACATGTCTGTTTTTTTAAAGTAGTTTTATTAAAATGCTGTTAAAACCTCTTACAGAAATTTGTATCTAGTGAAGAAAAGCTTTTGACTGATTAAAAAGAAAATTCCTTATTTGAAGACAATGATTGTAATACTAAAATATTTGATGACGTAATGTATTAAATGTTAAACGACATGTTAACTAACTATAAAATAATTTAGAATATAATAATTCTTTGTTATGAAGCGTAATGTTCCTGCAAACTCTCTGATATAAATACTTTCGTATTTTGTGTACGTATGCAACGTCGTAACGGGCACGCGTGCGTGGAATATACGGCGGGAAATGAACTTCCAAGAGCGTTATTTCATGATTGAATCCATAAGAAATTAATTGTATGTTTTCATCCGCCAATATATTTCCCACAAAAAACCTATCCACCATCTGTTTTCGCGTGTTTGCATTGGTTTCTTTGATATGGTTTCATTTTTTAATCATTTTCACCGTCTTTTCATTACCATTGACGTCACAGCAACAATCATTAAGCAATACGTTTAAAGCAACGGACATCACTAACCTTCCATCACGGGGATCGTAACCCAGGTACGTCATATCCGTCGGATTTGTCATGCCATCGTCAGAATCTCTTCCACTAACTCCCCCTTAATGTATTCCCGGTCATATCTCGGAACTCGCCTTTCCCTCCCGGCGCATGTTACATTCAGGCTCAGTCAGCCCTCCTGTGCCTCTTACAACCATTAATCTGCGAAAGCCGTTTCCCTTGCCATTTTCAATTACTTATTTACAGATGCCGCCGTCAATATCATCTCATTTTCAGTGACAGCGATTTATACTTCTGCGATATTTCTAATCGCAATTAATCAATAGTTGCTGCAGTGAAGTCGATACATGGGTCACTGTAGCCTACGTGCTCTTATTGTTAGTAACGGCGGCCCCCAACCTCAAAAATATAATCTTTAAGATTGACTTCATCGACAATCGACACTACTTATTAAAATTACATTAAATTGCTAAACAGCATTAAATTTTGCATATCAATCCATCACTGTTGTCATAACCATCATTAATAGCCCAAGCACATTACCTTTCCCACAATACCTTCCAAAAACACCATATTCACTTCCATCATCTCTGCTTAATAATTCGCATCTACTCTTCTTCCCAACGATCGCATGTATATACTGCTCAGTGATAGGTTAGATGTACATAATTAGTATTAAATTAGCAGATAAGACGTAGTTAGATTAAGTACTATTAGTTGTTAAGTCTCAAGTATAGTAAGCTAGGAAAGAAGCACACATTAAATAGTTGATTAAAAAAAATTGAAAAATGGGCACCATCATTTCACTTTCAGAATACTGTTCACGTATCCTTCACTTTGTAACCATACATTGCTTCACATTTTCCTTTCTGGATCACCTACATAAACTGTTTTCGTCTGTGCTTTCGCTTCCACCCACGCTTCACCTCCTCCGACTCCCTTGCAGCGCCTGCGTTGCCCACGTCGTATCACTCTCGCTCCCGCCCCCCGGCCATCACCATCGCCACCGCCGCCGCCGCCGTCACCGTCGCCACCGCCGTTGTCACCGCCGCCCCCGCAACCACCGCCGGCACCGCCATCACCGCCATCACCATCGCCCTCGCCGCCGCCGCCCCGCCCCCGCCCCCACCCACCGCCTGCAGCCGCGCACGTCCGCGTACGTGCGGCCGCCGGAAACCCAGAGATCCGGGCGCGCAGATAGGGGCGTCACGCGCTGCACGGCCCGCGACTGCCCCGGCCGCCGCCCCCTTCTCCTGCTCTCGCCCCACCCCGCCCCATCCCGTCCCACCCCGCCCCACCCCGCCCCACCCCGCCCCACCCCGCCCCACCCCGCCCCACCCCGCCCCACCCCGCCCCACCCCGCCCCACCCCGCCCCACCCCGCCCCACCCGCCCCACCCGCCCCACCCCGCCCCACCCCGCCCCACCCCGCCCCACCCTGCCACCCCTGACTCACCCCGCCCTCGCACGAGGAAGCTGCGGCCGCTCTGCTTGGGAACTCGAGCCTGCCCTCAACGAGGCGAGCATTTAGCCAGACCCAAGTCACGACTCTGACTTCTGCCTGACAGCCACTTTGGCAACCTTACGCCGAGCCACCACAAAAACTTTGAAATTGAAGATTCAAAATAATTGTGGAAATATGGAAGGTTTAGTATTAATACAAAACAAATGTAAATTATTATGCATCAAGCTTTCGAAGGAAGGACATTTGCTTACGAAATTGTACTTCGTAAGTGTTTAAAGCAGCCGACCTGGATGGCCGAGGTGGCTAAGAGCGAGTACGGACTCAGCGCTTCGGTCCGAATGGTCGCGGGTTCGAGTCCCGCTTTAGCCATGATTGTTTGTCCCTTGTCTTTGTATGTATGTGTTGTCGCGGAGGGTCTCGCGTTCTGCTGACCCCGCAAGCGTGTTGGTGTCTAGTGTATGGTCGAATATGCGTCCCATCGGGACATAAAGGGTAACCGGCTGCCGGCTGGATAAAAAAAACCCTAGGAAGAACGAAGTGTTTAAAGCAAAATATGTATATTTTCTTTTTTCTTCATAGGACATAACTACAAACGTTTTCCCCCAAATCATTCAGCATTTTCAGTATTGTGTTCTCTTTCAGGTATGTTTCACGAACAATCGGCAAAGTGTGTGAATGAGTGATGTGCGAGTTGATGCTGTCGCCAAGAACATCGTTGACAGACTATTCTGATCGAGTGACTTGGTTCATCTCGAGTATTTTTGAATTTCGTTTCCACCTACTTGTATTGTCGGGATAACTGAGTAGCACCGCGTTCAGGATGCGATCTATTTCTGACAGACCTCTACGGTCCGAAAGAAAACGAGAAATAAAGAGTCGTTGTTTAACAAACAATGATCGTTGAGATTAATTACTTACAAATTCGTTTGTATGCATTGCTCGTTCAGGTTCGGTGCGTCCAAAAATGCTAAATGCCCACAGTTTAATCACGCCTAGCATAGAATCGATCTAGGAAGACCATGAAAAGAATTTCCACGTCCTAGCTCAAAGACGTGACGTGGAGAATGCCGTGGCCTTCGTATGCCATACACAGCAGTTCGAGAAGAAACCAGGGTGTTCAGACGGACGTGCGTCTTCGCTTCCTTTGAACAAGTTCCAACACAAAGGAATCGCGTCGCCACCTAATGAGATGTATACATTTCACAACTCGTTTCGGATTCACGTCGAAGGAATGAGGAGCGCACGACGTGCTCGCCGGCCGCGCCGCCTCCAGTCATTCGAACACGCAGCACGCGCGGCCCGCCTCGCATCACGTGACTCGGCGCCTCGCGTCACAGGGGATTCCCCCGACCGCCGGGGCACGCCCCGCTCCCACGCACGGCCTACAGGGGCGCCGCGCCGCGCCACGCCACACCACGCCTGCGGACGGTGGGAACTCGACGGCGATTCTTCTGGAATGCAGCCCACACCCTTGAGCGTAATGACGTGCTTCGATCACCCTCGCATTAGCATTGATTCTTCTGACGGATTCGTTCACTCTTGTATGAGTCGTGATTCCACCGGTATCCTTTGTTCACTGTTGCATGTCCCGACATTCTTCTGATATGGTGCGATCACCCTCGCATTAGCATTGATTCTTCTGACGGATTCGTTCACTCTTGTGTGAGTCGTGATTCCACCGGTATTCTTTGTTTACTGTTGCATGTCCCGACATTCTTCTGATATGGTGCGATCACCCTCGCATTGGCATTGATTCTTCTGACGGATTCGTTCACTCTTGTATGAGTCGTGATTCCACCGGTATTCTTTGTTTACTGTTGCATGTCCCGACATTCTTCTGATATGGTGCGATCACCCTCGCATTAGCATTGATTCTTCTGACGGATTCGTTCACTCTTGTATGAGTCGTGATTCCACCGGTATCCTTTGTTCACTGTTGCATGTCCCGACATTCTTCTGATATGGTGCGATCACCCTCGCATTAGCATTGATTCTTCTGACGGATTCGTTCACTCTTGTATGAGTCGTGATTCCACCGGTATTTTGTTCACTGTTGCATGTCCCGACATTCTTCTGATATGGTGCGATCACCCTCGCATTAGCATTGATTCTTCTGACGGATTCGTTCACTCTTGTATGAGTCGTGATTCCACCGGTATTCTTTGTTCACTGTTGCATGTCCCGACATTCTTCTGATATGGTGCGATCACCCTCGCATTAGCATTGATTCTTCTGACGGATTCGTTCACTCTTGTATGAGTCGTGATTCCACCGGTATTCTTTGTTCACTGTTGCATGTCCCGACATTCTTCTGATATGGTGCGATCACCCATGCTCGTGACTTGCTCGAGAGTTTTCTTTAAACCCTCGCGTTATATTGAAATAGCCGTCAGTGTGGGGGTTCCATTGTCCCCATCAGAAGTTGATACAAAAACGTTGTTATATTGAGTTTAGAATAGTGTTTTATTTATTGTTTATCATCTTACATGATTGTACATGAACATTTGTGTAAATTTGGCAAATATTTTGTAATATATTTTAACACTGAAAAAACAATGCTTCTGCTTACTCATCCAAGTCATCTTACCATCATTGGAATAACTATTGTATTAAATATTTGCAATTTCACATCATTATTATTACAAGATCACTTGGACTCACTTGTAGAGAACTTTTAGAATATATGTAAAATAAATATCTACCTCTGAAATCCACTGTCTAATATCTCCTTACTCATAACTATCGTAAGGACAGTTTCTTACAATTCACGCAACACAACTGACAAAAATTTAAAACGCTGCATGGGGAGTAAATATAAGACAATCGCTAGCTACCAGTACTGACAAGTTACTCTAACAATAGTGAGATATTAGTCATGAAACAATTGTCAAATACATCAAAAATATGAATGTGATGTCAAAATATCAAGGAGAAAGAGAAAAAAGAGAGAACTTGAGTCCTCCCAAAGCCATTCCTGTGTAATCCAAAAACAGTATTACCATAAAAAGTGTGTTAAAATATTCGAAAAAAATGAATATTTACATACACGAGAGAAAACAATTCTACATTTTTTACGGTAATTGTAAGGAAAAAAAGAGAACTGGGGACCTTAGGTCCCTCGCTCGCCCATGCGAGGGTTAAACTTCAGTTATAATCTGCAATATCATATTTAATACTATCCTAGAGCGATGCTCAGAAGGGTTATATGTGATTGACATAAACCGGTAATGATGAAATAAACTGTTAAAGTATTTAAAGATAGCTAATTTCATTTTGTGACGTCTCATTCATACATCTGTATATCTCAACATTCAGTAGCATAAACGCACCCATCACTTGCGTGCAAACTGTGAGTCGAAAGATTCAATCAAGCAAAAAAAAAAAGGGGTGAGAACGAATGTGTTGTAAGCATTTTCTTTACAGTGGCACCTGTCTCTCACAATTGCTTGATAACCACGTGGAGGCCATTACAGGACGACCGTCTGTTGACCTACAGACGAACGGACAAGTTCGCGAATCCGGTGCGTAATAAAACTAAATGAGTCACAATGTATTCACAAGAAAACACCTGGAAAGTGTCTTTAGAACCCGAAATTATAATTGTTTGGCTACATTGAAATTATATTTATTTATAATATTAGTTTAGAGACTTGATTTCACAAGTGTAACTTCCATTCAATTCTGAATTTTCAATTAATAATAACTAGGGAACGTATTTTCATGTAAATACATATTTTCACAGGGACAAGGTACCTGAATTCACTAATAAGTTTTAGACTTAACATGATATTCTGAACTATTTGGAATCATTTTTTATTTTACATATTTTTACATATTTTAGTATAATTACATATTTTATCCACAGCTAAATATTTAATATATTTATAGGTCTAAAATGAACATTTCACATGCGATGTTCGAATTATATATTACTTGAAAACTAACTTTGTCACTGAAATACTAATAAAACCCCGCAAGACGCTTGTATTAACGCCGGACTATCGCTACTAATTGTTAAACTTACCTCCCCGCACTCCCACCTGTTTCTTGGAAACCGCGTAGTCGGGATCAAGGATGAGCGGATGTAGTATGTGAAGCAGGAAGAACTTCAACTACGTGCTTACTTGTGTTTCATAGATCCCATGCGTAACTCGATAAAAAAATTCCGATCATTGTCTTGTCCCTTTTTTGGAGTTGGGGGGGGTATGCTTCCTGTACCTCCCCCTCTTTCTATCACAGGCTACAGGGTACTATTCAGTTGAGCACCGGCTCCTTGTAAACAAATTTTATATAATATGAAAATATTGTGTATTTCAGATGAACTTAGCAAATAATTGCTTTTGTAGATGTAGAGCTTTTTCTCAGTCTCTCTGAATCCATGATAATATCTGATCGACAACGTACTCTGGTCGAAAACGCCTTGAAGAATGGAATTTGAAACATTATAACGAATTTTTATTTCCTATTTTTCTTACATATTTTAGAAAAAATAAGTACATATACATGTACTACATATTTTGTGTTTTTTATTACAATAAATTCCGTTCCCTAATAATAAACCTTACAATGAAATACAACCCAAACCGATAGAAGTGTAGATTGACTAATTCCAAAGGTTTGTTAACGTTTTAATTTCTACTTTCTCGTATACATAAGTATATACGAAGTAATACACGTACTATAGAGAAAGTTATGTAATGCTAAGGGGGAAAAATGACGATTTTTCGAAAAATTAGTATTGTGGGATCCTGATTTTAAAAAATTCTGTTTTCACGTGCAGTAAATTAATCCCACTAATACGAGTATGTCATGTAGTCAGATTTCTCGAATAGAGAGTCCTTGTTTACGGTGTACATTTCAACAAGTTTCGCTAATTACCGTCCGCCTAGAACGTTCCTTTCCCAGCAGACGCAATAAATAAGCCAGCAACGAGCGCAGGCGTTAGGTGGAAGCAGCAGCGGATGTGGCGTCTTCATCGGAGGGTGGAGAGCGGGGCGGGCGAGGGGGAGGGGGCGGACAGGAGAGAGCGGCGGGGCGTGGCAGGGAGTGGCGGCCCGCGACCGGAGCCTCCCCGCCTCCCAAACCCCCCTTGCGCCCCACGCAGCCTGCTCCCCACGAGGCTCCGGTGACGCACGCGCCGAACCGCGCGGCCTCTGGCTGAGATGGCTCGGAGGCAGCGTACCGGGAGGGGTGCTTAAGGACATCAACTGATGGCAATTGATTGATTGATTGATTGATTTTTTCGTGTTTCCGGGCACTTCTACTGCTTTGGTCATTAGTCCCGTTAGTGTAGTGCATGTTTTTTTCTCAGGAGATAGCGGTAATCTTCCCCGCTGGATGGCGAGATCTGGCGCCGACCTACCGTCGGCTAGTGGGGTTTCCCCCTAACCGGGACTCTCCCACTAGCCCTAGCACCGCCCCAACAGGGACAAGCTCAAAGCTCCCGACCGGTGTCCCGGAATATGTGGTAGTGCAGTGCATGTTAGTGTACGTGTGTGTGTATGGGGAGAGGATAGGACAAGGAAGAGGAAGGACAGATCGCGCGCGGTCCGTGGCCCGTTTGTTAGGGTTCTGCTTTGGCATTCGCCTGGTGTTGATCGGAGAAACCACGGAAAACTACCGATCAGAGCAGCCGGCCGCTAGAAACTGATGACAAGAGATCGGAAAAATATGTGGTATGATACATCAAAATATGTACATAAATATGTAATGAAAACAGCGAGAATGTGTAATAAATATGTAAAGTCGAATATAATATGTAATATTAAAATGTACTAATTATTTAACACATTTACGCACTATAAAATTATATTTTAAATTTTTCAAACAAATTTTAAAAATAATACAATCGTCTCAAAATGCATTTTGGGAGCACAAGTTGATGCACGCCATTCCGTCAGTAGTAAAAGCATTATCTATAGCTATGCAGGTCTGTAATTTTGCAGCCAGACTAGACGCAAGGAAGATATTTATTAACATCATTAATCGTACACAATATCGTTATCTACGATCAAAAAACAATCACTGCAGCATGAAGTCCTCTCATTGAAGTGTTACACGCCGGCGATCGCCAATGTTTCTCCGAAATTAAGGTTAAAGATCACGATCCGCGACGTCACTAATACTTTTCACACCGCAAATGTGAAAACGATCTCAGTTGCTGATGCGCACTTCCCGCGTCTTAATTGTAGGAAAAATTCTGATTTTTTTTGAAAATCATTTTCATGCGCAATATGTAATAAAATTGACGAAAATTGATAGAATAAAAAAGTAGTATGAAAATACCAAAATATGTAATGTAGTACTAAATATGTAAAACTATGTAAGACAAAAATTGGCTATTGTGTTAGGACGGCGACGATTCGCCATGATGACAAATTTGAGACCGGTAAGTAAAAAGGCAAAAAATATGTAATTACATGAAAATCCGGTCTCTACTGATAACACTGCAGTGCTTCTGACCAGGAGGTCCTAAAATTCGCAGGATTTTCAACAATAGCTAGATAACTATTTGTAAATCTGGCGCTGCCTGTAGGAGAATCCGAACGGCCGGCTGCTCTGATCGGTAGTTTTCTGTGGTTTCTTCGATCACCACCAGGCGAAAGCCGGAGTGGTACCTCAAAAAACGGGCCATGGACCGCAGGCGATCTTCCTTTCCTCTGCCTTCTTCTATCCTCACCCCTACTCACGCACACTCACATTCACTACTCTACCGCACATGCCGCAAGATTGGTCGGGAACTTGTTCCTGCTGTGGTGGTGCCCTGTTGGTGGGAGATACCTGGTTGGGAAAACCGCTAACCGCAGGTAGGTCGCCGCCGGATCTCATCATCCAGCGGCGGAAGATCATTGCCACCTCCCGAGGAAAACGTGCACTACAATTACGGGAATAATGACTTTAACCGTTGACTCGCGCGAAATCACTAATGAATCAATCAATCAATCAAAAATCAATGGCAGCCTGGTCGTTGTCTCTGCAAGCTCGCTGGTCTGGAGATCTCTGGTGTTTCGACAATAGCAGATTTTCTAATGCAGCTGTGTAGCTGGGTCGAATTCAGCCGCTGACTGGAGGAGAAATGTAGTAGCGGTGTTGTTCTCATTGTTTTCTTTCTCCTCCGATCAAATCCAGGAGAATACCGGATCAGTACTCTGACAAATGAATCTAGTTCCGCGTTAGTTATGTCCTCATACTTGTCCCCACACGTACCTTGACACACATTCGCACTTACACTGACATATCCTATGCTACCAAACCCATCGACCATTCGGGAGCTTAGAGCTTGTACCGGTTTGGGTGTCACACGGGGGGGGGTAAGTAAACACGCACGCTGTAGATGAATTGGTCGGCAAAGAATCTCATGCATCTGCGGCGAAAGAACACCACCACCTCTCACCACCCATATGACATAAACATGATTGCGATTAATCTCCAAGTAGGTGGATCGAATTCATCTGCTGCCTGGAGCAGAATTCTAGCTGTGGGCAGCTGCTCTTATCGGTTGTTTTCCGTTGTTTCTCCAGTAAATTCAATGCGAATGTTGGAGTTGTCCCTTAAACAACAAACCACGGACCGCTGGCGAATATTCCTCCCTCATTCTCGTCTTCTCTTTTCCGTTCCCCTTCCCCCACTTGCTCTTACGTCCACAAGATAGTTAGTAACTATCTTGACAGCCAAGACTGAAAACTTATAAAAGTTTTCTTTCTTCCACTGAACAGAAAGACAATATACACACTCTGAAGAAAAATGAGTTGAATGGGTAGCTCTTGCGATACATAAACGAACATTTACTATATCGTTTGTTCATTTAACACACCACCCTTGCATTAAGATGTTTCTTCGATCGCCAGTTGCTTTCCTCATTCAACGGACATTTAATCAACGAAAGATTTTGTTTAAATTGTCTAAGGTAAATGTATACGAGTTAATGTGAAGAAATAGTCGTATACTTCGTATCTGGAAATATTTAACTGCTATTAAGATGCATCGGGCAATCAAAACAATGTCTTAATGCACGTGTGATATGTTAAATTCCTTTTTTTACCATATTTCAATAATAAACTATTATTATCAGTAATATATGACTTGCAGTTTTGCACTTGCAGCATTGTAGTGCCAGGGTGATTAAACGTTTTAGCCTTAATATAAGCGAGGCCACTATCTCTGCAGTCATCAATTTCAATTTATGTAGTCCTCAATATCATTTTATGGTTGTGGCAATTTGGAGGTATGGTTGAGGGTTAGAAAAAAAGATTAGATTAGAAGAGGAAACGGGTTATAAAGGAAGACTGAATTTATCTTGGTGAATCCGGATTGAATTCTCCTTTGGGTGTAGGATTTTCCGGCACCAAATTTTTTCTTTACATTTTTGGTAGGGTTAGTGCCAAACAAAGCATATACGATAAACGAAAGCATAAACGCCATATAGCTCTATCCTTTTCTTTTTGCAAAAATTACAAAAATGTAATTTTTTGACTTTCACTTTTTGTTCTCACGCCGTTCGTATGGACATTTCCATCGATTACATTATTACATTTGCGAGTGGTTGTGCTTGAAAGGACTTCAAATGAAGTTTATCGAAAACTCAATAGATTCCTGTGAAAAAGAGCTTAAAATTTCGCATTTACACTAATGCTTAATCGCCATTTTCTTAAAAACGGCATCAAAATTTTCAATGAAAATTTCTATTTTGGACGAGATTTTACTCTTCTTTAATATTCTTGAAGTAACATTTCCGTTCTACTATTAAGTTACCGAAAAGTTAAGAAAACGCTAAGAAAATGTACTTTCGGTGACGATAGATGGCAGCTGGCCAGAGAATCGAGGAAGATCTTAAAGCCAGTCCACGCCAAGGAAACTAGAAAAAATTGCTACGTAAAGTCTTGGCCATTCTGTAGCACCTCTATTTACTATTGATTAACTGATTCAACAGAATTATTTTCATTCATATTTTCGTTCTAAAAATAAGCTGCTCGATGTTCCGCTCATTATGTTCTTGAAGAACTGTTCTTCCAGTGATGACTGTGGGGATGAGTAATCTCACGCTCTCCTTCTCCATCGCAGGCAGGATGTTGATTTGTGTACGAGGCACTTCCAGTGGGTCAACAACGACCACTTGTCTTGAGGACCGAATAATGAGTGCAGAAATCAATCTTGTGTGAAGAGTGAGTAGGCGGCACATTTTCAATGAGTTTCTTTTAATAGAGACGTTTGTTGTACGACAAAGAACACTGAAATACGTTCAGCTGTCATTTATGAAAGACTTAATATTTCTATGAAAAATAACGTAAATTTTTCTTCGTCAACATAATTTGTCTTATTACAGGAGTCGATAATGGCGTGAAGTTATTTCTACTTATTTTACAAACATTGATGTTCTCAACATATCCCACGGCACTCAAAGAGTGTTCACATTATTACGCAAAAAAAAAAAAAAAAAAAAAAAATTAGCACAATGTCAACAACATTTCATCTGAATTTTTTTTCTCAGAGGTTTCTCTCTTTAACGAAGGAAATGTCACGTAAACGTGTATGAATAAATACCTATGGAAAGTTTATTTGGTAAACTATGACTTGATGTGTCTATTTTGAAAAAGGATTCATGTGCTTTGATAGTTTTCTGTTATTTTTAAATATGGAAAAGATATTTTTCAAGCCTCTATTTAAGTTTGGCCCGTGGCAATTTAATAAAATTGTTTTATGATCCGTATTTACAGATTATTCCAGAATGCAAAACATTCTACACCTATGGAAATTCTAAGTTGCTATTAAAGTCAGATCGAGCACTCATAAATGCTGTTAATGTGAAGTATCAATGAAAACGCCCAGTATTCCTCGAGACGTGTAATACTTTATATACATTTTATTACTTTTCAGCAAGTACTTCCTGAACTGCCAATTTTATGAATAGTAGGACGAGTTAGCAAAGGAACTTAGTACCTTCTGTGATTAGGAATTCCAGAAATAAAATAAGATCTTTCCGAAGGGTTATAGCAGAAACTTGTTAATTCATTTATCCATAACATTTGGATTTTTCGAACTTAATATCGGGAGCGGTGGCTCAGTGCATCAACGGATGTCACTGCAGTGCCTATAGGTTCGAGCCCCGACAGCGGCTCGATTTTCGATACTAGCTTTTCAGCTAGGTCGAAGTCAGTCGCTGTCTGGTAGAGGTTTCTAGCGATCGGCTGCTCTGATCGGTAGTTTCCCGTGGTTTCTCCGATCAATACCAGGCGAATATCGGAGCAGTACCCTTACAAACGGGCCACGGACCGCGCGCGATCATTCCTTCCTTTTCCTTGTCATATCCTCATTCCTCACACACACACACACACTTACACTAACATTGACCACACTATCACACATGACCGGTCGGGGTCTTAGAAGTTGTCCCGGCTGGGGCGGTGCCCGGCTGATGGAAGATACCTGGTTAGAGAAAACTCCGGTAGTCGACAGTAGGTCGGCGCTGGATCTCGCAATCCAGTGGGGAAAGATCACCGGCACCTCCCGATGAAAAAACACCCAATACACTTACAGTACTAATGACATCAGAAGTTGACCCGCCCGGAATCAATAACAATCAATCAATCGAACCTATGAATATCTTTAGGAAGGCCAAGGAAACCAGAAGTGTCATGCTCGCACACATGCATACCGAATAGGAAACGCTCGACCAAGTCGGTTCCTTCTTCCCAGTTCGACGCATCCCCGGGATGGAACCCGATGGGCGTGGCCTGCTTCATGGCGAGGCGTCCCGTGAGTAAACAGCGCCGAGGTCAGCGACCCGGGTGGGCGGGGCCGGGCGGGATAGGACACGGCGGAATGCGCCCGCGGGGTCGTTAGGAGCCGCTGGGAGCGCTATCGCCCGACGGGCGGGTGGGCGGTCGCCCCGTACGTATCGCCCTTCTGCGACGTGTGACGGAGCGCCGGCCCATTTGTTTGAGGGCTAATTGGAAATTCCTTGCGCCGGGTAATTAAGACATCGGGTGCTCCGTTTAGCCAAATAACAGGTTCGGATGCCGTGGCTTCGGAGGCGGTTGGCTGTTGCCGTCCATCAGTCTTCGGACGGCGCGGTCGTAAACAAACGGAGAAACCAACAAACGAGCTCCCAATAGCGACTCTCTCCGGCGGAGTTGGCGTTTGGCTGCGAGCTCGTTCCATCGTGACGAAGTCAAGGGCAACTTCCCCGCCCCGCGTGGTGAGGATAAAGATATATTCACCTTAGACGCTCGTGAGAATTAAATTTCAATAAAATAAATCCGAGGAGAAACGCAATAGATTCTTTTGGATTAGAATATTTGCATTCCTACAGCTGCTTGGTGTCCGGTTTCGGGGCTCGAGTATCGTGTTCTTTCTTGAATGAACGACGAACAGTTGCCGGGTAGTGTAACGTTATATCAAACGAAGATGCTGGAAAGGTATTAGTAGGAACAGGAAAAGGTTTTACGGTTTGGTTGTCTTTACGATTCTGACTGGGTGCTAGCGATTGTGAATATGAGACGGGGCAAGGGTTGTGGAATAAGCTGAGGGAGATCTGGTATGGCAAGTACGTCTTCCTGAAGAGAGCTCCCACCTGCGAGGAGAGAAATTCGAATCCTCTTGACTCTGTTGGCCGGAGAGCAACGTTGAGAGTCTTGACATACCAGATCGGACCGACAACAGGGGCCAGCGTTTTTCAAATACAAATCTATTCCTAAAAGGTCAACTGACGTAACTATTTCCGTACTTTACAAGAGGAAAGACAACTGCTTTACTTAGTAATTACAATAGGAATTAGGACTTCTTTTTATAAGATTAACTCTCCGTCGGGCGCGCCTGTAAAACGAACAAGATCGGACGCGCTGTATCTGTGAAATTCACACCTACACATCGACTCTTAAAGACCAAAACAATAGTGTTACTGTTTGTTTTGATACTTTATTTGAAATGTTAAGATTTTATAAATATTTTACATTACAAACATTTAATATTATATTTTAACATCAAACTTTTAACTTACTGCCTTAGCACAATGTAAGCAGATTATTGGCGTATGCTCTAGACATAAATATTTTGAGCATCTTAAGCATGAATAGTTGGTCATTCTTGTTTTCTTTGATTATTGTTGATACGTGTTACATCGCTTTCACTTTGTACTATTTGGTTCTACGACATCTTCGGCCGTAGGATTTGATGTGAAATACGAATTTTGTGGAAGTTCCCTTCTTCTCTCTAAATGATAGTAGCAGAAAGACTCTTCAATAACAGTCTACGAGTTTTTACTTCTTTTTGGTTTCTCAGAAAAATAACGTGTGCATTGATATCACTTATACATAAAAAAATGCATTTCCTTCTTCACTGTAGGAATCGTTGCCATCCAACTCGCTCTCCAGGACACTACTTGTCTCCTCAATATAATCACTATCACTGTCACTGATAGCCTCTTCATCGCTGATAACGCCTTTATCTTCGTCACTATCACTATGGCACAATAGGAAACGAATTTCCTTTGCTTCGTCTTCTTCGTCCGGATTTACACGCATCATTCTGCACGCCGATTAAGTGAAAACGTAACACGATCGGGCGCACTGTATCTCACAGATACAAAGTGTCGACTGAGGCAAAACGAGACGAGGGAGCCTGGATTTTAACATGGCGATGCATTACCAGGCTCGATGTATACAACTATTAGTACGCAGAAATATGTGAAACTCTTCACTTCCAAGAAATCGAACAATATAAAGCGTATGTATCTCACAGATACAGCGCGCCCGACGGAGGGTTAAATGGGCGATAATAAAGTTTGGGATTTCTACTGTATTCCTTCAAATAGATTTTTTCCTGCAATTATTGTCATATCGAACATGAAAATGGAGTTAAGACTCTGAACCTCTCCGGTTCAGAAATGTTTTAACCAAACTTATGAATCAGTAATAATATATTGTTCCTCAGCGTTCTTAAACGATATGAACCGTGTTTCAAAAAAAATTCATTTGATACATCATTCGGTACATTAAAGTACACACGGGACTGTTTTAAATAATAGATATTTATGATACAGTGAGAAAAGTGGCCACTAGGAGGTCAGACCGAATGATACAATCCTACGCGCAAAACAGAATCAGTTTAAACCACGTGTGTCAGTCACTACATTTTAGACAGCATTAACTGTCATTTCATTTTAATTAAAGTAAACAAATTATTTGATTGTGTGCAATTATGGATTAAAGTCAGTGGACGCAGATGAGGTTATACGAAAAATTGTTTTTCTTTCTTGCATTCACAGTGCAAAATTTCTTCCGTAGGAGAGGACCATGAAATTAATATTGGGGACGTGAATATGAACCAGCAGATATTACGGAGCGAGCAGTAAGAACAGCTTTAGAATTAATACCCCACATGTCATTGAAGGAATATGTATTTAATTGATTCACAGATCGTTGCTATAAAAAAAGAAATAACAGAAGAAAGTAAGAAGCGTGTATTGTGATAGTGTATTATTAGGTTACTTTGAAGAAATGTCGAATATATGAATATCATGCACTGCGTAATCGACTTCTTCCATGATAAAAATGTGCTTAAATATTAAGATGAATCAGGATATAAATAAATAGTATTATAAGTTGATTGCATATATAAACTAAAAGTCTGAAAACTATCACCTCCAAAAACAAAACTGTAACTTAAATAGAGGAATTTATCAAAAACGAACCAAATGAAAATTTTTTAAATTATAAAAGTTGCTTTAATTATGGAAAAATTTGGTGCGGGTCGCACATGAACTGTTTCAAATGAATATTAATGATAATGAAGACGGGATTAATGAATTTATAGTAAGTGTACCAGCTACCAAGGATAAAGTTTAACGAAAGTTTTGTATTGTTGGGAAATATTTGGAGAAATTTAAGTCATACAGTGCTCTTGGGCCAAGTAATGTGAGACACGCAAGGTTTTTTTATCAAGTATGCGGGGATGAAAATATTAAGCTTGGGGTAGCGATGGTGTATGGAGAGTGGGATTGGAATGATTGAAGGCGTTGTCATTGTCAACAATAGTATTTATTTCACTAGCAGCTTTCGATGGCTTAGCCATCATCATCAGTTTTCTGCTGTCTGGGAGCCACAAAAACGGACTGCGCCAAAGCGCCGGCTAAGCCATCGAAAGCTGCTATTTGTGAAATAAATACTATTGTTGACAATGACAACGCCTTCAATCATTCCAATTATGTAAATGTCAACTACACCTCACCACTGAATCAATATACAGTATGGAGAGTGGTTAGCATATCGGGCTGTTATACCCAAGTTCGCGGGTTCAGACCCGATTGAAGCCGTGGATTTTTAAGGGCGAAAAAATCCTTCGTACGCCTTCCTTCGGAGGGGAAGAAAAGCCATCTGTCTCATGTTAGTAGATTTACTGTATATAAAAGATCCTTAAGCCTAAATGACGCCTCTGGGCTTAATTCAAATTGCCTGTTTCGTCGCCCAAGCTTTCTCCCCTAGTTAGTGAAAGGAGCGTAATGAAATTTGCGTGGTCAGACGGAAGAGCAGGCCTCATGGCCTGAGTCTCGCCTCGTAAAATAAAGCAATTCATTCATTCATAACAAGATTTCCTGCCAATCAGTGGTATGAACTTTTTTGGGAAAATGCCCAGCATTGTTGTAGGTTTCTTAAAATTGCCAGATGTTCAATGATTATTCCAGACACAATATCCGAAGAACAAGCTTCCTTACTAGTGTTATTAAAAGACACGGAGAGTGGAAATCTTCCTCCGTCGATGAAGGATGTACTGAAAATTCCCACGAAAATAAGATGAAAAATGCACGTTATATTATTTCAACTAACACACAGCAAATTGCAAGATTGTTAAATTTGGATTCAAATATTACATTATCAAATACCCAACAATACAAGGAATTACTATAAGCAATTGCAATAATTGTTATTTCAGTAGTAATATCTGCGAAGAAAATTCTATGCAATTTAGTTTAGAATAAATTTAACACTAGTAGACGTTTCTTGTAAGTGTTTTGTCTCAACATTTGAGAATCGTTTTACATTTTTAGCACTAGTGCTAAAAACTGAACTTTTATCGCGCAAGAATGCTTTGAAAAAACAGCTTTTACTATGTTTTAAACTAAAAAATTAATTTACTTATAACTACCAAATAAAGAACAACCAATTTACATAATATTATTGTAAAATATAGAATGCCCTTCATTCGTCTTTAGTAGCAAACTCAAGTCAATTAGATATTGATTCGATCAACTTCTTAAAAACATTTTTATACAATTACTAAAAAGATATTCTTTCCATGTTCACAAATTATTAAATTCAGTAGTACTTTGTAAAAGTATTTTATAAATTTAACGCTACAAATCAAGAAAGACAATCCAAATGGCGCAGATGGCAATCTTCACTTCGGGCCTTTGAGCAAAATTATCAGAAAATTGTTGTAAATGTTTGTTAATTCTCTCTTAAGAGAAATTTAAAAAAGGATTTTAAAAACTCGCAGGGCCTTGCGTTCATATAGATCGACTGGGCAACATAAACTTTGGTGAAAATCGTCTGAACGGTTTACACGCCAGCATTGATCAGAGATGACAGACGGACGGACGGGCAGAAAGAGGACAGACAGACGTACAAATTAATCAACAAACATAAATCTCTGTCATACAGAAACAGTACAACATTATACAAAACAATAATCAGACCACTACTGCTTTATGCATGCCCCATATGGACAAACGCACCCCCACAAATGTTAATAAAATTCAAGTAATGCAAAATAATTTTTTAAGATTAATCACAAATGCCCCCTGGTTCATAAGTAATAAACAACTTCATTCAGAATTAAATATCAATACAATAATAAACCAAATAGCACACATATCACACAACTTTTACCAAAACCTAACAGACATACCAGCAGCATCCCATTACAAACTACCGAAAAATCCAACCCACACTCGAATAAAAAATAGATTCCCTTTTGAAGCATTCCTCAAAATTTTAGCCAACCACGATGCTTAACACCGAGGTTCTCCCCTAGAGTGTCCTCTCCAATATGTAGACTAAGTTAGCTTAACTATTTTAACTAGATTAAGCCTGAAAAAATACATCTGTAAAGTATTGTACTGAACGATGTAGATCTTGCAAAATGAATAAATATGTGTTAAAAAAAAGACGTACAAATAGACGTTTTACCGACAATCAATTTTTCGATATGAAGGATCTCCGAAACGTATGCTACAACTACACAACACGCAGAGGAAGTAATTTGCTACATACAGAAACAATATTTATCCATTTTTTTCTTTACTTGAGTCTCAAAATAAGAGCGCTCTGTCGAAAAATCATTGATTTCTGCCACAGTACACTCTTTATCACGAAATTTTACTCTTTACGTTGTAAAAGACGAAAATAATGAGATTAATATTCGCTACAGCGCGTCATTTGTCGATTTCAACCATTATATTGTCATAAAAACGTTTTCTTCTTTTCTAAATTAAGATTTAATTGCTAAAGTATGAATTGGTAAAAACAAGTGTTCTGAAAATTTAAAAATTGTTAAATTAAGAAATGTTTTAGTGGAACTCGAAATTATAGAGCAGACTTAGCGAAGAATATGTTCTGTAATAAAAGAAACCATCGGTCATTAAACTCTTCCAACACTTCCTCGACAAAAACTGCAACAGAATGAACAACAGTATTAATTCTCATATGACAGCGGACACATCGAGTCGCTAAGAAATGTGTGGAAGGAACACCATTCGAAACCCATGTCTGTGCAGGCAAGGCAGGAAATCTATTTTAGAGGCGGCTGGAAACCAGCTCATGATATCGAATCTCCACATGATATACTGACCGCTCCAGTTCCATTCCTCTGCTTCGGGAGCGTACAAAAAGACAAAGGCAAATCAAGTGAGAAAACAAGTAGAATGATTCACGAGATGAAAAAACAACAATGAGAAATAACAAATCAAGTAGACAGATTTTGAGGAACGGGTCCCCTCGAGAAATAGTCGAAGAGCGCGCAGCCAGTTTCATTCCCGCGCGTTGAGGAACAAGGGTATGTTGTTCGTGAGGGGAGGGGTGGTGAAATCGAGGAGGCTGGAGAGTAATGAGGTGGAGAGACGAGGCGAATGGAGGAGGCAGCTGTGAGTGGGGAAGATCGTGGTGATGACGATGGAAAGGGATGGGCGAGAGATGGCGATAGTGATGGCACATTTTACCAAAACATCGATACATCGGTGTTTCGATACATCCCTAAAGGCTTTTCGATGTCGACAAAAACGTCGACGAAAAAACATCGATGTTTTAATTGTAGACTAATAAACATGCTATTTTCCTATCCATTTTAATTAAAGTATTAAATTTTATTGTTTGGTTACCAACATGTTAGTAGTATAATAAAAAATATTATTGAATATAAAGAATAAAATTAACAATAAATAACATCGTGTTTCGCTCCTTTACCCTTTAATCACTTCCATTCATACAACATCGAACTAAAAGATTGTACTGGCGAAATGTGCAGCGTGATAAAGAAGATGACGCGAAATGACGATATTTCTGTCGATTGCTGCTACTCTACAAAGTGCCAAAACCCCTTTATTTAAAAAGAAATTAAAGAAACATCTATGTTTTTGCAACAAAATATCGATTTGAAGAAAATATCGAAAGCAAAATATGGAAAATATCGATGTTTTAAAAACATACCAACATAGATGGCGAGCGATGTAGAATAGAAGACGTTAAGACAAAAGTAATACAGAAGAAGCAAATACTACCGAAAGATGTAAGGCGATAAGAGAAATTAGGAAGTAAAAGCAGAATGACATTATGCAGTAACCGTAAGGAGGTAGTATGAGATGTTAAGCCTTATTGAATCACGAATCACTGAATAACGTTTCGGTAAATGGGAGTTTTAAGAAGCATAAGTTTCAAAGTATTCAAAGGAATAACGAAATTCGAATATATATATATATATATATATATATATATATATATATATATATATGACATATAATCACATGTATATGATGTTGTTAGCAAACAGATTGCTGGGAAACAAGTGACAGGAACAACACACACAGCATTTGGTGTGATTGCGATATTTGCGATTCCTTTTGTTACCTTTGCTACCTACATAATTTTTGTTGCAAGCACCTATCTGCCACTGCGAAGAGACTTTCCTGACGCACTGTATAACACATATTGCCTGTAGTAGTGGAAGCTATGCAGTAGTCATTAGAGAAAACAAAACCAGTTGATGAGTTTTGTTATAATTTCTTATACTATAGGGATAAAAACAGTGTTTTGCACTACCCGCGAAATCCAGTTAATATAAAGTGTTTGGGGACAGGTTGCTTCAGGGAAGACTCTGAAGAAAAAGATGGCAGGAGAATTCAAGTGGGAGGAGGAGAAGGAGGAGGAGGTGGGAACCTAAGAAACAGAAGCAATGAAGCCCACGACAAGGGCAGTAGCACAGGCAGCGGATGTTACTGCCCAGACAGCAAGGAGCAGCAGGCAGCTGGAATGATGTAGCACCGACGGCGCGGTAGCGGGGTTCAGATGCGCTGATACCACGCGCGGGATATATAACCAAACCGGAGCGGGACAAACAAGCAGCCGCGGCCTGTAATTAAACCTGCAGATGTGTGAACGCCCGGGTATCGGACTTGTAATTCAAGAGCCATTAAGGCTAGAAGGGGAGTCAGGGGCGCACCCGAATCGGTAGGAGCCTCGCTCGCTTCTTTGTGAGATACCCCCGAGGCCTACGTACCAACATGGTTGCCAAGCCTTTGTATCTCTGGAAGTGTACTCGGATGAACCACCGTATAAAATATTACTTAACAAATTGCGTTGAAAGAAATTAACGCTACCACTATTCGATTGATTGATTAGTGATTCCGGGCGCGTCAACTACTATAGTCATTAGTCCCGTAAGTGTAGGGCGTGTTTTTTTCTCGGGAGGTGGCGATGATCTTCCCCCCACTGGATGGCCAGATCCAGCGCCGACCTTCAGCCGATTAGCGAGGTTTTCCGCAATCAGGTATCCAGCGGGGCACCGCCCCAGCCGGGACAAGCTCTAGGCTCCCGACCGATCTCCCGGCATGTGTGTTAGTGTAAGTGTGTGTGTAAGGGTTGATGATAAGACAAGGATGAGGGAGGAAAGGTCGCGCGCGACCCGTGGCCCGTTTGACAGGGCATCGCCTCCGGCATTCGCTTGGTGGTGATCGGAGAAACCGCGGAAAACTATTAATCAGGCCAGCCGGACACTAGAATTCTCTTCCAGACAGCGACTGAATTCGATCTAGCTTACAAACTAGTGTCGAAAATCCTACCGTCGACAGGGCTCGAACCTAGGACCTCTCGGTCAGAGGCACCGCAGTAATATCAATTGATGCACTGAGCCACCGCTCCCGGTCAGCTATTCGAAATATTGGCAATTGGGAAACAGCTTATTTTCTCGGAATTATACATTAATTCAACAATGACACTTGTTCTATTTGGTTCAACTCTTTAGGGAAAAGGCAATACTAGTCAGGAAGTGTCAAAGTGTTATTTCATTGTGGTGGAGTGTAAGAAAATTAAAGGTGGCAATGCCAATGACAGTTTCATTTTCGTAATCTCACCCAAAATAAAAAAAAATATTTTTATAAATAAGGGGCCTTCATATTTATTCAATGGAACTCCGATGTATAAAATGTGAATGGAAAAGAAAAGTTTTCAGTTAACGAATGTTTTGAGTAACCGAAATCATAACTTAGAAATTTGTGTATTTTAATTGCCAGAAGAAATGATCAGACCCTTCTAGTTAAAAGGACATATAAGGACACGTAAGGAATATATAGTGAAGTAAACGGAACGGATCACCAGGAATGAACAATTTTGATTTTTCAGAAGAAGCGTTTGAAGGTAATCAAATTGTATCAAGAGTTTCAAAGACCAGTCCTAGATAGAATGTTTTTTTTCGTTGCTGGTCGACTTATTTTGCAAATTTCGGCTTACAGATGTTTATTAAGAAGGATGGGAAGAGATGAAGAAATGAAACATGATGGATAAGGGAATTGAGGTTCTTGATATCTTGATATCAAAATTCCACAGTTTTGATGATCATGTATCATCTTATGCAATAGTTTTCGTATGTCACATTGATGATACAAAGAGAAACAAAGGATTGTTGTAGTTGTTGATAGTAACTAAGTTGTAGTTCGCTGACTGAAATAAAACAAAGTATCTCCACACAAAAAGCTGTTATATTGATTGGATTAGAGCTACAGTATATTTCCGTAGTTTGATAAACTGAGCTTATTATCCAACACACAATATATAATAAAACCAGCAATTGTGATGTACGGAGAGAATTGAAATAATTGGAATAAACACAAAGCACGAGAAATTGAAGGAAAATGCTCATAACTCGCGTTTGGAAAAATGCACATTGCAAAAATAATGCATAAGCTTTCATACTGATAGAACTAGTTTGCTTATCACATTTCATTATGCATATGATAATGATCCGAAAAGAACTTCAAGAGATCGCAGACGTTTCCAGACTGGCTCTTATTGTTAGTGTTAGTTCAACATTCATCAACTACGATGAATAAAAAGGAATGTTCCATGACGCCTTTCATTCTTCGTTTTTATTTATTTCAATTCATGTTTGATATTAAAACCGTCCATATGCGAAAAAAAACCTTTTGTTTAATGAATTACTGAATGTGGAATGAGAGCAATGTGACAATCATGCTATCATTTTATTCCATGATTTAATTTAATACTTAATTATGAAATAAATTAACTTAAAATTACACAAATGATAATTTACTTTTTAATACCTCTTTATATTAACACAAAGACATTTCCATTGAGGAAATATATTACTGAAAATACATAATTATTAAAACAAAAATACTTTATCTATTCATACGAGAATATTTCTGTAGATTTTAATTACCTTCTTTTCATTTTTCATTTTAAAAGATTTTTCCCAAGTACCGATTCTGTTTTCTCTAAAAACAATTTTTGAAATACTTTTCGTACAGTGCTTACAAAAGAATTTGCGATATGAAATTAAATAAAAAGGAAATTTGAGGGTAAACACTAAGAAAACATATACACAATACTCTAGAGGAAACGAATATGACCAGTAGCCTCTCCTCGGGGTACAAGTGTGACCTAAATGGAGTAGTACATGGCAACCCTGTCGGCGGGAGAGGGTGAGAAACGATGGGCGGTGCTAGGGGTTGCGGCTCTCCGACGCCGCCGCCGCCGCCACCACCGCCACCGCCACCACCGCCGCCGCCGTCGCCGCCGCCGCCACCTCCGCCACCTCCGCCCCCGCCGCCGCCGCCCCGCGCCGCCCCCGCCGCCGCCCCCGCCGCCGCCGCCGCCCCGCCGCCGCCGCCCCCGCCGTCGCCGCCCCGCCGCCGCCGCCCCGCCGCCGCCGCCGCCGCCGCCCCCGCCGCCGCCCCGCCGCCGCCGCCGCCCCCGCCGCCGCCGCCCCCTCCGCACTGTCGATATTTCAGTGGCACGCCACGGCATGGCGCGGCGTGGCGCGGAACGTAAACTCTGCTCTCCCGTGTGGAGTCTGCACCTGCCGCGGCGAAGCAAAACTTCCCGAAAATTCATATGGTTAATCTATCGTGTTAATGTTTCGATGTTAATTACCAGCTCTCAAAAAAGCAGACTAATGGATTTCCATAACAAAGTAGACGGTTTTTGTGGCGGTCGGCGGGGAGGAAGAAACAACAGGTCTATTTCAGGGGAAATTAATGCCCCCGGTCGGAAATAGGACCACGCAAGGGGTGGATCTCACACTTGGGAGTTTTCACGTCGTATCAAGAGACGCAGCAGGATGGGGAACGGCGGTTCTTCTGCGGTTTAAAGATGGGTTTACGCAGACCGAGGTATCGATGAGAAGCTTTTAGTACTCGGCATTAATAATTCTCGTTCTATTTCAAGTAGTATAATGAGCGATGTGTGGTCGTATGATAGGGTGATTACTGCTTTCACTGCATACTAAGAGAGAAAATTATAGTCTGAAATATTATTTAAGCTACACTTAGACCTCAATCTAGCTAGACAACTTTTTGTTTAAGATTTGGAAACCTGAGAACCTCGAAAGTGGTGTGTTGACACGTGTATTCTTGACTAACTATTACTTTGAAGAATACGTAATGTGGAATTCTACTTGTTTTGATATAATTTAATGAACAACTCCTTAATACAAGATCTTATTATTCGAATGAAATTTTAAAAACCAGATTTGATTTCATAAAGTATTTAGCGGTCGATAATTTTTAGTGAAAATAACATTCAAATATTTTTCATAAGATTGTTTTTATATTCTTCAAAGAATATCCCCCATCGATAGGCAAGCGTTTGTTGAGATGGGTACGTCATTATCGCAGAATAGCGTAGCAAAAACATTAAATCGAGTAATAAATTGATATGCATGATAAAATTGACATGCACGCATTCTGGAGGCAGTTATGAATAAACCACACGGTAGACATATCAAATAGATTTAATTCTTCTAAAAACTGCAATGTATTGGAAGTGACGCGAAATATATTTTGACTCGAAACACCTGCTCAAACATACGCAGTTCAATTCGTATTTAATAAATAAAGTGAAATGTCTGCAACAGCATTCTCAGAAATTGAACGCTACAACTCAGCAGAAGCAACTATCGAACCGAAGAACAATAACAATAGCTACAACTCTCCGACTGAAATACCACGGTAATTAAAGCTAATTGCAAGCAACAATCGCCGACCTCGACACAAAACATCATCAAGGCTATAATTATCCCGTTCGGTCGACACTCCAATAAATCCCTGGGTCCGCGGGAGGCTTCCAATAGCGCACATTACGGCGGCAGCCTCCCGCTGAAACAAAAGACGCGCGGCAGCGCAGCGGGGCCTCCGGGGCGGGCGGCGTCTCTCGCTCTGCAGCGGCAGGTGCGATCGACTCGGAGCACAGTGGGGCCACAGGAGGGGAAGTTGCCAAAAAAAGTCCAAAATCAAAATATACTTGATTGATTTATTGTTTTTTTTCGTGTTTCCGGGCGCGTCAACTACTGTGGTCATTATTCCCGTTAGTGTAGTGCATGTTTTTTTTCTCGGGAGAGGGCGGTGGTCTTCGCCCGCTGGATGGTGAGATCCGGCGCCGACCTACCGTCGGCCAGTGGGGTTTCCCCCTAACCAGGACTCTCCCACCAGCGGGGCACCGCCCCAGCCGGGACAAGCTCTAAGCTCCCGACCGGTCTCCCGGAATATGTGGTAGTGTAGTGCATGTTAGTGTAAGTGTGTGTGTAAGAGGAGAGGATAGGACAGGGAAGAGGAAGGACAGATCGCGCGCGGTCCGTGGCCCGTTTGGTAAGGTACAGCTCGGGTATTCGCCTGGTGTTAATCGGAGAAACCACGGAAAACTACCGATCAGAGCAGCCGACCTCTAGAATTCTCAACCAGACAGCGAGTGAATTCGACCTAGCTGAAAAGCTATTGTCGAAAATCCTGCCGCCGTCAGGACTCGAACCGAAAATTCTTCAGCAGCTCCATTTCACATGAAAGGGATAGTTTTAGTTGTTGGTTGGTTGGTTAGTTAGTGATTCCGGGCGCGTCAACAGCTTAGGTCATTCGTCCCGTAAGTGTAATGCATGCTTTTTTCCTCCGGGTGATGGCGGTGATCTTCCCCCGCTGGATGGCGAGGTGCGGCGCCGACCTACGTCGGCTAGCGAGGTTCCCTCCTAACCAGAACTCTCCCACCAGAAAGGCACCGCCCCAGCCGGGACAAGCTTTAAGCCCCCGACCGGTCTCCCGGCATATGTGGTACTGTAGTACATGGTAGTACGTGTGTATGTGTAAGGGGAGAGGACAGGACGAGGATGAGGAAGAAAAGATCGCGCACGCCCCGTGGCCCATTTGTTAGGGTACTGCTCCGGCATTTGTCTGGTGTTAATCGGAGAAACCATTGAAAACTACCGATCAGAGCAGCCGGTCGCTAGAATTCTCCTTCAGACAGAAACTGAATTTGACCTAGCTAAAAACCTAGTGTCGAAAATCCTGTCGCCGTTATGACTCGAACCTAGGATCTCCCGGTCTGAGGCGCTGCAGTGACATCTGATGCACTGAGCTACCGCTCCTGGTGAAAGGGGTATCCATCGTTCCTCGATTGGGAAAGGATCAGGAGTGGACCGATCAGGAGTGGCGTGATTCCTCCAATCACGTCACTCCTTGAAGTGCAAGTTTCGAACTTCCACAAGTGATGCCCGGCCCACTTCTTTGCTCGCGCAGTAAGAAGAGAGGTGTGTTTTTCGATGGAGATATTTTTGTTCTCTCGACTAACAGTGCGTGTATTAGACTACAGTACTCGTACGTGCTATGGATACGATTCCTGGGGATTCGTTCTTTAAATCTGTATTGCTAAAAACATATTCCTTGAATAATTATTTAGTATTTCCAAGTAAAAACTTCTCGTGTCACAATGGAATTAAATTTTTAAATTCTGTTTTACATATTGACTTTTAGTTTCCTTCCGGGCATTTCCAGGCTAACTGAATCTGATTCTGGAATTCATCTAGTTTTTAAAATACTATTCATAGTTTGCTCATGTTTGCCCCATTTCGCGCTAAGGTACATTGTTTATGATGATGCACATCTATTTTTATTAGCCTTTCTACGTACAAGATTCATTAGACGAAGGGAGTAGGGTAGATGCAGTAATATTAGACTTTTCTAAAGCATTTGATCTGGTTCCACATGGCCTTTTAATTGAAAAACTGTCAAAAACTGGATTAGATCATCGAATAATCTTGTGGATAAAAGAATTTCTTACGGGCCGAACTCAAGCAGTCAGAATAGGTGACAAACACTCATCGAAAGCCGATGTAACCTCTGGGTCCCCAGGAGTGTGTTAGGCCATTGCTATTCTTAGCGTTTATTAATGATATTGCAACTGGAATAAAATCGAAAGTTAGACTTTTCGCTGATGATTGCATAATATATAGGAGTATTGGCGCGTCTTCGGATGAAAATGTTTTACAAAACGATCTTAACTGTTTATGGAACTGGGCGTGCAGAAATAAGATGGAATTAAATCCGGAAAAGAGTAAATTCATTTGTTTTACCAAATCTCGCTCGAATGTACACTCGAATTACAAGTTAGGAACTAACGATATACCGCGTGTAAAAAACTGTAAGTACTTGGGTTTGGTCCTGCGTAGCGACTTGGGTTGGTCGGATCATATTAACAATACGGTCAAAAAATCATGGAGGGCGCTGCACTTTGTAATGCGCATTCTAAAAAACAGTAGTTCGAATGCCCGATCCTTGGCATATACTTCACTTGTTCGTCCTATTTTAGAGTACGGAGCGGCCTGCTGGGACCCGTACAGAAAAGGGCAAATCGAGGCGTTAGATAAAATTCAAAAACGGGCCGGGAAGTTTGTAAATCATGGACGCGTTGATGGACGAGATGAATGGGAACCCTTATCTAAGAGAGGGAACGGGCGCGTTTATGCGTAATGTACAAGACATACAAAGGGGACTCAGCATGGGCAGACATCAGTAAAAGATTACAGAAATCTGATTATAAAAGTAGAGGAGACCATCCCTGGAAAATACGATGTAGAAAGCAAAGAACTGATGTAGGCAAGTTCTCCTTTGTGAATCGTACTATAGTAGATTGGAACAAACTACCTGCAAAAGGACTAGAGACTCTTCCTTCTAATGTAGTGAAATTTAAAAATATACTTAATTCTATGTAGGTCATCATTAATAGCACTGGGACTTTTATCATTATTATTATTATTATTATTATTAGTTTCATTATTATAATCGTTAGTATTATTAATAATATAGTCATGTCTCTTATTCAGTGAAGTGAAGTGAAGTGTAGTGTGGTGGGGGCACGGAGGAGGAGGAGTGAGCGCAGTGAAATGAAGTGAAGTGAAGTGAAGTGGAGTGAAGTGTTAGAAAAGCTATAAGTCAACATATAGATAACTCAAAATTAATTATAACTAGGATATTAATCTCTAATTCTAATTGTAATTATATTTGTAAATATTCGTAATAGTTTTGTAATTGTATATCTAATTGTAATAATGTTTGCCACCGAGCATTAGCTCAAAGCGAACTTTAATAAATCTATCTATCTATCTATCTACAATATACAACTTTTTTATTATTCTTCATTATCTGGTACTAATAGCTCTTTATTAACAAAGAGGGATCTGAATGATGGTAGTAAACACACTGGAAAGAAAAAAATGGAAGAAAAAGTTCAACCTGAAAGAAAAAAATGCTTTGCAAGCATTTAATTGCATCTAACCTACTGATTTCAAAAATGGAATTGAGAAAAATTATCACATACGCTTTGGACCTAGAAGTTACACCAATGTTAATGGCTTCAAGTACAAATTCACTTCTGGAAGAGTCACACGATAAAAGTGCTGACTTTGCGGTTATGTAAATAAATATTTAAAGGTTAAACAATTAAATAAGTCATTATTTAACTATAAAATGTGTTTTAGTGCCAAAAATCCGAAGAACGCTTAAAAACCTTTTTATCAACTTTTCTCCTTTCTGGCCACACTGTGCGGTGGGCAGGGGCCCAACTCCACAGTCGAAAGCAAGCCGCTCTCAGAGAAAGGAAAGCTAGCATCCCCGCCATCTCAAAACTCAAAACTTCTTTCGACGTGATTTTGCTCTAATTCCATCCGACCTCCCACGTCTTACGTGGCTCAGCCTGAGCCGCTCAGGGCATCAATTGATGTCAGTGGAGAGCCTCTGGCCGGGAGGTCCTAGGGTTCGAATTCCGATGGAGGTAGGATATTCGACACGACGACGTCGAATTCAAACGCTGTCTGAAGGAGAATTCTCGCCAGCGGCCAGTCGATTGATTGATTATTCAGTGTCTCCGGGTGCATAAACTACTATGGTCTTACACTTACGGGCACCGGATATCACTATGCGTGGGGTGGGAGGTGGATCTGCGCATCCTCCCGTGATAAGTACATTCACTACACTTACGGGACAAATTAGCCCCCCTTTTTTTTTTTTTTTTGCATTTGGAAATATAAAATAGTCAATGATGATTATATTAGTCGCCAATCAAAAAAAAATTGTTTCCTTAACATCTTCCCCTGCAACTTTCATATTCAACCTGAGAAAAACATATAACCAACACTGAAGAATCAAATCTAGATTCCAAAAGGAGAAAATTAAACCGCCCTAAAGAGAAATGCATGATTTCACCAACTTACTTTCTTTTCTTCCTGTACTTGTTCTATTCTCTCATACAGCAATATCGTTGTTTTCCGTCATCCTCTTTATCACGCTGCACATTTCGTCTGAGAAGTCTGAATTAACTATAGATGGTTTCACTTCGATGGTGTATGAATGGAAGTGATTAAAGGGTAAAGTAACGAAACACGATGTTCTTTACTGTTAATTTTATTCTTTACTTTCGATAATAATTTTTTTTAACATACTACTAACATGCTGGCAACCAAACAATAAAATATATCCCTTTTACGTACGTACGTAATTTACGTATTACGTACGTAATTAAACATGGATAGGAAAATAGCATGTGTATTAGTCTATAATTAAAACATCGACGTTTAAAATATCGACATTTTTTCGTTGACGTTTTCATCGATATCGTAAACCCTTTTAGCGATCTATCGAAACTTCGATGTATCGATGTGTTGGTAAAATTTGCCGTCACTATCCTCGGTTGCCCGTCCTCTGCGCTTCGCCCGCGCCAGGCGCTCGCTCGCTCGCTCCGCGGCGTCGTAATGGCGGCGCACGCAGAGATAATGCGGCGCGGCAGTCACGCCCACGGTCACGCCTGCGGGCCGTGCGCGAGCGCGCGAGGCGTGAGCACGCGCGCCAGCCGCTGCCGTTCCGCGGGCGGCGCTCCCGAAGGCCGTGCCCCGTGCCGTGCCGCTCCGCGTGGCGCTGCCTCTGGCGTGGCGTGGCGTGGCGTGACGCAGCGTGTCGATCACGGGTGGGTGTTGCGCAACTGCGATGCCGTTCATCCCGTGCTCTTCAGTTACATTTATATATATATATATATATATATATATATATATATATGTATATATATATATATATATATGTGTATATATATATATATATATATATATATATATATATATATATATAATGTTTTCTCTTCACGAATTATTACAGTATATAAATATATATATATATATATATATATATATATATATATATATATATATTGTATATACTGTAATAATTCGTGAAGAGAAAACTTTGTACCGCTTTTTAAGCACATTGAGTGCACGGAGAAGAGTGATAACGTTAAAAATTAAACATTTAATGAATTACCGTCGAATTTCGACCAATACTCCTTCCTACTGTGTGAAGGGTTGGGGTAAAGTAACTGTTTGCAATTACGTCACTTGGAGATTGACTCATTTCCCCACCTCGACATGGGCAATATTGCTGGGAATATTAGAATTGGCTTCTTACAGGCATCTAGCGTTACCAGCCAAACATTTTGATAAGTTGATCTTGGACGGAGTAAATACATATATCTTCAGGAGTAAGGATTCCATGCCAACATCACTGGTTTGAATTAGGGTAGTCGTAGCAGTCTCTGTCACAACATTTGACTGAGATTGGACCACGGACATGAAAGACAAATCTGCGAAGTTCGGATTGCAAATATATCTACTATAGTCCATCATTTGTGTCCCGGAGCAATAGTACTTCAAAACAAGAATAATTGCAAACCGGTTTGAAATTATCGCAACAAATGCAGGTGTACCACAAGGACTGCTCTGTTCTCTAAAAAATACGTCTCTCAAACTATGCATTAGAACTTGGTTCAGGAATCCTAATGATTGCACGTTACATGACACTGGTCTTGAGTTAAAGGGATATTAACATAGCAAGTCAATAGTTAAAAGGCTATTTTGGAAAAAATCAGAAAATGATCAGCTGAATGAAGAATAAAATTAAAATCACGAAAGTCGAAAGCAGGGAAAGTAGCAGGGAAGGCAGCAAAATAGGCCCTGGAAATTTGATTTGGTAATTTCGTCAAAAATTAAGAGAAACGACTCAAGTTTTCAAAAAATCATTCAATTCAATTTTCATCAATATTGTAGTTCTGCATTGTTAATTTTTGACAATTTTCGAAAATACATAGATGAACTGCAACGGGCCTTGCGCCATTTTTCAGAATAGTTTCTGAAAAAAGGCGAACGAAGGATTTATTCGCCCTTAAAAAGTCCACGACTTCAATCGAGGTTGAACCCGCGAACTTGGGTATAACAGCCTGTTACGCTAACCGTTTCACCATCGCCGCCGCGAATGATGAGTCACTCACACTTCAGTTTTGCGATATTCCATATTTTTTAGAATTGACGTACAAGTTCTCAGGAATATTTCCCTGTATTGTTCTTGAAAAAACACCGCATGCTCAGTTTGCGCCATTCTCAAATCTACAGCACGTATGTTTTTTTTTTGTTTTTTTTTTTAATTTGTTGCGTCTACTTTGACGCAACACTTCTCCAAGCCCCTTTGGAGGGCGTTGAGCGCTTTGCGCTTTTCGGAGTAATTGAGTAATCTTATTATTATGTTTGTCGCGTCTCGTCGCAGTCAGTTGTCAAGAGGACCGCCAGGTAGCATTTCAGCGTACGCGCTTCCCATCGCGCGCTCCTGCGTCACTACCCAGCGGCCAGAATTAGGAAGGAATAAGGATAGGGTTTAGGTCACTTCACAGGGGTTGGACTAACCCTTGTGAAGCAGCCAAACTCGTTTTGTTGGAAAAAATTTCACATGAGATTCGACGGCACTCGAACCTGGATCTCAGTGGTGAAAGGCTAGCGACTTCG
Source organism: Teleogryllus oceanicus (assembly GCA_964035755.1). NCBI lineage: Eukaryota > Metazoa > Arthropoda > Insecta > Orthoptera > Gryllidae > Teleogryllus > Teleogryllus oceanicus. The sequence continues at coordinate 16,719,420 of CAXIVR010000012.1, read as the reverse complement.
CAATGAGCCACGAGTTAAGCCCGTGTTTCCAACCTCAGAACGAAGATAGCACCATATTTTCCTCGCATCTTTCACACGTTTCATTCTAAATCCTAGAAATTTCGAAAAAAGCCTCGGCGGCTGTCGCGTTCCAGCCGGCATTCCGGCTGCAGCCGGATGCAGCCGAGGAAACGAATGACACACGCCCACCGAAATCACTTCCGGCAACGGCGCGGTGCGGTGCGGGTCGCCCTTCATCTGTCGCGCGATTTGTCTCCGCACGCGCCGCGATTTGTCCCTGACGAGCGAGGGCAGGGAAGCCGCGAGCAGAGCGACGTGGCAGTGTACGAGCTGAAAACGGAAATAACGCCCCGCAAGTGAACAAACACGTCGTAACCCGAAACAGAAGCCGACTGCTAAAAGGGCTGCTTTCCTTGGAGCTCACTCCACTATCGCTAATCCAGACATTCCTTGTGCATATAGGTGCCGGATTAGCGGAAGTGGCGGAATATTGACATGGTTTGAAATTAGTTAAGGCACAGTGAGACTATGCATATTGAGTTTAAACACAGTGAGATTATACCGAGGGTTCGCTAGCAAATGCAAAGATGTTCAATGCAAAGATATGGTACATTTATTTATGTAGAAAATGTGTTGCTCATCTGACATTGTACTTTTTGTACGAAGAACCTCGGTTTAACTTAACTAATACAGTCGACTCCGGTTATAATGAACTCGGATATAGCGAACCCTTGGTTTTAGTGAACTTATAGTCATTTATCCTGTTTTACTTACATTACAGATAAGCATAAAAAAATTCGGCTATAGTGAAACTGAACCTCGACTATAGTGAACCTAGGAAATAAGTCCTGGAAATTAATTCGACCCCTTATGTTATTAGACGATTAAAAGGGCCTTCGGAGAATGGAATGGTGTACCAATAGAGCAAGAGGCATCATGACTATATTACGATGCTTAGAGACAGAGGACAATGCAGAATCACGTATGGAGAGGGCACGAATTCTGGAGAAGAATCTAGAGAAATTACTAAAGAAAAATGTATCAAGCAAACAATTGAAAATAATTGATTTTTTGAAGGTCAAATATAGGTATTGAAATTTTAAGTTCGTGCAGTTAATTAACTACACGACTATATCTCTGTATTAATAAAATCAATAATTGTGGGAATATTCTATTTAATTTTGACATGATCGGATATAGTGAACTAAACATGTTAGTCCCCAGAAGTTTACTATAACCGGAGTCGACTGTATTTCGACTTTCTACTTAAGGTCTAACGTAACGTGTTTTCTTTTAGGAGCTAGAGTACTGAATTTTACTGTAAGAAAATCATAATTAAAAATATGTATAGCGTACATAACATTTTAACTAACAACACATGTTGCACAAGGTAATACATTGTTGCGCGCGCCTTTTATCCTTGAGCGACTAGGGACCGGATGTGGGCCGGACTTCTGAGATGACAGACTACTGAGGACCGGATTAACGAGATGTTAGTATAGTATAAGGTTGTCGCCATTTATTGCGGTGGTATTGAGGTGGGTGGAAACTGGAGCCATTTATAGTGGCCCGTGAAAGGTTGTTAGTCAAAGTTGGAAGTCCCTTGCTTCCATATTGCGCGACAACATTGCACGCCTAGCGCAGGCACCCTGCCGGGGTCAACACCGCGTAAAATAGGGCTAGTTGTGATTTAAGGATTTTTTCTTGTAAATTCAGAAATTCAAAATTATCCCGATGTGTTTCACTGCGGTATGCATTGTACGGTCTGATATCACGCATGCTTCAATGCCCCCCCCCCCGTTTTAGAGCAGCGGGCAAAGTGCCGAGATCAATAATGCGCGAAAGTCAGGTGTGAATCTCCCGAGTAATGGTAGGAAATGGTGTGAAGTTCACGGCATTTGCATCATCGAAGTGAAATTGAGGCGTTGTTTTGTCATATTTGTTTATTTCAGCAGAAAACTTTTTCAGCTATCTTCAGGGAGATTCTAAGGCGGCTGGGAGCCTCGGTCCAAACAATTCAGCTACAAGACGGCTGTCTTGTTTGGACCGCGGCCCCCATTCGCCTCGGAATCGCACTGAAGATGGGCGCAATGTGGCCGAAAAAGTTTTTTGCTGAAATAAACAAATACGACAAAACAACGCCTCAATTTCACTTCGACCACCCGAGTAATGTAAATATAGCCCGCGACCATGTTAAAGATTTTAGTTTTGGCACCCGAGGCCTTGCAAGACGGACACTCCTCGTCTAGAAGGTTCAATCCCTTCAGCTATTTTCCAAACGACTAAGAAATTAATTGTTCATTGTGAATAATTCTTCATATTTTAGAATATTAAATTTTTTATTTTGGTTTTTTAATTTAAAATTAACCAACCAATATTGCCGTTTCTTCATTACTTATTTATTTTCAGAGTAGTACTCTTCTGGGTATTTTAAAACGAATATTCTGTAGTTTATTCAATTTCATTCTTACGACAATCTACATATCTACAATCATGGGAGAACTAAAATGCTTTTCTATTGTTATTCAAATCTAGACAATTCTAGGAAACATTTCCTAGTTTCGTTCAAACGATACAATATTATTATCTTATAATGTGCTAAACCAGTTTTGCAAGGTTAGGTGCAAATTTACAAATCTTTTTCAGCAGAAAATTCTTTCTTCAGCAGAAAATTTGCCAGGAAAATTTATTTTGATTGTTAAAGAATGTTTTAGTTGCGCATTGATCTCTGGTAGCCTTGTGCATATTATTGAATATAAAACAACTCGTTTCCACAGATCAAATTTTTAATGTAATATGAGCAAATACGATAAAAATAAATATTTAATTATATCAAATACTTCTGAATTAGTACGATACCAATGGTAATGAATATACAATCATTCGTGATATTGCGACAAGAAGCGACAAAAATGATGAATTAGAGGCTTAAGAGAAATACAAAAATATTTTTGTAGTCAGTCCAAACAGTAAAAGTGCACCTCAACTTTCAAAAGTACACTAAGAATTTTGATTAAAGGTTTGTGCTTAACTGAGTAATTGTGTAGACAGTCGGCACCATTGATTTGTTGAAATGTTCAATATTGCTGGCAGTCAAGTAATATTCAATATTATATTCCTGATTAATATTTTGAAGACAAAAAGTGAATAACGTTCACTCAAATGCATAACGTATGCAACTGGGCTACAACGAAGACTTCAGAGCCCATGTGCTCATTCTAAATGCCAGAATAGAAGTCTTCTAAAATAGTTGGAATCATACTCTCAAGGCACACAAAGTCTCTTGTTCAGAGACAAAATGACAGAAAACATGGCAAGAACGTTGTGAGTAAACATTTTGCATGCATACCAATTAGATACTTACTAATTAGCATACTAACTAGACCCATTTAATGCACGTCGACATGTTTTCCCGAACAATATTTATGTAAGGTTGTAAGCATTCAGGGAGAGTTTTACAAGACTAAAAGAAAATATAGAAAAGAAAACAAGCATCTATGAAGAAAGCTCTGGATACTACGACGACGAGAAGGTAATGACAAAGACAGAACAGGGCAAAAAAAAAACTTGATATACTAATCGTAAATTCATTAAGATTTACCAAGAGCATATAATTTCGTTTCGTAATATTCAATAGAAAGTGAAAAAACGGATTACAGTGCTTGGAAGACAAAATAGCTTACAGTCACTGGTATCAGCGGGTGTCGTGGGAGTGGTAAATGCCCAAGTGACGAAGGGAGGCGGGGTGAGGGGGCGGGGCGGCGGTGACGGGACGAAGGTGCGTGGGGCGCTAACGAGGCTGGCGGCGCCGCAGCCAACTGGAACAAGCGCGGTGCGGCGCGCGAGCGATCCGTCAGGCTCTGCGCACCCGCCGAGGAGAGGGGTCTCACGGAACGCGGGCGCCTCCGCCTCCATCACCGCCTCCGTCTCCGCCTCCGCCTCCGCCTCCGCCTCCGCCTCCGCCCCCGCCTCCGCCTCCGCCTCCGCCTCCGCCTCCGCCTCCGCCTCCGCCTCCGCCTCCGCCTCCGCCTCCGCCTCCCGCCTCCGCCTCCGCCTCCGCCTCCGCCTCCGCTCCGCCTCCGCCTCCGCCTCCGCCTCCGCCTCCGTCTCCGCCTCCTGCCTCCGCCTCCGCCTCCGCCTCCGCCTCCGCCTCCGCCTCTCCGCCTCCGCCTGCTCCGCCTCCGCCTCCGCCTCCGCCTCCGCCTCCGCCTCCGCCTCCGCCTCGCCTCCGTCCGCTCCTCGCTCCGCCTCCGCTCCGCCTGCCGCCTCCGCCTCCGCCTCCGCCTCCGCCTCCGTCCTCCGCCTCCGCTCTTCCCGCCTCGCCTCCGCCTCCGCCTCCGCCTCCGCCTCCCCTCCGCCTCCGCCTCCGCCTCCGCCTCTGCCTCCACCTCCGCCTCCGCCTCCGCCTCCGCCTCCACCTCCGCCTCCGTCTCCACCACCGCCTCCGCCTCCGCCTCCGCCTCAGCCTCCCCCTCCGTCTCCGCCTCCGCCTCCGTGTCTGTGTCTCTGTCTCTGTGTCTCTGTCTCTGTGTCTCTGTCTCTGTGTCTCTGTCTCTGTCTCTGTCTCTGTCTCTGTGTCTCAGTCTCTGTGTCCCTGTCTCTGTGTCTGTGTCTCTGTGTCTCTGTCTGTGTGTCTCTGTCTCTGTGTTTCTGTCTATGTGTCTCTGTCTATGTGTCTCTGTGTGTTTCTGTCTATGTGTCTCTGTCTATGTGTCTCTGTCTAAGTCAGCGCCAAATATCGCGATCAAGCGGGGAATAACACCATCTCCCGCGATAAAAGCATGCACTACACTTTCGGAACGAATGACCCTACCCGATTCGCCCGGAAACAATCAACCAATCAATTAATTCGCTGCGCTGCTGCCTCTGTTGATGGATTATGGAGTTACCCTCGAAGCACCCATTCCGCCAACATACAACGAGCAATGTCAGACGCATTTTACATATACTTGCTTCAGAGAACGTGAGTTAAATTTTAATATTTTAACTAACATTAAAATAAATCAAGACGGATCAGTGGCGATTTCTGAGGGGACGGAAGGAAAGAAAGTCCTCTTTAAAAATGTTTCTCTTGTGGTTGTTCATATAGAAATATTTTCTTTGAAGTGTTTAGAAAGAGTTTTAAAATATGTTAAATCTCGCAGAAACAATCGCAATCAATAGAAATCGCTTTGAGAGGGAACTCTCTGCCTTTCCTCCTCCCGTGTTTTAATCAATCATGACTCACAGCGCCCCTGCGGGTAGAAGTGGAAATGAGAAATGAAGAGACGGCAGGGAGTCTCGTGCTTTGAAGTACCATATAAAGACATATCTCTTAATTAAATGAACGCCTCATCAGCAATGAGGTCCAGCACTGCTAACTATTTTATAAATTAAATATATGCCCTCTCAATTGGTTATCTAAGGAAAATAGTATACTGGATTCTTGTTCTTGAGACTTTGTAATCTGTATGAGTTAGCCATATAAATAAATAAGTAAATAAATATATAATGAATAAATAAATAAATACGTATGCCAAACGTCTGTTTTTATCTATCAAGAAAAAATGCAAATCATGAATTGCAGGTCGAAACAAAATAAATTGTCTCATAACCGAAAAGAAGGAATAGTTTAACTACTCTCTTAAAGTTTAACTATTTTTTTATTACAGTGCCTGTCTCTTAATACAAAACGTAATTGCAATGTAAAATAATTGTAATGAAGAGCATTCTTGTAAGTAAGGGTGATAATTACATATCTCCAAACGCACAATAGTTGTATACAATCTCCCTCATTGTTATTGTATCACCATCATTGTCAGTGACATCTCCTTAGTCGAGAGACTTCTTCATTTCCACGCGCGCTTGGTCTGAACGAACAAGACAATAACAGGCCGGATAATTAAATTTATTTTTGAGAACAAGGGATCGAAGACTGACACCAGAAAGGGGATACATACACCAGAGAACGAATTCCAATTACGACTCCAAAATACCAACACAGAGGAGAACAAAAGCAAGCAGGGGAGAAGATTGGCATCACAACAGAACATTCCAGTGGCCTAATCCACGGCGAGGAACAAAAAGGTGTAGGACAATCAACTGAATGCCGGGGGCGGCGGCGGTGGGAGGGCGGTACCACAAGACGCTTCCTAGCGGGAGGTGCCTTCAGTACGCGTATGCTAATACGAGGAACGTGGCGTTTAGGGCCAGGTATAATATAATTACCGTCTGGGCGGCAGTCCGCTGCCGACGAGGGTCATGGGGCGGGACGTTGTCAGCTTTACGCCTGCACAAATAGAGGTGGATGCAACCCGTCGAGCTTTGCAGCTCTGCCGAGCACTCTACTCATATTTCCGCAGGCGCATGGCGTGCTGGAAACACATTCGGCATCGGTGGTCAATAACACAGTCCATAAACAACCAGCTGAGTACACTACGCCGCATAAAGTAGCGTCAACTCCATCAGAGACTTACGACACGCAATTAAAAAGCGAATTTAAATCTCAAATAATTGAATTAATTGTCATTCTAACAAATGAACCAGGACTTGAATTTATTGATGATAGTACGGTTCAGAAGCAAAAAACCTATACTTCTGTTTGGAAAAGTCGCAAATGTGTGTTGTTTATAGCACATCAGAGATGTTGCCAGAGGATTTTGGTTGGATGAGAGAAATCATGAGGAGCAGGTGCGCTCCGCCGAAACGAATCTCAAGATTAAATACACTGCCGTAAGTTAAGATCTGTTTGCTTTGATATACTGTAATACCGCAATAGCTGTAGCATGTAGCAAATGTTATCAGCGAAATCACATTTGACAGCGCGATCCAAATTACATATTTGCTACAGCAATCTGCTCCGGAAAAAAAAGCAAATGGAATACGACCATTGAGCAACTGGCCTTCCTTCTAAGGAGAGCCTCGTCGCGACAAAACGACCACGAGAGGTAACTTGGCGAATCAACTAATGTCACTTTAGTGCCGCTCACCGGGAGGTCCTAGTCCGAATCCCGACGGTGGCAGGATTTTCGACACTACCTGGGTAGCGAGGTCGAATTCAGCTGCTCTGCTCTAGTTTTGCGTGATTTCTCCGATTAACACGAAGAAAATGCCAGAGCAGTACGCGACGAAACGGGCCACGAACCGCGTGCGATCTTTCCTTCGCTTTCCTTGTCCAATCTTCTTCCCTTACTTCCTCACACACACACTTGCATTCATTACGCCACCACATTTGTTGGGAGACCATTCGGGAGCATAGAGCTTGTCCATGCTGAGGCGGTGTTGGGAGATTCCTGGTTGGGGAAAACCCCGCTAGCCGATGGTAGGTCGGCGCCGGATCTCACCATCCAGCGGGAGAAGATCACAGCCACCTCACGAGGAAAAAACATGCATTCCATTTACGTGGCAAATGACCTTAGCAAATTACGCGAACGGAATCACCAATCACTCACTCACTCATTCATTCAATCAATCAATCAATCAGTGAGTCAGTCAGTCAATCAATCAATCAATGGAAAGCGGCTCAACTCGTTGAACCGTGTACCCTCATTCGCCCCTTCACGCGTACTACTCCACCCACGCTCCGTCGCAGAAACCGGTTCGCTAATCGTATACGCTGTCTATCTCTGTCTCTCTCTCTCTCTCTCTCTGTCTGTTCAATGTCCGCTCGTCTCCATTACCAGAACGTAAAGGCGGCAGTGAAAAACCCATAACAGCGTCCGCTACCCACCAGGCGTAGGCGAGCCGGCAGAGGCGCAATCTCCGAGAAAGTAGCGACGACGGTGGTGACTATCTGTGTGGTGGTGTCTGTGACTTGCCAAGATGACGGCAGCCGTCACAAAATTGGACCCATGACGCAATTTCAGGAGTATGCAGTAGTTGTACTCATTTTCTGTGTTAAAAAAAAGTCATTCAGTATTACAAAAGAACACGTTATAAATAAAAACGGTAAGTACCAAAAATTAAAAATAAATTTTAAATTTAACAAAAATGAAAAATTCTTTACAAGAAACTCAAATCGACTGGACACTCCAACTATACCCCCTCCTCCCTATGCCACCCCTGGCGATTCCCACTGAATATAAGCTTGTAATAATTGTTTGGGAGATGGTGAAGAGTGCAAAGGAGGCGATAGGATTCGTGATGAATGGGCGATTTAATAATTGCAGTAGTGTCAGCGGACCTGGTATAAGTGAAACGTTAGAGCTAGGCGAGATGGGAGTGTTAAATGAGGAAGGTAACGGAGCGAAGTGAGTGTTGCGAGACTTAGCGTCGGTTTTGGCACCGGAGCAGCAGAGGCGGCGGGGGCGTTGATGGTGGAGGCAGTGGCAGCGATGTGGTTGCGGTGGTGGCGACAGCGGAGGCTGCAGTGGCGTTGGTGGTGGCGGTGGCAGCGGTTCTAGTGGTGGCGGTAGCAACGGGCGTGTCGGTGTCGGTGTCGGTGTCGGTGTCAGTGTCAGTGTCGGTGTCGGTGTCGGTGTCGGTGTCGGTGTCGGTGTCGGTGTCGGTGGGTGTCGGTGTCGGTGTCGGTGTCGGTGTCGGTGTCGGTGTCGGTGTCGGTGTCGGTGTCGGTGTCGGTGTCGGTGTCGGTGTCGGTGTCGTGTCGGTGTCGGTGTCGGTGTCGGTGTCGGTGTCGGTGTCGGTGTCGGTGTCGGTGTCGGTGTCGGTGTCGGTGTCGGTGTCGGTGTCGGTGTCGGTGTCGGTGTCGGTGTCGGTGTCGGTGTCGGTGTCGGTGTCGGTGTCGGTGTCGGTGTCGGGGTCGGTGTCGGTGTCGGTGTGCGGTGTCGGTGTCGGTGTCGGTGTCGGTGTCGGTGTCGGTGTCGGTGTCGGTGTCGGTGTCGGTGTCGGTGTCGGTGTCGGTGTCGGTGTCGGTGTCGGTGTCGGTGTCGGTGTCGGTGTCGGTGTCGGTGTCGGTGTCGGTGTCGGTGTCGGTGTCGGTGTCGGTGTCGGTGTCGGTGTCGGTGTCGGTGTCGGTGTCGGTGTCGGTGTCGGTGTCGGTGTCGGTGTCGGTGTCGGTGTCGGTGTCGGTGTCGGTGTCGGTGTCGGTGTCGGTGTCGTGTCGGTGTCGGTGTCGGTGTCGGTGTCGGTGTCGGTGTCGGTGTCGGTGTCGGTGTCGGTGTCGGTGTCGGTGTCGGTGTCGGTGTCGGTGTCGGTGTCGGTGTCGGTGTCGGTGTCGGTGTCGGTGTCGGTGTCGGTGTCGGTCGGTGTCGGTGTCGGTGTCGGTGTCGGTGTCGGTGTCGGTGTCGGTGTCGGTGTCGGTGTCGGTGTCGGTGTCGGTGTCGTGTCGGTGTCGGTGTCGGTGTCGGTGTCGGTGTCGGTGTCGGTGTCGGTGTCGGTGTCGGTGTCGGTGTCGGTGTCGGTGTCGGTGTCGGTGGGTCGGTGTCGGTGTCGGTGTCGGTGTCGTGGAGGTGTCGGTGTCGGTGTCGGTGTCGTCGGTGTCGGTGTCGGTGTCGTGCGGTGCGGTGCGGTGGTCGGTGCGGTGCGGTGCGGCGGTGCGGTGGGAACGGTGGCGGTGGAGGCGATGGGCGGTAGCGGTAGCAATGGTGGTGGTGGCGGCGGCAGTAGCGGTGGTGGTGGTAACAGTGACGGCAGTAGCGGTGGTGGTGGTGGTAACAGTGACGGCGAGCGGTGGGGTGGGGTAGCGGTGGTGGTGGTGGTAACAGTGACGGCGGTTCGATGGCGGTCGCGGCGCGATGCGGGGGGGTAGTGGAGGCGGTAGCGATGGTGGAGGCGGCGGCAGCGGTGACGGTGGCAGTGGCGGCGATGACGGCGATGACGTTGGCGGCGGTGGTGACGGCAGAGGTTGAGGTAGCGTACGCGTCTCGGCGTCTCCTTTTTCGACCGCACGCGGGCAGGCAGGGGCAGGCGAGCAGGCGGTGCGTTGCGCGGCGCTGGCGGAGGCGACTGCGTTGGAGGCGTGACGGCGGCAGCAGACGCGCCGTAACTGGCACACCGCGCCCACCAGCAGCGGCCCAACCCCTACACACACAGCGGCTGCTGCTCCTCGCCTTAGTTTATTCCCACCAGCCACCAGAATCCATTGCCCAAGGCAGAGCAGCCTCAAGGATGCCTGAGAGAGGTCCATTGAGACACATTTCGAAAATGGTCACCTGATCTACGCCGATCGACTTGTGGCTCCAAAATCCTCATTGCAATAAATATACTGGACAACAGGCAAGAAACAAGATTGTTGAAAAGTGCCTTTCAGATTTAGTAAATTAGTATGTTGAAATTTGTTATAAATTTCGTGTATATATATATATATATAGTGTGTGTGTATATATATATATATATATATATATATATATATATATAAATATATATATATATATATAAATATATATATATATATATATATATATATATAATATTAAATTAAAGTAATTAAGTAAAATGTCCCTTACATTCACACACACACGCTTTTTACATTTCAAGGAGAATTGCCATTGGTGATTTTATCTACTCGTGTTCTTCTAAAATTCGGATCGAATTTGCTTGTTGGTTAGTAAATTAAGTCAATTGCAAATTGTATTTTAAAAATATCACACGATTATTTGGCCTCCCAACTTTTACCGCATTTATCAACATCAATTATACTAATTAATTTCAAAATTAGCATTGTCCTATAAACTAAGTTATAAAAACGTTATTACAATATCATATCATTCACACGTTCAAATAAATCATGTTATATTTTCTTTACTTTTTTATTACAATTACTGCTAATAAATTGTAATTATCAAAAGTGTTTGTAAAATGAAAATAACTTTGATTTTTTTTTTCAAATATTTACCATCACACTCAACGTAGTGAACATATCTCTGTTGTACTTCTGCCCAATTAGGCTTTCTGCTTCTATTTATAAGTGCCAACAAAGTGAGTTAAAAATAATCTCATTTCCATGATTCCATTTCCCTTGTATTGAAACCTCGTTGTTAGTCAGATGTGTGCTAAATTTGTAATGTCAATTACCACGCAGATATAGTGAATATTACGTCACAGTTCCTGTCTTTGTCATCGTCAAATTTAAGCGTCCATCTGAAAACTGGTTGCTCCCATGCAAACCTCTTGTTCCTCTGCGCGGAACATAACAACCACCTCAATCATTGTCATCACCTTTACCATCTTCTTCGTCATCTTCTTCGATAATTCATGGCACCACTCCTATATCACCGCAAACGCACAGTGCTTGTCATCTTTATTTTTGGCTGCAAGAAACTTTCAAATTTTGTCCAGTCTAAGGCAATGTTACCGTTTTGGCCAACATTGCTATTTCATTTTCCGTCGCTTCGACAAAGAGTCGAAGAGACATTCGTTGCATATTCTGTGCGACAAATTCCGAATTAGGTCAAAGTTTGCCAAACAATGTTTTCAAGGCAACTTAAATTTAAGTCTCAGATCAAACCTTATACGTCTCTAAAAGTAAGGAAGTTTTAATCATCAGCATTCAGCAATCATCAGCAGTCTAAGGTCAAAAATAAGTAGGTTGCTTTTCACTTAAGGTTGCTAATGCGCAGTTTCCATTAGAATCTCTTCACTACAAACGTCGCCTCCACAACATTCACAGATGTCCAATGCATCAATTTATGGCAAATTGATCGAAACAACATCAGCCAGGTAACTATAGTCTCCCATTTACTAGCGGATACACACTTTACGTAACTACCCAGACAAATTCGAATAAAAAATTAAAAACCTCCTTAAATAGAAGTTCATAAAAATGCTGTTAGATTCCGGTCTTATTCTCGCATGTTGATCGTTTCCATTCAATAAATGGTATTTCTTAACGAGAATTTCAAAGTGGACCAATGCCAAACAGAAAACTAAACATTCATGTAGTACATTATCAAAGGCCTACAACAACGCGAAAATCTCACGAAAAACCAAGAAAAATTATTAACCAAACCGATCGCCAAACGGTGACCACCGTTAACTCCACTCCCTTGGCAAACAAACAGAGCGCGGTCTCTTTCATCTCCCTTTATGGCAAATTTAGTAGTACAACTCCAGAGCCCCCAGACGTGCCGTGCGGTGACTTACAGATGCCCTCGCAGCGCGCCAAATCCAGGCGACAAACCCGTTAGCGTCTCCGCCTCGTCTCGCATTCCCTGTCCGTGGCTGCACGCGGTGACGTCCGTCCCACCCACGCGCCGCAACGGCCGGCCAGCCGGCCACGCGCCCCAGAGGCCGCGTGCGTTGGCCGCCGCCTCCGTTGCCACCGCCGCCGCCCACCGGTGCCGCCCCGTCCCCATTGCTTCCACCACAGCCGCCTACGCGGCTCCAACTGTGGTGGCTCAGGGCATCAGTTAGAATAGAATAGAATAGAATATTTATTTTTCTACTTAGGAATACATAGAATATTTCCGGTGGTAGCGTTTTCTAAGGAATTTCTACAAATGCACAAAACAAACATCAAACAACATTAAAACATTAAAATATTAACATGTTGATGTCACTGCTGTGCCTTTGACCGGGAGGTCCTAGGGTTCTACTACCGAGCAATTACGAATTAGACCACTGTCTGGAAGAGAATATTCGGGGCAGGCTGTTTTACAGATCGGTAGTTTTCTCACATCGACACCAGGCGAATGGCGGGTCAGTATACTAACAAATGAGCCACGGGTCGTGCGCGACCTTTCCTTCTTCTTCCTTGTCCTATCCTCACCTCTTACCTAATATTTATAAGTACTATACTACCACAAATATTGGGAGACCAGTTGATTGGTTGGTTGTTGATTCCGGGCGCGCCAACAGCTTAGGTCATTACTCCCATAAGTGTAGTGTATGTTTTTTTCTGGAGATGGCGGTGATCTTCCCCCGCTGGATGGTGACATCCGGCGCCGACCTACCGTCAGCTAGCGGGGTTTCCCCCGAAGCAGGACTCTCCCACCAGCGGGGCATCGCCCCAGCTGCCGGAGCTGTACCCTAACAAACGGGCCACAGACAGCGCGCGATCTGTCCTTCCTCGTTTTTGTCCTATCCTCTCACTTTACACACACACACTAACATGCACTACACTACCGCATATTCTGGGAGACCGGTCGGGAGCTTAGAGCTTGTCCGGGCTAGGGCGGTGCCCCGCTGGTGGGAGAGTCCTGGTTAGGGAGAAACCCCACTAGCGGACGGTAGGTCGGCGCCGGATCTCGCCATCCAGTGGGGGAAGATCACTACCAAGGGAGAAACCTGCATTACACTTACGGGACTAACGACCTAAGCTGTTGACGCGCCCTGAATCACTAACCAATCAATCAAACACCCACACCGCTGTCTCTCCCACCGTTACCACAGAGTCCGTCATCCCCTCTCACACGAAGTCGCCTCCATTGCCGCAGTCACCGCGAAAGTTGCCGCCTCTGCCGCCGTCACCGCCTCCGCAGCTACCGCCGCCGCGACGTGAGCGACGCGGCAGGGGCGGTGCCTCGCTAGTGGGAGAGTCCTGGTTAGGGAGAAACCCCACTAGCGGACGGTAGGTCGGCGCCGGATCTCGCCATCCAGTGGGGGAAGATCACCGCCATCTTCAGAGAAAAAACATACACTACACTTACGGGACTAATGACCTAAGCTGTTGACGCGCCCTGAATCACTAACCAATCAATCAAACACCGACAACACTGTCTCTCCGACCGTTACCACAGCGTCCGTCATCACGTCTCACACGAAGTCGCCTCCATTGCCGCAGTCACCGCGAAAGTTGCCGCCTCTGCCGCCGCCGTCGCCGCCTCCGCAGCTACCGCCGCCGCCGCCGCGACGTGAGCGACGCCTGCGCCCGCCGCCAGGTAGGCGGCGTCGGGCCAAGCCTTTGGCGGCGGCGGCGGCGGCGGCGCGGCACGAGCCGTCCTTGTCCGGCCGGCCTTGCCTTGGCTGGTCGCCGCCGCCGCCGCCGCCGCCGCCGCCGCCGCTGTCGCCGCCCACACGCGCCGTCGCGCCACGCGGCGCAGGGGTGCCCAAACGCGAAGCCTCCCAAGACTGATCGCCGTCGTTAATAATTCTGGCGCGAGGAAGACGAAACCGTAGAAGCGCGATTATAATTCGAAGACGTCACTATCGAGATTAATATTTATGCACGTTAATTGGAATTTGCGTCTCATTCTGTCTGCTCTGCGATTCCACAAGACATATTATACACCCGTCCATTTTTTTTTATTTTTCCTGATAAATCTAACGCTATATGTATCAAAAGTATTTACTATGCTGCTGAAACGACAATTAAATTATTTAGTAGTTAGACAATTCTTCAGTCAAAAATAAAAATAAATGGATTTCATTCGAAGTTAAGGTTCAATAACCTTTGTTCGGAATTGTTTGAACACACCTGGTCTGAATCTAGAGCAAAAAGATAGAAATTGCGATTAGGAAAGGAATGCGGAAATGTTGGAGGATAAACACGGCCACGAAGTAACATAAGAACACAGTTCATTTATCTTACACTCAAGTCCGAGAAGGAAATACTTATCAAAAGAATGAATGAGGAAGTGAAATTGCGTAATTTATGAAGAGGACGATATGACTTTTTTAGTCTGCGCCAATTCTAACATTAATTTACAGAATATTACCACAAAACTTCAATAAATAATGAATGACTAATTGAAACAATAACATATTTAACACAGAGTGATTTACAAATTATTAAGGAAAACATTATTTCTTACGAAATATCAGGGGTAAAATTTCAAAAAGTCTTAAATGAGAGCCTAAAGTATAGTACGATAAGACGAATTCCACTGAATCCAATATGGTCAATAGTTGCTGCAACAGAAGTAATGCTAATAAACAGAGGTAACTTGAACGGTAGTCTAACTGATAATTAGATGAAAATTAGATGAATGAGCACGAACATTTTGGTGCAGAGGAACAATTTTCCCAGATCACTTTTGCTGTCATAATAGCATTGATGTTGGCGTAGTGACACCGATAAAATACTGACGTCTCTGAGGAATAAAAGAAAGAAACAACAAAAATGCGATTCGCGAACGGTAGGTAAAGGAAGCCCCTCGAGAGAGTAACTGACGTCAGCTGCGTTGCCGTGGCGACAGAGGCTTTGAAGGGCCACGGGTGGTATAGACGTGGGCGCTGCACACCAGAATGAACTCGAAACTTCACTTGGAAGCATTCTTCAATGTTTACGACTGTGTGACTAATTTCGAATACATAAATCACAAATACAGCAAATGACGTGTTTTCTTTCGAATGTCAGAAATAATATTTATTCATTTTTGAGTTTTTGCTCATAATTAACCTGAAAGTAATAAGGAACAATCAACTTAAAAAGAAGATAATAATCATAATCTTACCAAAAATTGTTTTATTTACTTATGATTCTTGTTAGGGATCATACATTTTCCTCTCGCCTGACTGTATAGGTCATTATTATTCTTTTTACTCATAAACGTAACAAAGACGAAGTAAAGTAAAAAGGGTTTATTACTCTAAAAGCCATCGAGTAGTCGCGCAAGTTAGAGACGAAATTTATTACCTTGTTTTAAAATCAAAAGTGTTTAGAAGTAGTATTGTGAATTGTTCAATGAAATCAAATAGTATTTAAGTAAAACGAACCATTTTCCCATTACTCACTCATTATTTGCAATTACTATTTTAAGCGGTTCATGGTGTAACGGTTGGCACATACGCTTTCCCTCCCCTGAGCTCCGGGATCGATTTCCTGACAATCCCTGTGGAATTAGTGGCTGACAAAGATAGTTTTCAGTACATTTTTCGACGTAGTTTCGTTCCATCCGCCCACTCGTCCATCTCATCATAACCTCAGGGTTTGATTTCTGGCGGAACGCGATGGAACGGCGTTCCGGTACCCCGGAAATAATTTTTAAATTATATTATTATAAATATATATTTCTTTTTAAATTAATAATAATTTTGGGGAGCGTTTCGGGACGTCATATTTAGAAATCAACCACTGATTATCCTTATTATCATGTCTTCACTTCATCATTCATGGATCTCATTAACCTTGACTGCTGACCCTTATCACGTTCAATATTACCAAACTCCAGAACGTTGCCTCCGTTGAAAACCGCGAAGCCAAAAGGTCTCCTCTTTTGTGCGGGTAGAATCGATATTCACGCCGGCGGGAGGCGGCGGGACGCGGACGCGCGGGGCGGGGCGTGACGGCGCGTGAGTCACGGACACGGGCGCTGCCGCCGCCCCGCCGCCCGCGTCGCCCGCCGCCCCGCCCCGCCCCCGCACACCGTGGTTCCGCATCCGCCGCCCGGCGCGCCACGCCACGCGCGGTGCGGCCGCGCCACTCCCACTCCTCAGGATCAGCGCGCCACCGCTCTGCGCGGTTCCGGTTCCATCGAAGCAAGGTTACCGGGAGCGGTGGCTCAGGGCATCAACGGATGCCACTGCAGTGCCCCGGGAGGTCCTATACTTCAATATATTCATTCCTATTCCCCCCTCTGCAACTCCCTGCCGCCCAACCTACCGGCAGAGGTGCCTCAGGGCATCAACTGATGTCACTGCAGTGCCTCTGGCCAGGAGGTCCTAGGGTTCGAGTCCTGACCGTGGGAGGATTTTCGACATTGCTTTGATAGCTAGGTCGCATTCAGCCGGTTTGGATGATTAATCTAACGGCCGGCTGCCCAGATTGGTAGTTTTCCATGGTTTCTTCCATCAACACCAGGGAAATGCCGGAGCAATACCCTAACAAACAGGCCACGGCCCTCGCGCGATCTTTCCCTTTGCGGCAGAATATCTTAACTTTACATGCATTATGCTTACATGACTAATAATAAGTTACAAAAAAAGTAGTTAATTGAAAATAGTAATAATAATAATAGTAATAATTAGGACCCAGATAATTATGTACTAAAAAGAGGAAAACATATACATATATATGTATTATAATATACAGAAATATTACTAAAAAGTAAGAAATATATAACATTCATTATCATTATATCAAATCTATTTTATTAAAATACTTTTATCTAAGCTATGGAAGCCATGGATTGCGTCGTCGCCTCGCCCTTTTATTTGCAATACCGTCGGTATTTATGGACTGACTTATTTCAACGTGATGCAATAGCGGCATTTTAGGGAAAAGGCTAAAGAAAAATGTTTGACAATGCTGAAATGTTTGTCTGGGATATTACTTATCAAAAACTAACGAAAAATGAATAATAAAAAAAAAGTTGTAGTAATATGAATTTTATATATATATATATATATATATATATATATATATATATATATCGAATATATATTGATTCAATATTATAGAATTATGTCAGGAAAATGTGTTATTACATAATTATTGGGTCCTAATTATAATAAAAGTACATAAATCACCGCGCAAGCCTTACTCCACTTCACTTCACAGCACTGCACAACATTTACTTGTGACGCATGTCTTCCGCATTCCATTCCCTCCACTTCATAACACAACACTGCGCTGCACTACACTGCACTGTACTATACTACATAAATAGTAATAAAGTAATAATGATTTTTTTTAATAAATTTTTCCTGTTCAAAAATTTTTTCAAGGGTATGAAAAATTACATTAACATCATACAGAATCGAGGAGAAACTAAATAGCAACCTATAAACAAATTACTGATATGTAGACTTTTTAAAAAAATTTTTGAGAGTCATAATGATCTTAAAAAAGTAACTATGTTTATAAATAATACATTTAAAATTTTTCAATAAATAGTAACTGTGAGAAGAGCCAACTAAGGAGGATGTAAAAGATCTTTAGGATAACGTGATTTAATTCGCGGGAATGGATTAACTGATTTTCCTAATTGAAAAGATGTTGAAGCAGGAGAAGAAGAAAGAGAAGCATACAATTTATCTGAGAGACGAAGGATCGAGGATTTTAGGGGAAGAATATCGAGTTCACGTAATATTTGATCGTTTCTTATGAACCAGGGTGCTTTTAATGCTTTCCTTAAATAATTATTTTGTATAACCTCTAATTTTTTAATATGAGTTTTTGCTGCATCACCCCTAATGGGGCATGCATAAGTTAACGAAGGGCGAATTATATATTTAAATATAGTTAATGCAGAATCTACAGAGAGAATGTTTATTCAGAAGAGGATATAATTTTAAAAGCTTAAGATTGGTTTTATTTATTATAGATAAATGATGATGATGATGATGATGATGATAAAATAATAATAATAATAATAATTTTAACTGATCGTACTGTCGATTACAATAGGACAGATATTCTCCCTATAGATAAAAAGAAGAAAGAAGGAGTAATAATAGACATCGCAGTACCATTATCCCACAATATCAAACAGAAAGAAATAGAAAAAATTTCGAAATATGAAAACTTATCTTACGAACTAAAACATGTTTGGAAATTAAATGCTACCAAAACATACCCACTCGTGATATCGGCGGAAGGCCTGGTCAGTAAAAACTTCCTTAAAAACTTAACAGAACTTAAACTACCCAAAAACGTTCTGAACATGGGACAGCGCGCAGTTTTGTTGCAAACTGCCCATATCGTAAGAAAATTTTTATCTTAGGTCCAGATATAAGATGAAGTTCTTCTTCTGTGACCGAACCTGTCCCCAAAACAACTCCGGGGAAGGTGAGCATTTCTACCAGCAAAAATAGCTGAGAAAACGTAGGATGATGATGATGATGATGATAATAATAATAATAATAATAATATTAATAAAGAGCTTATAAAAAATTCATCATGGGTCAGCAAATTGATAGCCGATGTCGCCTATGTAAATCCACCAACGAGTCAATCCAGCATATTTGCTGTGGATGCCCCGCATTAGCACAAACAGAATACCTTAAGAGACACAACTGGTCGCCAAAGTAATCCACCAAGCCCTTGCCAAGAGATACGACCTCGTAGAAGTGAACAACCATATTATACGTGCAAACCTGAGCAAGTAATCAGCAATGATCGAGCTCGAATTCTGTGGGATAGTGTAATCTTCACTGACCGAACAGTGGAAGCAAATAGACCGGATATTGTTCTCTTTGATAAAATATCTAAAACATCATGCATCATTGATGTTGCGGTTCCTACAGATGACCGGCTTGTAACAACTGTTGCTGAGAAAAAGGGAAATACCAACCCCTGGCTGTTGAATTGAAGGACATGTATGGATTGCGCGCAGTGGAAGTGCTTCCAGTAGTGGTCTCAGCGAATGGATTGGTCACCAAGGAATGGCAAGAGATCGCGAAGAAGTTGGAATTGACTGAAAAGCATATACGGACAATTCAAAAAGCCGCATTATTGGGAACAGCAAATATAGTCCGTAAATTCTTAAGTCTGACTTGACTGATATAAAAATCAAAATATATTCTTGTTCCACTTTACGTGCGAACCATTGTTGCCTTGGGTGATTTTGAGAACCCCGGCATCAGTGTATATCTACAGAAATTGGGAAATAATAATAATAATAATAACAACAACAACATTGCTGCGTGGAAATATACTTCGAGTGTCTCGATTTCCATTGTTATTCGTAGGCAACCCTAGATTTGGCCCACAGAGCAGGAGCGGGGTCGCCTCCGCGGGGCCGAATCTGGCCAGGAGGCCGTGCCGCGCCGGGGCGCCGTGGGAGAAGGCAGTGGGCGAGATGGGGCGGCCAACAGCCAGCGGATCGCTCGCACTTATTTCAGGCACTGATCAGGCGCGCTCCCGCCCACCGCTCTGATTCATTCCCACAACTCAAAACAAACTTTTTCAACACGCGCGGATTAGCACGAGACGATAACCACGAACGCTTAAACGCCTCAAGTGTCACGAGGCAAGTCGAAAGACAGGAACTGGCTAATGCGTTAATAGAATGGATTGCAGTAATTATAAGTGACGCCTGCCCACACAAAAAGTTAACGAAATTTAATCAGTAAAAGTTTTGTAATTTATTGCAATCTCGCCCTTCGAAGTGACTGTATATCCTCTTTAGTTACATATTCATTATTGTTATTCGTAAAGTTAAATGTGGTGGTTAATAGTAATCACAGGTATTGTTTTCTACCAGAAAGTAAACATTACCCTGACTCGCAGTGTCCTTGGAAATATTTGATGCTACTAGTATCCCAAGGTTATGAAATGATACCAAAATGTTTATGAAAAAAGTGTCATAGTATTCTAAACATAATAAAATAATTAACCTAACAATTTTGTTATCAAAATCTAAATGCACAGTGATTACGTGAAGAGAAGGAGCTCTTGAAAAACTAAGTAATGGAGAGTCCTCTTAAAAGTTTAAATCAAATTTAAGATTCCAGAGTTTCAATAAAAAATCAGACATCTGAATAAAGGATTTTGAATATTGGAGCTGATCCCTAATGGGCAATTCCAAACGCATATGAATGGTCTAATATTCATATCCGCAATCCTGTAACAATGAATACAAAGTAAAATCAAGCGTTCTCGTTTAGTAATATTCCTCTGCCGGTTAAAACAAAAACAAATAGGGAGCGGATTTTGATGACATTTCGGTCATTATTTCTGATATATTGCGCAACGCTTCATTTGCAAGGCTACTTGTGGATTACATTTAGAATCGGAAATATATTTCTTCTAAATTATTGAAGTGGTTTCTCGAATCACTCTAGTTAGGTGCAAGTTCAAGAATGATGTTCATGTGATGTTCGGCAAGTTGACATACCAGCATCTTCAAGAATTCTTGCTATGAGAGACATACCATTTTGTAAGTCTTCAGTATCACTATAATCACTCTCCACAGCTTCTAACCATCTACAGATAGCGATATCCTGGTCCGTGTCAGCACAACTCGCATGGTGGTGCCACTATGACCCACAACAAACGTTTTCACTCACGCACTGTAAAACAACTACACGCAATTCAACAGTCATCAAAAGATAATTTGGAGGTAAACAGCATACCAACGTTCTCTTCCGAAAAATTAGCAGTACATACAACTTCGAAATTCGAGTGGGGTTAAAATGGCACCATGACGACATTTCAGGGTTAAATGTCGGCAGCCGTTCGGGTTGCGCTACTTTCTGTATGTAGGTACTCTACCAATGCCTTTCCGGGCGCGGCATTGCGCGGCGCGCCAGTGCGGTGTGGTGCGGTGCGGGGAGGTGCGGAGCGGGCGGGGCGGGGCGGGTGCGGGGCGGTACGGGGCGGTACGGGGCGGTACGGGGCGGTGCGGGGCGGGACGGCGGGGGAGGGGGGGGGGGGGGCCAAAGGGGGGGGGTGCGAAGGTCGCGCGGCCGCGCGGGAAACAAAGCCCTCCCACGCGGTGACCACGCTGTCGCGCGCTTCCAAAACAAACGGCGCGCCGCGCGTGCGTGCGTGGAGGAAGCCTCCGAGTGTCAAGGTGCACGCGAACCCGGAGGTCCGGGGCCCGCGCGCCATCCACACCTGCTGACTCAGCTCCAATATTCGCGGTGCGCGCTGGGTGAGGGTGGGCGGGAGGAGAAATAAGGAAGGGTGGTGGGGATGATGACTAGGGGGCGGATTATGCTGTTTTTTTCCCTGTCACTTTAGAACAATGCCTTTTAGTATATACAATAATTTTATGTTAATACGAAAGGAAATAACCCAATTTTATATGGTTATTGTATTGCATTTTTCGTCGATTTCGACTACTTAGTCATTTTTCACCTTTTCCCATCATTTTTAAAGCGTATTGCGATGATTTAATCGATTTTAATATTATTATAATAGTACTTGCTTCAAATAAGATTTACGAGGCGCACCATTTACGAAATGATCTCCACCGAATTCCTGAGTGGCCTATTTGATTTCTTCGCTCAGTAATTGTTATGTCAGCTGTTGTGAGTAGGTAATCTAAGGCTCCTGTGATGTCTATAAGCGTCATCGGCCGATTTCGGGATAACTTAAGACAATGGTTTGCTGGTAAAGAACAGTCCACATCGTAAGTTTACAAGTTGTGTTCACTTCAACGAATGGAAGAAGCCTCAATTACATCAGTAACCTAACCAACAGCTTATAGAGATAGTAAATATTGAAATAGAATGTTTTTCTTTCAGTACAATACCGTGTTCTTGGTTTGAATGTTGTTTTCGTTATTATTTTTTGTGAATCGACGTAGAGGTTACGGAAGAATTAAATTAAACTTCATTACATTCTGGGATAAAATTGCAATACTCAACTAAAGGATTTTCATTATTTTAAATAATATTGTTCAAAAGAAGTTCTGGATGTACATACCGCATCATTTGGTAACCCCTTGCTCCGGTACGCGTTTAGATAATTACTGTAGGTACACTGTCAACGAGTAAACATGCCTGAAGATGTGTTTACATAAGTGTCCGAAATTTCACAGTTTGCACAGAGGAATCTCAACAAAACTGAACATAAACCATCAATCGTAAACATGAAACTACTTCTGTTAGAGTGTTTTGGGTTTGCACCAACGCATCTACAATGATATTGGTGATAAACATGCCCCGGAAAACTAGCACCACCTACGCTTCGATTTATCATATTCCAGTCGTCATTATTGGGAAGCCTTTGAAGGAAATAAAACCTCATAACAAAAATTAAAAACCATTAAAAACCAAAACATTTACCAATATTTACGTGCGCGTGGTATAAATGGTTAAATAATTTCTTGGGGCTTGTTACGTTCCCATCGCCACCAATCTCATCCCTAGCATTGTCGTTGCCACTTCGGTCACCGCCATCGACACATCGATATCTGAACGTCAACGCCACACCCCCTCCGCCGCACCACCACACGACTGGACGCCACGCCACGCCACGCCACGCCACGCCACGCCACGCCACGCCACGCCACGCCACGCCACGCCACGCCACGCCACGCCACGCCACGCCGCCGCTCCCTTCCATCCCGCCTTCGCTTCCGTCCCCCTTCTCGGCCGCCTCGTCGGTCTCCACCATCTACTCCTATCCCGCCCCCAGCTCCTATTCCCCCCCTTCCCCTCCTGCTCCTTCCTCCCTCTCACGTCGCTTTCTTCCACCTCCCCCCCCTCCTCTTCCCCCCCCTCCCCCCCCCCCCCTGCCCCACCGTTACCTCCTTCGACTCCGCCTCGTCTGCCTTCTCCTCCTCCACCGTCTACTCGACCTAATCCTGCGACTCATCCGTCTCCTCCGCCCCAACATCTCCTCCTCCATCTCCTCCTCAGTCTCCTCCGATCAACCACCTCATCCTCCTCCTCCTTTTCTTCCTAAGTCTCCTCCACCCGCATCACCTCCTCCGCCTCGTCCGTTTCCTCCACGTCCGCCGCCCCCGCGTCCGCGTGGCGCGCTTCGATCCGGCGCGAGGCGTGGCGGGGGCCGGGCGGGACCGGGCGGGGCCGGGCGGGGCGCTCGCGCGCATTAAATTGCGTCCCACGAGCAGCGGCGGCGGCGGAGGCGCGGTGACGCGGCGCAGCGGAGCAGAGCGTGGCGTAGCATGACGGCGCGGGGGCGGGGGCGGGCGGGGAGAAGCGGGCAGCGCGAATGTCGGCGGACGCGCCGTGGGCGACGGGGGCGGTGGGAGGTGCGTCGGCGGTGGCGGTGGAGGAGAGGAGCTGGCTGCACAGCGGGGGTTCCAGAGGAAGGGACGGTCTAGCGTGACATAAAGAGCCGTGCGGAGAATGAGATACTGGCAAGAAAAAAGGAGAAGGGTAGGCGAGCGGAAAGCAATGATGGAAAAGAAAGAAAGAGTGAAAGGAAGAACGAAACAAAGACGAGGAACTAGACGAGGAAATAGAAAATAGAGCTATGTGACCAATAAAGAGAGATCAGAACGAAGCGGGAGGTTAAGAACACAGGCAGAAGCCATGAAACCACACTACATTCTCGTCATGAAAATATCGGTAAGACAATAATAAAAAAAAAAGATTCTCAATAAACGTTACAAACTTCTAGGACATCCAAGTGATGAAAGATGTGGAATTTTCCACAATGAAACCGTGATAAGAAATTCCATGAAACGAAATTACACATACGACAATTGCTCCTAATTAGTAGGCAATGCATCATACACTGGAGTTCGATACATTGGTGAAATCTGTTTGACTTCGTCAAAACATGACCTGCCCTAACAAACGCAATACACAATAATGAGAATAAAAATCAAATAAAAGCTTACATGGTCAAGAAAATGAGGTTTCGAAGAATGGTTTGTAATTGTAGTAAATGAGTTCTCTGAAGCCACTACATTGCCTCCGTCGAACTTTCCAGTCATTGTTTGTAAAAGAGTTTAGAAATTAACATCGCAAATACAGACAAGATTTTACACATGATACCTACTTAATCAAATTAAATTTTCTTGATTATACATTCAAAAAATTAAGAGACGAATATTTTCGTTAAAAAAGATGAATGGTGTTTTATCAAAATATTGGAATTTGCATCGGCTGAGGTTTGATTGATTGAATGAATGTTTCGTGTTTCCGGGCGCGTCAACGGCTTTGGTCATTAATCTCGTAAGTGTAGTACATGTTAGTCTGTGTATGTGAGTGTGTGTATGTATGTATGTATGTATATGTGTGTGTGTGTATGTGCGCGCATGGGCGTGTGCGTAGGTGGCGGCGGCGTTGGCAACGGAAGGCAGAACTAAATAGAGGTAGGGGGGGGGGGGGGGAAGGTTGGGGGGGGGAGGGCAGGGGAGCGCGAGTGCTGTCGGCGATCGCACGTTGACGCGTGTGTGTGTGTGTGTGTGTCTGTGTGCGTCTGTGCAGTGGCGACGGAAGACCGAGATAGACCGGTAGCGAAGGCACGTGGAGGAGGCGGAAGTGAAGGAGAATGCGAAGGGGGGTGGATTGAGCGGTGGGACGCGACGCGTGATGGCTGTCGGCGAGTTGGTTGGTTGGTTGGTCGTTAGTGATTTCAGCGCGTCAGCTACTGAGGTCATTAGTTCCGTAAGTGTAGAGCATGTTTTTTTAATTGTATAGTGGCGGTGATCTTCCTCCACTGGATGGCGAGATCCGGCGTCGACCTACCGTCGGCTAGGGTTGTTTGCCTTAACCAGGTATCTCCCACCAGCAGGACCCCCCCACCGGGATAAGCTCTAAGCTTCCGACCTCTCTCTCGGCATGCGTGGAAGTGAAGCGCATGGTAGTGTAAGTGTGTGTAAGGGGTGAGGATAGAAGGAGGAAGAGGGAAAGATCCCGTGTGGACCGTGACCCTTTCATTATGACTTACGAT
Organism: Teleogryllus oceanicus; assembly: GCA_964035755.1. NCBI lineage: Eukaryota > Metazoa > Arthropoda > Insecta > Orthoptera > Gryllidae > Teleogryllus > Teleogryllus oceanicus. The sequence continues at coordinate 16,694,345 of CAXIVR010000012.1, read as the reverse complement.
ACTGCTCAGGCATTCGCCTGGTGTCCACTGGAAAAACCGCGGAAAACTACAAATCAGAACGACCAGCTTCTAGAATTCTCCTCCAGACAGCGACTGAATTCCACCAATTTTTCTAGTTAGTATCGCATATCCTCCCACTGCCGGGACTGGAACCTACAAGCGAGGACCTTCCGCTCGGATGCATCACTGTGACATCAGTTGATGCACTACCACTGAGCCACTCCTCCCGGTCTGTCGGCGAGCACGGATGGGCGTGAGCGGTTGAGTTTGGTTTGTTTTTTTCGTGTTTCTGGGCGCGTCAGCTGCTTTGGTCATTAGTCCCGTTAGAGTAGTGAATGCTTTTTTCTCGGGAGATGGCCGTGATCTTCCCCCGCTGGTTGGCGAGATCCGGCGCCGACCTGCCATCGGCTAGTGGGGTTTCCCCCTAACCAGGACTCTCCCACCAGCGGGGCACCGCCCCAGCCGGGATAAGCTCTACGCTCCCGACCGATCTCCCGGGATATGTGGTAGTGTAGTGCATGTTGGTGTAAGTGTGTGTGTGTAAGAGGGAGAGGATAGGACAAGGAAGAGGAAGGAAAGATCGCGCGCGGTCCGTGGCCCGTTTGATAGGGTACTGCTCCGGCATTCGCCTGGTTTGATCGGAGAAACGACGGAAAACTACCGATCAGAGCAGCCGGCCGCTAGAATTCTCCTCCAGACAGCAGCTGAATTCGACTTAGCTGGAAAGCTAGTGTCGAAAATCCTGCCGCCGTCAGGACTCGAACGTAGGACCTCCCGGTCAGACGCGCTGCAGTGGCGTCAGTTGATGCACTGAGCTACCGCTCCCGGTGGGCGTGGGCGGCCCCGGCAGCGGAAGGCGGAGGTGGAAGGAGAGCGGGGGCGCGCGGGGGGAAGGGAGGGGAGGCGCGAGCGCTGTCGGCGGGCGCACGTGGGCGTGGGCGTGGCGCGTGGGCGTCATCGCTGACCCGCGCTTCCCGCTCGCCCGCGCCGCCCCCACCACGTGCGGCTGTGCAGCGCTGCGACGCCACGCGTGGCCTTGCGAACATATGGACACGAGCGCCACTCTTTCACGGCCTTGCGGAAAATGCAATGAACACACAATGTGACGTACAGTCGACTCCGGTTATAGTGAACTCGGATATAGTGAACTCTCGGTTTTAGTGAACTTAAACCAGTGGTCCCGTTTTAGTTATATTGGTAATAAACATAAGATTCGTCTATAGTGAACCTGAACCTCACGTATAGTGAACGTAGGAAATAAGTCCTTGATGTCAATTGGATTTCGTGCGCTATTAGACAACTAGAAGGGCCATCAGAGAGTGGGACAGTGTTTCAGCAGTGAAAGATGCATTGAAAGGTGTGAAGACTGCATTACGATACTTAGAAACAGAGGACAAGGCAGAATCAAGTATGGAGAGAGCACGAACTCTGGTTGGAGAAGGATCTAGAGAAATTGCTAAAGAAAAATGTATGAAGCAAACAACTGAAAACAATTGATTTGTTAAGGACAAATGAAGATTCTGAAATTTTCAGTTCGTGCTGTTAATGAATTTTTATATTAATAAAATGAATTATTATGGAGAAATTCTGTTTAATTTTGACATCATCGGATAAAGTGAACCTCTGATATAGGTTCCCAAACATGTGAGTCCCCAGAAGTTCACTGTAAACGGAGTCGACTGTATGTATTCACTCATATATTGTAGTAGTATTTCCTGCTCAGTTTACATAACTCCTGCTTAATATTATGTTCTCTCTTCCCTCCTCCCCACATTTTCTTCCATATTCCCAATCTCTTTTCTTTCTTTCTTTTCTTCTATCTATGTTTAGACGATTGTGAGTTTTCTTTTGTTGGTTTTCAATGCATTTGAAGTTGACATACTAGAAATATTTTTCCTCTGAAGCGTTTATTTTACCTAATTTTTATTTTTTTCTCACTGCTTAGAACTAATTCTTTCTCCGTATACTCTTTCACATTTTAAAAGATTGCTTGGCATGCACATTGGTGGTGTTCGTATTTATTCGCAGGTTGTCCATGCTACAAAATAAAGCTTGAGACACTTGTGGTGAGTGGGTTTAGTGTGGGCATAAAAGAGTAGGAAACTGTTCGTTGCGAGTAGGTAGGTGTTATGAAATGAAAATGGTAAGAGTGCATGACAACTCATTCTCAACTAATCAAAGGTAATAAACCTTTCTTTGATGTACGTGTATATAACGTTCAACATATCTTGATTTACGAGAAATTTACTTAATAGAAAAGTATTATTTCAGATAATCTTTATCGGTGTTAATTACTTTTGACATTTCACACATTTATACAATAAACACTCGGCATTTATAATGCAGTTATTTGAGTGTCGTTAAGATTAGCTTTAAAATATGAGAATGTGATATAAAAACGAAAAAGAACATTCATATAATGTGAAGTAATGATCATTACATACACAATACAGATATAATTATAATAATTTACAATAATTAATTCATTTCGCATACCAGTCTTAGGAATTATTGCAACTGGCCATCAAGTTCCCCATTAATCGTAAGACATGGCACAGAACAGCATAGTAGACCGGAAGTGAAATTATTAACTTAAGTTAACTCGTTGATTAGCAGGAAATTGAAGTAAATAATCTAACATTTTGAACTTCGTTTCTTAACAATAAATACGATTTTATGTTCCTTAAACTTTGGTTGTGTAACTATTTTACTTTTTCTAGTCTTCATTGTTTTTCAAAACTAGTCCTCTGACGTCCTAGAGTATTTCAGAGGAATTTATTTCTCGAAGGTACTCATAAGTTTAATTATTCTTCAAAAAACAGGGAGCCAACATGTACTACTTTGTCGATCTTATGCGATATAAATGTTCGTATTATAGTTTCAGGACTGCAAAGTAGAAAACATCTGCAATACAGAAATTCTAGTCCAGTGTAACTTATAATAAAAAAATAACTATTTTACATGTAAGATTGTTTATAGGGTACTATCTTCAGGGAAAGTCTTCCCTAACATGAAAAATGTCCAGATAAAACTATTCTCTTGATCGCCGCCCGGTACATTTACTAAGGAAAGGCAGCAGTGAGTGATCGTGATGTTCACTACACACCAGTGCAAGTACCTCAATTCTTCACGCAATTGCTGAAACAAACGCAAAGCCATTTGCACAAAAAAGACGCACGACGATGAAGATGCAAGGGAGTGAAATAGTAGTACCGGTATTAGCTTCAAAGGGAATCATTTTGATTGCAGAGGATAGAAGTAAAATAACGCAAATATGTTCTTTTTGGTGATGTCGAGATTCATAAACAATATAAAATGATACAGAAAGAAAAGAGACTAAGATAGAAACGTGAAACAAAATCACAATTTCAATCTATGTAATAGTATATATAAAAATCAATGTTGGTTTGTCCGAGATCAATAAACTCCGACACCATTTGATCGATCTCCATGAAACTTGGCACAAGTTACAATTTTTTTTATGGAGAAAGTTTTTATGCTGTTCACGTTGTTGTAACTCCACTAGATGTCGTTTCAACACAAGATAGCCCTTTAAATGTAATTCCCAATCTACCTGAGCTTCATTGGGCCGTATGTCGCGGGACGTGGCCGAGCAGGACAGGGCTAGAGGGCGGTGCTGGATGTTGACGGGACGAAACTAATGATGAGCTTGGAGACGAGAGTGAAGGGGCGATTCTCGCTAGAGAACGACCAGGTCTTAGGACAGCCCAGATATCAAAGACGCGCATGTACGGAGATGGTACTATTTACATATATTTCATTTTATTCTTAGTGGCAGAGAAGGATATTGCAATGGTGGTGGTGATGGTTACGGTGATATGGTGCTGGTGGTGATGTCACAGTTAGTGATATTTAGGTGGCAGATTTTGATGACCTAAAACATCGCCAAAAATGATCAATAAAATGCTATTAAAGTGCTTTAAAAATACCCTAAAACAAAAAGAAAAATTACTTATTAAAAAGTCTCATCAAAACCAGTTCGGATGAACAACTCAAGCTATTGAATAGGTTACTGATGTAATCGAGACTTCTTCCATTCGTTCGAGTGGACTCAGCTTGCAAACTTTTGGTTTGTACTGTTCTTTACCAGGAAATCTTTGTCTTTAGTAATTCCGAAATCGGCCGAATCGACAATGGCGCTGATATAACTCACAAGAATGACATACTCACAACGGCTGTCAATACAATTTCTGAGCGAACAAATCGAATAGGCTACTGAGTAATTCTGTTAAGAACATTTGCTCTAAGTAAATATTATTTGAAGCAAGTACCATTAAAAATGACATTAAAATTGATGAAATAAGCAAAAAATTCATTAAAAATGACGGAAAAATGTAAAAAAATGACTTATTAGTAGAAATCGACAAAAAATGCCAAATTGATAATAAAAATGGGTAATTTCCTTTCGTCATGATATAAAATGAATTACTAAACGGCATTGTTCTAAAGTGAAAATAAAAAATGACGTTTACCCCGGGACCCAACGCCGCGGCGGCGGCGGCGGCGGTGGAGGCGGCGGAGGCGATGGAGGCGGCGGAGGTGGCGGGGGCGGTGGAGGCGGCGGAGGCGGCGGAGGCGGCGGAGGTGGCGGTGGCGGCGGAGGCGGCGGAGGCAGCGGACGCAGCGGCGGCGAAGGGGTGGACAACAGCGTCCGCGGGGGCGCCCTCGCGGCGCACAGCTCTTCCGAGACTTCGCCTTGGCGCAGACTCTTGGCTTGCACTGACCTCTGAGCAAGAGGCTTTCTTTGGAAGTGAAGGAGACGACGAGGAAGCTGTTGATAGTGCGGTCCACCAAGGCATGCACAAGCTGTCTATTGCAGCTAGTGTCGAAAATCCACCTCCTTCGGGACTGAAAACCTACAACTTCTCGGTCAGTGATGCTGCAGAGGTAACAGGAATGCCGCCTCTGAACCATCACAGTCGGTAATATTAAGTGATCTTCATAAATCTTTCCAATAGTCAGCTTATAAATAAACAACTTATACACAGACTGTGTGAAGAGGAAGGGGGAGGGAGATCAAAGACGCTCAGGGCTGGGGCGTGGGCGCGTGGGCGTGCCATCTGGGGCGGGGGCCGCCACCCGCGGAGGCGCCCGCCCACGGGCGCTGTGACGTGGCGTGGCGCAGCACGGAGGTGGCGCGGCGGCGGGGCGGGGCGGGTGGGGCGAGGGGAGCGGGGGCGACTGGAGCTGCGCGAGGCGACGCACCGCGATCGCGTGCGCACGTACTTCGGCGCTGAGCCGGAGCGGGGTAGTAGTGTTGGCAAGGGGAGGGGCGGGCATGTGCACGCCGTTCGGTGCTGATGCGTAGATGTAGGGGGCGGGGCGGAGCGGAGGGGGCAGGGCGGAGGGGGTGGGGCGGAGGGGGCGGAGCGGAGTGGGTGGGGCGGATGGGTGGGGGGAGTGGGCGGGGCGGAGGGGGCGGGACGGAGGGGCGGGACGGAGGGGCGGGGCGGAGAGGGCGGGGCGGAGGGGGCGGGGCGGAGTGGGCGGGGCGGAGTGGGTGGGGCGAAGGAGCGGGGCGGAGGGGCGGGGCGGAGTGGATGGGGCGGAGTGGGATGGGGCGGAGTGGGCTGGGCGGAGTGGGCGGGGCGAACGGGGCGGGGTGGAGTGGGCGGGGCGGAGGGACGGGCGGAGAGGGCGGGGCGTAGGTGCGGGCGGATGGGCCGGGCGGAGGGCGGGGCGTAGTGGGCGGAGAGCGCGGTGTGGAGGGGGCGGAGGAGGGGCGGGGCAGAGAGATCGGGGCGGTGTGGCGCGGCGCGGCGCGAGGCGACGCAGCTCGAGCGCGCGCGGATATACTGCGAGGAGGGCGGGGGAGGGCGGCGAGGGGGAAGGCGGAGGGGGCGGGCGCCGCGGGCGGCGCGCGCGCACGTAGGTCGGTGCTGGGGCGTGGTGTAGAGGCGGGGCGGGCGGGCGGGGCGGCGCGGCGCGGCAGCCCGTGCCAGGACGCGCCCGCCCACACGCCTGGCGCGTGCGGCGGCGGCGGCGGCAGAGGCGCTCCCACGCGGATCCTGGTACATCGCGTGAAATTAAAGAGATGGCGTCGGACGCGCCTCTCGCCACCACAAGCGCTCTTCCATCCGCTTGCGTTTGGAGCCGAGCCTTAAGAAGTTCTGGAAGATTTAGTCCTGTATACATTAGGTTCAGTTGAAACGAACTACTAGTTCTTACCCCTCTCTTATTTGACACAAAATTCAACCAAAAATAAGTATTATTTTGTTTGTTTTGGTCATATAACGTAATTTAACTAGTATGTCTATCCAACTGGGATTTCCCTCCAATATTGCTCTACTGACTGCAGGCGTTTTAACTTAGGGGCATATTGCTATGTAATGCAGTAATAATTGTACCAAGAAACTTCGTAAAACATAATACACTTTTAAATGAGGAAATATATACGTTTTAAATTCATGTAATTAAAAATATAATGTTATTTTTGATCTGTTGATTTCTAGGCATGTATTATCAATCTACTGTGTGATCGATCTACTGTGCTTAATAATTCTTAAATTTTCTTTTTTGTTTATTTATCACTCACTTGATTTTGAGTGTATTAATATTAGTAATATTGCTAAAATAAATTTATTTCTTGCCCTTCATCTTTCTCTGTTACGATATATACTATGAGAACCATTCATAACCAACATTTCATCAGATTGTTGTTTGTTTAAGTAATAAACATAGAATAATTAAACTTCTTCGCTACGTATATTTTTTTAAATCTAATGACATCACCTAGAACGTAGATCATTTTTATACTACTTACTAGTACATCTGATTCCCCGTTTAACCGTCTTATTTCAATTCAGCAGAATTTAAATATAGATGATAATAATGTAACAGTAGTGTTATTAATGTGCAAAACTGTTACGTTTATGCAACTATTCATTAATATGCCCATGATCATCGTTATCAGTCGGATGAAATATTTTTCGAAAATCTGAAGGCCTCCAAATCGGTTTGTAAACAATGCAAATGGTTTGTAAACAATTAAAATGAAGTATTAAATCAATAATGTGGTCTCATTGTATTATATTAAAGTAGCAATCAAAGCTTGAACTTATTTGACGTCCCACAAGGATTGTATTTTCAATTCCTCAAATAATTTTTATGATTACGAAATTAACTGAAAGTATATTGGTATTAAATGTGTATATATCATCTCATAAAAGTATCTTCCCTCTCAAAGTTTATTTAATATTTTGAAAACTGAGAAGAGTTACCGCACTATGATAAATGCATTTTTGTTGAATAACGAGAGGTAAGGATGGTGTCGGTTTCATACAACATAAATAATTACGCTCGATCATGCAACGTTCTTCCGAACGAACGATACAGCAGCAGCTTCTTAATGTCAAGGACTCGTAGCGCCTCCTGAAGATCAACTTACTAAGCCCGTATAAAAACAAGCTCCACTTGTACGATCAAAACGCTCCGTTCACGGAATAGCTTAAGCAGGCTTTCGTCACCGTCTCGAAAAACCTCGCGTTGCGCGATCGGCTTGCGTCAAGGGGCAGTTGAGGCGCGAGGCGAGCGCGGAGTGCCAGCAAGCGGACCTCCCAGCGGCGCAGCGGAGGCCCAGCCGGCCGCCAGACCACACACGCGCGAGCGAGCGCGTGCACTCACACACACACACTCACACACACGCTCGCGTGCGAACGCACGCGTGGAGGTTGGTGGGTCGCGGCCGTGAGCCCCCGCACGAAAGCCTCGCTGCAGCCTGACGTCGCGCTTCCTTCGTCACTCCGCCGCTGCCACCCACACCTGCTTCGCTCTTGGACCCACCCGCCACAGCATCCTCGTCACGGGTTTCTTTATCTTTTCCAAGCACGGGGCTGTTGGAAAATTTTTTTGCACTAGTTGCACAGGTCGCACACCGACTCACACCAACAGCTGATAAGAAAATGTTTTGTATATATTATAAAAAAACGCCTCTCAGGTGTTCTGCAGACATTTATCATGCCCACATCATCTTTTCAGTGCTTCTGGGAACTATAATATTTAACGGTCATTCATAAATTATCCTACCATGAATCAATTACATACGGAGAAGAAATGATGGTTCAAATTTTGTACCTTCGGGCCGCAGATGCATTAAGCATAGTGGTACATATTCTGTACCACCGTGCTGGAAATATTTAAGGGGTAAAATTCTAAAGTTTTAGGTGTTACATGAGTAGTCCGGGACTCCGGTTCAAACCATGCGAATTTTTTTGGAAGTGTCAAGGCGCTTTTAGAACGTTCGCGCAGACCGACATGTCTCAGCAACATGATCCGTTTCCAGTCCTGCGTGTCGGACCGGGAGGTCCTCGAGTAGGAGTGGAAGATTTTTGACATATCTAGGTCGAAGTCATGCTCCGTCTGGAGGAGAATTCTACCGACCGGCTGCTCTAATCGGTAGTTTTCCACGGTTTCTTTGATGAATTCCTTTGGCGAATGCCAGATCAACCCTAAACAGTAGTTTTCCATGCTTTCTTCGATCAATTCCAAGCGAATGCCGGAGCAACCCGCTAACAAAGAGGTCACGAACCGTATAAAATATTTCCTTCCTCATCCTTGTCTCGTCCTGTACCCTTTCACACACACACGCTCTCATGAATTACTCTTGCAGGATTAATGACCATAGGAATGCACGATCCCCGTACACTAAATAATCAATCAATTCTCGCCTGATCACATTCTCGTTACGGTTTTCTCTCGGGAATAAGATTTCAAAATGGTCATGTTTGATGAGTATTGAGGAGCTCAGTGAAACGGCTGGAAATGTCAAGACTTCATCATGAGAACTTTTGTGCTTGGTTGATGCGATGTTCGGAAGTCAGCGTTCTTGCATCGGTGGTGCCTTATTTTCTGTGGTATAGATAATATTTTGCTACACGGTTTGTTTTCTCTGTTTATTTCTATCATTATGTAAATTACATCGCATTTCCCTCCATACTACAGAAGTGTTTATCGCTAAGTTCCGGTCTCCAAGTAGTATTTTATAGTTTCTATTGTAATAATATATTTATTTATTTTATTGAATATTCCAAGTGGAACTGTTTTGAGATTCGAAAGATGTGTTAATTAAATTATTTCTAACTAATGATTCTGTACGAAAAGGTAGTCTTATTAAATGGAGTTACAACACCATTAAAAACGAAATGGCATCTAAACAATGAAAATTGGAAGAAAAAAATCAGACATTCGTGAAACCACGTAGGGATCAGTTTGAGCTACGTGGAAAAGTGTACGTCTATCATTGAAAACGTATTCATTTGCATGCAGATAATTGCACAGTCCATTAAGAAAGGTTATTAAGCTTCTTAATACACCATGCTTATTTCTGTAATTTCGTCCGTACTTTCGCACGCTCTAAATCGCATCAGTTCTCAGGATGTGCATCCAAACTCACTAGCCACTAATTCAACTGTTACAAAATGAAAATATAACGTGATATGAGTGTATCTACTGGTGAAAATGGAATAATTGAGTTATATAGTGGGTTGCTATGAAGGCGAGTTTTGTTTGGGAGAAGCTGGCTAGAGTTCGAAAGAGAGGGAAACATGACGATTGACTCGAAATATTTAAAGTGAATTTCAGGTTAAAATACCCAATCTTCAAGTGTTTAAAAGATTGGAGAAACGTTTGGGATGGTATTAGATACAATTGATCGGTGGTTCAAGAATACGGAACAAAAGATTCGCAGAAGCGGAGTAGGTAACATCCGATTGACTAGCCATCCAAAACTTACGAACAATGTTTTTGCATTACATTCGAACTCAAAGTAATCTTATTTGAAATTATCTAAAGAATGAGAAAAACGAACTGTGTCGTGGGTAGCGATGGCAAATTTCACCAAAACATCAATACATCGATGTTTCGATACATCACTAAAGGATTTTCGATGTCGATTCGAAACATCGACGAGAAAACATCGATGTTTAAAACATCTATGTTTTAATTATAGACTAATAAGCATGCTATTTGCCTATTCACTTTCAATTACAGTACGTAAAAGTGATATATTTTATTGTTTGGTTAACAGCATGTTAGTAGTATGTAAAAATTATTATCGAATGTAAAGAATAAAATTAACAATAAAGAACATAGTGTTTTGCTATCGATTTCGTGTTTCACTGTCGATTCAGGCAATGGCACGCCTGGCGATAACATACATTCATAACAGGAGCAGCTCCCAAACTTCCTCAGATTGCACAGGCGAAATGCGTAGCGTGATAAAGAGGATGACGCAAAACAACAATATTGCTGTGGATTGCTGCTACTCTACAATATGCTTCTACAACCCCTTTATTTTAAACAAATTCAATTAAAAAAAAATTAAAAACATCGATGTTTTTGAAACAAAATATCTACATGAAGAAAACCTCGAAAGCCAAACATCGATGTTTCTGGTGGAAAACATCGATGTTTTAGAAACATCGATGTTTTAAATGCGATAAAACATCAATGTTTTAGAAACATCGATGTTTTTTTTACCATCCCTAGTCATGGGGATGGTGGAAAGCGGCGTCAGCTGAATTATGTTGGAAATACCCACGATCGCGGGCGTCTAAGGAAGTTGTTGTTGTTGCGGAACCCAAGTTCATTCGATACGAAACAGCAACGTCCCACAGACCGAAGCCAGGAGACCTCTTTCGGCCCCACGCGACACCGCTCGCCGCCGACGCTCCGCCCTCGGGGCTCCGGGAGCGACGGCCTTGGTTCGTACCCCGGCGGGGCCTCGCGCGGAGCCCGGAACCGCCACGGCCGCGGCGGCGGCGGCGACGGCGCGTGCAGGGCTGGCGTGCGAGGTGGGCGCACGCGCGCGCGTGCCGCGTCGAAGCGTGACCGCCGGCGACGCCTTGACACCGTGCGCGCCGCTGCAAGCGCTTTCTCCGGGGCGGAGTTTTCCGCGTGCGGCGCCGCGTGTTTCGGAGGGTCGAACAGGGTCGGAGCTAGAAAATTTTGGGCAATACTGAAACGTAGTCCCCTCACCTCCTCATCCCGGGAAAAATAAAAGATCGATAATAGTATCAGGAAACTATGTGAGTTATTTTATTTTTTATTTTTATTTTTTTAATTGGTTTATTTAAGGTCGCTTCAACATCTAAGGTCATTAGCGACCACTATTGCTGTTAACGGTATGGTAACTATGTGGATGAAACGATATGGTGATTGATGATAAGGGGTGAAAGGACGAACACAAATACAACCATGCCGGAGTGTTATTTTATTTATTTCAACAAATAACAACGTTTAAGCTAGGAAACGTTTTTGAAAATATATTTTAGATAATAATGGTTTTACAGTTTATGTAAAAGTATTTAGAGATAAAATAACATAATTTCCACGGTGAGCTCAAAACACTAAAAAAAGTTTAGTTAATGATGAATAAAATAATTTGTCGTTAAAAACCTGAAATAATAAATATGAATACAGTAGAATCTATTTTAATGTTCGCATCATTTGATTCATTTCATAGAGCCCTACCGAAAAGTAATGACTGTAATTAGCTATTTAACGTAAAAATTCATTAAATTTTTTATAAAAAAAAGTAGACTACTGTACCGCGACTTATAAAATTACGATAATGATTTTCTCGCGTGCTAACTTATTCTTCAGTTTTTTTAAAATAGTCCCATCATTGGTCCCCATGACTTGCGGAGCCCGGGCGTCCGGTCTGCTCATGTCTAGCACCGGCACTGGTCTTCAAGGTCGGTTTTATGGCTACATCGCAACAATGTAGACATTGTAATTGCTGAGCACTCTACTCGAGAAATATATAGTATAAGGAAGTGTGCCTTTATGCGGGAAATTCCAGGATACGCGTTGCTGGGCGAGAATTTCCAGATGTTTTGTCAATGGAATATAAAATATTTTGTCTTTATGCGAGAACTTCAATGGAACGCGTTGCTTGGAGAAAATGAGTAGATGTTTCATGAATGGAATATAAAATATTTTATGAAGACATATGAATATGTCACGGTAATTTATTCTGCATTTACAAAATAGCTCGTATATGTTTTTTTCTGCAGTATACGTAATAGATTTATTAAGTAATAACAATAAGTGAAAACACTGCAGATAATTCATGTTGCATACATCATGTTGGCGCTATGCATATAAACAGGAAAGTGAGTATTGTTCAAACAACTGATGACGATACAAAATTTTGTTTAAAATGTAGCAAAGCGGACCTTCTACAATGTTGAAAAATACTCAACAGAACAATACGGAAAATGTAACATTACAAAGTAACTTTGACTTTTACGAGAGAAACCGTAGGATAAAGCTAGATTAAAACATATTTCTTTAAAGGAATTAATCCATCCAACTACACAAACACTTATTTTAAAATTCTTTCGAAAACCAGATTATTCGTTGTTTTATTCATTACGAAAAATATTTGTGATTAATTTGCCATAATTCTAAACGAAAGGGATCCTTTTTCCCTGTCCAATACGAAAAATCTTCTCATTATATTCACATATGTGCTTGATGCAAAATAACTTTCGCATTGGTATGCATGATTATCCTATTATTCACAAAAATGGAAATACATTATATATCTCGTATTAGCATAAATCTCCCCATCTCCGTTGATTATACAACGATTGTACCACATACCAACTCTTCAAACCATCTCATTATCCGCCATATCTCTTTATTCCCATGTTCCGAAGCAGCTGGTGTCTTAATATAGGAGAATGCATTTGCAATTCGTACTTATAGCCGTAATATATGAAGTCTATAAAACATAAGCGGCCCGTACCCTATGCATAAGCAAGTCCATATAGTAATCGCGTGTCAATTCGTTATTACTCCCCAGATGCCTCGGCGTTCCTCGTCTTTTTGCAGCGACGCCTGCTTGCTCCCCGCGTCCGCCGCGCCACGCCGTGCATTCCTGTCGAAGCGGCTGGGAGGCGAGGGCACGGGTCGAGGAGGCGGGGTGGCGCGGGGGGAGACGGCGCGGGGGGGGGGGGCGGCCGGGGGGGGGCGCGCGGGGGGGGGGGGGGACAGCGGGGGACGTGTACTCGGCGCAAGGGCGGGGCCGGGGGGTGTGACGCGGTGCGGAGGCCAAGCGGTGCGGGGGTTGGGCGGCGCGGGCAGGGCAGAGGCGGGGCGAGGACGGAGTGGGGGCGAGAGCGTGCAGGAGCAGTACTGGGACGGGCGGGCGGGGCAGGGCAGGACAGGGCGGGCGGGGAAGGGCGGACGGAGGGCGGCGTGGAGGCGGAACGGGGCGGCGAGGCGCGTGGGCTGGGGGCTCGTGGATGGGAGGGGGGTAGCGCGGAATCGGCGCGGGGCGGGGGCGTGGTACTCGGCGCAAGGGCGGGGACAGGGAGCGGCACGGAGCGGGGCAGCGCGGGGGTGAGGCGGTGCGGAGGCCAAGCGGTGCGGGGGTGGGCGCGCGGGCAGGGCAGAGGCGGGCGAGGACGGAGTGGGGCGAGATCGTGCAGGAGCAGTACTTGGACGGGCGGGCGGGGCAGGGCAGGACGGGCGGGCGGGAAGGGCGGACGGAGGGCGGCGTGGAGGCGGAACAGGGCGGCGAGGCGCGTGGGCTGGGGCTCGTGGATGGGAGGGTAGCGCGGAATCGGCGCGGGGCGGAATTTGGGTGGTGACAGCGCGGGGACGTGTACTCGGCGCAAGGGCGGGGACAGGGAGCGGCACGGAGCGGGGCAGCGCGGGGGTGAGGCGGTGCGGAGGCCAAGCGGTGCGGGGCGCGGGGGCAGGGCGGGACGGGGCGGCGGGGGCGGGACGGGGGCGGCGTGGAACGGGGAGGCGAGGCGCGTGGACTGTGGGCTGGGGGCTCGTGGATGGAAGGGGAGTAGCGCGGAATCGGCGCGGGGGCGGAATGGGGGTGGTGACAGTGTGGGGACGTGTACTCGGCGGGAGGGCGGGGAGAGGGACCGGCACGAGGCGGGGCAGCGCGGGGGTGACGCGGTGCGGAGGCCAAGCGGTGGGTGGTATGGTGTGGGGGTTGGGCGGCGCGGCCATGGCAGAGGCAGGGCGAGAACGGAGAGGAGCAGTGGGGAGGGCGGGGCGGGGCGGTGCGCGGGCGACGCGGAGGCGGGGCGGGGGCGGGCGGCACGGGCGAGGGCGGGCGCAGGTCGAGGGTCAAAGGTCACGCGGCGCCGCCGGCGGCCACGCAGAAGGAAGGCCAGGATGGGCGAGGCGTTTGATTGAATGCTAAGAGAAGGGAAGGAAGGAGGAAAAGGAATTGGAATTGTGGGAAGACAATGAGACCAACAGAAAGGCGACTGTTGAAGGTGAATAGGTGTCATTATTCTCAGCGTACGAACTCGACTTTTGTTTGTTTTTGTATCGAAGGAGGAATAGTAAAACAAAATTGAAGGAAATGCGTAAAACAGGGTTTCATAATTTTCCACGAGATACAATGAGCATACAATTGTAGTTACGGAAGGGGCATACAGAATAAATCGTAAATGAAGGAGAGAATGTCTACCAAGTTACTGGAAAATATAAAAACAAAAATTGCTCTACAGTAAGTATTCTATTGATGTTTAATCATGAAGAAATTAGGAGAGAAATCCACAATTATGATAAAAATTTAATTTTTTTGGTACGAGAAAATCGTTGATGAAAAATGATGTAAACAGAACAATCTTGAAAAATTGTCAATTTATATGGTTTTTTATATACATAAATATACATACACATTCATACATAAATCTGTTTCGTCAACACACGTTTAATTTAACTGTGGGCAAATTTAATTGCAAAATTGCAATTTTAAATTGCAAATTTAATTGCAACACACGTAACATTTAACTGGATATAAAGTTAGCTATCGTTAAACATACTTTAGAATGCATACAAAGGAATTTGACGACCGTACGGGATGATAAACCAGTAGCACACAAATGTGATTATGAAAGAAGCATGAAGGATAAATCGCAGAGAATACATTAGAGATGAGACTCCACTCCCAAGCGCAAAGGAAGTATGAAGAAATACTCCCGAAAAAAATTATCAGAATGACGAAATGCAGTACTTGCGCTGAATCCGTGCCAGGGAAAGTGGAGTAGCCAAAAGGAAGAGGAAGAATCGGTGGAGGGGGAGGCGGGGAAGGCGCAGGGCGTCGTCGTGGCAACGCTGCCCGCACGCGCGTGAGGCACGCGACCGGCGCGCGGGCGGCTCTCACAAGGCGCGCATTGTGGGGCGGTGCCCGCACGCCGCCCGCCCCCGCCCCCGCCCCCGCCCCGCCACGCCCCCCTGCGCCACAGACAAGACACACGCGCAGTAGAAGGAAATGCGATCCGCGCGGACGATGGACTCGGAAAATGTCGCTTTCAAATAGTATTTACCGGGAGCGCTGGCTCAGTGCATCAACTGATGTCACTGCAGTGCCTCTGACTGGGAAGTCCTAGGTTCGAGTCTTGACGGCGGCAGAATTTTCGACACTAGCTTTGCAGCTAGGTCGAATTTAGTCGCTGTCTGGACGAGAATTCTAGCGGCCGGCTGCTCTGATCGGTAGTTTTCCCTGCTTTCTTCGATCAACACCAGGCGAATGCCGGAGCAGTACCCTCACAAACGGGCCACGGAAAGCGCGTGATCTTTCCTTCCTCTTCCTTGTCCTATCCTCACCTCTTTTAAACACACACGCACACTAACATGTACTACACCACCCTCACATGCTGGGAGACTGGTCGGGATCTTAAGACATGTCCCGGCTGGGGCGGCGCACCGCTGGTGGGAGATACCTGGTTGAGGGAAATCCCGCTAGTCGACGGTAGATCGGCGCCAGATATCGCCATCCAGTGAAGGAAGATCATCGCCACCTCCCGATGAAAAACATGTACCACACTTACGGAACTAAAGACCTCAGTAGTTCACGCGCCCGGAATCACTAACAATCAATCAATGGATCAAATAGTATTAATTCTTTACTCCCCCCCGTCCCCGCCACTCCCCCTGCGCCACCACCGCGTCCCACAGGCAAACACACGAGCAGTATAGAGGGAATACTAAAGAAGGGACCGCTTTGTCAGCCACTGTATGGCCACCACTAGCGACATAAAGGCAAAATACGTCCATGAAATCATTTTGTCAGTGCGTTCCTTTACAGCTAGCTCATATGTAAACATGTTGTTCACTTGAACATTTTATTAAAAATTCATCTTTCAAAGGTATCTTTCAAATTCTCAATATACAATAATATTGAGAATTATACATTTTGAAAAAACAAACAAAAAAACGAATTAACAGTTGACCTTTTATGGACGGAATATTTGATGAAAAACAGTTTAATATCTAGAGATTAAATAGTCAAATATTATATCCTTCATGTGAAACAAGTGTGGTAGACATTTTATTTAGATCAATGAGATTTTATGACGATATTCTGTAAGACATATAGTTCGTGCACGAGAAGGAGCAACACCTCACAAATCGTTGTTATCAATGTTGTTCAGGAGACAGTCGATATTAGTAATAAAACACTTTTTAGGCCTCGAATTAGTCTGCTCATTCAAATTAAAGAAGTTTTCCTCTAAAATGGGAATATTTGAGATACGTCAGTTTTTCTTGTGCACCAACTGAAACTGAAGAATATGTAGAGAAGTGAAATCTTAGAGAAGAACAGATAGATATCAAATATAATAGGAGTTTGACTCGAAAAAAGAAAATACACAATTGCTTGAGTTTTGAAATATCCAATGTTTTCGGTATTTATGTGTCCCATTTGTAGTCATATGATCTGCTGGTCTGTTTGTTGTGTCACGCTGAATGGGAAATCGACGCTCACTTCCCAGTACACCATTTTGTATCGCTCGCTTACACCCGCATCAACCGTTAAAATCTAAAATGCAGAGGGCAATTGGCAAAGTAAACAGAAAAGTGTTTTAAGCCAGAATGATAACGAGATTTTTGAAATGTGTTTCCTTGATATCACCGATGTTTAACTATAAGGAAGACTGCACTATACCTGGAGGAGAATTCTAGCGACCGGTTGCTCTGATCGGTAGTTTTTCCTGGTTTCTCCGATCAACACCAGGTGAATGCCGGAGCAGTAACCTACAAAATCGGCCACGGACCGCGCGCGATCTGTCCTTCCTCTTCCTTGTCCTATCCTGTCCTCTTACACACACACACACACACACACACACACACACACACACACACACACTAACATGCTCTACACTACCACATATTCCGGGAGACCGGTCGGGAGCTTAGAGCTGGTCCCGGCTGGGGCGGTGCCCCGCTGGTGGGAGAGTTCTGGTTAGGGGGAAACCCCACTAGCCGGCGGTAGGTCGGCGCCGGATCTCGCCATGCAGCGGGGAAGATCACCGCCATCTCCCGAGAAACAAACAAGCAGTACACTAACGGGACTAATGACCAAAACAGTTGACGCGCCCGGAAACACGAAAAAACCAAACCAAACCAAACCTGCACTATGCATAGTACCAAATCAATCTCGAATCTATTGCATTCCTGTTTTGCGCATCGCATTCCCCGCTAAGAATTGCCCAAGAACATACCTCAATTGTCATATATGCGTATTGAACCAAAATCAGTATACATTGCACAATTTACCTTCCTCATTGCTTTCCTAAAAAAGCTCCTACAAATTCAAAGTCGAAACGACTGACAGTCCAAATGTTTGTAACACGATTGGCTAATGAGAGCCATTCTAAACAATGAAACGCCAGCATGAAAAGCTTCTCGTTGAACAATAGTGGTTTAGACAGCACCGCATGATGTCAGCCACTGTGCGCCGCCCGCCACGCCCGCCCTCGCCCACATGGGGGCGCCCGCACACGCCAGCGCCGCCGCCGCCTCCGCAGCGCCAGACTCCCATTTAGGCGCAGCGCGGCCCGGCCCGGCCCGGCGCGGCACGCGAGCACGGCGGCAGGCGAGGCGAGGCGGGGCGGGGCAAGGCGGGCGGGCGGGGAGGCGAGGCGAGGCGGGGCGAGGCGGGGCGGGCGGGCGATGCGGGCGGGCGGGGCGAGGCGGGCGAGACGAGGCGGGCGGAGCGGGCGGGGCGAGGCGAGGCGAGGCGAGGCGAGGCGAGGCGAGGCGAGGCGAGGCGAGGCGAGGCGAGGCGAGGCGAGGCGAGGCGAGGCGAGGCGAGGCGAGGCGAGGCGAGGCGAGGCGAGGCGAGGCGAGGCGAGGCGAGGCGAGGCGAGGCGAGGCGAGGCGAGGCGAGGCGAGGCGAGGCGAGGCGAGGCGAGGCGAGGCGAGGCGAGGCGAGGCGGAGGCGAGGCGAGGCGGGCCAGGCGAGGCGAGGCGAGGCGAGGCGAGGCGAGGCGAGGCGAGGCGAGGCGAGGCGAGGCGAGGCGAGGCGAGGCGAGGCGAGGCGAGGCGAGGCGAGGCGAGGCGGAGGCGAGGCGAGGCGAGGCGAGGCGAGGCGAGGCGGAGGCGAGGCGAGGCTGAGGCGAGGCGAGGCGAGGCGAGGCGAGGCGAGGCGAGGCGAGGCGAGGCGAGGCGAGGGGAGGCGAGGCGAGGCGAGGCGAGGCGAGGCGAGGCGAGGCGAGGCGAGAGGCGAGGCGAGGCGAGGCGAGGCGAGGCGAGGCGAGGCGAGGCGAGGCGAGGCGAGGCGAGGCGAGGCGGAGGCGAGGCGAGGCGAGGCGGGAGGCGAGGCGGAGGCGAGGCGAGGCGAGGCGAGGCGAGGCGAGGCGAGGCGAGGCGAGGCGAGGCGAGGCGAGGCGAGGCGAGGCGAGGCGAGGCGAGGCAGAGTAGAGGCGAGGCGAGGCGAGGCGAGGCGGAGGCGAGGCGAGGCGAGGCGAGGCGAGGCGAGGCGAGGCGAGGCGAGGCGAGGCGAGGCGAGGCGGAGGCGAGGCGAGGCGAGGCGAGGCGAGGCGAGGCGAGGCGAGGCGAGGAAGGAGGCGAGGCGAGGCGAGGCGAGGCGAGGCGAGGCGAGGCGAGGCGAGGCGAGGCGAGGCGAGGCGAGGCGAGGCGAGGCGAGGCGAGGCGAGGCGAGGCGAGGCGAGGCGAGGCGAGGCGAGGCGAGGCGAGGCGAGGCGAGGCGAGGCGAGGCGGAGGCGAGGCGAGGCGAGGCGAGGCGAGGCGAGGCGAGGCGAGGCGAGGCGAGGCGAGGCGAGGCGAGGCGAGGCGAGGCGAGGCGAGGCGAGGCGAGAGAGGCGAGGCGAGGCGAGGCGAGGCGAGGCGAGGCGAGGCGAGGCGAGGCGAGGCGGAGGCGAGGCGAGGCGAGGCGAGGCGAGGCGAGGCGAGGCGAGGCGAGGCGGAGGCGAGGCGAGGCGAGGCGAGGCGAGGCGAGGCGAGGCGAGGCGAGGCGAGGCGAGGCGAGGCGAAGGAGGCGAGGCGAGGCGAGGCGAGGCGAGGCGAGGCGAGGCGAGGCGAGGCGAGGCGAGGCGAGGCGAGGCGAGGCGAGGCGAGGCGAGGCGAGGCGAGGCGAGGCGAGGCGAGGCGAGGCGAGGCGAGGCGAGGCGAGGCGAGGCGAGGCGAGGCGAGGCGAGGCGAGGCGAGGCGAGGCGAGGCGAGGCGAGGCGAGGCGAGGCGAGGCGAGGCGAGGCGAGGCGAGGCGAGGCGAGGCGAGGCGAGGCGAGGCGAGGCGAGGCGAGGCGAGGCGAGGCGAGGCGAGGCGAGGCGAGGCGAGGCGAGGCGAGGCGAGGCGAGGCGAGGCGAGGCGAGGGAGGCGAGGCGAGGCGAGGCGAGGCGAGGCGAGGCGAGGCGAGGCGAGGCGAGGCGAGGCGAGGCGAGGCGGGGAGGCGAGGCGAGGCGAGGAGGCGAGGCGAGGCGAGGCGAGGCGAGGCGAGGCGAGGCGAGGCGAGGCGAGGCGAGGCGAGGCGAGGCGAGGCGAGGCGAGGCGAGGCGAGGCGAGGCGAGGCGAGGCGAGGCGAGGCGAGGCGAGAGGCGAGGCGAGGCGAGGCGAGGCGAGGCGAGGCGAGGCGAGGCGAGGCGAGGCGAGGCGAGGCGAGGCGAGGCGAGGCGAGGCGAGGCGAGGCGAGGCGAGGCGAGGCGAGGCGAGGCGAGGCGAGGCGAGGCGAGGCGAGGCGAGGCGAGGCGAGGCGAGGCGAGGCGAGGCGAGGCGAGGCGAGGCGAGGCGAGGCGAGGCGAGGCGAGGCGAGGCGAGGGAGGCGAGGCGAGGCGAGGCGAGGCGAGGCGAGGCGAGGCGAGGGCGAGGCGAGGCGAGGCGCGAGGCGAGGCGAGGCGAGGCGAGGCGAGGCGGAGGCGAGGCGAGGCGGAGGCGAGGCTGAGGCGAGGGAGGCGAGGCGAGGCGAGGCGGAGGCGAGGCGAGGCGAGGCGAGGCGAGGCGAGGCGAGGCGAGGCGAGGCGAGGCGAGGCGAGGCGAGGCGAGGCGAGGCGAGGCGAGGCGAGGCGAGGCGAGGGAGGCGAGGCGAGGCGAGGCGAGGCGAGGCGAGGCGAGGCGAGGCGAGGCGAGGCGAGGCGAGGCGAGGCGAGGCGAGGGCGAGGCGAGGCGAGAAGGAGGCGAGGCGAGGCGAGGCGAGGCGAGGCGAGGCAGGGAGGCGAGGCGAGGCGAGGCGAGGCGAGGCGAGGCGAGGCGAGGCGAGGCGAGGCGAGGCGAGGCGAGGCGAGGCGAGGCGAGGCGAGGCGAGGCGAGGCGAGGCGAGGCGAGGCGAGGCGAGGCGAGGCGAGGCGAGGCGAGGCGAGGCGAGGCGAGGCGAGGCGAGGCGAGGCGGAGGCGAGGCGAGGCGAGGCGAGGCGAGGCGAGGCGAGGCGAGGCGAGGCGAGGCGAGGCGAGGCGAGGCGAGGCGAGGCGGGAGGCGAGGCGAGGCGAGGCGAGGCGAGGCGAGGCGAGGCGAGGCGAGGCGAGGCGAGGCGAGGCGAGGCGAGGCGAGGCGAGGCGAGGCGAGAGCGAGGCGAGGCGAGGCGAGGCGAGGCGAGGCGAGGCGAGGCGAGGCGAGGCGAGGCGAGGCGAGGCGAGGCGAGGCGAGGCGAGGCGAGGCGAGGCGAGGCGAGGCGAGGCGAGGCGAGGCGAGGCGAGGCGAGGCGAGGCGAGGCGAGGCGAGGCGAGGCGAGGCGAGGCGAGGCGAGGCGAGGCGGGCGAGGCGAGGCGAGGCGAGGCGAGGCGAGGCGAGGAGGCGAGGCGAGGCGAGGCGAGGCGAGGCAGAGGCGAGGCGAGGCGAGGCGAGGCGAGGCGAGGCGAGGCGAGGCGAGGCGAGGCGAGGCGAGGCGAGGCGAGGCGAGGCGAGGCGAGGCGAGGCGAGGCGAGGCGAGGCGAGGCGAGGCGAGGCGAGGCGAGGCGAGGCGAGGCGAGGCGAGGCGAGGCGAGGCGAGGCGAGGCGAGGCGAGGCGAGGCGAGGCGAGGCGAGGCGAGGCGAGGCGAGGCGAGGCGAGGCGAGGCGAGGCGAGGCGAGGCGAGGCGAGGCGAGGCGAGGCGAGGCGAGGCGAGGCGAGGCGAGGCGAGGCGAGGCGAGGCGAGGCGAGGCGAGGCGAGGCGAGGCGAGGCGAGGCGAGGCGAGGCGAGGCGAGGCGAGGCGAGGCGAGGCGAGGCGAGGCGAGGCGAGGCGAGGCGAGGCAGGAGGCGAGGCGAGGCGAGGCGAGGCGAGGCGAGGCGAGGCGAGGCGAGGCGAGGCGAGGCGAGGCAGGGAGGCGAGGCGAGGCGAGGCGAGGCGAGGCGAGGCGAGGCGAGGCGAGGCGAGGCGAGGCGAGGCGAGGCGAGGCGAGGCGAGGCGAGGCGAGGCGAGGCGAGGCGAGGCGAGGCGAGGCGAGGCGAGGCGAGGCGAGGCGAGAGGCAAGAGGCGAGGCGAGGCGAGGCGAGGCGAGGCGAGGCGAGGCGAGGCGAGGCGGAGGCAGGAGGCGAGGCGAAGGCGAGGCGAGGCGAGGCGAGGCGAGGCGAGGGAGGCGAGGCGAGGCGAGGCGAGGCGAGGCGAGGCGAGGCGAGGCGAGGCGAGGCGAGGCGAGGCGAGGCGAGGCGAGGCGAGGCGAGGCGAGGCGAGGTCAGGAGGGGCGAGGCGAGGCGAGGCGAGGCAGAGGCGAGGCGAGGCGAGGCGAGCCGGAGGCGAGGCGAGGCGAGGCGAGGCGAGGCGAGGCGAGGCGAGGCGAGGCGAGGCGAGGCGAGGCGAGGCGAGGAGGCGAGGCGAGGCGAGGCGAGGCGAGGCGAGGGAGGCGAGGCGAGGCGAGGCGAGGCGAGTGCGAGGCCTGGAGCTGCGAGGCGAGGCGAGGCGGAGGCGAGGCGAGGCGAGGCGAGGCGAGGCGAGGCGAGGCGAGGCGAGGCGAGGCGAGGCGAGGCGAGGCGAGGCGAGGCGAGGCGAGGCGAGGCGAGGCGAGGCGAGGCGAGGCGAGGCGAGGCGAGGCGAGGCGAGGCGAGGCGAGGCGAGGCGAGGCGAGGCGAGGCGAGGCGAGGCGAGGCGAGAGCGAGGCGGAGGCGAGGCGAGGCGAGGCGAGGCGAGGCGAGGCGAGGCGAGGCGAGGCGAGGCGAGGCGAGGCGAGGCGAGGCGAGGCGAGGCGAGGCGAGGCGAGGCGAGGCGAGGCGAGGCGAGGCGAGGCGAGGCGAGGCGGGAGGCGAGGCGAGGCGAGGCGAGGCGAGGCGAGGCGAGGCGAGGCGAGGCGAGGCGAGGCGAGGCAGAGGCGAGGCGAGGCGAGGCGAGGCGAGGCGAGGCGAGGCGAGGCGAGGCGAGGCGAGGGAGGCGAGGCGAGGCGAGGCGAGGCGAGGCGAGGCGAGGCGAGGCGAGGCGAGGCGAGGCGAGGCGAGGCGGAGGCGAGGCGAGGCGAGGCGAGGCGAGGCGAGGCGAGGCGAGGCGAGGCGAGGCGAGGCGAGGCGAGGCGAGGCGAGGGAGGCGAGGCGAGGCGAGGCGAGGCGAGGCGAGGCGAGGCGAGGGGGGCGAGGCGAGGCGAGGCGAGGCGAGGAAAGGAGGCGGAGGCGAGGCGAGGCGAGGCGAGGCGAGGCGAGGCGAGGCGAGGCGAGGCGAGGCGAGGGCGAGGCGAGGCGAGGCGAGGCGAGGCGAGGCGAGGCGAGGCGAGGCGAGGCGAGGCGAGGCGAGGCGAGGCGAGGCGAGGCGAGGCGAGGCGAGGCGAGGCGAGGCGAGGCGAGGCGAGGCGAGGCGAGGCGAGGCGAGGCGAGGCGAGGCGAGGCGAGGCGAGGCGGAGGCGAGGCGAGGCGAGGCGAGGCGAGGCGAGGCGAGGCGAGGCGAGGCGAGGCGAGGCGAGGCGAGGCGAGGCGAGGCGAGGCGAGGCGAGGCGAGGCGAGGCGAGGCGAGGCGAGGCGAGGCGAGGCGAGGCGAGGAGGCGAGGCGAGGCGAGGCGAGGCGAGGCGAGGCGAGGCGAGGCGAGGCGAGGCGAGGCGAGGCGAGGCGGAGGCGAGGCGAGGCGAGGCGAGGCGAGGCGAGGCGAGGCGGAGGCGAGGCGAGGCGAGGCGAGGCGAGCGAGGCGAGGCGAGGCGAGGCGAGGCGAGGCGAGGCGAGGCGAGGCGAGGCGAGGCGAGGCGAGGCGAGGCGAGGCGAGGCGAGGCGAGGCAGGCGAGGCGAGGCGAGGCGAGGCGAGGCGAGGCGAGGCGAGGCGAGGCGAGGCGAGGCGAGGCGAGGCGAGGCGAGGCAGAGGCGAGGCGAGGCGAGGCGAGGCGAGGAGGCGAGGCGAGGCGAGGCGAGGCGAGGCGAGGCGAGGCGAGGCGAGGCGAGGCGAGGCGAGGAGGCGAAGAGGCGAGGCGAGGCGAGTGCGAGGCGAGGCGAGGCGAGGCGAGCGAGGCAGCGAGGCGAGGCGAGGCGAGGCGAGGCAGGAGGCGAGGCGAGGCGAGCGAAGCGAGGCGAGCGAGGCGAGGCGAGGCGAGGGAGGCGAGGCGGGAGGCGAGGCGAGGCAGGCGAGGCGAGGCGAGGCGAGGCGAGGCGAGGCGAGGCGAGGCGAGGTGAGGCGAGGCGAGGCGAGGCGAGGCGAGGCGAGGCGAGGCGAGGCGAGGCGAGGCGAGGCGAGGCGAGGCGAGGCGAGGCGAGGCGAGGCGAGGCGAGGCGAGGCGAGGCGAGGCGAGGCGAGGCGAGGCGAGGCGGAGGCGAGGCGAGGCGAGGGCGAGGCGAGGCGAGGCGAGGCGAGGCGAGGCGAGGCGAGGCGAGGCGAGGCGAGGCGAGGCGAGGCGAGGCGAGGCGAGGCGAGGCGAGGCGAGGCGAGGCGAGGCGAGGCGAGTCGTCGACGAGACGAGACGAGGCGAGACGAGGGGGGCGAGGCGAGGCGGGGCGAGGCGGGGCGAGGCGGGCGAGGCGGGGCGAGGCGGGGCGAGGCGGGCGAGGCGAGGCGAGGCGGGCGAGGCGGGGCGAGGCGGGGCGAGGCGAGGCGAGGCGAGGCGAGGCGAGGCGAGGCGAGGCGAGGCGAGGCGAGACGAGACGAGACGAGGCGAGACGAGGCGGGGCGAGGCGGGGCGAGGCGGGGCGAGGCGGGCGAGGCGGGCGAGGCGGGGCGAGGCGGGCGAGGCGGGCGAGGCGGGCGAGGCGGGCGAGGCGGGGCGAGGCGGGCGAGGCGGGGCGAGGCGGGGCGAGGCGGGGCGAGGCGGGCGAGGCGGGCGAGGCGGGCGAGGCGGGCGAGGCGGGGCGAGGCGGGGCGAGGCGGGCGAGGCGGGCGAGGCGGGCGAGGCGGGCGAGGCGGGGCGAGGCGGGCGAGGCGGGGTAGAGGGTGTCACATGGGCGGAATATTGTGGAGTGTTGCGCGGGGGTGGGTTTGATTGAGTGATTGTTTTTTTTTGTGTTCGGTCTTTAATCCCTTTAGTGTAGTGCATGTTTTTTGTTCGTGAGATGGCGGTGATCTTCCCCGCTGTATGGCGAGATCCGGCGCCGACCTTCAGTCGGATAGTGGGGTTTCCCCCTAACCAGGACTCTCCCACCAACGGGGCACCGCCCAGCCGAGTAAGCTCTGCTCACGACCGGTCTCCCGGAATGTGTGGTAGTGTAGTGCATGTTAGTCGTAAGTGTGTGTGTGTGTGTCGTGTGTGAGGGAGGATAGGCAAGAGAAGGGCACATCGCGCGCTGTCCGTGGCCCGTTTGGTAGGGTACTGCTCCGGCATTCGCCTGGTGTTGATCGGAGAAACCACGGAAACTACCGATCAGAGCAGCCGGTCGCTAGAATTCTCCTCCAGACATAAAGACGTGGGCGAAAGGCGCAGCCGCGCAGAGGGCGCGGGTGCAGCGAGGGCACTATGCGTGCGTAGGGGGGGAACCGGCCCCCGGTCAGAGGCGCTGCAGTGTATGCACTGAGCTACCGCTCCCGGTGGCAGCTTCGTGTGTCTCGGAGGCAGCACGTGGGCGAAAGGCGCAGCCGGGGGGGGTGCAGGTGTGGGAGGTGGGGCAGGGCTGATGGTGTGACGCGGGAGGAATATCGTGGCGTGTGGTGCGGGGACCGCCTGTCGTTTGACGGGCGAAAGCGGCTCGTGGGTGGCGCATGGACGGCAGAAGGCCGGTGCAGTAGCTATGCGAGGGCGTCTCTAGAGCGAGGGGGACTGCGCCGTGGCAAGGGCGGAATCGTGTGTCTCGGAGGCAGCACGTCAGCAGAGAAGAGGGGCGACGCAGAGGGTGTGATGTTGTAACGTCGTAGACTCTCTCATCCCTTTATGAGAGACGGTTCCGTCTGACGACCATGAGAACACATTGCTATGGTGCGTATAAACACATGAAAGTTGTTATGAGAGTCATGATCTGTTTTCCGCAAACGACACGCAGATGATATACGCTCTGTTCATTATTAAGCTATCCGTGTATTTTATGTACAAATTAAATGTACATGTTTGAGAATCCTGTCGTCTTACTCATCACGACGCTACAATGTGGAAGGAATATCGTGGAGTGTACTGGTAGCGGTAGCCGTAGCCGTAACCTTTTATTCGCGCACCGAGGCGCAAGCTCGCCGACAAGCTGATGTCCGGATGTAACCGGAACCCAGTTTACCCTCACGGCAACCTCCCCATACAATGCGCCATGGCTCCCCTGTTAGCTCAGAGCTCCTATTTTTAGTACTATACTAGTACCGCTGTCAAAACAATGTGCTATTCACATTCGCCAGGAACGAGTTCCCTCCTCTTCGCCCAGAGTATAATAATAATGTCTTCATTAATGGCGAGGCTCAGGCCATAGGGCCTGCTCTTCCGCCTAACCACTGAGTTTACATTTATACAGAGTAGTAACATATAAGAGGGGAGGGAAATCTGTACATTTACGTCTGGGAGTGCAAAACTAGGGACCATCCCGGCATACGCCTTAAGCGATTGAGTAAACCCAGAAAACCTCAATCAAGATGGCGGCTTAGCGGGGCGGCTTAGCGGGGCGGAGTATCGGGTGACT
This sequence comes from Teleogryllus oceanicus, assembly GCA_964035755.1. Lineage (NCBI taxonomy): Eukaryota > Metazoa > Arthropoda > Insecta > Orthoptera > Gryllidae > Teleogryllus > Teleogryllus oceanicus. The sequence continues at coordinate 16,668,147 of CAXIVR010000012.1, read as the reverse complement.
GCCACGAGAGCCCAACTGGGGGCCACCTGAACTAAGGTCCAAGTGGCTCGGAGCCCCCATCCCGTCTTCCCGTGGCCTGTACCTTCAAACACACGACGTGGGTAACGCCGGAACTTGGGCAACCTCACGGGTGGTATCTAGTTTCCCATCGGACTTAAGTAGGATCCGGAGTACTCCGAAAACCATCCTTCGCCCGATCCTGTCGAATAGTCGACGCGCCATAGGCCCAACTGGTGGATGGGCAGCTGAACCCGACTAACAGGAGCTTAGCATCGCCTTCTCACGGCGTGCACCTTCAAGCTAACGACGTGAGTGGCGCCACGAGACTGAGGTTCCGGATGGTCGTCTACGAATCTTCACCACAAAACGACAACCTACAACAACCTCGTGGAGTTTGGCGGTGTAGCGTGGAGCAGGAGCAACGCGACGGTGTTCTGTTGAGGGCGGCGCGGGAGTGGTGCGGGGGCGGCGCTTGGGAGGCGCGGCACGCGAGGCGGCGGCGCGGGGGCGGGAGTGACGTGCGGGGGCGGTAGGGAGGCGGTTCGGGGGTGGATCGGGGGGTGCGGGGGCGGTAGGGAGGCGGTAGGGACCGGTATGGGGGCGGTACGCGGCGGTACAGAAGCGGTACGGGGGGGTGCGGGGGCGGTACGGGGGCGGCACGGGGGCGACGCGAGGGAGGCGAGGCGGTGTGTGGGCGGCAGATCGATGCGCTGCCAACCTCGTAGGGGGGGAGACAGAATCGTGTCCTCGGAGGCACTCTTTGGGCGGAGAGGCGGGAATCCGGCGCTGACCTACCGTCGACTAGCGTTGGTTTTCCTCAACTAGGTATCTGCCACCAACGAGGCACCTTCCCAGCCGGGACAAATTCTAAGTCCTCCAACAGGTGTCCCGGCATATGTGGTAGTGTAGTGCATGTTAGTGTGTGTGTAAGGGGGTGAGGATAGGACAAGGAAGCGGTAGGAAAGATTGCGCGCTGTCTGTGGCCCGTTTGTTAGAGTACTGTTCCGGCATTCACGGGTGACAACAGTGGTGGCTGAGTGAACAGAAGTGTGTTGAAAAGTTATGGATTTGGAATTGGTTTCAATGGTGTTGGCATAAGTATTGGACGAGATGGTCGAGTCTAGAATACCCTGGAGGTGATTAAAAGGTCGCACTGGCCATACTAGGGGGCCAAGTTGAAAGGACGCAGTTGTGGAAATAAATGGGCGAATGAATCCGAGCATGCGCGTTACAATATCATATCCAGCCAATGCCAAATAACATCTACTAGAAAACCACAAAACGTCAATACGTTTGGTATGCTAATCAGAATTAAAAACATTTTATATCTGATTTTGTCATTTCGTAATGCTCGATCATAACAACACGCAACACGCAATACAACATGCGTCATACAGATACGCAGAAAAGTAATCACATTGGCTCGTAGGATTTGTCTACGATATACTTCCTGAGAGTCCGATTGAATGTGGTTCAATGACGGCCACACCGGTTGATAGTAATTCATTATATTAGAAGTCAGCGTGACTTTTCAAAAATATGTTAGAGAAATAATATTATTGCCTACAACGTGTACCTTTAGGATACAGGAAGAAATTGATTTATCTTTCATTTTAAAATATTTTATAAAATATCAATTAAATCGCTTTATTTGCTTTTGCATCTCTGTCCAAAAACCAAATTCTCGTATTTCATTTTCTAAATTTCCATCACAGCACTGAGGATTGGAGCGCTGAGTAAGAATGGCATTAGGTCTCCGCGGACGGGGCGGCTGCGGTACCAGTGATGGCGAATTTTACCAAAACATCGAAACATCGATGTTTCGATACATTGCTAAAGAGTTTTCAATGTCGATGAAAAACATCGATGTTTAAAACATCGATGTTCTAATTAGGACTAATAAACATGCTAGTTTCCAATCCACTTATAATTACAGTATGTGATAAAGATATATTTAATTTTTTGGTTAACAGTATGTTAGTAGTATGTACAGTTATTATCGAATGTGAAGAATAAAATTAACAGTAAAGAATATCGTCTTTTGACATCAATTTCATGTTTCACTGTCAATTCAGGCTATGACACGCCTGGCGTTAACATACATTTATAACACGAGTATCTCCCAAACTTCCTGAGATTGCACAGGCGAAATGTGCAGAGTGATAAAGAGGATGACGCAACACAACGATATTGTTGTAGATTGCTGCTACTCTACAACGTGCTTAAACTCCTTTATTTGAAAAAATTAAAAAAACTGACATCTTTGTAACAAAATATTGATGTGAATAAAACATCGAAAGCAAAATATCGATGTTAATATATCGATGTTTCATGTGGAAAACATCGATGTTCTAAAAGATCGATGTTTTTTGCCATCCGTAGGCGGTACTCGGACATCGGCGGCGACTGCGGCAACGAGAGCTCACGAGTTGCGCGTGGGTGACGGTGAAGCGCATCAACTGAGGGTGGCGATGGCGTCGTGTGGCGGCGGTGGCGGTGCAGGGGCGGCGTGGGATGCAGCTGCGCTGGCGCCGCCCGGCATCGATCCAACGGCCCGCCAGGGCAGTGGGCGGCTGGTGGACTCTTGGACGAGAAGTGGAGGCGGAGGCGAACGAGGTGGAAGCCTAACAGTGCAGTGTTGTGGCCGCGAAGAAAAATAGGATCGAAGGTAGCTGTGTGGTGAAGCGAGGCCGCCTTGCTTACTCGCCCTCTCATGCCTGATGTTCAGGCTGTCCGCTCACCATCACATCCCTGTGTAAACTAGAGATGGGCTTAACAGCTTTTCTTCAATAACTGTTATCACAAAAACAGCTGACTCGTAATAGCTGTTACTCGTATTAATAACAGTTGAAAAATAACAGGTCCATGACCAGCAACCTAACATGGCCGACTGCTAAGAGTTAAAGCAGTTGTAGCGACTGCTAAGAGTGAAACCTTGCGAAACGAATAATGTTGGTAGCACCGTAAAGCCTCTGCAGCTACCTTACGCGGCTTCCTTGCACTACTTTCCCTAACATGTTTGGACAGAGAAGCAGCTGATATGAACGAGACTGGAAAAATATATACTCTCTGGGATGAACTGCCAAGGATGAATAGTAATTCATACAATGTGTAACGAATGTGTATAGAATATAGAATATTACTAAAATGAAAGTGATTCGGGTTCAGATTGCAAATATTCTTTCAAATATGCAACTTGTGCATAGTGAAGTGACGAGTGCCAAACATAATGAGGAGAAACAGTGTTTTTGCTTACCTATAGCTAAAGTGTTAATGACTGTCGAATATCAAGTATTATAATGTGAGTTATTTGACCGTATCGTATATTATTTTATCGAACCTACGGAAATATTAGTTGATCTCACCTAAGCAGCAATGGAACAGAAATAATTTGACATATTGGACGGACTTAATTTAAAGGACAAACATCTGGTTGTAGTATATACAATGAAATATAATAATATTGTGGCACATGGTGTGTAATAATGACGAATTATGTATTAATGAATCTATAATTTGAACAATGGCAAATCATGATTGATGAGCTGCAGTGAAGTTGTTATCGTAAAAAATGGTTGCCACAAAAGCTTGTAGTAGTTCAGATTAGGCCCAGTAGGTTGCAGTTCTATGCATTTCAACCGATAACAGCTGATAACAGGATAAACGAAATAACTGTAATTTCGCGTAACAGTTACGAAACGTTAACGGATAAGAAATAACAGTTTAGCTGTTAAGGGCACATCCCTAGTGAGAACCAGCGAACTGCGACGCCACCGTGGACGCAGGGATGGACTGACCCGGCGGGAATATCAACACCGCGTACGTTGCATACTCCCTCCCACTTATGTCTTCACATCAGCAGGTGCTGACCTACCCGTCAGCTTGCGAGTTTTCCCCTCAACCAGATATCTCCCACCAGCGGTGCATCATCCCAGTCAGGGCAAGCTTTAAGCTGCCGACTGGTCTCCTGACAACGATGGTGGAGTAGTGCGTAAGTTGATTGATTGATTTTTTCGTGTTTCCGGGCGCGTCAACTGCTTCGGTCATTAGTCCCGTTAGTGTAGTGCATGACTTTTCTCGGGATATGGCGGTGATTTTCCCCCGCTGGATGGCGAGATCCGTCACCGACCTACCGCCGGCTAGTGGGGTTTCCCCCTAATAGGACTCTCCCACCAGCGAGGCTCCGCCCCAGCCTGAACAAGCACTAAGCTCCCGACCAGTCTCCCGAAATATGTGGTAGTGTTGTGCATGTTAGTGTGTGTGTAAGGGGAGAGAATAGGACAAGGAAGAGGAAGGACGGATCGCGCGCGGTTAGTGCGTAAGTCTGTGTAGGGAGTGAGGATAGAGTTTGCTCCTCAAAATGGATACGCCAAAATTCTCTGTTCTATAATTTAATGCAAAGGAAGGAAAAGCTTTGAGGAACCTCAGTTATAAAACAATTCTACATTTAATAATTAAGAAAGATTTCTCACACACTTTCGCATTGATATATACCTCGAGTATTTCACTTATTTCTGTGTGGCAGTGCACCACAAATTTAGATAAGTTATTTTACATAAGTTATTTTTATATTACAGCGCAACATGAAAGACTCTCGGCAGTGGTACCTTGGTGCTTGCAACACAAATTATGTTGGTAGCAGCGATGAGAAAAGAAAACTTAAATACCCACTCATCATAATCATAACAGATGCTGGATGTGTTGTCCCATTCACTTGTTTTCCAGTTATCTGTTTGCTATCATCATTACCGTTTTTAATAGAAGACCCTGCCTAGGTCCAGTACGGAGAGACTTTCTTGGCGCAATATATTTAAAATAGAGTTTCTTATAATAGAAAACATTAAGGGAAAAGTGCGTAAGTGTAAGTCGTAAAACAAAACGAAGAGTGATTATTTGAACGTGTATTAATCATCACGAGTACATTGTACTCCGGGCACGAGAGGCTGAGCCCTTGAAGAAGTTTTACGGTTGCAGTCCATTTGGCTGAAACGGACAAAGCGAGGAGCGCAGGGGGCAGGGCGGGGGAGCGCGAGTGGCGTTTGCCTGCGCCAGAGGACGCACCAGCGGCGCCAAGAGCGCCGAGGTCGCACGCTACGCCACGAGGTCGGCAGCCCGCCAGAGGCACGGGGCGAAGACAGCAGGTGCCGACGCGGGAGGGCGGAGGGCGAGTCGGCAGCGCGGAAGGTCTACCAGGCGAGCAAAAGAGCAGGGAAGCACCAGAAGGCAGCTAAAAGTCGGTCAGCAGTTGGCGGCTGCCGAGCAATTGCATAATTTTCACACTAGAACGACCGACGCCGTCATTTTGACGTCTACAATATATTCAAGTAATATTATATTTATTAAAATGAGTAGTAAGCTATTGTGATTACTTGACTTTAAATGTATTTATGATTTAAAGTATATGTGAAAATTTCGAAAATATTCATCAACTAGAAATTGTTATATTGATCAATTTATTTTAAATACACGACAGCCGTCAAAAAATGCTTCCCAATATCTTTTAAACTGAGCTTTCCATATGTCGACTTTTTTTATTTATATCATCTTATCTTTCTTCTGAGAAACCATGGATGCTCTCTTTGTTGCATTAGTGTACATCGTACGTGAAGTGTCGAAAAAGTTGGTGATGAAATGAAACGCTATCGGGACTGTCTGTGACGTCTTATGACGAAAGGCAACCCACGAGTGAGCAGGCATAATTTTCGTAATTGTTTTGACGTAAATTGCCTCTAGTTTTCTAAAAACTGTAATTAGTAAATAAAAGGAACAAAAGTACGTATTGTGCGTATTGGTTTGTATAAATTCTCCAAAATTCAGGAACATCCCATGAAACACATGAGCCCTTATAATGGCGGCATGCGCGCATTCCCGGTAATGCAAGGTTTAGGCATTCTAGTATTAACAAAAGAGATCGTAAGCTCTCCCCAGTTTACTCGAAGCTCCAGCAATGGAGACATTTAGTTTAGTTAACTTATTTACGCTCTATTTTGTCGAAGAAAATGTTGCATTTCTACAATGCGAATAATATGTTTAATAAGTTTGTAACGTGTATTTGGCATTTTGGCTATTTGGGCGGTGACCGTTCGCTGCACACGCATCGCGAAGCGATGCAATGAGCACGTCCCCACGCCGCCCACGCGCGCGTTGCATACTCCACACACACACCGCCTACTCGCCCCGCCCACTCGCCCCGCCCACTCGCCCCGCCCACTCGCCCCGCCCACTCGCCCCGCCCACTCGCCCCGCCCACTCGCCCCGCCCACTCGCCCCGCCCACTCGCCCCGCCCACTCGCCCCGCCCGCCCCTGGTGGCGCACAGTGGCAGAAAACAGTTGAATGGAGGAGTTGGAGGCAAAATAATCCTCCTAATTATGAATTACGTATTGATGTATTTGGCAAAATTGTGTCGATTGTCCGAATTTGCTATTTAACTAACGGTATCCCCTATGCCTGAGACTCGTTTAATTTCCAAATTTCGCTTTCATGGTAAGAGAAAAATGTGGCGAATATGGCTTATTACCCACACCTCAACTAGCTAACCCCGCCTCCCTGAGCTTTTCGTCCTCACACAGCTTCTCAAAACTGGGACGATTTCAAAGGAAAGCTATAGTTTTATTTTACTTTCGACCGGGAATCGAACCCATGATCACAGCACGGAAAGCTAGTGCCTATGAGACATGCCCATGGCTGAATAATATGTAGCTGTTAATAAATTTAGCACAACACTACTAATTGGTGTCCCCTGATAGTTAATTTCGTAGACAATCCGCGTCACATTTTGCGTTACAACATTATCGGGTTGTAGCGACACCATTAATATTATTTGAGTAAGCGAGAAGATAAAGGAAAATGATCATAAGAAGGAAGAAGAGAAGGAGAAGAAAAGTGAGGAAGAGGAGAAAGATAAATAGAAGAATAAGAAGATTAAGAATAAGAAAATGAAGGAAGAATAAGAAGAGAATAAGATTAGAGATACGATACAGTAAGAGGAGGAGGAGAAGATACAGGAGGGCAAAAAAAGGAGACAAGGAAGGAAAATGGAAGGATAAAAAGAAGAAGAACAAGGGTTGTCACAGAAGAAGAATACAGAGGAGGAGAAAAAGTAATTAGAACAAGAAGGAAAAAGAAGGAGACAAAATGGAGATCAATCAAACGGAAGAAGAAGGAAGAGGAGAAGAATAAAGAGAAGAAAAAAGATGAAGAAGAATAGAAGGAAAGAGATGTCAGACCAGTTGCTTCTAATCATCCCCTGAATCTCGAAGTCAGGATTTTCATCCTGACTTCGCTGCCAGCTTTTTCGTCATTTCTGTTCCTGTATCATTTTTGAAAAGCTTTCATTTACTGCTAAATTTTATACACAAATCAAATCTAGTACGCTCTAGTCTGTAACATAATTTATTAATATTGTTGGGAGTTGTATTTGAATCCCAATTAAGTAGAGAAAATATTAACACTTTCGCTTGAATAATAAAGCGCCAAATGTTTTTTGCAAGAAGTATAACTACTACATTGATAAAATTATTAATTCGGTAATTCAGCTAAATGTTTGCGCCTCGAGAATGTGCTCCCAATTAATTGGATTCCCTCGTACGTAATTATTCTATAAAATTCGCTGACGCACGAGAATACCAGAGGTGAGAAAGACAATGCAAGAGAATTGCGTTTATGTACTCAGAGTTTAATTACCCAGAACGGAGCTCGCAAGTGATGTCGGGGAGGAAAATTGCTCTGTCGCCCCCCTGGCGCGCGGGTGCCAGCGCATGCGGAGTGGAGCGGGTGACGGGTGGCAGCACGGAGCGAAGCGGGCCGGAGCGGGCCGGAGCGGGCCGGAGCGGGCCGGAGCGGGCCGGAGCGGGCCGGAGCGGGCCGGAGCGGGCCGGAGCGGGCCGGAGCGGGCCGGAGCGGGCCGGAGCGGGCCGGAGCGGGCCGGAGCGGGCCGGAGCGGGCCGGAGCGGGCCGGAGCGGGCCGGAGCGGGCCGGAGCGGGCCGGAGCGGGCCGGAGCGGGCCGGAGCGGGCCGGAGCGGGCCGGAGCGGGCCGGAGCGGGCCGGAGCGGGCCGGAGCGGGCCGGAGCGGGCCGGAGCGGGCCGGAGCGGGCCGGAGCGTCGTGGGTGGGGTGCTTTTGATGGGGTGGGGCGTGGCAAGAAGAGAAGCGAGACGAGGAGCAGGACGGGATGACGAGGGGCGGTGTGGCGTGGAGCGAAGCAGTGCGGTGTGGCGCGGTCCCGTGCGGCGCGGGGCGGCGCCGGTTCCGAAATAAGCCCACTCGGGACGCCCCGCCGTCGCGGCGCCGCCGCCGCCGACGCCGGAGGTCTCCCACCCGCAGCGGGGGCCCTTCATTCCCCGCGTGGGGGTGTTACGTCCAAGATGAATGTGATGAATGCGAAGCAGATTGGGAAACATCGAACGCCTGACTGAACATCGTTCTGATAGAATGTGTCATTTTACTTCATCCCCTACTGCCTACATACGAAGAAAAGAGAAAGTATTTTAATGCGCCAACTTAAAGTGATTTTTTATCAGAAAACTCAAATTGTGAGATCGTACTGTCGAAAAAGGCGATAAACTTTGACCCTGTTTGCAGTTAATAATTTCTCTAACACGATGTATAATAAGAATCCAAATGTTGTGGGTTATTGATATCGAAATATTGGTTGACAACAAAACGTTCGTCTGTCTGCAAACACTACTAGCACCTAAGTCGTAGGTATGCTTTTCATCAAAATTGATATTTCAATCATTTTTCGTATTTCAATAAATTCATCAAATTAGCTTTTCATCAAAATTGGATCTGACTAAAGCGGCGGGCTCTTGAATTCCAAACGAATATTTTTATTTTTTGGTTGGGGTTCTTACATGAATCCCCTAACTGTACTTCGATGTTAAAGGTGAATCATTACATCTTACATGAACACTTTGTGTACATGCAGACTTCCAAAGTTCCCGTAATGACAAGTTATTAAATCTATTCAGTTAGTGATTGCTTCCCCATCAATTACTACCTTCCCTGCAATCTCGCTTGCCAAACCACCTCACATTCTGAGAATTAATTCAAAACTTATTAGATTATTAGGGGCCTCGCTTATATTTTTCAGATCACTGAATACACGGAAAGTAGAAGTCAAGGCAAGGGAAAAATTAATACCCTCTCCATACAATAGGACTGTCAACATGGAATATATATTATGATACAACACACTAACTTCACAACTTTTCCAGAGCAAATTTTCTAATCGTCGGCCTGGATATCCGAGGTCGCTAAGTCTGGAGGGTCGTAACTCCCTTGGGTCGAAATGTCAGGGGTTCGAATCCCGCCTCGGGCATGGATGCTTGTCTGTGTTTGTGTTGTCCTTAAATATTATATGATATATGACCAAGATGTTAAAAAGCGACCTTAAAAAATTTCTAATCGTGCCTCATTATTGAGCATCATAGTTCATACAATCTTCACCCTCGCCATTTTCTACCGCGCCTTCATCTTACACCCGTCTTTCTCCATTACTCCAGCTGAGCGATCTGACTCCTCTTCCGGTTATCTCGATGTTCGATCTCGAAGTACTGACCGAGTCCGAGCGGGTTGGAAGACCACTTGTGGAGTGCACTTGCATGTAAGATGATACTAGCTCGACTTTGATGGATGCGGCCTACCACGGCGGAGAACACGTTTTGAAAATGAGATTACGGCAAATGACGGAGTGACGGTTAGTCGCACTTTATCAGCTGAGCTGGTTGGATCGAGTTGCCGTGACCAAGTTATTCAACGAGGAGTTGCGGTTGAAAACGTGGTATGAAGTACCGCTTAAAAAATAAAAACGAATGAACATTTCTGTATGAATTTCACCAAATGCACAATTCGCGCGTCGCATTAATACTTTAATAAATCAGAAGAATCGAATATTCTATAATAGCTGTTAATTCATCAAGACCGAATAAATTAAATATGTTTTACGGTAATTGATCAGCCGCCATAGGGTTGTAAATTAGGAAGGCCGGAAAACTTTACTTTTCGGCCGAAGTGAGTATTTTTGTTTTACAATTACCATTAACTATTCAAATGTTATATTTATGAAAAATTTTAAATGTTGATTTCGGACGTTGTATCTTGAAGTAGACGATTATCATTGTGTGACCGATCGTGAATTAATTCGAGTAGGATGTGCGAAAGTTGAGGAGAATGTTCCATATGCAATATAACAACCATTAAATCAGAAGTAAAGAATCATCAGCTTTAGATATTAGTGATCTAATGACGACGAGCAGGGATAGAAAATAATTATAATAATAATTATTTTTATTTCTTGAATAGTTCAAAATAAAACTTTATTTCATGTCTTCCTAACGAAAAAATAGCTATTTTCCCTTTTTTCACATTTGTTTTGCTGACGTGTGTATAGGTCGTTGTGGGGAGTGGCTGATTTTTTAAATTTCGAAACATAAAATACTCAATGTCTGTTTTTTAAAAGTAAACTATTCGTGTTATAGTCTTAAAAAAATTATTGGCATTTAAAGACAATGAATTGAGACATTCACCACATCCTTTAAAAAATCATGAAACGTTTACCAACCCTCCGGAATGACAATGATCATAAACACTCAATTTTACCACTAGGAATTACCCTCTGAGATGGCCAGGAAAGTCGTTTATCACGTTGCACTACATTCTACTGCAAATATATTGCATAGAAGTCTGCAGGCCGTGTCTGCACTCTCCGATATTTTTTTCTCGGCTAATCCTTTGTGCAGCCAAGTGAATGGCACCCAGCATTCTTTCAATTTGTCCATAAAAATGTCTTCTCTTTCGGCGCCGGTCCTTTCCCCGAAATACGACATTGGCCCGCTGCCCGCCGGCCCTTCGCGCAGCCGACGCGAACCTTGTTGCTGTTGGCGCAAAGCAGGGCGAATGCCGCAGACAATGCTCGCCGTTACGTCTATTCTTTCTGATTCTATTACGGGCGCCACTGGATGAAAATACTAAAGGGCGCGCGTCAATGGAACTAGTGTCGTGTTTCCAATCTTCCGAGTGGCATCGATGGGAAACATTTTGTGAAATACGTGTGTTTTTGAATCGGATCCCGCACGAGTGGAAACGGCAAATGGGCGTCTCTGACATGAACTTTGTTTTGGGAGGTGGTACCTCCACGAAAGTACCTCAAAGGTATATCAAAGGTACCTAAAAGGTACATCAAAGGTTCATCAAAGGTACCTCAAAGGTACATCAAAGGTACCTAAAAGATACATCAAAGGTTCATCAAAGGTACATCAAACGTACATCAAAGGTACCTCCGCAGCCAGTCAGTTAAGTCATATTTCTTGAAAGGATATATTGAATTTGCACGGAGTGTAATAATAAAGTTCAACTTATTTCGCAGCTATTCATGAATTCAACAGTATACTCAGGCACAAACTAAGAAAACGACGGTGGTCACTGAGATGTAGCGGCGATTAGAATAGCAGTGGTGGGATGCGATGTGATGAACGCTCCCCTCCTTTAGAAATGAAACTGCAAGCTCCTGGGGGTGGATCTTTTTACCAGTCGGTTTTGGATCATCAAACTATTCCTTTTCTACGATTTATTTCAACTTTTTGGTTAATGACAGAAAGCAAAACATTCTTGTACACATCGAACTATCGTTTCACAGTCTGAATGTAATGTAACGAGTATAGGGAAGGATCTTTTTTTATATAATTTTTAAATTGACCAGTTTATTTAATTTTTTTTTTTTCGTTACATGTTAATATAGTTATAGGTCGAAAATGAACATTTCACTTGTGATGTTCGAAATGAATGTTTATTGAAAACTAACTTAGTTACTGAAATACTTAAAAAATACGCAATGTATTAACGCCGGACAATCGCTATTAATTACCACAGCGTAGTCGTGATCAACGATGAGGGGATGTAGTATATGAAGCAGAAGGAACTTCAACTACGTGCTTACTCGTGTTTCATGGACCCCATGCGTAACTCGATAAAAAAAATCAGATCATTGTCTTATCCCTTTTCTGGAGTTGGGGTGGGAGTATGCTCCCTTTACCTCCCCTTCTATTACAGGCTACACGGTACTATTCACTTGAGTTCCGGCTCCTCGTAAACAACATTGTATATAATATGAAAGTATTATGTTTCGGAAGAAACGCGAATAAATGCTTCAGCATATGTAAAACTTTCATTCAGCTTCTCTGAATCCATGTAAAGTTCTGATCGGCAACGTACTCTGCTCGGAAAACGCTTGAAGAAGGAATTGTAAACATTCTAACGAATATTTATTTCACATTTTCCCTATTTTTTCTTACATATTTTTGAAAAAATAAGTACATATATATGTACATATTTTGCTTTTTTATTAGAATGAAGTCCGTTCCCTAGTAACGAGTGATTGCCATCGCTCGTATGTTGTAATAAAAGGATCTTTAGAAAAAACATGTGGATGTACTTAATTTTTTGGGGGGTGGGATTCCCGCCAAAGACGCCCATGACCTAAGCCCAGATTAGAGTTTTTGATGGGAAATGTGACGTCCCATCTCCCGTAAAAGACGCCCAAGAGCTAAACCTAAATTAGTTTTTTTGAGGGGGGATTTGACGTCCCACCTCCCGCAAAAGACGCCTATGAGCTGAGCCCAGATTATAGTTTTGAGGGGAGGATGTGACGTCCCACCTCCCGCAAAAGACGCCTATGAGCTAAGCCCAGATTATAGTTTTTTTGAGGGGCGATGTGACGTCCCACCTCCCGCCAAACACGCCCATGAGCTAAGGCCAACAGATTAGTCCGCGGAGAAAGTGGCGGGCACAAGCGCAGGGACCGATGGCATTTGGCGGAAGTACCGGAGCAGCAGCCTGTTACTGCCTCTCGAGCGCTTCATAGCGGCAGCGTCTTGTACATAGACACGACGGTAAAAATGAGCGACACGGATGCTTAACAACGTTCTTGCACTCGCACGTAGTTAAATCCCAGACAAAAAGAGAACTATGTTTTTACAAATGTTTGACACTTTCTGAAGCTGTTGCCATTAAATGTTTGTAAATTTGCATGTAAGTTAAATGCATGTAAATTTGATGCTTCGCATTCTGTAGAAATTAAACATTACCTATGGATATTGAGATGAACCATTTTCTTTTCATTGTGAATATGAAAGACAAAGCACGAGAGTCGTGAAAGTGAAATGAAGATTAAATTGGAAATTAGCTAGGAACACATATTCAAGTCGATGTAAAAATTAATACACAAAGAAAGAAAGAAGGAAAGAACGAAAATACTTGAGTATATTTTTTGAAACGTGAGTAAGTAATTATAATGAAAAAAAATATTTGAATGATTTTAACATGGACACTATAAGAATAGAATGGCCAAAGGAAATTAACGAATGTGTTCGCGGGAATTTTCTAAGAAATGAAAAGTAACGTGGAACCTAGCAAAAGAAACGTATTTGACATTGATCTGTACCGCGTTATAAAATAGTGGGTATTCAAGGGAGGCATTTTTACTGTAACCACAGAAAGGACAGGTGAGGTACCGAAAAAGTACGGACGAGTCGTAGTAGTAATGAGATTTTTGACGTTGAAACCCAGAAAGTTATTAACGTAATGACAGCAGGTGTTTCGATAAAGTATCAAGATTTTTGAAATTTTACTCGTGGACTGAGTCTGTGTTGAAGAGGTACTTCTGGACCAGGAGCCATTCGGAGGTGAAAGGGACAGAAAAATCAACAAAAGGAATGAGGAAATTGGATAGTGGAAAAAATCATGTACAAGGCCCAATATTTGATTAACTTTTAGATACAATAGTAATACAACCAATAATGTTCATTAGATTCCAGTCTTGTAATAAATGCACAGATCTGCGATATAATGAATGATTGGTGATGATTGTATTGTTAATGTGTTTGTGATCGTTTCGTTGTAGGTTTATTGAATGTTCTTCTCTGGCATCCGAAGCAGAGGCCTAATAGTAAACAGCGTAACAGAGCATTGCTGTGCCTTAGAGATTTCGATGGATTGATTGATTGATTTTTTCGTGTTTCCGGGCGCGTCAACTGCTTCAGTCATTAGTCCCGTTAGTGTAGTGCATGTTTTTCCTCGGGAGATAGCGGTGATTTTCCCCCACTGGATGGCGAGATCCGGCGCCGACCTACCGTCGGCTAGTGTGGTTTCCCCCTAACCAGGACTCTACCACCAGCGGGGCACCGCCCCAGCCAGGACAAGCTCTAAGTTCCCGACCAGTCTCCCGGAATATGTGGTAATGAAGTGCATGTTAGTGTAAGGGGAGAGGACAGGACAAGGAAGAGGAAGGACAGATCGCGCGCGGTCCATAGCCCGTTTGGTAGGGTACTACTCCGGTATTCGCCTGGTGCTGATCGGAGAAACCATGGAAAACTACCGATCTGAGCAGCCGGCCGCTAGAATTCTCCTCCAGACAGCGACTGAATTCGACCTAGCTGAAAAGCTAGTGTCGAAAATCCTGCCGCCGTTAGGACTCGAACCTCGGACCTCCCGGTCAGAGGCGCTGCAGTAACATCAGTTGATGCACTGAGCTACCGCTCCCGGTTTAGAAATTTCTAACAATGTTACATTTCAGTAAGAAATGACTTGCCTAAGAGCCCTGTCAAAGTTAACAATACTCGCGAGAAATATTGGATAATATCAACTATTAATCAAGAACCTTTTTATCTACAATGAAGCTGTTCCAATCAAAATCGAAAAATATAAAAACTCCATAAAATTTACTTGCTTGCACTAGTGGTGAGTGATAAATTAAATAGTTCTTCACCTTAAAATTATACGAGTATATGCATTTGTATAGACAGAAGAAGAACAAAGAATAATATTTAATTTTGGTTATTTGTTAAGATTTAAAGCAATTGTCGGATAGAATTGTGACAGAAGGGAATATTTAAAAAATTATTGCAACTATTCTCAAAAGACTATTCGATTTCGCATGAGCCATCCCTGGGTTTTAAGTAAACACGTCGTTCCGACAGCTCGTTACAATTCTATTATCCTTCAAACTTCTTGGCAGAAAGATATATTTTTGACAGTGCCGATGGATCATTTTCGTGTAAATAATTTCTGTATGAATACGATAATTACCCTCTGCACATTCTTCGCATTGCCTTTTGCCTATAAAGTTTTCTTCGAAAATTGAAAAAATGAATTGTTTTGTTTATGTAATTAAAATACTTTATTAACACAAAAGCAAAAACATTGTAACCTCTCTACGTCTCCACCCATTAAACATTCATTACAGAATTAAATTATAAATAATGAAATGAAATTGATTAGTAATATTTATATTGTTTATACTTTCTGGAGGAATTTTCGCGATGCAGAAAAGTCGAATCGTGTTCTAACCATCTGAATCCCAGGACCTCCCGGTCAGAAGCACTGCTGCGGCATCAGCTGATGCCCTGAGCCACCTAACCCGGTCCGCAAGCGGTAAATCCTATTTCGCAAACCCCACGCAACTTTCGTAAGAGCCCGTGTTTTCCCTGCAAGCACACGCACTGCGCTGATGCACGAGGCCAGGGAGGGCGAGGCGGTTGTGCAATCTTTGCGGTCGTCCCGGAGACAGTGGGGACGACGAAGGGGACACTTCCTCAACCCACGCAGACTAGACAGCCGCCCAGGGGCCCAAGCTCAGATGGAGCCCCAGATGACTGGAATAAATAGAGGGCGGTTTCAATGAAATGTCTTTTTTTTCTTTTCACTTTAGAACAATTCCGTTTAGCACAGAAATTCATTAATGTCATGAGAAAACAAATGACCAATTTTTATATGTCATTATTTTGCATTTTTGTCGGTTTCGCCTAATAAATTTTTTTTTAATTTTCCCCTAATTTTTAATGCATTTTTTGCCGATTTCATCGATTTTAATGTAATTTTTAATGGTACTTGCTTCAAATAATATTTACGAGACGCAAATATTCTTCACAGAATTACTTAGTAGCGTATTCTAATTCTTCGCTCAGAAATTGTTTTGACAGCTGTTGTGAGTATGTAATTCTGGAGACGTATATCAGCAACATTGTCGGTTCGGCCGATTTCGGGATAACTAAAGACAGCTCAAAGCTCTAAGCTCCTAACCAATATCCCAGCATGTGTGGTAGTGCAGTGCATGTAAGTGTAAATGTGTGTAAGGGTTAGGATAGGACAAGGAATGGGAAAGAAAGATCGTGCGCGATCCGCGACTCATTTGCTAGAAGCATTCACCTGGTATTGATCGGCGAAACCACGGAAAACTACCAATGACAGCAGTCGGCCGCTAGCAATCTCCTCCAGACAGCGCAGCGGCTGAATTCGACCTAGCTAAGTAGCTAGTGTCGAAAATCCTACCGCCGTCGGGACTCGAACCATGGAACCTCTCGGTCAGTGGCACTGCAGTGACTTCAATTGGCGCCCTCATTCTCCTAACACGATCCGTATTCGATCCCGTTACCACTGAGGATGTGCATTGCCTTTTCCAAGTGTCTTTTTTCGTTTCTAAAAGGAGAACCGGTACTAGGTCCTGAATGATTGATTGATTGAGTTTTTTGTGTTTCCGGGAGCGTCAACTGCTTCGGTCATTAGTCCCGTTAGTGTAGTGCATGTTTTTTTCTCGGGAGATGGCGATGGTATTCCCCGACCGGATGGCGAGATCCGGCGCCGACCTACCGTCGGCTAGTGGGTTTTCCCCTAACCAGGACTCTCCCACCAGTAGGGCACCGCCCCAGTCGGGACAAGCTGTAAGCTCTCGACCGGTCTCCCGGAATATGTGGTAGTGTAGTGCATGTTAGTGTAAGTGTGTGTGTGTAAGAGGAGAGGATAGGACAAGGAAGTGGAAGGAAAGATCGCGCGCGGTCCGTGGCCCGTTTCGTAGGGTATAGCTCCGGCATTTGCCTGGTGTTGATCGGAGAAACCACGGAAAACTACCGATCAGAGCAGCCGGCCGCTAGAATTCTCCTCCAGACAGCGACTAAATTTGACCTAGCTGAAAAGCTAGTATCGAAAATCCTGCCGCCGTGGGGAGTGTAACCTAGGACCTCCCGGTCAGAGGCGCTGCAGTGACATCAGTTGATGCACTGAGCAACCGCTCCCAGTGCTAGGTCCTGAAGACGACGTGCCTTAGGATGAGTCGCATCCAGCACTCGTGACTCGAGAGGCAAGGAGTCGGTGACGCGGCGGCGACTGCTGTGACAGTGCACGGTGATTCATTTGGCGTGAATACTTTTCCTACACGAACGCTGTTTGTTACTTAGCACGCTGGCAGACTCCGTATTGCAATGGAAATTTCGGGGTCGGTTTTCATCGAATGAGAAAACATTCATCTGTCTTGTAGCTATTTCTACAGTGTTAGTCGGTGCCTGGAGGAGAATCCTAATGGTCGGGTGTTCTGGTCGGTATTTTTCCGCGATTTCACCGAGTGCTGAAGAGGTACTCTCACAAACGTGCCACGGACCGCGCGCGATCTTTCCATCCCCTCCCTTGTCATATCCTCACCCTTTCCTCACAGACACACTAACATGCACTACACTACCACACATGTCGGGAGAGCAGTTGGGAGCTTAGAGCGTGTCCCGGATGCGGCAGTGTCCCTCTGATGAGAGATACCAGCTTCGGGAAAACCCCGCTGGTCGAAGGCAAGTCGGAGTCGGATCACACCATTTAGCGAGGAAAGATCACCGCCACCTCTCGAGGTCATTAGTCCCATAAGTGTCATTTTCATCTCAGTCACTAGTCCCGTAACTGTAGTGCATAGGAGGCGGTGGTCTTCCCACGCTGGATGGCGAGATGCGGCGCCGACCAACCGTCGGCTTGTGGGGTTCTCCCCAACCAGGTATCTCCTACTAGCAGGGCGCCGTCCCATCCGGAACAAGCCCTAACCTCCTTACCGGGCTCCTGGTAATGTAGTGCATGTTAATGCAAGTGTGTGCAAGTGTGTGCAAGTATGTGTTGAGGATAGGACAAGGAAGAAGAAGAAAAAATCGCACGCGGACCATGACCCGTTTGTTAGGGTACGGCTCCAGCATTCGCCTAGTGTTGATCGGAGAAAGCAGGGAAAACTACCGAGCAGAGCAGCCGGCCGTGAAAATTCTCCTCCAGACAGCGACTGAACACGACCTAGCTGACAAGGTAGAGTCGAAAATCCTGCCACTGTCGGAACTCTAAGCTAGGACCTCCCGGTCAGAGGCACTGCAGTGACATCAGTTGATGCATTGAACGACCTCTCTCGGTCACACTCGGAGAGAGAGAGAGAGAGAGAGAGGGGGGGCAGACAGACTGGCAGACAGGCAGACAGAGAGAAACAGAGAGACAGCGAGAAACAGAGAGACAGAGAGAGACGAGAAAAGAGAGACAGAGAGAGAGCGAGAAACAGAGAGAAGAGAGAGAGAGAGACAGAGACAGAGCAGAGACAGACAGCGAGAGATACAGAGAGAGACAGATAGAGACAGAGACAGAGAGAGACAGAGATAGAAAGAGAGACAGTGAGAGAGACAGAGACAGAGATAGACAGAGAGAGTGAGTGACAGAGAGATAGAGAGAGATAGAGAGACAGAGTGAGAGAGACAGAGAGAGCAGACAGAGAGAGACAGAGTGAGAGAGACAGAGAGAGACAGAGTGAGAGACAGAGAGTGACAGAGAGAGACCGAGTGAGAGGGACAGAGTTAGGGAGACAGAGAAAGAGATACAGAGAGACAGCGCATTTCCACTCCCCGTAACCGCATGCGATGCACGGCGGCGCCTCGTGCGGTGGCGGCGGAGAGCGAATGGGGACGGAGAGGCGGCGGCTCGGCGCGTGTGCGTCAGCACGTACGGGGCCCACGAGCGCCCCCACGTGCCTGCCGCGGCGGCGGCGACGCGGGGAAGGGGCCACCCGGGAGAGGGCAAACAGCGACAGGTGGCTCGATACGGCCGCCTCCGCGCGCCGCGGTGTGTGGAGTGCGGAGTGCGGAGTGCGGGGTCGAAGGGGCGTGTGGGCGCGTGGGAAGAGCGCGCGTGGGCGCGACGCTGCTGCCCGCTGCCCGCGAGGCCACCGGCTGCACCGGCTGAGGTGGCGCGGAGCATCAAGTGATGTCACTGCAGAATGGGAGGTCCTAGGGTTTCGACTCACGAAGGGGTGGCAGGATTTTCGACACTAGCTAGATAAGTCGAATCCAGTCGCTCTCTGAAGGGGTATTCTAGCGGCCGGTTCTCTGATCGGTAGTTTTTCGTGGTTTCTCCAATCAACACCAGGCAATTCCCGGAGCAGTACTTTAACAAAAATGGCCTAGGACCGGGCGCGGTCTTCTCTTCCTCTTCCTTATCCTATCCTCACCCCTTACTTATGTACACTTATATTTGCGTGAACTACATTGCCACACATACGGGGAGACCAGTCAGGTGCTTAGGGCTTGATATGGTTGGAGATGTGGCCCAAGCGAGTTGCTTTTTAAAATTCTGCATGCCGACGTCGGATCTCGCCATCCTGTGGGAAAAGACCACCATATCTCCTGATAAAAATAATGCACTACACTTACGGCACTCATGATCATATCAGGAGTCGCGCAACACTAATCAATAGGAGGCGGATGTTAATGAAATGTGTTCTTTTTCCTTTTCACTTAAGAGCAATGTCGTTTAGTATAAAAATTCATTGTATGAATGATAAAAGGAATTGACCCATTTATAGGTCACTATTTTGCATCTTTTTTGTCGATTTCAACTTATAAGTAACTTTTTATGTCATTTTAATGCATTTTGTGCTGATTTCATTGATTTTAACGTCTTTTTTAATGGTACTTCAAATAATGTTTACGAGATGCAACAAATGTTCTTCAGAGAGTCACTCTGTAACCTCTTCGATTTGTTGCTCAGAAATATTTTGGCTGCGGTTGTGATGAAATTTTAATGACGTACGAGTATATCAGCGCCTTTGCCGGTCCGGCCGATTTCGGAATAACTCTGAAGACAGAGATTTCCTGGTAAAGAACAGTCCAAACCAAAAGTTTTCAAGCGAGTTCACTCAAGCCTCGATTACATCAGTAACGCATCCAAAAGCTTGAGTTGTTCATCTGATGTGGTTTTGATAAGATTTGTTACATCATTTTTCTTTGGCCAATCGATCTGGTTGATGTCGCGGCCCCTGGAATTTAAAACCCATATTTTAATTGTTGAGGGGGAGGTACTTTACAAGACGTCCCTGGAACTTTTTTCATAATTTAAAAAAATAAACAAAGTTTGTTTATTACATTTTGTTGTCAGACAACGCATGCTTGTGTGAAATGTTATTCTTTCTTTCCTGTATGTGCTGCAAATACTATAATAGTTAAGCCAATTTAGTGCATTGTTTTTAGATCATTTTAATGATCATTTTTGGCAATGTTTCATGTCATCAAAAAGTGGGAAGGCTGTGAGTGGGCGCGCCGCTTTTTTTTTTTTTTTTTCCCCTTGCCAGTAGCCCTGGCAAGGCGGGAGTTTATTCAATTGTATGGATACATGAATGCTCCAACCGATTGGGTTTATGGAGCTTGAGGAGGGCGGTAACTTAAACATACTAATTAAAAACTAATCTTAACCTAATTAAAACTACACATTGCCTCTTTGGGCTAGTTGTTTTATATATACAAGTTATTGATATAAAAATGAGAGTTCTTGGTAATGTTCTTCTTGGTCTTCTATTTTTATTCAGTCACTCACTCATTCATGCTTATTCTATATTTACAAACACATTCATTCACACATTCATACCACACTTCACAACACTATATACACTATATACACGCACTTTTTATCGCCACGGCGCCGACTTCACTCAGGCGTCCGTGGCGCCGTGACGTCCTCGAAACCGGGCGGCCCAGGCCCGGCGGGGCGCGTTTCCGCGCCTCCCACGCGGTTTCCGGCTTGGCGCGCCGCTGACCGCTGGCCGCGAGTTAACCGCCGCGGCGGTGCGCGGGCAATCCGGGTCAGCGGCTGCCCCGCGAAGCGACGTGTGGCCGCTGCGGGCGCGGGCGCGGGGCAGAGGGCGTGGGAGGCGGCGGTCGATGCACCGCGCCCGGCGACTCCGTTCCCACGTTCGCGGCGCGTACGTTGTATTTTGTATTTTACACGACTGCTTTTGATCGGTTGTTTTCCGTGGTTTCTCCAATCAACACTAGGCGATTGTCGGAGCAGTACCGTTACAAACGGGCCACGGACCGCGCGCGATCTGTCCTTCCCCTTTCTTGTCATATCCTCACCCCTTATACATACACACTTACACTAACATGCACTACACTACCACCAATGGCGGGGGAGCGGTCGGGGTCTTAGAACTTGTACCAGCTAGGGCTGTGCCCTGCTGATGGGGAATACCTGGTTGAGGAAATGCCCGCTAGTCGATGGTAGGTCGGCGCCGGATCACGCGATCCAGCAATCACGCGATAACCACAACCTCCATACGAAAAATACGTACTACACTTACGGGACTAATGACCTCAGTAGTAGACGCACCCAGAATCACTAACAATCAATGAATCTCATTTCTTTTAGTATTTTGTAGTGTTGTGGGCGTTGAAGATGTGCAGTCTACTCAGCTGATAATCGGGTTTTCATGGATATTGAATTCGTTTTTTTTTCTTCTTCCCATTGAAATTCGATTTTCGACATGTGACTAGTTAGAAACGAACGTTTCATTGAAAAAATATCTACAACTCGTAATAAATTATTTTTTTTAAATGATACGTGTACATCACGTCTTCTAAGCACTGGATAATTGGGAATGTACTACTTCAGGCGTACGTTGCGACACAATTTGGTTGCTTACTCCCCTCTTGTTGAATACACTGCCTATTCTTCCTGTTATACTTGATATTGTTAAAAGACTTACATTTTATTTTATTTCAAGCCATATAATTTTGTTTCTCTCTGGTTCGTACGAAACATTACGAATAATCTAATTTACTGAAGGAATACATGAACTACGAACGTAGTAATCTAAACTACTACATATTGTTAATACAAGCAACTCACGATTTGAAAATTATAAATATGCACTTTTACCGAATCATTAGACATTTTTGCGATTTTCATAACTACGAGTTTTCTCGTTGCAGATAACTCACTCAGTGCAGAGTTTTCTCACTCAATGCAGAAAAAACATTTATTTGCAAAACGTATGTCCGTCCGTCTTTCAGTCCGTGCGTCTGCCTGTGAGCAACGCTAGCGGGTAAACCGTAAGCAGGATTTTTACTGAAATTAATATTTCCCAATCGATCTGGCAGATGTTGTGGCCTCTTGAATTTGAAACCTATATTTTAATTTTTTTTGGGGGGGGGTACTTTACATGAAGCCCCTGGAACTTTTTCCAAATTATCAAAAAAATAACTCAAAATTGTTTTATTAAATTTTGTTGTCAGACAACACAACAACGCAAGCTTAGGTGAAATTTTATTCTTTCTTTCCTGTATATGCTGCAAATACTGTAAGAGTTAAATTTATTCATGTTTGTTTCATTTGTAAATGTGAAAAATTATTACAGTTCCTGGCACAGCGCTTCCATTGAATTGGACTTTTCCAAGTTATGTTTGAGTTTGTATTATGGCACAAAATACATTATTTAAATATTACGAAACTATTCAAATAATGGAAGAAAGTGGGTGCAGTTGAAGCTCCTGTATTTTACATGCTGCATTTCCATTAGAATTAAGAACATTTCATTCTTCTTGAACGCCACACCATTCTTACGACCATAGTTTTGGGGTAATTTTCGGATATTGTCAGCAACTTCATGTACGAATACCTACCAAGTGTCTTTAGAAAGTGAAACATAATACATAGTCATATGAATATTTATGTTTTATGATCAATTATTTTGAAGTAAAGGCCACAAACACAAGCAACTACCGAGTAACAGCTGCATGAAATGTAATAAACCGAAGTGTCCGTTTGACAACCACTCGAGGCGTCAGCGGGGCAGGGTGGCCACCTGTCACAACATCTCCCGCAATGCGTGAATTGTCACCGTCATCGCGGCCGCCGCCGCTCGTACCCGCTCCGCGCTGCGAGACACTCGATGGCACGAGGGCCCTCGGCGTCCGCTGCATTAATTGCGGCCGCCCCGGGTCGTGCCTCCGCCCCCGCCTCGCCGCCCTCCTCGTCCCGACCCTCCTCGTCCCGACCCTCCTCGTCCCGACCCTCCTCGTCCCGACCCTCCTCGTCCCGACCCTCCTCGTCCCGCTCCCTCCTCATCCCGCCCCTCCTCATCCCGCTCCCACCTCATCCCGCCCTCCTCATCCCGCCCCTCCTCATCCCGCCCCTCCTCATCCGCCCCACCTCATCCCGCCCTCCTCATCCCGCCCTCCTCATCCCGCCCTCCTCATCCCGCCCCTCCTCATCCCGCCCCTCCTCATCCCGCCCCTCCTCATCCCGCCCCTCCTCATCCCGCCCCTCCTCATCCGCCCCTCCTCATCCTTCCCTCGACACACCCCACTCTCCCCGCCTTGCTCCTCGCCTCTCCCCTCTCCGCCGTCCTTCCCGCCCCGGCCCACCCCGCCCTGCACACGATCCGCTCAGAAGCCTGCGACCGCTTAAAGGCGATGGCTGGAGCTGGGCGAGGCCAGCGGCGCCGGAAGGGGATCCCGGGAAGCGGCTCAGCTAGCCAACGCTAGCGTCACGTCAGGTACATTGAATGCTTTAATGACGGCATGAGGCACTCTAGACATTTTCTGCCTTTCATTCTCACAACAACCATAAGTAATAGCGTCTAAATATTTTTAACAAGCAGTCTTTACAGCCCAGCAATGCATGAGTTTGAATACGTTAATGTAAAGCTTAAGGAATACGTTAACGTCTGATATCTGGTTTAATTGAAATAGTATTCCGACATGATTAAAACTGACATTCATTTTTTTTAAAGAGACACTAAAATAGTTTTTAATATTGTTTAATTTTAATATTCACGTTCCAATACATCTTTTGCAAAAGCTTTAAAACTTGTCTTAAAACGAGCTCTGAGAGGAAACTGAACGAAGATCGCGAGTAATGTTTTAAATCAATGACTTATTTTAATTTTCACGAGGCCATCACATCCATTTGCCACCGGCAAAACCTTTGCAGTTGAGTTCCAATTTCTTAGAGAAAAAGTTCAAATGAAGGTCATTCATTTCAGAGCGATTACAAGCTTTCCTAAGCAAGGCAGGTCAAAGGAGAGAACCAAAGCTCGCTACAGACGACAAACATATGGCAGTTCCAGGAACGCCCACAAAAGCCAGACGACGTTTGATTGATTGATTTTTTCGTGTTTCCGGGCGCGTCAACTGCTTCGGTCATTAGTCCCGTTCGTGTAGTGCATGTTTTTCCCGGGTGATTGCGGTGATCTTCCCCCGCTGGTTGGCGAGATCCGGCGCCGACCTACCGTCGGCTAGTGGGGTTTCCCCCTAACCAGGACTCTCCCACCAGCGGGGCACCGCCCCAGCCGGGACAAGCTCTAAGCTTCTGACTGGTAATTCCGGAATATGTGGTAGTGTACTGCATGTTAGTGTAAGTGTGTGTGTGTGTAAGGGGAGACGATAGGACAAGGAAGAAGAAGGACAGATCGCGCGCGGTCCGTGGCCCGTTTGTTAGGGTACTGCTCCGGCATTCGCCTGGTGTTGATCGGAGAAACCACGGAAAACTATCGTTCAGATCAGCCGGCCGCTAAAATTCTCCTCCAGACAGCGACTGATTTCGACCTAGCTGAAAAGCTAGTGTCCAAAATCCTGCCGCCGTGGGGAGTGGGAACCTATGACCTCCCGGTCAGAAGCGCTGCGGTGACATCAGTTGATGCACTGAGCCACCGCTCCCGGTGCCAGACGACGAGGAACTGCTGGGAGAAAGGTAGCGCGTCCCGGTGGTTCCCGGGTGTACACACACACAAGTGGGCGTTCGCGAGCGCAGCGGTAGCGGTGGCTCGTTGCAGTGTGTGGCTCTTGAGTGAAGGGCCCTCAGCGCAGGAGAGCGCGCTTTTGCGCCCCGCGGCCGCCTCTCGTGGCTCTCAGAGAGCACACGTGTGCCGAGGACGGTGGCTGCTGTGTGCACGGCCGTGGGCGGCGGCGCACAGTTCCCCAATCACGCGACAGGTGGAGGACTTCGATTTAAACGGCGTTTAATTAACTTCACAGTGAGTCAGCGCCGTCTGCCATGTTCGCCTTTCGTGCTATGACAAGGTCGCGCTGACTATTGGACCACACGCAGAGCGATATTTGAGTTATAGTCCCTACGTGTTCGAGGTACTCAATGTCGGTAGAGTGAAATTGATGTTGTGTTCGTAATTTAAAATTAACTTTGTTTCTAACAATCATTGTATAAAATATGAAAGTCTTTTATTTCGATATAATATATATACTTTGTCGACAGCTGTTTCCTCTTGTGGGCAGAGCTGGGGCTAGACAATTTTGGGCCCCGCAATTTGGGAAATGCTCAAAGGTAACCCCTCTCTCCCACCCCCCAAAAAATTAAAAATGAGAATGTTGTATCAAGAAACTATGCGTTTTTTATTTCAACAAATAGCAAATATTATCTTGTTTCAGCTAGAAAAAGGTTTTGGAAATATATTTTCAATTATAGTTTTAATTAAAAGTATTCAGTAATCAAATAATAAAATTTCCACGGTGAGCTTAAAACACTAAAAATGTGCTTAGTTAGTGTATAATAAAATCACTTGTTAAATACATGAGATAATAAATATGAATTTTTGTTGAACGTATTTTCATCTTAGTGTCATTTGACTCATTTCGTAGAGACCTGGCTTATAAGTTGTGACTATAATTATAAGGTAGAAGAATAGTTGAAAATTTTATGAAATATCAGACTACTGTACCCCGACTTATGAAATTACTATAAAGATTTTTTATTTTTATTATTTTAATTATTATCTAGCGATAATTTATTTTTCAATTTTTTACTATTTTTCCCCCATCAGTCACATCGGGCCCCTTAACTTTGAGGGGCCACTGAGCGATCGCCCGGTCGGCCCATGCCTAGACCACCGGCACTGCTTGTGGGTTACCTAAAATTTACCTATCGGTATTATTATTCAACTATAGGTATGAACGAACTTGTGGTTTATTATGCGATACAGGATTTTTTACTATTCTAAATAACAAAATAAATCACTTTCATGTTATTTCTTGTGAGACATCTCCAGATTTTGACTCTTTCAAATACAATATTTATTTTAATTTATTTGCCACTGACAGATTTCGAGAAAGAGTTAATTTCGAGGTCCATGCGGAGATTTCCAAATTATCAATATCATCAAGGCGAAAACCTACTTTGCGACATATTCGTTGGAAATGCAACAAATTTCTCGTAACAGGGCTGAGTCATGAAATAAAATTTCTTTCAACATCTCATAATAGTTACAACTCTGTAATAGTTACAACTCTGGCACACATATTGAACAATCTCAAGACTTCACTCCCATCTCCTCCTCCTCCTCCTCCTCCTCCTCCTCCTCCCCCAAGATGCACGATACCAAACTCCTTGCTAGCACACTGACACTTCGCAAATCTTGTTATACTGCTACACAATGAAATGGAGATACTGAGACAGCGCTGTAGTTTACTACCACTTAAGGTGCGTAAATACATTCCATTCGGCACTAAGCATTCGCCGACCCGAGGACGCACGACTCGCGCGTATGCTGTCGCGTGTTGTTTGCCAGCGGAAAGTTTTCGCTCGGAAGCGAATGGAGCGGTAGCTTCAAGAGTCGACGCCATGACTGCAGCGAGCTCTTCGCACGTACGCCCGTTGACAAAGGCTGTGGTTTTCATTAGCAATATATTAATTTGTGTATCAATTGATGCGGACTTTCAGAAAGAGATATATTTTTTCATACTTTTTGGCATCTCTAAACCACGTCCAATTGTGCTACTTGACCTTCGCTTTCAATGTGCTCATACTATTTTTAGATGATCAAAATCGTTGGAAATTCCCTTGACAGTGAAAGATTTGTTCAGTATGTCGTATATCTACGTTCGTTGATATTATGCTGAACGTAGTGGGTGTGTTTTAGTGCGTAATATCGAGGTTACAAACGTTCTCTAACAAACGTCGACAATGAAAGAAATCTACAGGCCACTTTGAGAATCAATGCGAGAACCTATCATGAAATTTTTTCTTAATTTCTTTGTATATATCTTTCATCCTTTGAATGTGCATTTTCTTTTATAATTTGCTACACTATGCTATGATTTGCTGATTTGCTGTCACAAACCTGACCAATTTGGGTTATCAAATACGTTGGAAATATATTTCCCTTAGTTGGTCTAAATGTCATCTATGGTGTGATCTGGTTACTGAGAAAAATAAATTTTTAATACTTCAAACTGTTGAAACACGAAACATGTGATCGCAGCATGTGCCATCTCGTCCAAATTATTTACAGCAATACTCACCTCGACCGGGGATCGAAGACGGGGCCACTGATTTATGCCCTGGTACTTTTACGACAAAGCTTCCGAAAAAATCAATGCTCCGAACATTTACTTTGAACAATTTGACGTATTAAACATTCCCGGTACGCAGTGAAAAAGTCACATCCGAAATAAAATTTACTGTTTGAAATATATTTCCGATAGTATTGATAATTCTAATTTGGATTCTCATCCAAATGGACGATGAGAATGAAATACACGGATCCCTTTCCACAAAATATCCAGTCTTCAAATCAAAGAGGAGTCTAAATGGCAATAAACGAAACTTTAAAACTCGAAGGAAAAAATGTATTTCAATTTCCACACATTACATAAAATGTTAAATGTTATTCATTTTATTAAGAATATCTTGAGGGAATTAATACTTTACATATTGAGTAAATATATTAAGAATACCTTGAGGGAATTAATACTTTACATATTGAGTAAATATATTAAGAATACCTTGAGGGAATTAATACTTTACATATTGAGTAAATATATTAAGAATACCTTGAGGGAATTAATACTTTACATATTGAGTAAATATATTAAGAATACTTGAGGGAATTAATACTTATATTAAGAATGCCTTGAGGGAATTAATACTTTACATATTGAGTAAATATATTAAGAATACCTTGAGGGAATTAATATTTTACATATTGAGTGAATACACTGGTGTATTACGTAACACGTGTTCTTTAACGATGTGCATCGGTCTTTTCAAGCAGCAGAGTTAACACATGGTAAGCAATTTTAGCGCATGAACATTAAAACGAGAAGAACTTTCGTTTCCTGTGTACGCTGCTACCGAACGCACCTGTGTCCAGCGTAGGATAGAAGCCTGCGACCCAAGAAGCCGAGAAGCAGTTAAATAGCCCCCACCTGCAAGCTGACAGGAGCCACGTACAGTGGGTTGAAATTATACGTTAGTGGCATATTTTTGGTAGCTTTTCAAACATTCACTTCGACCAACAAAACTTATAATACATGAGTAAATAAAAATAAACGTCTTATGTTTCTGCATTTTAGAACATTCTTTTTAGGTTTCTATATATTTTTGAGACTAATTTCAAGGTGATGATGACCGAATGACCAATACAGCGACATTTTCTTCTCAGTACAAAATAATACGTAAGTGAAGATCTAAATCAACATTTTACACATTTTTTCAGCTCTCTAATTTCATAATGTGTTTTTCTGATTTTTCAGGAAGAACTTCAATTTTTATGAATCATTGTGTTTATATTTTTAATGATCAATGAATTACAAACGCTTGGCTGAATCCGTATGATTTACAATTAACAGCATTCTGTTATCATCATTGTGTTTCTTAACGGAATAATTCCCCTACGAACGAATTCAATGTTCTCTAGTTAAAGGTAAGATGCATCAGAAAAATAACACAGAAAAGTATACTTCCTTCATGCTTTCCGCCTCTTCCCTACGGAATCGATTACGAATTTTGGCGTGCGGAAGAGATCATGAAATTTATTGAGTGTTGGTGGACCATCAACTGTAAAGGTCCATGAATGATGATCTAATAAGTAGGCAGCAATAATGACGGCGTGAATGATGACAGAGAAATGGTAGAATGAGAGGCAGAGGAATCAGGAGAGCTTCGAGATAACCTGCCGAGATATTTGCCGACCACAAATTCCATGTAGTTCGCTCGTGGGTTGCAGCGATGGGAACCGTATGCACCAGCCATTACGTCACGGATTCTCATCGTATTACGAAACGCAACCGAAAGAAGTGGCTCAATGCATCAACTAATGTAACTACAGTGCCTCTGACCGGGAAGTCCTAGGTTCGAGTCCCGATGGTGGCAGAAATTTCTTTTCTAGCATCTCAACTAGGTCAAATTCAGTCGCTGTCTGGAGGAGAATACTAGAGACCGGCTGCTCTGATCGGTAGTTTTCCGTGGTATGTCTGATCAACAGGCGAATACTGGAGCAGTACCCTAACAAACGGGCCACGGACCGCGCGCGATCTTTCCTTCCGTCTCCTTGTCCTATCCTCACCCCCTTACAAACACTTACACTAACATGCACTGTACTACTAAACATGTCGGGAGAACGGTCGGGAGCCTAGAGCTTGTCCCGGCTAGGGCGGTGCCCCGATGGTGGGAGAAAACCCTACTAGCAAACGGTAGGTTGGCGCCGGATATCGCCCTCCAGCGGGGGAAGATCACCGCAACCTTCCGATGAAAAAACATTCACCACACTTACGAGACTAATGGCCTCTGTAGTTGACGTGCTCTGTATCACTAACAACCAACCACCGAAATGTATACTTTGGTTGATTTACACGTTCCTTTAGCAGTTCATCAGCTGTTACGATGTCATCCAATCGGGAGCTTGAACGCCACCGTAGGAACATCACTACTGACATTTAAGCTCGCGATTGGATGACCCAGTAACAGCTGATGGTCTGTCAAAGGACTCTGTAAATAAATATAAATGTAATAACAATTTCCCACTAAATAATCCTAACGTGTTCTTATTGATTGGCCTGCATTTCAGAATACATTATTGTTTCTCCTTTATATTTTATTTACATCTTCACTGACGTTTATTCAGCTATTTACTTGTACCACGCACTGTCTCGTGGGTTGCCTTCGGCCGAGAGCTGCGGGAGGAGGGGTGGGGGCAGACGCGCCCCCAGCGACCGCGTCCGGAGACGGCGCGGCGGTGGGCGCTAACAGGTGCCAAGGCCCTCGCTGTTTGCCCGGGGGCCCGCCCGCGCGCCTGCCGCGCCTGTTGGTTGGCGCTGACGAAACGCCAGCCGCCGCTGATAACAACTGCACACGCGCCGCCGCGCGGGTGCGAGCGCGGGCGTGTGGAGGTGGAAACGGCGGTGGTGATGGAGGCGGAGACGCTGAGGGGGACAGAGATTGCAGAAACGACGAAGACGATGGAATGGAACGGCGGAGGTGGAGAATGAAACGGTAGAGGAATGATGAAGGCAATAGAAAGGCAATAGTTGGAAGTGTAGAAAGCGAAGACGATTAAGTGGGCGTGGTGACGGAGATGGTGGTGGTGCTGGATGTGGAGACGGCGGAGAGGGTGGAGGCGGACACGGTGGAGGTGACGGAGATTGCAGAAACGACGAAGACGATGGAGATGGACACGGCGGAGGTGGAGAACCTGGAAACGGTAGAAGTGGAGGAGATGGAGTCGGCAGAGGTGGCGGAGACAGCTGAAATGATGAAGGCAATAAAAACGTTGGAGGTGTAGAAGGCGAAGACGATTAAGTGACCGGGAGCGGTAGCTCAGTGCATCAACTGATGTCACTGCAGCGCCTCTGACCGGGAGGTCCTAGGTTCGAGTCCTGACGGCGGCGGGATTTTCGACACTAGCTTTCCAGCTAGGTCGAATTCAATCGCTGTCTGGAGGAGAATTATAGCGGCCGGCTGCTCTGATCGGTATTTTTCCGTGGTTTCTCCGATCAACACCAGGCGAATGCCGGAGCAGTACCCTACGAAACGGGCCACGGACCGCGCGCGATCTTTCCTTCCTATTCCTTGTCCTATCCTGTCCCCCTTACACACACACTTACACTAACATGCACTACACTACCCCATATTCCGGGAGACCGGTCGGGAGCTTAGGGCTTGTCCCGACAGGGGCGGTGCCACCCTGGTGGGAGAGTCCTGGTTAGGAGGAAACCCCACTAGTCGACGGTAGGTCGGCGCCGGATCTCGCCATCCAGCGGGGGAAGATCACCACCATCTCTCGAGAAAAAAACATGCACTACACTAACGGGAGTAATGACCAAAGCAGTTGACGCGCCCGGAAACACGAAAAACCAAACCAAACCAAACGATTAAGTGGGCGTGGTGACGGAGATGGTGGTGGTACTGAATGTGGAAACGGCGGAGAGGGTGGAGGCGGACACGGTGGAGGTGACGGAGATCGCGGAAAGTATGAGAGGAAGGAGAAGGAAGGGAAAGGGGAATTTGGAAACGGCAAAGGTGCAGGAGGTGGAGTCGACAGATGTGCTGGAAACAGCCGAAACGATGAAGGCCATGGAAATTTCGGAGATGAGAATGTGGTGTTGGTGAATGTGAAAACGGCGGTGGTGGTGGAGGCGGACACGGTAGAGGTGACAGAGATGGCGGAAAGGACGAAGACGAGGAGATAGTGACGTGAAGGAAATGTGGAAGGGAAGTGGGAATGGGGGGGGGATGAAGGGATGGAAACGATGGAAGTGAAGAAGGTGAAGACGAATAAAGTGGCGCGGCGGAGGCGCAGATGGTGGTGGCGAATGTAGAATCTGCGGTGACGTTGGTGAGGGAGGATACGGCTGTGACGGTGGACGTGGAAAGGACGAAGGCGATGGAAATGATGGCAAGTTCCAGCAGTGGCGGTGGAGATGGAGAATGTAGAGGAGATGGAGTCGGCAGAGATGGCAGAGACAGTCGATATGACGAAGACGATCAAAACGATGGAGGTGGAAAATGGGAAGACGATGAAGGTGGCGCGGTGGAGGCGGAGATGATGATGGCAGATGTGGAAACGGCTGGGGCGGGGGGAGACGGAGGACGTTGATACGGCCAAGGCGATGGAGTGGTTGTGACGGAGGTCGCGGAAGCGACCATGACGATTGAGGCGGAGACGGCGAAGGAAACGACGGCGGCGGAGATGGCGGCTGAGGAAACGACAGAGCGATAGCGATGGAGGCGGCTGAGACGGTGGAGCTGGCGGAGGTCGCGAAAACGATGAAGGCGATGGAACTGAGGTGGAAACAGCGAAGACGAAGACGGAGGCAGCAACGAAAGGCAGAGCTTCTGAGAGAAGAATGGGGAGCGGGCAAGGAAGGAGGGCGTGACACTTCTTCAGGCCGGAGTTATTCAAACGAGCACCTGGATCGATGGACGATCTATTAAGGGAGAATGTGACGTACACATTACTACTGCAGTAAGTATTCAGTTAGCAAATTAAAGACAGTGGATGACTTCACGGCTCTAGCCGCACACAACACTAACTTCATATTCCGCAGAAGCATTACAAAAGCGCTTAAACCTTTCTCCTGACCTGATGCCTTGGTCTTACCTGAACCTGAAAAAAAGAAAAAAATGTGTTATTCTATTGGTCTACTGAGAATGCTAAGGGCACGTTCGGGATCTGCCCTTTTTTTCGTAGAAAGAGACAAGCACGTACACACGTTCATGAGCTACCTCAAGAAATTCCAACCGTTTTAGCGTTGATGTGCCTTAAGGACTATAGAGGAGTTGCTTTAAGAAGGGGCCACTTTGACACGTCGGGAAACAAATGAACGTCATCCAGGGCGATGAGACTGCAAGGGATAGTGATGAAGCCATTTACAAATGAGCTAACTGTGAATAATGCACTGACAAAACGAGTGCATGGAAGTAATATGCAGTTGTATTGCCAGCACTGACCAAGCATTAGCTATCAAAACAGACCCTTCTTTTGGTAGTTACTTCATACCACGCAGGTGAGGGCTGGGTTCCGACGATGGGGCAGCCTAGTCCAGAATTGTCTAAGCCGCGCTGAGTGGGTCGCGCAGTATTCCCCGGAAGATTCTAGGCGCCGTTAAATAGCAGCCGAGTAAGGAGTCAGGCAAAGAGTTACGGTAGACCTGGCGAGAAATTAAAAGGGCACAGACACATGGGAGCAAAGCAAAACTAGGTTTCTAGAGCGAGATGACACTGGCAATTACTTTAAAAGTTCAAAATAGCTTAACAGCAACATTTAAAAGATATTTCTACACTCATTTTAAAAATAAATAAGTGAATTACGAAAGGAGATATTTACATACTTTATTTCTCGTATTTTTGCCAATGTGTTTATTATTACTATTATAAATTACAATTGTAAATTATGGTACATTCCTTTCCAACCGAACTATTGCAGGTCTTGGAAACGAAGTGAAGTTAGTTTTTTATTTAGGAATTTATTTTTCAGAATGGAAACGCTGCCAAAATTGTTATGGTGGCTGGGTGTTATGGTAAGTTGCCATAGTGGTAATGCCATAAATATTTATGGCATCAGTAGACACCCTATGAATAGCCACTAATCAAAACACATATTATTCACTGTTGGAAAAATTGAATTTGATACGAAATCGTGTAATACGAAATCGTTTTTAATGCGCTTATACTTTCAGATATCTTGAATTTTTTTAAATTTAATGCGTTAAAAAGTTTTTTTGAAGACATCTGAAAGTAGGAGCGCATTAAAAACTACACGATTTCATATAAAACTCTTTTTTTTCCACCAGTGGATAATATGTGTTTTGATTAGTTGCTGCTCATATGATTATGGCAGCGGCGTTGGCATTATCAATGGTCGTAGTGAAAAGAGGTACGTATCGTGCGATTGAAATAGTCATATAGGGACTGATGATGATGGTGATAGTGCTCTTAGAAAAATACTTGTTCGCAGCGTACAAATTCGTATGCTGCATTAAGGAAATTGGTGGAAATCGATCCAAACATGTATTCAGTTTGCTGTAGCAACGTGGACATTATTACACAACTGCATATACAATTCACTCACAATACAGTTCAAAACAGCAGCGGTTTCTCAGAGATGGGTAGAACATCCTCACTTAATTTCTTCGTCTAGATGCATGTAGTTACCAAATAAATTATTTGCTTTGATGTTGGAGGGAAAATGAACAATTTTTGTTTTCATAACTACGAGGAAATTTATTTTGATCGAATTTTTAACTTACTATGTGCGCTTTGAAGCTTCACGAAAACGATCACAGTCAATCGAAGTCGTTCTGAGGGAGAACTTTTCTCTTCTCGTTTGCCCACATCTCTGAGGACTCCCACGCCGAGAAGAGGAAACGATTTTTAATAGTGCTGTATGGCAGAAGAGGAGAATCTCCTCCCTTGAATTCTTGGACGTATATTGGGTTCTTTTTTATCCAGATGAACGCGTCATGGGCTGTGAGTCATGTAACACTGATAGGCAAGGGTCACACCAGAGTCAGACATGCGCAGAGCAGCACGCCGGCGTAATCTTAAAAAGTGGGGGTGACGGAGCCCATGGGAAACCGAACTGGGAGATCTTTCTCTTTTATCCCATCGCAAGTTAGTTAGTTAGTTAATGCCTTATTTTACGTGACGAGACTCGGGGGGCCATCCCGCTCTTCCGTCTAACCACGCAAATTTCGCTACGCTCCTTTCACCACCTAGCGGAAAAAGGAGGTATTGCCTTGGGCGACGAAACCGGCTGAACTCAATTTTGCTCTTTTAGGCTTGAGGATCTTTTACATGCAGTAAATCTACTACATGGGACAGCCGGCTTTACTTCCCCTCCGAAGGAAGGCTTACGAAGAATTTTTTCGCTCTTAAAAATCCACGGCTTCGATCGGGTTTGAACCCGCAAACTCGGGTACAACAGTCCAATACGCTGTTATACCACCGAATCCGAATCGCAAGTCGGCACCCGTAATTTTTTTCTTTCCTTTTTCTAGGGGTTTCATCCAGCCGACAGCCGGTTGACTCTTTACGTCCCGATCGGACGCGTTTTCGATCATACACCAGACACCAACACACTTGCGGGCTCCTCTGATCTGGGGTCAGCAGAACGCGAGGCCCTCCGCGACAACAAATACATACAAAGACAAGGGACAAACAACTATACCCAAGGCGGGACGCGAACAAGCAACCCTTAGTGCCGAAGCGCTGAGTCGGTACACGCTCTTAGTTCCACCTCGGCCGTCCACGTCGACATGTATCTTATTTTATGTTGAATTCGAAGCTCTTTCTTGGCTTCTTTTCTCCCCTTTGGAAACATGCATGTGCCGTCACTAAATGAAACTAATATGTCCCTTCAGAAAATAATTAAAAAATTAAAAGAATAAAATTGCCGACTTGGATGGCCGAGGTGTCTAAGAGCGAGTACCGACTCAGCGCTTCAGTCCGAAGGGTAGCGGGTTCGAGTCCCGCCTTCGGCATGGTTGTTTGTCCCTTGACTTTGTACGTGTTGTCGCGGAGGGCCTCGCGTTCTATTTCCCCAGATCAGAGGAGCCCGCAAATGTGTTGGTCGAATATGCGTCCCATCGGGATGTAACGGGTAACCATCTGTTGGCTGGATAGCAGCCCTAGAAAAAAAAATTAAAAAAGCGTTAATTCCAAAACTGCTAACGTTGAAGAGAGTTAGACACATTTTCCCCCAGTGAGGAATCCGCCAAGTGTGAGTGAGAGATAGCGGCGTGTGTCTGCGTAGCGACTGCGGCGTTGGCGGAAGCGGCGGCGGTGGCGGCGGCGGCGGCGGTGGCGGCGGTGGCGACGGCGGTGGTCGCTGCGGTGGCGTTGGCGTTGGCGTTGGCGATGGCGACGGCGATGGCGATGGCGATGGCGATGGCGGCGGCGGCGGCGGCGAAGGCGAAGGCGAAGGCGAAGGCGGTGGCGGTGGCGGTGGCGGTGGCGGTGGCGGTGGCGGTGGCGGTGGCGGCGGTGGCGGTGGTGGTGGCGGTGGCGGTGGCGGTGGCGGTGGCGGTGGCGGTGGCGGCGGTGGCGGTGGTGGCGGCGGTGGCGGCGGTGGCGGCGGTGGCGGCGGTGGCGGTGGCGGTGGCGATGGCGATGGCGATGGCGACGGCGACGGCGACGGCTGCGGCGGGCAACAACCCGCGTGGCGGCGCGGCCCCTCGATAGCGAAGAGGCGGGCCGCGCGCGGGGCCGCGCGCGCGGTTTGGCTTTCCACGACAAGTGCGCGCCGGGGCGGCGGCGGCGGCGGGCGTGGTGGCGCGTGGGGAGAGGGGGCGGGGCGCCGGGCGTAACGGCGCGGAGGCGTTTATCGGCGGAGTTGCAATAGTGGTGACCCTTCAGTCGCCCGATAGGCCCCGGCCCGAGGCCTCGCTTTCGCCCGGACGCCCTCTCGCCCGCTCGCCACTCCAGCCCACTCGCCCACCGCCCGTGCGCCCACCGCCCGCGCCTCGCCACGCCACGCCACGCCCGCCTCGCCCGCGCGACGTACAGTGTGCCCGAACGCACACACGTGGCAGTAGTAAAATTTTTTTCAATTTAAGTTTGCAACAAGAAATGGACTACTTCCGTAAATTCCGCCGACATTAATAGCCATTCATGTCGAGTGTGCTGTGCCAATTTGCTATTTTTGCGGCGAACAGGGCACATCTACGTACGAAATGATTGCAGGCGTTGTCGTTGTCAACAACAGTATTTTCTTTCCCCCTTTCTTTCTTTTTCTTTTCTTTAATTCTTCTCCTTTCATTTCTTAAGATGTGTTTTTAAAAATTAGGTAACTATGTTAATTCTATTTTTATATTTTTCTTGTATTAGAAAACTGATGATGATGGCTAAGCCATCGAAAGCTGTTATTTGTGAAATAAATACTATTGTTGACAATGATAACGCCTGCAATCATTTCAATTATGTAAATGTCAACTACAACTCACCACTGAATCAATACATCTGCGTACGACTATGTGGAAAATTTTGAGCAGCACGAAAAAAGCGTAGAAAATGTTTGATAACCCAGGAGGGTTCCTTCTCTAGTTATCTTCTCCAACAATGCACCGCCCAGCCGGGAGAATCCAGTCCTGTCCTGTAGTAAATGTAAATGTCAATGCATTGTAAGGGGAGATGAGCTGACAACGATGAGAAAGGAAAGATCCCCTGCGGTCTGTGACCCGTTCGTTAGGGTCCTGCTCCGGTATTTGCCTGGTATTATTCGCGGAAGCCACGGAAACCTACCGATCAGAGCAGGCGGCCGTTAGAATTCGCCAGACAGCGGTTGAATTCGTCGTAGAAACACAGCCCACCAGTAAGTGTGTTACGTACCCCACCAGTTCAGTATCACCAATAACGCTGTGTAACAAAATTCAGGTTTATTTATTTATTTACTTTTATTTTTATTTTACGTCAAAAAACAGTTAAAAACTGCGTATGACGTGCTATGGGGAAAAGTGAATTGTGTGCACATTTTCAAAATTCTGTGATCCCTACACTAAGTCATATACTACTTAAATTTTAAACTTTTGAAAGGGAGAAAAAAAACAAAAACTCCCATGTAATAAAATATATTTTCATATTTGAAAGGCCTAAGTATAACAAACATAATACTACATAATAACAATTGTATGTTCTTAAGTTTTATTACTAGTTTTAGATACGAATTTATATTTTCTTTTAACCTAGCGACAGATCGTCGCGGACGTCCATAAATTACGTAACGCTACCTTTAGCGTTTTCAGGCAGCGTTTTGCTCAGTTACATAGGGGTAGGGGTGTTACATAATGTTAATATTTATTATTTTAACCTTCAACATTTGCTGAAATGATTCCTTTTATTCAGTCATGAACTAAAACATTAAGGTATTAACAAATTAAATTTTTAAAACTGGTCTGTAGTATATTCTAGAATCCAATTAAATTAGCACAATAGTCTCTCGCCCTTGCATCATCCACGACGGAGGATGCTTGGCTTGTCAGAAATTGTTTCTCATATGCATTCTTCCTTTACTAAAAAAATATCTCCAATATTATTATTAGGTGCGGACACCATCACCAATCAATTCTAACTTGAATTATCTTATAATAAATTTTAATATATTTCACGAATAATACAAATTGTTTTTACTGTTATAAAATATAATTTTACTAACTGTAAATGGGGGGGGTTGTCACAAGCTTTACGTAATTATTTAGGGGGCGTACTCACAGCTGCGTTACGTGGGAGAGAAGGGGTATTGAAAAATCTCCAAATTTGCATTACGTAATTTATGGATGGAACTCTATTATAACTGAGCAGACCAACAGTTGTGACGTACGTGTTGTACTACGTTTGCTCCTACCTTCTATGAAATAATTATCTTTACTTCTTGTCTGATACCCATGCACATCCTATTAGTATCATGCACATCCCTATTAGTCATTTCATTGGTTTTTCTTTAAAGGGAGAAGGCTACCTTGCCCATGTTAATTTTATGATTTTTAGGTACATATATCTCAAAAATTATTTTATTTACAGGGTTGATTCTTAATATTTAACATTTAAACCTTTGTTAATGTAAATCAGCTCAAAAATCTGATATAAAATAATTTTTTTTGAACAGGAAATTTTATTAAATTATGAAAAGAAAATTACACAATTTTTGGAGTCACAATATTTTGTTTACATTTAAATGTCCAATCTTTTTGGTAATTTTGTTGCTTATTATGACTTTACAAACAATGTAGATAGTGTTATAAAAAATTAAGCATGTACTATTATTTTTCCCGGAGATAAATGTTCCTAATTAAAAAAAAACAACAAGAATTTGAGTAAATTGACTTCAAACTTCCGGTGTTAAATTTGGCATGTACTCAATCACTCAGTGCACTCCTGTTCCATATTGTGGGTCACCTGGAACCTAATTGATTCCTTTCCTTTATCTTAATTATTTTTCTTTTGTTTATGTTTTAGAATATGATTTATTATTTTTTCGCATTTGCACGTTGTTTGGTTTTTTAACAACTACTTCTATTCGTATTTACTTCTATATTCGCAATTACTGCTATTTACACGTACAGCTATTTCAACAATACTACTACAACAATAATTATTTCTATTCTAATTCACAACAATAGGCGTTTTATTTACAATAAACAAAGGGAGCACGCTAGACGTGAACTAACAGTGCAGCCGTGAACTGCAAACAATATCTCGAACTTTACAAATATCTAATTTTTTTTTTCTTCTCATTCTACATTCCTCGAAGAGTTACGCCCACTCTTTAAATACCCTGGCTACTGCATAGTTCCATTAAATATGATTTTTAGGGACTAAAAAGCATAAAACGTAAAGCATAAGTAGTAAAACATGCATAAAGTATATATCAGCATGTTCAGAAGAAGACATAGAATAAAATGGCGGAAATTGAAGAGGTGGATTCCAAAACCCACTAAGTCATAAAATGCTTTTTTCCAATAGAAGAGTTTTTTATGTCTTTAAATACATGAGTAAGTAAGGTTTAAAAAAACAGTTTTTTTTTGGCTTAATAACTTTTTGACTAAGTACTTTTTGGAACTACTTTATTTCCATTTAAACCATGTTAGATTCATTAAATACTTATAAGCAGGGATAGCTTCGAAATAAACACTGACTTAGTTGGTTTTGGAATCCATGTCTTCAATTGTGAAAAATCAATATTTTCCCGAATCTTAATTGTTCCATTTTCTGCGCGCGCGCTGACCGGTTGGGGCCACTGTTCGTCGCCATGCGCGTGGGCTTCCTGCCCGGGTGATATTTCGCGCGATAATGTGTAAACACGAGTGGGTTAAAGGCCCCGGTTGCTTTAAATCCGCCCGATTTATGTGAATGAGAGTTGAAATCTATGGGAGAGGAAATTTGTGCGGTACTTGGCTCCCACCTAATTTTTTTCTTTGTTTCTCGTATGTTTTCATGGTAAAACAGAAATAAACTGTTTTATATCATATACGTGTTCCTTAAATAGATAGTAGAATTGTGACATTATTTTTTTCATGTCAATAAAAAGATGAAAAAGTAATGATCTTGAACATGAGAATATAAAAATAATAGTCGAAAAGCTTCAAATAACAATACACTGCATTTTTTTCGTTATTACCTTCACGTTTGGCATGTGTGTGTGTATTAATCGCATATTGTTTTATCTCTTTTGTGTTTTGAACATTTTTGTTTCTTTTTTTATTTTTTATATTACATTTTCTTAAACCGCTTTTATACATTTTCTTCGCTTATGAGTATTTCCTTGAATTTCCCTGGCATTTCTTCATAAGTAAATTGAAATTAGAACCAGATCAATTTCTCAAGTACGGATTCAACAAAAATTACTATTCCTAAGTATAATCAATTTTTTGAAAAATAAGCAAACGGAATATTTATACTACCAATAACTTCACCTCTATCACGAGCAAATGCAGAGACATTATGGCTCCGTTATCATGAATTTTGTCGAAGAAAATTTACGCACACAGTTACTGCTGTTATTGTCTTATTATGTGTTTAAAAGTGGCTATTCTTAAAAATAGAAATTCTGCATTTTCAATGTTTTCAAAAAGTGAATCAGCCATCATTTCGTATAAGTGTACAACTTCACTGTTGGAGAACACTGCTTCAAAACGATTTCTAAATGTAGACGTTTCCTACAAGTTATTTCAACACCATGGTTTATTGAGCAGTCATGAATCGCGATTCCCTTAATAAAACCTTTTATAATTCCGCAACATTGGAATTAATGAAATGTGTGAAGAAGTTATCGGGAACTTTCTTTTACGATCAGAGATACTACATTAAGACCCGCTGAGGTGAATGTTCTCGCCAAATAAATCAGACCAGCCCACCAATTGCTGGTGAAAAATAACTAGCGAATGGTCAGCATACAATTTGCACAAAGAAATACATTTGCAGGTGGAAGGTGGCCGAACCTCCTTTCCAGTACACTATATTACAGCTGGCAGCTTCGAAAGAAAAATGTGCCGAGGAAACTATTGGAGTTGCAAATGGCTTTCAAGTACTGTGTGATGATCACTTTGAGAGTCCATGAAAGAAACGTCTAACCTACAGATAGAACGAATTATACGAGCGTGAAGGTCATAGCGATAAATTTTGCTCGTGAAAAAACCGGGCAGAGAGAAGCACATGTTATGAAAAACTCTGCTTGCATTTGAGATCCGTAGCAGCGCTTCAAATCGTAAATTAGACTCACTTCACAATCAGATAGCTTCAATTCGGACTAAGGCAGTTTATGGTCAGGAAAAAATATGGGAAGTTTTAATACATAAACATTTAATCTGAAAAGAAACACTTATTCAAATTCTCTTTTGATTTCTGGATTAGAAGTGTAATTGAAATATCTCCTTTAAACCTCATGTCACATCTTACATCTAATCAAGATACTTACCTTCTTGATAAATAGTATCTATTAGAACATCATTAAGTAAATAATACAGCCTTATTGGGAAATAAGTCATATTATTCTTCAATACCTTGATAACTCTTTCTTAATTACTGAATAAAAGAATACCAAATTCAATGGATCAAAAATAATGACGGCGTGTTTAAATTTTTTTCCCTCCTTGTGTTTATATATTTCATATTTTCTTATATTTTTCCAATTAACAAATGTTTATTTACTTCACTCAGAAATAGAATGAAAATATCCAAACTTTTCTTATCACTACTCGTGTCATTCGAGGAGTCAGGGACATGATCGTAGTACGCAAGGTAGTCAAGTGACATTCTTTTTCTATTGCACTGTTTTTATGACCTTAATAATCATACTCAGTATTTTTATAAGAATTCCTTATATATAATATATATATGCGTGCCTGTGCGTGTGCCTGTGTGTGTGTGTGTGTGTGTGTGTGTGTGTGTGTGTGTGTGTGTGTGTGTGTGTGTGTGTGTGTTGAATCCTGCAACGGGATCTTAACACCCTGGTACTCTGAAAAGATCCATTGGTTACTCAGGATTGTAAAATTTACCACTGGGAAAGGGGGCTTCTAGTAGTCTATGATTAACAGAAAAATACTATTTTGATAACAAACAAGTATAATGCAACTTTGGCTGTGGAGTGAAAGAATTCGGAATTATTCAACCAACAACTGAACATTCATATTGCGACGCCCCCACCTACCTGTGCTGTAATTGCCGGCTAGCTCAGGTGACGGGTAGAGCCTGAAATTTAGGTTGTGGACGGACGTGGCTACGTGACAGAGGTCAATTGAAAGAAAGTTTAAAGACAAAAAAATGTAAATTTAATGAGAAATTTAAAAATGGTAAATTGACATTATTATCTGAGCTCAGTTTTTTTTAACCCTTGTTTTTTCATGCAATCTTAAAACTAATACGATCAAATTA
Source organism: Teleogryllus oceanicus (assembly GCA_964035755.1). NCBI lineage: Eukaryota > Metazoa > Arthropoda > Insecta > Orthoptera > Gryllidae > Teleogryllus > Teleogryllus oceanicus. The sequence goes on along the minus strand of CAXIVR010000012.1, from coordinate 16,625,944 downwards.
CTTAAAACAAATAAAGCAAAAAAGAGATGCGCTAACAAATAAAAAGAAAAAGGCCAATGCGCGGCCTGCACCTTCTGAATGTTGACAAAGTCCAGGTAAGCCTGAAGGGCGTAATGAATGTTTGTTTTGTCTGTCGGAGCTCGACAGATTATTAGAATCACCGCTGCGGCAGGAGGACGCGCTGGGGTGAACGGCCTCCAAACAGGCAACACAGCTGGGCTCCTTTCTTCTGGACGGCACGCCCTTTAGGGCGGAGGGTGGATTCCTCTCGCAGCCTGCTCCCATTCAAGAGAGTAGAGTTAACCACGACATCAGCTGGACGTCGGCGGTAGCGGTGACGACAGATCGGTGACGACAGATCGTAATTTTCGTAATCGCGTAACTTGCGATACACGGCGCGGGCGTAAACGAGCAGAGAAACAAATAACATTACTAGATAAAGTTCTTTTTTTTTTTAATCTAATGACACGCGGTGCGATAATACCACAAATCGCACTCTAATCATGCTACTTCGCGCTATCCTAGCGCCTACAACACTCGGATGACCTCCGCGTCCCACACCCGTACAACATGAGCGTCCCCGCCTCTGTGTCCGCACGACTTGGGCGTCCCCGCGCCTCTCTGTCCAAAGACCTCCCCGCTTCTGTCTGCCCTCAGCGCGTCTCAGCGCCCACGAACCTCTTTCCCCAATTTCCATGAATGTTCTAGATTTCTACAGAAATTTTGAAGCGTGTTGTTACTGGCCGAAAGTTACTACGCCGAAAATAATATTGCTCCAATCAGATTACGCGTCTTGTCGGTAATTTTGATGGAATTTTCCAGAACGCTCTCTCTCGCACACTTCCTGTAAACAAACACGGAGCGGTCGCCGCGCCCGCCCGCGTGGAGCCTGGTCGGTGGTCCCTGAGGGGTTTTCGGAGGCGTTATCTAAACACTACACCCCTTGCTCGGCGACGCTAAGGAGCGGCGTAGATGGCCGTGCGAAGTGATTTAGGTCGCACCCGGTTGGGGCACGCACGCTTCTGAACAGTAATAACAAAAATAAATGTATTTATTTTTTAATCCAATATTCGGTTACGTCACATTTGCCCTCCCTTCGGATAGAGATAAAAATCGGAGTTTTGAAGAATTTTAATTTTGAAAAATTAAGAGTTTTATCTCGTTGAAAAAACAAAAAAACGTTACCGAATATTAGATTCATAACTGGTGAATAATTAAAGAAAAAAAGAATCAAAACAACATTCAATATTCAAAAAAAAAAATTTGCGCAACCCTTTACTTAAATAAAAGCAAAAAGAACTATTAACTACTATTTAATCAGAATAAAATAATTAAATCAAAATTCTTCCAATTTTTCTCAGCGACACGAAGACTCGCAAACTGTGCCGGGAGCCCAAGGTACCGAAGAATTATGTCAGAGATTGTCAATCAGTGGTTTAAATAAAATCTACAGAATAGTTTAACCTTTAAATGGTCGCAAATTATAAAAATTGTACTTCCCTGCTGGGAGCCCATCCAAGTCTTTTAAGAGGCATACATTTGGGCACGGAATCGTTTCAATAACAAATGGTCCGGTAAATAGAGGAAAAATTTATGGAATAATCCAGCAGGCTGATCACTAACTCTAGGGGTCCTGACAAGTACTTTGTCACCTACGTGAAAGTGGTAGGGGTTCTTTACGAGGGCTTCCTCTTCCTGGCATTCTTAGTGATATTATCTAATATAATCCTGCAACGGGTTTCGTAATTAGGGACCTGCTGTCCTGCCAATCGGGCCAACAAAGGGAAAGAATGTTTAGGTTTTCTTCCGAAATGCGCCTCATACGGCGTCATACCAATAGAATCATGTTCTATAATATTAATCCAGTCATTAATGTTACTAATTAGTAGAGGCCATTCTTTATGATTTTGAGGGATGTAAGCTCGAATAAACGTGAGATTTCTCTCATGACCCTCTCACTCGGTTAGATTGAGGATGTCTGATGGAGGAAAAATAACAGAGACTCCTTCATTTTCTAGTGTTTGTTTCCAAAACGTTCCGTAAATTGGGAGGCATGATCGCTTAAAATTTTCTGGTAAGACCCTGCAGTCTGAAAGAAATCCCGGATCAATCTGTTTTAAACAATTTTGTGCAGTAGGTCTCTGTTATCGGATAGAGCTGTGTAAATTTAGAAAAGGAATCAATGATTACGAGGATGTGTTGTAACCGTACCTCGCAGTAGGTAACGGTCCGTACAGATCAAGGCAGGCCAATTCATTTGGGGCTGATGCGATAACGTGTTGCATCGGGCCTTCATAATGCCTATTAGGATATTTAGTCTTCTGACAGGTGACACATTTCGAGACCGTGGCTCTAGTTTGTCTCGCCATGCCTTCCAGTATGCGAAGTTAGAAGTACTTTTAGGATCTTATTTCCACCGAAATGCCCGTGCTTTTAGTGAACATGGGTAATTAATTTGTCAGTAATTTCTGTAGGTATCCAAATACGATACTCATCTGGCTGTTTTTGGTTCGAACATAACAAAATTACTAGAAAGTTTAACTAAGCCAGGATTTTGATTTAACTTTTCGAAAAGTGGGTCATTTGATCTAAAGAATTCTGCAAAAATAGTTTTGCTTTGCCAATAACGGCATCTTGTTCCTGTAACCTTTGAAGATTCTAGGCTGCATTTCCGAATAGGGGTCATTTAAATTAATGGCATTAATAAAATACACTGTTTCATTCTGAACTTTCTGATTTGATGCGTAGGGTAACCGACTTAAAAAATCTGCAATAGGATTATTAATTCCTGGACAATGCCGGATTTCAAAGTCGAATTGTTGTAGCCAGAGCACCCACCGTAACAATCTGGCGTTGGTGCAGTGGCAGCGTTTTAAGAAAATTAACGCTTTATGGTCCGTGATAATATAAAATTTCCTACCAGCCAGGTACCCAAGCATTTTCTGTAAAGCCCATACAATTGATAAAGCCTCTTTCTCTGTAATTGAGTATTGCAATTCACTAGACCTCAATACCCTGCTAGCGACGCAACAATTTTATGACCTGGATCATCTTTATCAGGCTGTGATAAAACACATCCAAATGCCTACGTTGGAGCTGCAGTCTGCAAATAAAATGGCTGGGAAAAGTCCGGGTGGTTTACTGTAATGGCCTGGCGAAAAGCTACCTTAATTTTTTTGAATGTCTGTTCATGCTCATCTGTCCAGTGCCATTTCGTTCCTTTTCTCAATAGGTTTACGAGAGGTGCCGTAAGAATCCCGTAACCTGGAATAAATCTAGATTGATAGACGCACATGCCTAAAAATCCTTTTAATTGCTTGGCATTTTGTGGGCGTGAAATCTGGTCTATGGCATTGACCTTCTCTGGCAATTCGTACACCCTCTGTGCTAACGCGGTAACCCAAAAATGAAATTTCTGACTGCATAATTGTGATTTATTAAGATTCAATTTCATGTGGTGTACCGACAAACATTCCAATAACTGTTCTAAATGACCGAGATGTTCCTGAAATTTTGTGATGAAATTACAATATCGTCGATATAAGGGGTGACGAATTGTTTGATTTCGTCGCCTAATTTCTCATCGAGACAACGAATAAAGGCTGCTCCACTGTTTTTCAGACCAAAAGGCATTCTTTTCCAGACGTACGTCAACCCGTTGTACAAAAATCCCGTGAATTTTCTGTCGTCTGGGTGAATTGAAATTTGCCAATACGAGCTTGAAAAATCTAAAGCCGAAAAAATCTTTGTTTTATTAAATTTCCATAAAATTTCATCAGTGTTCTGAGGTGCCTCGTTTTCTGGGATAGTAACCTCGTTGATCCGTCGAGCATCTAAACAAATCCTTACCCCCCCGTCTTTTTCTTTACCACTACAATAGGGTTCAAATAAGCTGTTACAGATCTTTCAATTATACCCTCGCTAAGCATAGTTTTAACAGTTTGATCTACTTCCCCCCTCATCGACTGTGGAATGGGATAATTTTTCATTTTAAAAGGTGAATCATCGGTGACCCGAATTCGAAAGCAAAGTCTTTAATAGGACGTACAGGACGATCAAAACATTTACATATTTGAGAAGCATTCTTTGCAGCTGGGACCGTTCGTGGTCAGAAAAGTCATTATGCGGCACACGGCTTATGACCCCACTCACGTCATCCCCCATACTCCAGGACGCGCATGAAATGCCGATTTCTATTTTGTCATCACCGTCGTCCTTGATTACAATTTCCCTATTCTTCACCCAAGCTCACAAGATTCCCAGAAAAATCCACTACTCCATTATTTTCCGTAAAAATCAACCCCAAGTATTACGTCGTAATTCAGATCCTCTATGATCAAACATGGCACATCAAATAAAATTTCCGATTTTTAAAGAAAGCAAAGCCTGCATAGTAATTGGTTTACTTTTTTTCTTTCCTACTCCAATAACAAAACATTTAATAGTGGGCAGAGTTGGTATTGGAATGCGCTCGCTTAATAGTTTTGAGTAGAACTTCCTAGAAATTGCACTGATTTCACTGCCAGTGTCTATCAAAGCTTGAACACTAAGATTTTCAATAAGAAACTCCACAACCGGACATTTTCTCGCCTCGTTCTCTGACAGGTTCATTCAAGTCGTCGTTTAGGTCAAAAAGGCATAATTGACTGACACAGTATTGAATATTGGTATCTCTGAGATAATTCGTTTGGAACCCAGATACCCAGAAAGCCCAAACGGTTCTAGTTTGACGGACTCGGTCTTATGGAATCCTGATGTCCATTCCTACTAGTTGTGTTATTATTACGGTCATTTGAGTTTGGTGGCGGACGGGAGTTGTTCCCCCCATTCCTCTGACCCTGATCATCACGGCGCCCCGATTGCCTGTTCCGATTATCTTCTCGGCGAAAACCTGTGATTTCGGTCCAATTCTCTTCATAAGGGTTTGACCGCGTTCTATCAAATTGCGCCAGCAATTCTTGAAATGATCAAGATTGTCAAATCGTACACTGTTAATAAGGTTTTGACGTAAGTAGGAAAGTGACGGTTAGGAGCCAGATAATCTTTTATCATCTGTCGTCGGATCACATAGTTTAATAGCCGAAATTTTTCCATGGCGTAATCTAAATATGATTGGTTTCTTCGCTTATCCCATCTACTCGAGAATTTTTCTCTCGAACTCGTAACGTCGCTGCTCTCCCAGTAACGTGAAAGAAAACGAGTTCGGAATTCCTCGTAAGTCTGCGGAAAGGTGTTAACGCAGTGAGCCAGGGTGCGGCGTTACCCTCGTAAAAGTGCCTGCATAAATCGTGGGTTTTAAGTGAGGCGGTACCGCCTATGGCAAATTCATATAATTGTCGGCACGATCCAAAAACTTTCGGATTTTCGTCCGATTTCCCAGAAAAAGCAAAGATTCTGAGGAGGAGCCCACGAAAATTTTAATCCAGAGCCAGCAGACGCGTTCGATTGGATGATTTTCCATTTCTTTTTGTACTTCTTCCTTTACCAGATTAATCACATTTTATCTATTTCTTTCTTTAGTTTAGTTTCCTTTCCTGAAACTTTCCTCACTACTATCACCTATCTTTCAATTTTCTACCCTTTCGTGAATTTGACTAACTCAGAGTGAAGTTTTGTTTCCAACCGAGTGAATTTGCCGTTCATTTCGGCCGTAACCCCAATGTTTCCATTTACTGACTCCACAACACGCCTCTATTTTATTGTCGCATGCTGCAATTTCTGGTGAATTTCAGACTGTAGGTTTTTAAATTTTCTTTCGTTTCGGTCCTTGAATTCCCAATTCTTGACCTAGCTTCTCAACGGTGTTCTCAATTTCTCGCACCTACCCTCGAGTTGATTTTTCAGTGATCCGATTTCATGGTCGAACTTCTCTTCCAATTTTACAAGTTTTGCGGATTGGTTATCTAAACAGTTATCTAATCTATCAAATCTTTCCTGACACTTTTTCTCGTGTTCTGAAAATCGCAAATTAATTTTCTCGTCCATTTCCCCCATACTTCCCGAAATCTGGTTCTTAATTCGATTTTAAATTTTCATAATTCTCTGCTTGTTTCGTTAGAACTGCATGAGATCACTTAAGGTGATTTCATGCGCAGACTGGTCCCCTGAGCTGTCATCACCTCCCACGTCTACACCCGATTCGTCCAGCATTTTGAATAACTTATGCGATTTCACAGTTTTTCTTGAAACGCGCACACGATTTTTCCACAACACAAGACAAAAAATAGTAACACTCACAAACAGAATACAAATCCAACTGATATCATTAACAGTCCACAAATAATTAACTCGTAGCAACGTCCTTCCATCCATTTCTTGCTTAATATTATAAAAATTCAAATTTAATTTGTCGTGCAGCAATACACAGTAATTCAAAAGTAACAATATTTATTTTAAGACAAATTAAATTTGAGGGCGTTTTATCAGTATCAAAGATACTAATTCGAGCCCCACTTGGGAAAGCCATTTGCGACGCTCCCACCTACCTGTGCTGTAATTGCGGCTAGCTCAGGTGACGGGTAGAGCCTGAAATTTAGGTTGTGGACGGACGTGGCTACGTGACAGAGGTCAATTGAAAGAAAGTTTAAAGACAAAAAAAATGTAAATTTAATGAGAAATTAAAAAATGGTAAATTGACATTATTATCTGAGCTCAGTTTTTTTTAAACCCTTGTTTTTTCATGCAATCTTAAAACTAATACGATCAAATTACTTAAAACAAATAAAGCAAAAAAAAGAGATGCGCTAACAAATAAAAAGAAAAAAGGGGGCCAATGCGCGGCCTGCACCTTCTGAATGTTGACAACAGTCCAGGTAAGCCTGAAGGGCGTAATGAATGTTTGTTTTGTCTGTCGGAGCTCGACAGATTATTAGAATCACCGCTGCGGCAGGAGGACGCGCTGGGGTGAACGCCTCCAAACAGGCAAACAGCTGGGCTCCTTTCTTCTGGACGCACGCCCTTTAGGGGCGGAGGGTGGATTCCTCTCGCAGCCTGCTCCCATTCAAGAGTAGAGTTAACCACGACATCAGCTGGGACGTCGGCGGTAGCGGTGACGACAGATCGGTGACGACAGATCGTAATTTTCGTAATCGCGTAACTTGCGATACACGGCGCGGGCGTAAACGAGCAGAGAAACAAATAACATTACTAGATAAAGTTCTTTTTTTTTTTTTAATCTAATGACACGCGGTGCGATAATACCACAAATCGCACTCTAATCATGTACTTCGCGCTATCCTAGCGCCTACACAACTCGGATGACCTCCGGTCCACACCGTACAACATGAGCGTCCCCGCCTCTGTGTCCGCACGACTTGGGCGTCCCCGCGCCTCTCTGTCCAAAGACCTCCCCGCTTCTGTCTGCCTCAGCGCGTCTCAGCGCCCACGAACCTCTTTCCCCCCCCCCAATTTCCATGAATGTTCTAGAAGTTTCTACAGAAATTTGGAAGACGTGTTGTTACTGGCCGAAAGTTACTACGCCGAAAATAATATTGCTCCAATCAGATTACGCGTCTTGTCGGTAATTTTGATGGAATTTTCCAGAACGCTCTCTCTGCACACTTCCTGTAAACAAACACGGAGCGGTCGCCGCGCCGCCCGCGTGAGCCTGGTCGGTGGTCCCTGAGGGGTTTTCGGAGGCGTTATCAAACACTACACCCCCTTGCTCGGCGACGCTAAGGAGCGGCGTAGATGGCCGTGCGAAGTGATTTAGGTCGCACCCGGTTGGGGCACGCACGCTTCTGAACAGTAATAACAAAAATAAATGTATTTATTTTTTAATCCAATATTCGGTTACGTCACAATATTACATTTTGAAAATATTTATAGTAATTTAAAATTGTTTGCTACATTATACTATATTTTGAAGATGCATCAGATTTTGTTTTCTAAACAAAAATGTCATTAAATACGAATGTGAATGAGAAAAGTTGATTTTTTTCACATTCAGAGCCAGCAATTTAATAATATTTTTTGATTAAAAGAATGCACGTGTATTATTACATATTACATATAAGAATGCACGCATATTATTACATACATCAATTTATTAATTTATCAAAATCTTCAAAAACATCAATAAAGCCAAAATTTAAGCAGTGGGCTTCGGAGTCCTCCCCCTCCCCCGGGAATGCGTGGGATTATTTCTACCTTGGTATTACCAGGGTGAAATAGGGCGTCGATTCAGTTCGCGTTACTCTCTGTCCTTTTTCAATTTATTTTCATTTCCTATCTGTTTATCAGAACAGTAGATCCATATGCTGACATATTTGTAATGATATGCGAAGAAAATGTGCACTTACAGTCCCTGGAATTTTAGTGACAAATAAATATAAATTATGTACACTTTAAGTCTTCAGCAGAAACAAAACAAAATAAATACATAATATCAAAACAAAACACACGCACAACATAATTCAACTTGATTATCAATGTATAATGTAATCTCAATGTAATGTTTCAATGTACCCTTTGACAATAAACGGTGTACCATTGACTGATGTTAAGGTAACAAAATTTTAGGACTCTCAAGTCAGTTAAATTTCAAATGGAACGTTCATTTCAATGAATTGAATCGACAAAATTAAGTTCATTATGCTACACGCTCAGAATAAGGATTGAAATCGGCTTAAGGCTTAGCTATTGTGCAGTAAGTTTAGTTTTAGGTGGTTTTGATGATTTTCTAGGCTAGAGACTTTCTCATGATATTTTGACAACTGATTGCATTTCGTGGTATAAAGATATTACTCTAAGAAGGGACTGCTTGACAATTACTGTATGACTACTGCTTGCAACGTAAACGTAAATTATACCCACATGCTCAATTCGTCAATGCGTTCGTTTGCAGTTAGCTCACTTGTAAATGACTTCGACAATGCTCTCATCCACTGTGACTTTCATTTATTTTCTGACCAGTCAAACTGGTCCCTTCTTAGACTAACTTCTCTATACATTGTGAGTATGTATGTATAATTCATTGTGCAATGTTTTCCGTGAAACAAACCATGGGAAATTCAAGGATCTCTCTGTATTTCTAGGCTGTGGATTTTCTTTATGATACTTTTGACAGTTGGGTTGAATGTCTTGGATATTGTGGGTATGTGTAAATTACAGTGCATTGTTTTACGTGAAACAAACCATAGGAATTCATGGGGCTTCTGTGTTTCTAGGTTAGGATTTTCTTTATGATACATTTGACAATAGAAGAATTTTGGTATATTGTGGGAATGTGAAAATCACTGCATTGTTTTACTTGATACAAACTATTGGGACTGGCAACAAACCATTCACAAACCACGGGAATTAATTGAAGACTGTGTTTCTAAGCTAGAGATTTTTTTGATTCTTTTGACAACTGTTGCTTTTTGCTTAGCGAAGTCCAGCAATTTTCAACCTTATTGCTAATTTCGCATTGTTGAGTCTGCTTGAATGTAATTCAATTCTTGCAGATCTTCTTGTAATCGCAGTAGTTCTTTGAAATTTAGCTGCTGGCCATGCATGTGGTCGTAGCACAATGCCCCAGGCACTGTTGGGGAGTGTTTCAGCATTTGATCGAGATGTGATATTTCGTGTTTCTAGTTTCCGGAGATTTGCGAGAACATAGGGTTGTCATTTATTTATTATTGTTTATTGTGATGTTTTTTATTATTACGATATATTTGATCATAAAATTCTCTATTTGTTCTTCAATGAGGTTGATTTATATTTGCAAGGGTGTAGTCATGAATAAGTACACAATCGTCAATATTTTTTTGCTCTTTGAAAATATGAATTTTAAGAAAGTTTTGAAACAATAAATTTGTTACCTAATAATGCATTCCTAATATTTGTGGCTTACATAATATTTGAATCTTCTTACATTTGCGCAGTGTTTACGTTATATTTGCGTAGTCTATTCCTATTTCTGTTTCTTCTACTTCGTAAAGAACATGCACAGGCTTATTTGTGATTGAATATAAGTTTTATATTCAGGGATTATATGAGTTGATTCTGTACGCAACCACATTCCTTACAGTATGTTGCGTAGCTCTAAATGGATTGTGGTCGTTATTATGACCACATCATTTTCTTGTTTATCTCACCTTTTATTTCTTCAAATCACAAATTAATAATTTTCCCATATTTCTAAGATCAAAATTAAACAACTAAAGAAGAATTTAAATGATTCTGGAGAAAAAGTTAAACAAATCATGAGGCGTTTATGGGGTTCTCTGTATCTGGGGACTGAAGCGAGCAACCGCGCGGGCTTTGAGGACGTCGGAGGACGTCGTGAGGACGTCGCTGCGGGCCGACAGGCGCGAGGCGCGGAGCAGAGAGGCGAGGGGGGCGAGGGTACTCGTTGCCGCTGATGGATGCGGGTGGGCGTGGCACGCAGCTGCTGCCGGCGCGGCCGCCTCAACTACCGCCTCCGCAGCGGCCGGCGCGAGGGGCCCCGCGGCGGGCGCGCGCCTCCCAACTCTTCCTTCGGACGCCGCCGGTCTTTGCCGCTCCGACGTCAGCCAACGCGTAGAGGGCCGAAAGGGGCGTGGCTAGTCTGAACCATTCGAAAGGGGCACCGTAGCGTTACGTAATGAAATGTGAATGATCTTGGTTGTTCGGTGACGCCGCGTCGAAGGCTGTGTTGCCGACGTTTCGACCATCTTTTCGTGGTCTTCCTCAGGGTTGGTTTTGCCAATTATGATGTGATCCTGAATCATTCACATGACTCCGGCCGCGGAAGTCTACGACTTCACGTAATGAAATGTTTTATTTCTGAAAATATGCTCGTTTTCTGATTTCCTTTTCACCCGACAATTTGGGAATTGTTATGTGGCAATTGAGTATGGCTTTCAAGCCATCGGCAACTCGTAAATGATTCAAAGTAAAATCAATTGTGTTTATTAATTTCATCATTAAAGCTATAATTTTATTCTCCTTGTAGGTTTTTAGGGTGATTAGGTGGACCAGGAATATACATGGTCACTCACTGTTGTAGGCTTTGCACGTCTATGAGCTTGAAGCAGTTCTTCTTACGTTCATCTTTCCATTAGGTGAACAGTAAGTGAAATATGTAACGGTGACAAGATAGAGAAATATATGATAAATGAGTACCAGGCTGCTGATGGAAGTTTCTAAACCTAGTGAGAGAAGTGTGTAGTTTCGAGTCCACTGGATCAGTCGTAAATTCTATTTGAACGATTGTACCTAAATTTCTGTGTGGGTGGCGAGACTTTGGCCTTCAGCGGTTATTTTTGTTCCAAAATACCTTTTGTGAACTCATAAGACGTCTCACACTCAGACAACTACGTTCTAGCCACCGCTACATGGTTAATATCAAAGTTAGTCAGATGAAGTCTGAAATTATCCATTCATAGTAATACAGCTTCACCCAAACCGGTGGGACTGATGTAAGAATTAATCGTCCAATTCGCCAATTAGGCATATTTAACCCTAGCTTTACCAAGCATGGGCAAAAAGTGTCCATTAGTTCATTTCTAACACAAAATGTGCTTTAAATGGATTCAGATATATTTTATTTTTATTATATTTGTCAACAACACCTAATTCTTCGTTATAACATTTAAATCAGCGTAAAAACTTTAAAGATAAAAAAAAATGCGATATTTTCGTGCATGGGCAATTTTTCCCATGGTTGGTAAAACGTGTGACAAAAATATGAAGGCTACTGATTTACTTTGGCAACACTGTGCGGTTGTCATCCTATCTAAGCAATACAGTTCAGCTGTTTGTACTCGAACAGTGTTGAAAAACTTCCACTTTCTCTCAGGGTTGCGTTTTATACAGATCACCCGGTACTTGTGGGTTGTATTTAACCTGTAAGTATTGTTGAAAAGGATTAGGATGACTGATAATGGTTTAAATGAAGAAGTTATTGAAGTGATGACGAACGTAGAAACTTAACAATGTACCACACGATTATCCAACCCTTATTTTAATTATCTTAATTGTTGTGTAACAATTTGTACTTAGTAAAATCATTCTAATTACATTATAAATCATTCATGTTTACAAGATAAGTATATCTAATTACAATATTATCGTCATGATAAGGAGTTAAACATGTGGGCACTTTTTGCCCATGATAGGTAAAACACATTACCAGAAATAACTCGTAATGCTAGGCTATGCCGTAATAAATAATTTTGAGTATTCTAATCGGTACATTCCGACGCTTCACCCAAAGGCTCGTGTATCTATCTCCGACGATAATGTTCTGCTGAGAGCTCGGGCGTGGAGTGGCTCAGTGCTTTGAAGCGTATTTATATCAAGAAACTAAATGAGAAAGGAGACTCCTGGCAAAATACTTCTGTCTCCCCACTTCCCCTAATTTTTCTCCGCCTGGCGAAATCATAATAATCATAACATAGAAATCATGTTCATCAAGTGTCAGTATCAAAAGCGCACTACAAGAAATCCACATACAATACACGTACGTTACTTTACAACTCATTGCCAGATGAAATTAAACAATTAAAATTGGTACACAAATTTAAGTTAAAAGTAAAATCTTTTCTGCTGCAAAACTGTTTCTATACAATTAGAGACTATACTGATCGTCAAAAAGAAAAATAATGTTTACTTTAACAAAAACAAGATTAAGTATAATGAATTAGTCTACATTTGCATTATATAATATGCCTGTAACAAATAATGTACTTCCGGTCAATGGCCCCATCTCGATCGGGTTTTGTCCAGTTTCCTGATCCATTGAGCAAATGCTGAGATGGCCCCTGCTTGCTTCTGGACGTAAATGTAGCTTCACTATGCACGTTTGTTGAACTTTCCTTTGCTTGTAGTGGTAGTAGAGCTTAGGGTGAGTTTCCATTTTATTAACAATACAGAAAAATCAAATCTGTTTGTTCCTTTACTGTTAAAAATAAGTTTTCAACGAAAATATGTGTAATAACATGTGTATAAAATATGTGTATAACTGTAATTTTGCAACGCAAATATCTAGTTTTTGAAATGTTAATCCCTCGCTTTTTTAAATTTATTATTATTATTATTATTATTATTATTATTATTATTATTATTATTATTATTACTATGATTTTTCATCTTTCAACTATTAATAGTTAAATTGTTGGGAAGGGATTTTGAAACTCAAGAAAGGGTGCGCAGATACATACAGTTTTTGACTGTTTTTGACTAAATAAAAAATAAAACATAAAATAATAATTTCGAACATATCTCACTGGTTCGCACACGTTCTGGTATAAATTCATAACATTTCGTCATTATTTTATGATTTATGAAATTATTATGATTGATGATTTTATGACTTTGAGAATCGCATAATATTCATTTACTTTATTTACATTATAACAAGATATCACTTTTACAAATTTTTGATTTGTCACGCTCTAATTGCGTCTTTGCCTAATCAAATCAATTGCGGCCATCACATGAGTGCTCAAAATTAAAATAGATAAACAACATTTTATATTGTAAATAATTAAAGAATGGCTCTACAGACTGTTTTTACAGCTTGATTTTTATCTTTTCTTTTTCCAATGACAGGGAGTGTAATTGCATCGCCATTTTATGTCCATTACAAAAAAATTCCTTATGAAGGTAGTTACAGCTTGCGGAACGAAACGAAAGGTTGGGCGGTAACGTTTGAGTACTAATTAATTTGAGTATTTGGAAGATAATTGCTTACCCTTGTCTCGTAAATATTCACTGCGTTTTTCCTTGTTATTTTGTTCTTTTCGTGGCATCAGTTTGGGGTCAAAGATAGAAAAACTTTAAAGTGAAAGGATGCGGTTGGGGAAGTGGTGAGAAAGTTGAAAGAGTAGGGAACTCAAATTAGTAGGTTGGTAGCGATATGGATAAGAGCAGGAAGATATGGGGAAGGGACCTGGGCGCAAGGATGTTTAGTGTTAAATTATTATGGGTACGCGAGTACTCCAGCGGGGCACAGCCCCAGTCGGGACAAGCTCTAAGCTCCCGACCGGTCTCCCGGAATATGTGGTAGTGTAGTGCATGTTAGTGTGTGTAAGGGGAGGGATAAGACAAGGAAGGGGAAGGAAAGATCGCGCGCGGTCCGCGGCCCGTTTGTTAGGATATTACTCCGGCATTCGTCTGGTGTTGATCGGAGAAACCACGGCAAACTGCCAATCAGAGCATCCGGCCGCTAGAATTCTCCTCCAGACAGCGACTGGATTCGACCTAGCTGAAAAGCTAGTGTCGAAAATCCTGCAGCCGTCAGGACTCGAACCTAGGACCTCCCGGTCAGAAGCGCTGCAGTGGCATCGGTTGACCCACCTCTCCCGGTGCTATCCCTTTGCGAGCGTACCGCAGGGGGGACAAGTCCCACGTAGTGGAAACCACTGCTACGTACCACCCTCAATTTCCGAATTCCTACCGGGAGCGGTAGCCCAGTGCATCAACTGATGCCACTGCAGCGCCTCTGACCGGGAGGTCCTAGGTTCGAGTCCTGACGGCGGCGGGATTTTCGACACTAGCTTTTCAGCTAGGTTGAGTTCAGTCTCTGTCTGGAGGAGAATTCTAGCGGCCGGCTGCTCTGATCGGTAGTTTTCCGTGGTTTCTCCGATCAACACCAGGCGAATGCCGGAGCAGTACCATACCAAACGGGCCACGGACCGCGCGCGATCTGTCCTTCCCTTCCTCGTCCTATCCTCTCCCCTTACACACACACACACACACACTAACATGCACTACACTACCACATATTCCGATAGACCGGTCGGGAGCTTAGAGCTTGTCCCGGCTGGGGCAGTGCCCCGCTGGTGGGTGAGTCCTGGTTATGGGGAATCCCCACTAGCCGACGGTAGGTCGGTACCGGATCTCACCATCCAGCGAGAGGAAAATCACCGCCATCTCCCGAGATAAAAACATGCACTACACTAACGGGACTAATGACCAAAGCTGTTGACGCGCCCGGAAACACGAAAAAATCAATCAATCAATCAACCGAATTCCTGAGCACGTGCTTCCGCGCGCGCAGCTACGCTTGCGAGCGTACCGCAGGGGGTACAAGTCCCACGTAGTGGAAACCACTGCTACGTACCACCCTCAATTTCCGAATTCCTGAGCACGTGCTTCCGCGCGCGCAGCTACACTGGCTCCCCTGGCGGCGGGCGCCCCGAGCGCATCCAGCGTGCGCGTCGTGGGCTTCTTATTGGCCCCCGACGTCCGACGCCAGTGTCGGAATGGCCGCACAGCGCCAACACACTTGTAATTTGTGAGGCACCCCATCGTCATCCACCAAGCAATGGCTGTGCGCTTACGGGCATACTCGGCAATAAGGAAGAACACACACAGTGTGCTTTCCTTCTCGTTCGAAACGCCGTGTTTTATCTTTAATCGCAACTTTGGCATACACTATAAGAACTTCGGTTTATTGTGCACAGTTCAAGAATAAATTGGCATGTTTACTCTTTACAGAAACAAGAAGCGACTACGTTGACTAGTTATCTCTCTACATTCCTCGTAACGTATTCTATAATGAATCGTAATGCATTATTTATTTCGATTCTGTTGGAACGATAGTGTTGCGTAATAGTAGTTTATGCAATTAGTTCATAATGTTAAGCTTTATTGCATGAGTACACGTTTTAAAAACGAGCGACGTTAGGAGCGAGTTTTCAAATTTGTACAAACGCATTGAAGCAACATTATAAACGAGTTGCATCCGCTACTTTTTTGTATAACAGCATTTTAAACTTTTAAGAGGATCAAACTTAACATTGGGAAACAACTTTCTTGTGACATCTCGGGTATTTAACATCTTTACGAAGAAACGGTGGTTGGCCGTTCCATTTACCGTTATCACCCCAAGATTCTCTCGTTTGGTTCTCCCGATTGGCTGTATGTGTGATGTGCAATCATTCGTGCCGTAAAATGTAATACGTCATCATTTGTGCCATAAAATGCCCTTTTATGAACGATTTCTTGCAACAGAAAAGGTCGTTTATAATGCTGGTACACAAAAAAATATTTTTACTATTAACGTCATACAGTAGATAATTTAATACTATAAAAATGAATTATATATGTATTCAGAAAACCTTTCATGAGTTGTGAACCTTTCATGAAGTGAATGATTTTCGAATTCGAATGCGATCTAAGACATGCCCTTCACTACTACAGAGCAACATATCAACACGTTAATCAGATCTACGTGTGATACAATCCACAGAATTATCTCAACAGTCGGAACATTCCTTTCCAATCTCTCCATCCATTCAATCTTTCCAACAAGGAAGAGGGAAAACGAGCGCACGAGAGGCGCTGAATCACCAATTCCATTTCTTATGAAACAGGTGCACTCCACGAGATCCGTAGATAAACTTCACGCTCCGCCATCGCTTCTGGAGTCAATTCGGCCAATCCATTTGGCTCCGGCTACGGTTCGCCGCTCATTTGCGGTTCTCGCGGGCGGCCGCGATATGCGCAGCGGCTGGCGGCCGCGATGGCGGTGGAGGTAGCGAAGAAGGCGGCGACGGAGGTGACGGCGGAGGCGGTAGTGGAGGTGGCGGCGGCGGAGGCGGCGGAGGCGGAGGAGGCGGCGGAGGCGGCGACGGAGGTGACGGCAGAGGCGGTAGTGTAGGCGGCGGTAGAGGCGGTGGAGGCGGCGGCGGCGGAGGCGGCGGAGGCGGCGGAGGCGGCGGAGGCGGTGGAGGCGGCGGAGGCGGCGGAGGCGGCGGAGGCGGCGGAGGCGGCGGAGGCGGCAGGCGGCGGAGGCGGCGGAGGTGACGGAGGCGGCGTATGTGGCGGTGGAGTTGGCGGTGGAGGCGGCGGCGGAGGAGTCGTGTGGCAGAGGAAGTGACGGCCCTGTGGCCAGCACCAAGTTACGCGGCAGACTCCACAGGCCCCAGTCCAGAGCGCACATATCAGAAGGCCTTGCAAGCTAATTTGTGAACAAATTGAAATAATGCGTTTTTAAGTTTTATCGTTTTTAACATAAATGAAGCGGATTGACTTCAATTTTTATTCAGTTCAGAGTTTTATTTTCATGTAATACGTTCAGAACTGAAAGCCCAAGGACTTTTAACATTTAACTTCAAAGTTATAGTTTCATTAATAAAATTATAGAAAACGCGCTTTAATTTTCAACAGTAGTCTACCATTTACAATTATACTTTAATAATTAGTAATGCAATAAAAGGTGAAATAGTAATTTGTGAGGAAAATTGAATGAACGTGGCAGCCCGAATGACCACATGATTAATGAGTCACTGATGAATGGGCTGTGGTACTGTTCCCAATCCTACAAAACAGCTTTTGTGAGTGAGAGTTGCGATAGGTACTTTTAGAAATGGGTTTTCGGGAAAGCGAGCACGAAAAGTGATAGCCAGATAAGATGGAAACAGTAGTCTTAAAACAGAGAACACAAGGTGGCATGATGATTGCCGCAGTGTTGGAATTAGCCGCAGTGGTGAAGGTGCACATAAGTGTTTGCAGAGGGCGAATGAAGTGCTGAGTAGAACTGCGTAGAAATGGTGGTGACATCCGACACCGAGGTTGCGGCGGAGAGTGTGGAGGTGGCAGTGACGAAGCAGAGACGATAATTCAGAAATGGAGGTGTCAGAGGAGCAAGCGCCTGTAGGAGACCAGACAGAAATTTAAACCCTGGGAGCCACGGCGCACAGTTTGAAAACCTCTGACCTAAGTACTGTTACGTTTCTAGGTGGTGAATTAAAAGTCTCGTATTATTTTAACAAAAACGTTTATTTTGTTTCTTAACACAATCACTGAAAACACTTGATTATTTATTTACACTACACTTCTCTTGATTATTTACACTACACTTCTCTTGATTTTATATGATATTTACGCTACTCTTCTCTTACACACTCGCACAGTCCTAAGCACTGGCCACAGTTCACTGCACTGATCACAGTTCGATGCACTGGTCACAGTTCACGTCACCGACCACAGTACGATGCACTGACCACGGTTCAAGTCACTGAGCACACTCACTGCACTGCTATTCACCGCGATGCACACACTTCACAGTTCAGCTTCCACTGCGGACTTTAGGCTGACTCGCGGTCGCCGGCCGTCGCGTATTTATACCTGTCAAGACAATCCAGAACCTTCCGGACGCCGCGACTGTTCTGGAGTAATCCGCCGGCAGGTGATACAACCCCCCACTTCACGGGCAGCTCGTGGTCGTCGGCAGATGACGTAACCCGCGATCACAGGCACCTCGGGAGGGCGCCGGGGGATGACGCAATATTCGTTACAGTACTTTCCGTGCTCGGAAACAAAAATGGTCAACGTGGTAATTGATAGAGGCCAAAAAAATATGTGGTATGAAACGTCAAAATATGTGCCTAAATATGTGAAAACTGTAAGAATATGTAATAAATTTGTAAAATCGGACAAAATATGTAATATTAAAATTAACTTATAAGACACATTTACACAATACGAAATCACATTTATAAAAAGTCTTAAATAAATTTTAAAAATAATAAAGACGTCTTAAAAATCATTTGGAGAGCATAAATGATTTCACACTTTGCACCATACAACTTTCCCATCGATAGTACAAGCTTCATCAATTGCTATTCGGGACTAGTTTTGCAGCGAGACTAGACGCAACAGACGACCAGCAAACTACACCGTGAAGCACCTCTCATTGAATGTTGAACGTCAGCGATCGCCAATGTTTCTCCAAAATTAAGGTTAAAGGTTACGAACCGCGGCGTGAGTGATACTTTTCACATCTAAAGATGTGTCGGGTCAGTTCCTGACGTGCCCTTTCCGCCCCTGAGATAAATGAAGCAGGCGCGCAAGACTGTGACAACATCACGCGCCTTCACATTGGGTACCTGGAGGAGACAGCGCGCAGTAATAATGTAGGGAAATATGCGGATTTTTTTAAAAATATTTCTTTTCATAAAAAGTACGTAATAAAATTGAAGAAAATTAATGTAATGAAAAGTATTTTGTAAAAATACCAAAATAAGGAAAATATGTAATATAGTACCAAATATGTAAAAATATGTAACGAAAAAATTGATTATTGTGTTAGGACGGGGTCATTCGCCCAATTTACGAATTTGAGAACAGTAAATAGAAAGACAAAAAAAATATAATTACATACACAATCCGGTCTCTAGTAATTGAATACAAACGATTGTTTGTATTCAAGTTTGTATACAAAACAAGCCACAAATTGATCGAATCACATTACAAAGCAGTATTCCCATTGAACGTTAGCAGACGGGAGATTTTAATGTTTCGAATTTTGCATCACTGACCCAGAGATAAGTGTCGAATTCTCAACATTATTTTAAGTATACCTTACTTTATGGTTGCTATCGCTACCGTTGTCTTTTATTTTGAGCTTCTCTGAAATCCCAATATTATGAAATTCCGTCCTTAATAATTATTCCATAAGACAATTACACAAACCACTAACTTCTGAATCATTAACACATGCCATTTCCACACAAAATTGAGAGGAGCGTAACATACAAACGACCAGAGAAGGACTGTTCACCACAATATTTTGCGGTGCCTACCGACCGCCCAGACGCGCATCCTCCCCTCTTCCCGCCCTTGAAACATTAGGAGCCATAGGTTATCGCAACTGGCATGCGGTGCCTTCGCCTGCGCTAGCATCTTCTCTAGACAGCATTAAGAACTTTTTGAGACTTCCCACTCTCACGCACTTCATAGCGCTTACGGATGCGGAAGACTGACTGGCTCTTGTTAGCGAATCAGAGTTATTTTTCGCATCTGTTTTAAAGCTTACAATACATCTAATTTTTAAAGGATAACCAAATTTATGAACTATTTATTATACATAATAAAACAATGTAGGCTTTCACGGCCGGAGTTGTAGTCAAAGATTTCTTCCGGGCTGAAGGGCCGTGGTCCATTGGCAAACATATTTCCAGACTTTTCGTCCGCAATGTCTGCCGTAGTTGCGGACGAAACGTCTGGAAATATGTTTTCCAATGGACCACGGCCCTTCAGCCCGGAAGAAATATTTGACTATTTATTATACATTTTGAATTACTATGTATAAGCGATATATCCGAGAATTCGCTACCGGGAGCGGTGGCTCAGGGCATTAACTTATCTTACTGCAGTGCCTCTGACCGGGAGGACCTAGATTCGAGGCCCGACGGCGGCAGGATTTTCGACACTAGCTTGTGAGCAAAGTCAAATTCAGTCGCTATCTGGAGAAGAATTTTAGGAGCCGGCTGTTCTGATCGGTTGTTTTTCGTGTTTTCTCCGATCAACACCAGGCGAATACCGGAGCAGTCCCTTAACAAACGGACCACAGACCGCGCGCGATCATTCCTTCCGCTTCCTTGTCCAATCCTCGCCCCTTACACACACACAAACTTACACTAACACGCACTACATACACACGGTCAGGGACTTAGAACTTGTCCCGGCTGTGGCGGTGGGAGATAGCTAGTTGGAGATAGCTAGTTGGAGAAAACCCCGCTAATTGACGGTAGGACATTCAGTGCCATCTCCCGATGGAAACATCCACTACACTTACGGGATTGATGACTTCCTTAGTTGAGGCGTCCGGAATCACTAATGAATCCATGAAATCGTAGAATTCTCCACGGGGAAGGATGTCGACGACGGCGGAGGTGGCGGTATGGGAGTGTGGAGTGGGCGTGTGTGCAATGGAAACAGCGAGAGCAGCAGCGGAGGCGGCGGCGCACAGGGGCACGTGCGTCTGTCTCTTTGCGTAACGCCACACCGCGATACGCCAGGGGTGCACAAGCGGCACTGAACGAAGGCCCTGGACTCCTGGAAAACGAACTTATTTCATTGGACAATATAGACGGAAGAACCGTGCTTCTCGAGGCATTCATGCAAAATTAAACGATGCTCAAAATCTGTTTGAAATTATGAAAATTATCTTGGCTGTTCGGGTGACGCCGCGTTGAAGGCAGGCTTGCCGACGTTTCGATCATCTTTTTCGAGATCTTCTTCGCGGAAGCCTACGACTTCACTGTTTGAAATTGTTAATTTCTTGTGAGTCATTGATTGAACTCTCTTATTAGGTTTCCTAATGTTATATTTACCACTTACCTTTTTATACATCATTTTACTCACGTTTTCAAATGATTGAAAATTTCGATCATGCGATGGATGATGCGAAAAGTAATTGACAATCGATGCCCTACAGAAAAACAATTCAGTTGATACATTATTACTGGTGTATTTATTTATTGACCTACTTTATCATTTAAACAAGACGTTCGTTTAGCATACGGTTGAAAAATGCTCTTAACTGTTTCATTTTGAGAAAAGTTTATGAGAATTTTCAAAGGGATGCTACCTGTGTTCTTCCGAGCAATTATATTTGGTGTTCCCCAAGAAAATTGAAACATGGATTGGATGGATTTTGGTTGATGAATTTTCAAAATGGAGCGGATTTCTGTAATTTTGCATATTTTGTGATGTTGTATCAACCCATATCTATATGAAATTCCTTGATATTTGGTTAGAATTGGATGCTATGTAGATTAATATGTTAGGGTTTATTTGTGAATATTTGGCCTTTTTTCCTCTTAGTGTATATTCGTGTAGTAGGCGCACATTTTGCGTATTCTGTTAAAATAGAGACTTTTCTCTAAAACGTTTCATCTTTCCATACAATCTATTTATTTGTGAACATGCATTCATTAGAAAGAGCTTGTCACAATTTGCGTGTTGTTTCTTTTCTAAAGATGCGAAAATATTTGTGTAAAAGTCAAAGATTTCTTCCGGGCTGAAGGGCCGTGGTCCATTGGAAAACATATTTCCAGACGTTTCGTCCGCAACTACGGCAGACATCCTCAGTGGCGATGTGGTCTCGGACGAAGAATCCTTCCAAGGATTCCTGTAATTGTCCGGCCCTTCAGCCCGGAAGAAATCTTTGACTACAACTCCGGCCGTGAAAGCCTACATTGTTTTATTTGTGTAAAAGTCTGATATATATTGAAACACTTTTTAAACCAGTCAGAAGAAATGCAACATCACAAATGTGAATATTTACTTGCATATTTCTTCCGAAAAGTAAGGTAGATTATATTATGTTTGCACAAAATCTTGTCATTCCAAACATGCTTCTCCTGAAATTATCAGGAAAGGTTATATAGGAAATGAAATATTGTTACTTTTAATTGCATCTTGAAGAGCATATTCCAGAAGTTTTAGTTCGTAAATGTATATTTTTAAAAGCATATTCCTAGATTTTAGGACATAGAAATTCTCTCCCA
The DNA here is from genome assembly GCA_964035755.1 of Teleogryllus oceanicus. Taxonomy (NCBI): domain Eukaryota; kingdom Metazoa; phylum Arthropoda; class Insecta; order Orthoptera; family Gryllidae; genus Teleogryllus; species Teleogryllus oceanicus. Next base: position 16,603,733 of record CAXIVR010000012.1, on the reverse strand, counting down.
AACTGTTAACGTCGATGTTTGACAACATCGATGTTTTGTTATCGATGTAGCATCCCTAATTCCAACAAATGACCCGTCGGAGCGAGGCTCTTCGTCACCTCGCCAATCAGGACGGCCGATAAAGGTATCATATTCAAGGTCCTAAAAATAAAATGTGAACAGAACTGAAACCACACCCTTGCATCCCCTATTTATTATGAATCCTTTGAATGCGTAATATCATCACTGGAAGATATGCCGTAGGTTCGAAGTCAATGAAATACGTTGCCTCGTAAGTCAAGATAATTTGTATCTTTAGAGAAATATTAAATTTTGTTATTCAATTGTAGATAACTTATCACATCAGCGTGCGTGAAGTTTCAGACTCAAAAAAGATTAATAGATAGATAAGGAAGGTATGAGGAAACACCACGTGAAATATTCGTGTGAATGTACACCAGAGATGAAATGAACCACTGTTTACTTTACGAGACAAGACCCTGCGCGGTTATGACTGCGGTGACAATTATGAAACTTATCTCAGTAGTATACAGTAGACATGTCTGGAACACTCACAACAGAGAAGTTGGTATTATATATTGCCCTGCCATTCATATGACTATTCTACAACAACTTATGATGACAGTTTGCAATTGGAAAAAATGTGCGTTATGAGTTAGGACAGAGAAGAAAGTAACGTAATGTTATACTAAAAATGTCAATAACCATTGCCATGCTGAGCTGAAAGGATCTTTTGTTAAGCTCAGAAATTATGTTGTACTGTATTATATTATCCTTGAATTTTGTTAACAAATCAACAATACCGAATTTGTACTTTATATATTTCAGTCGTTTTAAAAAGAAGTAACCCATGAAGAAATAAAATGTAGGACATCTGAAATGATATGGCAGTGCTAATTTTTTACCCAATGGGATTCCTTTTCTGCCTTCACTCGGCGAGTGGACCACGAACAAAACACATGAACATCGCGCATCACCATGTTCAGACATGATCGTGATTTTTCTTATTTTTAAAACAAATACTAAATTAACAAATGCTCAGCAATCCACACGAATCATGATAAAACTGTAATTGATTCTTGCCCATTTTTGGAAAACTTTCAAGGTTTTCTAACAATTAACATTAGATGTTTACGCATTATAATATAAAGGATCAGAATGTAGAATTCACTAGACTACAAAAAGCAAGAAAAGCATTAATAATAAATTAAGTTATGAAGCGCGATCTTCTGTATGTTATAGAAGAATGTTATGTAATGGAAAATCGACGTCGAGGTTTTAATTGTAATTACATGCTTTGGGGTCCCTTGATTCCGAAAAAATGTTGTTTTTCATTTTATTCTTTTCTTTTACATTATTTACAGTTTTTTTAAATGAATATTCCTCTGTCAATCTGCTCCAACTGGAAGCTCTGTGATTTTGAAAAAAACATTTTTTAAATTTTGGGAATACTTTACATGAAGCCCCGGGGACATTTTCGGATTTTTTGTCAAAAATTGATCCAAATATTTTCATTAAATTTCTTGGAATAATAGAGTGAAATACTTACAAACACTTATAAAGATGGCCTATGCCTGATTTCCACTGTTAACTCTGAATCTTCGAAAATTAGAAAAGTTTCATTTTTTCAGCGTCTTCCTAAATGTCCAATATTGAAGACAGCGAGTTTTTCAAATTAAATTTGTTCTCCACAATTAGTTCTTTAATTAATGTCCTGAATATTGTCTGAAAATGTTTGCAGTTTTCGTGTAATTTTGAGTGAAATATGACCAATATTAAAATTATTAGAAACAAGCTTTTCATAAAAATGGATACAATATTTTTCTTCCAACTTTTTGCAGGGATATCCAAACGCACTGTGTAAAATATCAACGCCATTTTGAGGTTTGTTTTGTAAAAAAATACAAAAAATATTTTTATGTATCTCACGTCGTTAATATTTAAATTACCGGAGATTTGTATACATATTTGCTTTTGTGAATATATGTGGTTCAAATTATTTCTTACAAAGTTTCTAAAAACTCAAAACTTTTCTGAGAAAATGAACTCAAAGTTCCGCATTTTCAGAAACATTCAAACGCAATTTTCCAAAAATCGGTTGCAAATTGTTCTGTACACTTTTTGTACAAACTAAATGCACTGAATAACACGACAAATGTCACTTAGATAGTTTCTCTTGTTTTTTAAAATTATAATAATGTAATTTATGTTTATCTCTCACTTCGTTAATACTTATGTTACGGATGTTATACCATTTATTTGTGAGCAGAAGTGCTTCACATCCTTTTCGAAGACGTTTCTCGAAACCTCAAACGTTTCCGTGAAAATAAGCTGAAAATGGCTGCTGGGAAGAGCATAGGGCAAAAGCAAAAAGCTAGCTTGTATTCAACTTGTGCGAGAAGGTCTACGCCATTCTGTTGCATCATTAGTTTCTTTACATTAAATGACTCACCTTACATTGTTGTTTCAAAGCTAAGATATCTTACTTCGATACTCGTTAATTTACATTACTTTTAATGGCAATGGCATATGGGAAATATAAACATGACAATACAATATTCTGTGTAATCTTTCTTCCAAGAGCACTGTTCTCAACCACCTCTTGATATCCATTTACCTCACTGTTTTTTTTCTTGCCCAGAACTCTTTTCCTGAACGATAATATTATTATTTATTTTCGCAATACTGAGCCAACTGGATCGTAAGCGGAATGCTGGCAATCGTGGCAAAGTGCAAATGCAGACGCTCCCAAACGCTGCCAGTTGGCAACTGACCACACTGGCAATGACCGCTGTGAAGTAAAGCGTATTCCTACTCGCAGACATTACATTTGTCCTCCAGGAATGTAGTAATCTTAATGGCATCTCACTTAAATATCACCAAACTGAAGACAGCAATCGAATGAAATCAATCGTGTTTTCTATGACGGCCGAACCCAGCAAATATAAGTAGTAGACAATAACATTTCTACCAAAAGTATACATTTTCCTTCGAAGTAATTTTGATTAAAAGACACAATTATTTTCCAGTATCCACTACTATGTTTTCGCGTAGCCCTTCACGTGTCTTGAAAGTATAGTATTGTTCTTGAAACAAATAGTTCGTGTAAACATTTTTGTTGACATATCAACCATTTTTATGAATAATAAAGGATTTCTAATGTGAGTGATTCTAAACTTGTGAAGTGTATTTTTCCCTAAAAGATAAACGTGAACTGAGTAGAAAAAGTGTATCTTCGATATTGTCATTTGTAATGTATTGAACAGGTTGTCATGTGTATATACATTTTACATAATATGTTCGGCTAATGGTTGGAGCTAACCGCCTCTACGCAAAACCTGTAAACCTCACTGTTTTCAAAATATCTCAAATTCTATTATATCATTTTCACTTTCACATTCACTCATAAACAATATAAACAAAATTAAATAAAGAAATAAATACATAAGTAAAGTAATAAATGAAAAAGTATATTATATTGTAACCGCATGTCATCGGCTACACTCATGACAAAAGAAATATTGAAGTGACAATACCCGACATCTTGCCCTACAAATAGTTCCTAGAGTAGCGAAGAGATGGCGTTACCTAGAAACAAATTTCTGAACGTACTTTCGCCCTAGCCAATCAGAACTTTTGTAGAAATGCGAATGTGGCATGAGGCTTGACTCGGACGAGATTGTCTTTCTTTCCGGATCGAGACGCTGAAGTGATTAGATGGGTACTATTCCACCACACAACCGACGAGGGACACGTGGAAAATACCAGAAATGAAGCTTTATTAAAAGGTAATTGTCTAAGTATTTTTCATGGGATTAATCACTGTGATATGTCAAGATTACGTAAAATTCGATAGGAATATTAAAGAAGTAATGCGACGAATATAAGAATAACAGTGGTAGTGGACTAAAATGAATTTATAAAACCACGTTGCTACATTCTCGTTGCTGGAATATAGAAGAGATTTTTTGTAACATAGGACGTGTTTCTGTTTCTTTGTTACAGCTTATTCAGTTTTAGTTTTGAGCAGTTACTTATTCTACTTTTATTCTATTTCATTTTTATTTATGGGATTTCATTTCGAAAATTCTATTGAGAACTTTGATAATTCCGAAAGCATAGTTTATTCAACAACTGGCTCAACTTTCACTAAAACAAAGTTATAATTTGGAGTTTTGGACTCGCATTCTAACGCGACCATCACCTTCGTGTAAGCTGTGGTTTAACTGGGCTGTACAACGAGGAGAAGGCGTACGGAAATACTCCGATTCCATCGCGGTAGGCAGCGCACGAACCGTCGCAGGACAACGACGACCTTGGGGCGTGAACGTCGCTCGACAGCCGTCTACTCAGCGCGGACCAGCTTGGAGAATTCGCCGGTCGTGAGTCACAGAAAAGCAGAAAGAATATTTACTAAATTGCAGCTTGGAAAACTTTCAAGATAGAATTATGATTGCACAAATTAAAACGTTGTAATATGAGCTTCCTCAGTAACAGACATTGATCGGACAAGTTTTACTAAATATTAGTCTTGATAACCAGTAAATTTATTTTTGCAGTCGTAAGAGAAATCAGATCTAAATAATTTTTATGTTTATTGATAAAAGTCGTCCTTGTGTATAATTCTTTATCTAAATTCATACATAATTGACTTGATGTTATTTGAAATCATTTAAGAGGAATTGTCTATGTAAAAAAGGTTTTGAACATGAATGAAAGCTGTTAAATTGTTTCTGGTAAAACGTTATTTCATGAACAGTCAAGAGACTTTGTAAAACAGAATTTTGCACTGCGAGGTCACGCAGAAGCTGAATATTAAGTGTAAATATTGAGTGTAGTATTATTTAAGATTGAAAAGGTATTAGTGAATTTTGGTATATTGTTTGTATGTATTTTTTTACAGGATGGTTATTTAAATTGTGAATTGTGGGTTTCATTAAGAGATAATTTGTTTTGAGAAGTGTACATATGTATTTACTGTTTGTTTCGTGTAAATGTAGATCAAAGTCACTATTATTCTACAGAAAACTGCAGTTTAGGTAGGGAGTTAGCTACCATTGTGTAATCAAAAGGAAAAGTAATCACATAGGAGAATATGTGAACGTGAGTGTACGAAGGATCATATTGGAAAGAATATGTTACTTGTTCTTTAAAACTATGAAATTGTGTTTGTTTGTTAAATGAATATTAGTTAGCAAAGACGAACCCACCACCGATAGGGAATTATCCATAATTTGAGGTATTCCCAGATTTGTGTGACGGTGTAATCACACGTCACGAAACAAGTAAATAACAGATTTACTTCTGTAATTCGGCGTACTACGAAATAGTTAGGTAGATACGTGACGGTTACAATATATTTTAATTTGCAAGACATGTTGGAAGACACCTTACATCTTAAGTAACAAAATTATCTATTATGCATGATGATTTTAATTGAATTCGCTTTCGCATTATCTCATTGCTGCAGTGTGCAACAATACGAAACACTGTGTACACAGTCTAATATTTCCATTATTTTTTTCCATTCATAGAAAATTACAGAATTTAAGAATGTGATTAGTGTTAACTGCTTTTCTCTCTTTTCCAGAAACGAAGGGTTAATTATGTCCAGAATCTCAAAAGCTTGTTCACGAAACTGTTCAAAAATAGTAATAAAAAACAGTTTCACATAGTCGCTGCAAAAATGTTGTTTTTGATCGATGTCCGAAACCAATTTTCCACTTTCCTCAAAAGTTCTTAAATTTCAGCATTCAGTTTAGAAACCGTTACAAGATCATATACTATCTTTAAAAATAAATAATAGCTGCGTTGACTCAGTGGCAACACCATTAAATCTCTAGCATCGTTGACTGGAAAGCCCTTGTTTCGAGTTCTGTCCATTCGAATTCAACCACTGGCACAAGCAGAATTGTATTTGCGTTTATCAGGGTGATCCGGCTGCTCTGATCAATTTTGCTTTGTTTACCTGATCAGTACGAGGAGAATGATGAAACAGTGCCCTAACAAACACGCCACAAACTGCGCGCGATCTTTCCTTCCTCATTCTTGCATCATCCTTTACCCACACCTTCACACACCATTTCATGAACTACAATTATTTCATATCTGACGGGAGACCAGCTGGAAGTTAAGAGTTTGATCCGATTGAGGCGATGGTTCAATGGTGGAGATTCCTGGGGAGTGGAAAACACTCTCCAGGATGTGTAGATCGGCCAGGATCTCATGTTCAAGCTGGGTACGAAAATAGCCACCTTCCGCAATGAAACATGCACTACTCTAACTGGATTAATGATCTAAGACATTGTTGAGCCCGAAAACACTAGTAAGTACTTAGATGAATGGACGGTGTTATGTAAGAGGTGGAGAGATATGGAATTCCCCAGTATCCCCGCTGTGAAATGCTGCCAACTCGTGTTTTGTGCGACAATCTGTGCATGAAGAGGTAATAAGGACGTCAAAATATTATGGTTTGCTTATGAGTGTCAAAAGTTGTGTTACCCAAGTTTTCACTTTTACAGTTGGCAAGAACGTTTGCAGATTAGTGCTCAACGTACGAATATTACAGTAAATAAAGCGTTAGGATTTGAATCCGTTCCTATTTACCATCGTGAAGCCTTTGGATTGGAGGTGTCGGGAAAATATAGGGCTAACATTTTTTCATAAATAGGGAATGGATTTCTATGTAATTACATGTTTTTACAGGAACTACGTATCTGCATTCAATAACACTTTTTAGAGTTTACAAGACATTGTGAATGAATTAGAACTACTTTTGTTTTACATATTTTTACATATTTTACCTATTACTATATATTTCATAACATTTTAACATATTTATACGCCTAAACATTTCAGATGTACTTTTGCAATAAATGTTAAGGAATAATCTTCCTTATTAATCAAATGAAATACTGCTGCGTTTCTATGGCCAGCGAATCTTCGCCATGAATTATCAAACTTTCACACACACAGACCGCTTACTCACCCCTCGCTTACTGCGTACTCGGAGTCAAAGATGAACGGATTCTTGTAAACAAAAGAAATTTCAACCATGTACTTGCTCATGTTTCAAATATCACAGTCGTTAATCGATCGAAAACGAACAAATATATTTTACAGAAAATTGCCTTTCCACATTATTCGATTTGAGGGGGGGTGTTATATTCCCTTTAACCACCACCTCTGGATCCATCTCTGGCTACACGGCACTACTATTTATTTGAACACCCTTTCTTCGTAAACATTGTAATACATAATATGAACGTAATTTATTTTTCGAATAAAATTTTTATGTGTGGTGAAGTCTAGTGTACAATTACTTCTGTCAAGGTACAACCTATTTTTAGTCACTCCGAATCCTTGTTAAGAACTGATCAGCGACGCTCTATGCTCTAAAAATGCTTGTAGAGAACAATTTTAAACACAATAATGAATTTTTATTTGACATATATTTTTAATTTTTCTTATGTTTTGAAAAAGTAAGTACATATGTATCTACATGTTTTGCATATTTTATTACAATAAATTCCGTTCCCTATTCCTAAATCAAAACCAAAGGTCTAAGAATGTCTCCTAAAAGCAAACATTATGATGGAAATGCTGAACAAATGTTCATAGTGTTGAATCTGCGATTCAACCAACCAAAAACACAGGTTTCTGAGTCATAGGGATTCGTTCCCGACCCTCAACGATTCGGTTCCCGAAGCCCCGGAACCTCTCATTCATGTCTCTATCTGCAGACGACGAGCATGGTGCCAGACAACGGCCAGAACACATTTACTGCATCATTCCAAGCTTGTGATACGGTGCTCAGCGAACCATGTGGCTTCAGTGTTCCAAGTTAATAGGTAATGTATACTAAGCAACTTAAAAGTGTCAAAGTGAGCAAAACAATTTATAAAAGATTTGAGCAAGATTAACTTCATAAACCGATGTTCCAGATTCCATTTAGCTTTCTTTAACACTACAAGCTACTGAAAACCTTGCCCAGTGGCGGCTGATGTGATGTCAATATTGCAAATTAATGGTGTTTCTGCCTGGGAGGAAAGACCTAAAACAAAATCTTAGTGGAATAGAGGACTGTTTGATGGCTGTAGAACATAATTTCGTTTGTAGTTAAACCTTGTTCCAATTCAAACTAATTATTATGGAAACATATAGAAATGAAACAATAGTCGATTAAGTGGATAGTGTTGTATGTGCAAATACTCATAGTTTCTCATTTTGTTGTGTTTGGATTTTGAGGTTATTAGTGTTGTGAATTATTGCATGTATTATTTTCAAAGCTAGTGAAGATGAGAGAAAAATTCCTGAGCAAAGGAGGCAAAAGTTAATTAAAAATAGAGAATTTGTCAAAGCCGAAGTAACTCTATTCAATAAATATTTATCAGAATGGCAACCTGAAGTAGGTGCTTGTGCACTTCAACTCAGAATAGACAAATGTCAATTAGTATGGGAAGAGTTTGAAAATATTCAAGTACAGCTTTTAGAACTAGAGGATGTAGCTGTTGTTCAAAGAGAAACTAGTAATTTTGAGTGGCAATTTAGAAAAGGCATTAGGATTGGTTGAAACTAACAAAAATGCAAGTAAATCTGCTGTATCAGATAAAGATAAAGGCAGATCAACATTAACTGTTGAGTGAACATGAAATCGTTTTAGTAAAGTATTCCAAAATAGAGTTGATTAAATTATCAGGTCAATTTTCCCAATGGGAGGATTTCAAATAACTGTTTCAAACAGTGAAAGCAGTTCTGTGAATAATGTAGGAAGACTGCTATTTATAGGGATTGGAGAGTAATGCAGCACAATTTATTGCTCCTTAGTCCTTAAAGAAGAAAATTTCGACATAGTTTGGAATATGTTAAATAAACTAGAGCGTTCATAGACTTCCTCATTGAGGAACATTTTAGATAATTTTGATAATAATAATTATTTAAAAGCATCGAGGCAACCTATTCAGAAATGTGATATTTTCACTATGTATCTTCTCTCTTCAAAATTAGATGCGTTTGTAATGTAGCCACAACACCGATATGCAGATGTAGAGGCATTAGGCAATATTAATAAATAGGGGACGGATTTTAATGAAATGTCTTTTTTCCACTTTTGAACAATGACGTTTAGTAGCGACCTTCCTCAGGGTGAAATGAGGTAGGGTATTTCGCTCTGAGGAAGGTCGCAGAATGGCGGCCGAAACGTTGGCACCTGTGACTAGGTCGCGGCGTCTCGCGGACAGCCGAGTTGATACTGGCTCCGGCCGCGACAGCCTACGCTCCCAACTTTTACATTTTGTCGGCCCCCCACGTTTTGAGTCACCCGAGCGCACTGCGACGACCGACGACCGACGCCGCCCCCACCACCGCCGCCGCCGCCGCCGCCGCCGCCGCCGCCCCCCGCCGCCGCCGCCGCCGCCGCCACCACCACCACCACCACCGCCACCGCCGCCATAGCCCCGCCACCGCCCTGCCCCACCGCGCCGCCGCCGCCGCCGCCGCCACCGCCGCCGCCGCCACCGCCGCCGCCACCGCCACCGCCACCGCCACCGCCACCGCCACCGCCACCGCCACCGCCGTCCCCCCCCCCCCCCCCCCCCCCCCCCCCCCCCCCACCGCCCCCGGACCCCTCCCCCCTCCGCCGGCGCCACCACCTCTGCCACCATCGCCTCCGGCGTGTCCGCGCGGCCGCACCTCCGCCCGGGGCGCCCCCGCAGCCGCAACGCACAGCAGCGCGTGCGGCGCTGGGGCTATCTGCGCGGTTATCGCGCGCGGTGGCGGCCGAGGGGGAGGGGCGACCGCGCGCGCGCTCGCTTGCGTCGCGTTGCCACACACCAAGATGCGCCGCCTCGTGCGTTGCGCAGGCCATCGAACCGGAACTCCTCCTCGATACGGCAGCGCAGATACTGCGCAATTGGTGCGTAAGGCAGAGGCGTACTCTGGCGCCTTCAAGACTACGCATTGAATGTTAAGGCAATAAAAACCCATGTTTTATGCTTCTTAAACGACACAATAGGCACAAAAAAAAGGCAATAAAATCTTAAAATTCAAGATAAAAAACACTAACATATTTCGCGGCACTGAAACGTAAAATTCACCAAAATAAAATACAATAAAAATGAAAATTTAACATGAGCTATTAATGAGTGACTGCGGCTTTTTCACAAGGTGTGTCACTTCGTGTGGTGCACAACTCGGACAACTGCGTCCAGAATAAAGATGCACCTCACGCCACGCAGAGATCCTAATAGCTCGCCTACACTGCGCACTTCCCAGAAGAACACGTGGCCCAAACAGGTATCAATGTCGGCAGTTGGGATCGTCGCCTTGCCTTCCGACAGGAGCGCTTTGATTACGTCGCGATTCTGTACTGAGCGCTCGCGTAAGTGCACACCGCTGAACAAAGTACTCAGAGTCCCCCTCTTGTTTTTTGTTTCTTTTTTGTTTAATTTTGTTGTTTGTTTGTTTGTTTGTTTGTTTGTGTTTTCTCCCTCGAAATGCGATCTGAAGCTACAATGTATGCTTTTTAGCTCCAAAAATTCAATCTGACGTGCAAATCCAAAAGACAGCTTCAATCTAGATAAAAAAAATTAAGATTCGTTACTAGCAGACAATAATGAAAATGATTTAAACGTGTATTTGTTATCAAGACTAGACAGAAATTCATAGTACATAAATTTTAAGAAATAAAGCATCTAAAAATAAAAATGTCTAAAAAAGCATTTACGTCTTCAAAAAGGCGAAATAAAAATTTGTCATAATGTTCACAACTCCATAATTCACACACACACGCACACGCATGTATATAATGTGTGTGTGTAAATTGCCTTCACATTTTTTTATTAGAAAAAAACAGGCTTTTTCTTAAATATTCATTGTCGAATTATGACGCTTCACTTGTAGTTGGTGCATTCGTATTTAGTTATACAAAGTGCTAGTTACGATCTCCGCTTGCTGTGCTAAGGCTACATTGTGTCAATTACATACTTGGATTATGTTCGAAATTTTTCGATGATTCGAAACCGTGTTCCTTCAACTACGAGCTGAAAAAAGAGGGGGCCACTGTCATCTAATTGGGAGTTTCAATATCAAACATTTAAATCCTATCGAAGTAAAAGTAATTTATAGTTAGTACACTATAATATGCAAGTATGAAGTAATACACATGGTATTATGTTTGGTATAGGTTTCTATGTTTTGTTTATCTTAAGCTGAATCGTTTATTTCAGAAACCCGTCAAACGACAAATTTCTCATTACGAGAAAACTGAGAAAATGTGTCCCAGTTTTTCTGATTTCAAATTTTTTTAAAATATTAAAGCACTTAATAAATGAATATTTTTCAGGTAAATATGCACTAAGCGATGTGCATATACACTGCTAAACCGCTTTTTAGATTTTGGCGTTTGGCGGGTTTCTGAAATAAACGATTCAATTGTTGTATATTGTATGTTGTTCATATATTTTGTGCATCTTCACTGTTCTGTGTGAAACCATTAACATTTAAATAGTTGGTAAAATAATTATGAAATTTTTTATTGTTATACCACATTATCTACATTACCGAAGTTATTTGGAATGGAATGTTTGAGATCGAAGTGTGAACTGAACACTGAATTTTGTGATAGGTCATTTTTTAACCATTTTATAAATATAATTGAATTGATGCATATTTAGATACCTGCAGTCACAGTTTTGCTAATGAAATGCCTTCTATATTGAGCTGAGCTGCTATTATTCAGCTAGCTTGCGCCTTTCGTCATATACTCCATCCTAACGCAATCAATTCTCGAAATTTGTCATGGAGGAGATCATAAATGAGAGAATCTAAAGCAATTAAACACCGGACTATTTAAAACATTTAAAACCATTTTCTAATAAAAGCCCTCCGACCTTATTTATTATCCTTAAAATGTGAACTGGATGGATTTCCGCAAAGACCGCGAAATAAAACCGTCTACTTCGAAACATTAGAATGCGAGATTGCATCCGTCATAAATCGTAGATTGAAAGGCGATTTTCAAAATTAGTTCATTATTAAGATTTTTGTGTGCTTACCTTAACGAAATATACTGTAATAACGACTTAACTGTAATAACTACTGTTGAATGAACTGAAATTTTACTAAATAAAATCTGTCAAATATGAAAAAATATTGAACAAATGGATCTTTGAATTGGGCCGTTGATAATGTCTCTTTTCCATAAAGAGGACATAAAACTGAAAATATTCCAACGTCATCTGGACAAACTCGCCAGGGCACTCAAAAACTTTACTACGTTCTGTCATACGATGCTCTTCCAGATGTTCGTATTTTCTCATCGAGCGTCAGAACCGGTCTCAGGGAACGTACAGGCGCACTCACCAGGAGAACCTTCAGTACGAGTGGAAATCTCCGAGTAAAAACGTCTTCCGTAAAAACGACGTTAATTCCTGCCATCACCTTTCAACGCGTACACAGCCAGCGAACGATCGAACATTCTGATCGTTATTTCTTCCAACGTAAAGGCGATTTCAGCACTGGAAGACACATCAAGAGGCGAGCGGAGGAATGTCGATCGATTACTGACAACAGTCGTAGCGCTCTCCCCGCCTACTAAAAGCTTCCGGGAATGTATTTCCGGCATGATCTCTGAGTACGGAGGAACACTTTCGTAAATGTCCTGGTGTCAGTTATTTTTTTTTTCCAGAGAATATAACAAACAGGGGAAACTTTTCTTGTGAAAGATAATAAATATTGGCAGAAAACGTTCTACAAACGTTCTACTTATAGTACGTATGAACTCCAGTTGCTTTGAGTACGTGCGACTGATGTCACTGTAGTGCCTCTGCCCGAGAGATCCTAGGTTCGAGTCCAGACAGTGGTAGGTTTTTCGACACTAGATTTTCAGCTAGATCGAATTCAGTCGCTGTCTGGAGGAGAATTCTAGAGGCCGACTGCTCTGATCGGTAGTTTTCCGTGGTTTCAACGATCAACACCAGGCGAATGCCGGAGCAGTACCCTACGCTGAATGACTTTCAATTAAGATATATTTTTTCAATAATCAATTTTGAAGTAGGTTTTTTCTTCTTTTTTCCATTTTTTCTTTCTTTTTTCCTAAACAGTATCATCTATACGCCCTTACAGATAAGTGACGGTGAGAAATGTTTACGTTTGTTTTTACATGTATTTCATTTTATTGTTAAGGGCATGAACCCCTTTATTACTGTCGTACCTTATCGCTTTATTGACTGATTGAATGATTTTTTCGTGTTTCCGGGCGCGTCAACAGCTTCGGTCATTAGTCCCGTTAGTGTAGTGCATGTTTTTTTCGCGGGAGATGGCGGTGATCTTCCCCCGCTGGATGGCGAGATCCGGTGCCGACCTACCGTCGGCTAATGGGGTTTCCCCTAACCAGGACACTCCCACCAGCGGGGCACCGCTGGTGCTCAAAGCTCCCGGATCCCGACCGTCTCCCGGAATATGTGATAGTGTAGTACATGTTAGTGCAAGTGTGTGTGTGTAAGGGGAGAGGATAGGAGAAGGAAGATGAAGGAAAGATCGCGCGCGGTCGTGGCCCGTTTGGTAGGGTACTGCTCCGGCATTCGCCTGGTGTTGATGGGAGAAACCACGGAAAACTACCGATCAGAGCAGCCGGCCGCGAGAATTCTCCTCCAGACAGCGACTGAATTCGACCTAGCTGGAAAGCTAGCGTTGAAAATCCTGCCGCCGTCAGGACTCGAACCTAGGACCTCTCGGTCAGAGGCGCTGCAGTGACATCAGATGATGCACTGAGCTACCGCTCCCGGTTTATCGCTTTATGGTTTCCAGAATATGCATTCTGAAAAACTGAAAATGGGAACACTTGGGGACGTCAACAGATTTTGCACCTCTTGGAACTTATTAGGAATCTATGAGGAATTCAGATTGGCCACCACCAGTGACTTCCGGTCACATGGCAGCCCAGTTGGCCGGCACCTTGGGGAATTCCTTGACCGGAGACCAAGCGAAGGGGGAGGAGTAGGAGGGGAATAGACGGGCGGGGTGCCCCAGGCGCATTCGCTGCTCCGGCCACATTAGAAGCAGTAGGCGCGTATTAAAAATCACCGTGTTACGACGGGCAGCGTTCGATTACGAGGCGTTAGACGCCGCGGACGCTGCAATTATCGTGCATCGATTACCCGCTGCCGCCGCCGCCGCCGCCGCCGCCGCTGGCCTGGTGATGAACGGCCCCTTCGCACCCCGCCCCGCGAGCTTCGAGAGCCACGCCCCCGAACACGCCACCGCCGCAGCGCCTTCTGTGCCAGCCCTGCTCTAGTTGCGCCTCTACTTCACACTCTGTGAAGAGTAGTTTGACCCTTCCATGGCAGCCCCTGCTCTAATTGCGTCGATACTTTACACTCCGTGAAAAGTAGTTCGACCCTTCCAGGTCAGCCCTGCTCCAGTTGTGTCGATACTGTACACTCTGTGAAGCGTAGTTCGACCCTTCCTTGGCAGCCCTGCTCTAGTTGCGTCTATACTTCACACTCGTGAAAGTCGACCCTTCCTGCAGCCCTGCTCTAGTGGCAGTCTCTGCACTCCGCGAAGAGTAGTTCGACTCTTCAATGGTAGCCCTGCTCTAATTGCGTCTATACTTTACACTCCGTGAACAGTAGTTCGACCCTTCCTTGGCAGCCCTGCTCTAGTTGCGTCTATACTTCACACTCCGTGAAGAGTAGTTCGACCCTTCCGCGCCAGCCCTGCTCTACTTGGGTCTCTACTCTACACTCTGCGCTGGATAGAGTAGACAACTGCTGTGGTCATAAATTCCGCACGTCAAATGCTGCGGTCATCGCTTCATACTGAGAATATAACATCAAGTATATTCTTACTATTTTGTTTTCTCTGTGCATTTGATTTCTGTATACTCTTAGAGATCATTTTGTTAAAAAAAGTTTCTCTGTTTATAATCAATTCGCAAAAATGTAGGATTTTACATCAGACATCCTATCCCCACAAGAAGTTGATGTATTTCGATAATGTTTTTTGTAAATGAATCACAAATGTATGCCCTAGAGAACGAACTAGAATGGCAAAGTTACTGTGAAAACTAAAGTGTCAAGATTTAATTATTTCAGAAAAAATCATGTGCTTCATGTCGGCATGCGTACGATTTCCTCATCAAGTTATAATTTCTCTTGTAATGAACATCAATTTCTGTTGTTGCATCTTATTCTTTCTGACTCTTGTATACTCTCTTCGCGTCATTTGTCCCCTCCGTTCTTGCATAACATTCATTCTGCCTTTTTTTTTGCTTTTGGTTTCGCGCTCTTGATTCCGCAATCCTGTAGCATCCGAACATGACGCCCTCGGCTATCCCAGAGCAGTATTAGTTCCCTCCTTTGCAGTTTCCCTTCAGCTCCCCTTCTTCTAAAAATGATAATCAGGTTAGATTGAATCGAATATCATCTATGTTTTCCCTAGCTAATTTTAAACTTCGTACCGCTCTTGAATATTTCCGGCGTAATTTTTTGTCTGAGTTCTTATAGGACATTCATATTTTTCTCTCTGTTTACTTTTTAAGTAGCCTCTCTCTTTATATGGATTTTTCTCGGTTTACCTTACCAAACCTACACAATGTCTAATTGTTTGTTGTTCCACGTTTCTTCATTATAATTCTGAATTTGCTAGTTGGTTTCGAATGGTTTTTTGCAGATAGCATATTTTCGACGTCTATGTCTTTACCCTTTGCCACTTTTCACAGTTCACTAATCCTCTCTCTATCTAAAATTTCTCTCATTCTGTTCAAATTTCATTCGTTTATCTGTCTTACCTCTGCTCACTTACGGCTTTCTATTCCGTCATTTACTTAATTACCTTTCTTGCATCCATCTCCTTTACTTTTTCCCACTTTCTCCGGTTTATTATTCTTTCTCTTCGCTAGGTCGTCCTTTTCCACCTTTCCACCACTTTTTGTCTTAACTCTGCTCACTTGCGGTTTTTTATTCCAGGATTTACTTAGTTTCTTTTCTTGCATTCATCTCCTTTACACTTTTGCACTTTCTTCCACTCATTGTCCTTTTCCAAAGACTATAACATAAAAGTGAAAAAAATTAGAATAATAAGAACACAAAACGGTGAATTATTTTTGTTTTGTGTATGTCAATGTCAAATACTAAAGCGGTAAGGAAGTTGCAAAGAGGAGGTTCTATTGAGGCGAGATATTTCTTGGCTATTGTCTAAAAGATTTAGGGCTAGATGGTTTGGATGGGTTTCCAGGCGTTTATTGTTTCATCGATCATTTATTTTTGAATTATCATATTTACTTATTATTTCGAATTGAAATAGATTGTAAATTTTCATTGTGTTAATAAAAAAAATTGTCCTTTTCCTTCGCTGGGTCCTTCGTCTCTGGCTTCCGGCCACTTTTTGTCTTAACTCTGCTCACTTTTTTATTCCGACATTCACTTTTTTCCATCAATCTCCTTTACACTTTTCCACTTTCCCCTGCTCATTGTCGTGTTCCTCCCCGGGGTCTTTCACCACCGCCTTCCCACCACTTCCTCGCCTCGCCGTCCGGCCCGGCGCGCGGCCCCCACCCAACCGCCGCCTCCTTCCATTTTTTCTCCGATCCCCGCGAGGCGTGAACGCGGGGCGGCGCGCCCACTCGTTAGATCACCCGAGCTGCAACCCGAGAACAAAGAGAGCGCGCCGGCCACGCCCTGCGCCGCGGCCCCTCGGCCATCGAGATAACCTGCCCCCGGCACCTGGCCGCCGTAATGCGGAGAAATGCGCTGCTATTACGAGGCAAGGGGACGGCGAGGAATGGGGCGCATGTAAACAGCCGTAACCTTGCGGCGTAGTTTGAATACTGAGAAGTTCCATCGTGCCTAGGACACTCGTAGTTGAACACGAATGTGGGCTGCGGTGAAAGAACATTGGGTCTAACTAACAAGAATTGACACCATAGACAGATGTACAAATAAATGTACACATTGATACATAGACGGAATGTCACAATTAAGATACTTTCCCTGTGTTATAACAAGCATCGAAAATGATAGGATGATGAGTAAAGACCGAATTCCCGTGTTACTGAATATTTTCTTTGCTGGCTTGAAATTGGATGAAAGCTTGACAGAAATTTGAATCGTGAAATGGATGGTATTTTAGTACTTATTTTATTTGTACGAAATTGCATGTTCGGGGGTTACTGCATGATATTGAACTTTTTAGATAATGCTGCCTGAAAATTACACATTTTTGGGATTTTACTGGGCGAGTTTACAAGTATTATTGCATAAAATATATTTTTTTTATATTATCAACTTGTTTTAATTTAGACTATATTAAAGTTTTCATTTAAAAAAATAGTTTTTATGACATAATCCAGCAGTGCATTCGGGAGGTCTGTGACACACGAGTGCCGTTTAATGATATTAATTATGCAATTTGTTGCCCTGGGGATAGAGCGTTTTTACCTTTCATGATGCGTATTTTCTAATTAAAAGCGCTGAGTTATTGCAGCAGGATCCACGACCCTTGGTTGCGGTCTCTGAGCAAACGGGATCTATCTTCCCAAACGGATCATACATATCCATTATATGTATCCGTTTTGACAATCTTCGCTGAACTTACCAACACGAGACTGCATGCGCGAGTCACATTCGACCTTGCTTCCGGGCGTGGTGTTTAGCACAAGTTGCGCTTCGTTTCAAATTCATCGAATTTCTCGGAACAGACGTTGCCCTGCGAGCTACACGAAAGAATGAACGCAGTTTTTGACCGCTTTTATCAGCCTGCATACGTATACATGTGCTTTACTTCCTCGGTGCGCTCACAGCTGTGGCTACTTTGTGGATTTCCGGCCCTGGACAGACATTCCCTGCATGAATGAGGGAGTGGGCCATATGAGAATGGATAATAATAATAATAATAATAATAATAATAATAATAATAATAATAATAATAATAATAAAATTGTCTTTATTAATCGGAACACCATTCTCATAATGGGACTGAAGACTGTTTGGGGAGGGAATAATATTACTTGTTCCCTTGCCCTTATACTGATGTGCTGCCCCGGCATTCACTTCGCAGTCATAAGAGAAATCACAGAAACATCTAATCGATTTTTCCATAGCTGCCTGTGACATTTGATCAGCAGTTACAGTGTCATCCAATCGGGACCTTACACGTCACTACACTGACGTCACTATGGTGGCGTTCAACCTTTCGATTGGATGACACCGCAACAGCTGATTTACTTGCAATTAATCCAAGTACATCATTAGAACAATCAGGCTACTAATTCGATTCAGACACTAGCTTGTTCAACACATTTCTGGTACCTGATAAGGAACGAAATCTCGAATCGCTGAATCTCTGGTATCGCTCCAGCTGGTGACGTCGTTTTCTCATCAAATTCGCCAATTTGGAACCTGATTAGAGGACCCACTAGGGATTCCTCTCCCAATGTAATAGTTGTAAGTTAATTGTAAGTTAATTATAAGTTAATTTTAAGTTAGTCAATAAGTAATCAATACATATGTAAAGTTGTTAACAACTAATCTGTGTACCTACCATCAAAACCAATAAATTAAAAAAAAGACGTTTTAAATTTGTCGGTATCGGTGTTGATCTCTCCAGTTTTATTTTAATATCCTTAAAATCAATTCGAAGATTCAATTATTCTTGCATACAACCTCAACTGAGGGGAAAATTTAAAATTCCAATGACATTCAATATAATATAATTAATTTCTTTCCCGAATTTCTATTATTCGCCTGCTCCCTTACTTACTAATCATTTGAAATCTCAGGAAAATCTTCTGGAGAGCTGCTGAAAAAAAGCATCCACCACACAAGACACAATTAACACGTCTATGTGTATCCTACGTGCACCCTACGCGGTGCAGCTCGAGCGTTTGGACAGAGACAGGTGCCTCAGTGCATAATCTGATGTCACTGCTATGCCTCTGACTGGGCAATACTAGGTTCGAGTCCCGACAGTGGCAAGATTTTCGACACTAGCTAGATAGGCAGATCGAATGAAGTCGCTGTCTGAAGGAGAATTCTAGAGGCCGGCTGTTCTGATCGGTAGTTTTCCCAGGCGAATGCCGGAGCAGTACCCTAACAAAGTGACCACGGACTGCGCAGGATCTTTCCTACCTTGTTTCTGCCCTATCCTCTCCCTTCCTTACCCCTTATCCTATCCCCTTCCTTACACACACACACACACACACACACACACACACACACACACATGCACTACACTACCACACTTGCCGGGAGACCGGTCAGGAGCTTAGAGCTTGTCCCGGCTGGGGCGGTGCCCCGCTGGTGGAAGAGTCCTGGTTAGGGGGAAACCCCACTAGCCGACGGTAGGTCGGCGCCGGATTTCGCCATCCAGTGGGGGAAGATCATCGCCATATCCAGAGGGAAAACATGCACTTCTCTTACGGGATTTCGTTCGTTGACGCGACCGGAATCGCCATCAATCATATTACTAAACATTTGAAATCTCAGGAAATTTTTTTGAACTGCTGCTGGAAAAAAGCTTGCACCACACAGGATACAACTTGCACGACTGTGTGTGTCCTACGCGCACCCCACGCGCTGCAGCTCGGGCGCTAGGCGTCGTGCGAAGGCGGTGATGACGCGCGCACGCGGCGGTGGCGGTGGCGGCGGTGGCAGCGGTTGTGGCGGTGGTGACGGTGGCGGCGGCGGTGGCGGCGGCGGTGGCGGCAGTGGCAACGGTGGTGGTGGCGGCGGCGGCGGCGGCGGCGGCGGCGGCGGCGGCGGCGGCGGCGGTGGCGAGCACGAGGAAGGACGAGGGCGGCGCAGCGGAGGCAAGCCGACTGCACGCAATCGGAATGAACCCTCGAGGAAGGAATAGCGGTGATGACATGAGGTGACGAAGGAGAGAAACCACACTGGAAAACACAACGCGGTGTAATTGATGGTGGAGGAACATAACATGCAATAATGGAGAACAATGCAAAACTGCATAGGAGAATGATATCTCATAAACGACATTGCTATGCTTCCTAAGAACTACTTCTTAACACGCTTTCAAAGAAGCAGAATAGTAACAGTGAGTAAGTCTTGAATCTAGACGCGCCAACTTCTGAGATAAGTTCCGTAAGGGTAGTGCATGTTATCTCAGGAGGTGGCAATGATCCTCCCAACTGGAACATGACTCTATCTATTCGACGCTGCCCTACAAGTCACCCAATGATTTGTGCTAATGGGCCACCGAGTTAGCCGGGACAACGTACTACGTACTACGTTGCAAACACGTAAGCATCCGACGTGTGTGGTAGGTTAGAACTAGTAATGTACTCTAAATGTTTGTATGCATCGGGGGAAGAGAAGAAGGCAAAGTTGAGAAAGAAAATATTACTTCTGGTCCGATCTCTTTGGTTACGCTGCTACTCCGATTTCCGCCAGATAATGATCGGAGAAACCATAGTGTGCCAATCAGAGCTAGAATTCTCCTCCATGTACGTATTCCACCCAGCTATGAAGCTAGTG
The DNA here is from genome assembly GCA_964035755.1 of Teleogryllus oceanicus. NCBI lineage: Eukaryota > Metazoa > Arthropoda > Insecta > Orthoptera > Gryllidae > Teleogryllus > Teleogryllus oceanicus. The sequence goes on along the minus strand of CAXIVR010000012.1, from coordinate 16,583,244 downwards.
TGGAAAATCCTCTACTAAGGGAACTGGAACCCAAGACCATTAGAGATATACATGATCTCTAAGATCACATCCATTCGTATTTCACGGTAAACCAGGAAGAAGGAACCAGAAACCAGATCATAAACACACGTTTTCCTTACTTATCGAGATGTCATTTTTATTCTTTCCATTCCAAATTTACATGTGGGAATGGGAAAAGCATGTATTCGAAACGCTTCTAATACTTTGGCTTAGAAATTTAAATTACGATGAAAATAGTGATGAATGAAAAATGATGAGAAAAATGAATGAATAGAAATGAAACATTAAAACATGCTGAGGGAAAAGAAAAATAGTACCGTTTTATTTCTCTTAAAGTGTAGTTACATAGACATGACAGAAACGTGTCTTTCCGCGTAGTTCTATCTAGGAGGAGGGGTATATTCCCTTTAACCCCCTTCCCGGGGATCCATAACTGGCTACACGATTCACTTGAACACCAGCTCGTCGTAAACATTGTACTACAATACCATGAGAGTATTTTATATTTCAAATAATATTCTTAGTGGTGAATCTTCTAGTCTTCTTTTTGGAGACGTCTAGTGTACAATTGCTTCTGTAGAGGTAGAACCTACTTTCAGCCACTCCGAATCCTTCTTAAGAACTGATCGGCGACGTTCAATGCTCGGAAAAGGTTTCAAGAGAACAATTTTAAACACAATAATGAATTTTTATTTTACATATTTTCTATTTTTTCTTACATATTTTGAAAAAGTAAGCAAACATAATAATAATAATAATAATAATAATAATAATAATAATAATAATGTCTTTATTAATGGCGAGGCTCAGGCCATAGGGCCTGTTCTTCCGCCTAACCCTTGAGTCTACATTGATGCAGGGTAGTAACATAAGAGGGGAGGGAAATCTGTACATTTACGTCAGGGAGTGCAAAACTAGGGACCATCCCGACATACGTCTTAAGAGATTGAGTAAACCCAGAAAACCTCAATCAGAATGGGGACGTAGAGAAGAGAAAAATGAGAGAGGGGAATCATAAATGAAAATTATGTAGAAAATACGAACGAGAAAGAAGAAAGGAGAGAGACTAACGGGGGGACAAACTGTACATATGTGTACATATTTTGCATTATTTATTACAATACACCGGGAGTGGTGGCTCAGTGCATCAACTGATGTCTCTGCAGTGCCTCTGACCGGGAGGTCCTAGGTTCGAGTCCCGACGGCGTCAGGATTTTCGACACTAGCTTTTCAACTAGGTCAAATTCAGTCGCTGTCTGGAGAAGAATTCTAGCGGGCGGCTACTCTAATCGGTAGTTTTTCGTGTTTCTCCGATCAACACCAGGCGAATGCCGAAGCAATACCCCAATAATCAGGCCACGGGCTGCGCGCGATCTCTCCTTCCCCTTCCTTGTCCTATCCTCACCCCTTACACACACACACACACCTATACTAACATGCACTGCACTACAACACATGCCGGGAGGCCGGTCGGGGACTTAGAACTTGTACCGGCTGGGGCGGTGCCCCGTTGGTGGGAGAGTCCTAGATGGGAAACGCCGTTAGCCGACGGAAGGTCGGCACCGGATCTGGCCATGCAGCGGGGGAAGACCACCGCCACTTCTCGAGGAAAAAACACGCACTACACTTACGGGACTAATGACCACAGTAGTTGACCCGCCCGGAATCACTAATGAATCAATCATTACAATACATTCCGTTTCCTATTAATAAATCGTTCAATAAACACGTTCGGTAGGCGGTGTAGAAGGTGCGGAAATCTGCTGGGGAAAGTTCTTTCAACTTGTTCCCCCCAAACAGATCCTCCGTGTACGCACATTGTCCTTGCCCCTCTCATACAGCGTTTTCTTCCGTCGCCGTCTGAACCGCCAAGCTCCGGCGGCGCAGTGTCTGGCCAAAGGTTACGCAGAAAGCCGCGGGTCGCGGTGGCAGACGCTTCGAATCGCTGACGCGGACGTTTCAGCTGCACTTTTTGCGCGTCGCACGCGAATACGACGTAAGAAACATGAAACTTATCATAAAATCCTCATTCTTTATTTGGGCGTAACGTTTTTTAATTCACTCGTAAACATAATGCATTTTCGTTTGAGGGATCGAAAACACATATTTTATCTCATCGCTGCTATGACCTTAGAAAACTGAATGCACTCTTCAAAATCTTCAATGTATTAATTCATCGTTGTTTTGGTGCAAGTGGACGATAGAAGTCAAAATAATGAATGCATTCTTTGTTTCGTAATGTCTGGAAGGCTGAGCAATATTTGGATACTTCAAAATTTATTTACAACGCTCTAGATAAACACGTGGTTTAATGAATACGCTCGTGACCCTAGATCTTTGAGTGCCTCTTGAAGCTCGTACTTAATATTTTAATACACAGATATTGTGTGTTTGATTTATTTTATACGATACATGCTCAAAATAACTTCGTGCTCACGTCATATTTCATTTAAAAATTCTGAAGCAATGTTCACTACGCTCTTCAAGAAGTAAATATAAAATTTGACAGTCAGCCTGATGCCATAGGAGCTTGCCGCACGTTACACCTTCAGACTGTACGTTCGAATCCCGACTAAGCTGTGGGATAAGCTTGGGTGTTTTCACCACATGTTCATGATTTGGAGGCCATCTCATAAGTCCATGTTTGGCATCCCAACCCTTTTTTTACTGCCCCAACTCCAGCAATGTGTAAAAATTAGAAAAAAAATGCGGACATCGATGAGACGAAAGATGTTAGAGGTGGCATCATATTAATCCATTTCTTAATCCTAATCTCTCTCCCCTTCCGGATGAGCTGAGATGGACCTTTGGAGCATCTCAGTGTACCAAAGAAATACCAGAATTCTGGCTGACATGGGCCAACAAGCTTCCTCGGATAGCGTGTTCGTCATCATCTGCGACCAGCAATGTGTTAATAATGTGGTTTAAGAAAGAATTTCGGATAGTTAGAAGCGGTTTTGTAGGAGACGTGGAGGTCGCAAAAGCCGAACAAGCAACAGAACAATCTTAAGTAGATAATAAAATTAAAACAAACATTACTGAATACTTGTTTAAAATTGTATTACATCTGGTGTCCGTCCATTACGGACATTTCCAGTAATTTGTAATGATGCATGATAAGAAACTGACGTTTCCATTCGAAAACAATGAATCATGGGGGAAGCAGTTTCGCGTATTACTACAAACTATCAGAAAATAGATAGGTAGTACTCGTTGGCAGATTGTTGTTGCGCAAAAATTAAAATTAAAATTACATGAATGATTTTTGTACCAAGAGGTGTCTATGCTCCTTCCCCGGCGATGGTGAGATCCGACGCCGAACTACTCGCCTTATGGGAGTTTCCCCTTCAAGGATCTTCCGCAGGAGAACTCTGCCGGGACAAGTTCTAAGCTCCAGCCTGGTCTCTCAACATGAGTAGCGGTGTAGAGCACGTAAGTGTAAGTGCGTGTGTAAAGGGAGAGGACAGGACACGAAAGAATAAGGAAAGATCGCAGGCGGTCCGTGTCCCGTTTGCTAGGGTACTGCTCCGGCATTTGCGTTGTTGATCGGAGAAACTACGGAAAACTACCGATCAGAGCAGCCGGCCGCTGGAATTCTCTTTCAGACACCGGCTGAATTTGACCGAGCTACGAAGTTGTCAAAAACGCACCACCATCGGGACTCGAACTCTGGGACATCCAGGTCAGAGACGTGGCAGAGACAGCAGCAATACTGACTCTGAGCTAAACACTGCCGGTACTAAAGTTTTGGATATTTCAAAAACGGGACAGGGAGAAGCATGTTTAAATAACGAAAATACTTTTGCTTCTTAGAACTCTTAAAATGTTTCAAATATAGAAAATTGCTGTGAAGAAACAAATAAAAAAATATCAATTTGAATAAAAGTCATTCTTTGTAAATATGAAATTTTGAATTTTTTACATTTATAGTACGTTTTATCTCTAGCATATCTTCTTAAGTGTTTGTTCACTATAAATGTAAATAAAATGGAATTATTCATGAGCAATGCTTACAAGCTTATATTAATTTTATTACATCAAAAGATTGTTTGTATGGGAGTAAATAGATGGCAATGGTCTCAGAACAGAGCTTTGGGACATTCCGCAAGGGATTCGCATGTGACATTGGTTTCAACCATTACCAGTAGTCATGTAATATCCGAATCCATATTACGATCCGTGTTGAAATACTCTTAAAAACCAAGACACAAACCTTTCTTTGTTCCCGAAGACAATTTGTCAATAAATTTCTTGGCCCGAAGACACAAACGAGAAGAGGGTGGAAAAGGAGCGAAAACGGAGACTGGGAATTACGGGATCTACATCTTAAATCGCGCCTTTGGCCCCCCCCTCCCCCGCATACCGGGGCGCCTATAAACACGCACCTGCGTCTTCTGAGTACGACCCTCCGTGGCGCGGAACGCCCTTGTCGGTAATGAGAGAGCGCCCGGCTCGCCGCACCCTCTGGGCCGGTGGGAGGGGCCGCGAGAGAAGTAGCGCCCCTGCGCGGCGCGGGCAGGTAACGAGGCTGCAGGTGCCGCAGCTCGCGGCGGGGGCGGAGAGGGTTAGGGTGAGGGCGGCTGAGGGCCGGCGCTCATTGGCTGCCGCCGGCGCGCCGTGCGGCGGGTAGCGCAGGGGGTGGCTCTAATTCCTGACTAAACTGCGCGCGCGACGCGCCGCTCTTTTGTTTCATCTGCCGCCGCCGGTTCTGTGGGAGATGCTTCGCCGCAGACCGTTCACGGAACTGGGGGTGCGCGTTGCTGTGATGGCAGTCGCTCCAGTTCTCCACTGTTATTGATGGCGCTTTCGTGCCCTTAGATGTTACCATATTTTTGTTATTACGTTCTCTGTTGTCTTACCTCTCGTCTATACGGTATGCATGCGTATTTTATGACGTGTAACTGCAATCGTATTGTATCATTATTCTCCTGGCTTCATGGTGTTCTGAAACTCACTCCACTCATTAATTCAAAAACCATTTTTCTTCATTAATTTTTCTTAATCTGCTCATTTGTCTTAATATTTCCTAAGGCTCTTCGTCGTTCTGTATTTTGAAATCTTTTCTATTTAAAGTTTTTTTAAATGGCGTATTTACTAAAATATGTTGCTTCATTTTGTATTAGAAAATTTCTCGCTTGCTTTGATAATGTTATTTTAACTTTCCACCTCCGAATTTTATTCTAACGGCCATCGCTTGTAGAAGACCCTCTGGTCTTATTGCAACATGTGTGTCCCTCACATTCGTTCATTAGAGTAGCCCCATATGTTTGGAAATAAGTTCCCATAGAAGCAATTAACCGCGAGAGAGAAAAAAAACTGGGAACAACCTCAACCTCATTTATACTCAAATATTATTTTACATAAAAATTTCTACGTTTGGGCGCGTTTGGGGAAGACTAATAGATATCAAATTTCATGAAAGAAAAAGCTTCACCACAGCATCTCTTTACTAAATTGTCTTTGGACAATTATATCTCGCCCGCCGCCTCCGGTTTCTCTTTCTTCGTACCCTACGCCGCTCCAACCACACCGGTTGCTGGCGCTGTCACTTCGCCCCAACACCTGCTAGTGCCAACGCGCCTCCCCCAGACGGGGCCAGGCGAATGCCGGAGCAGTACCCTACCAAACGGGCCACGGACCGCGCGCGATCTGTCCTTCTTCTTCCTTGTCCTATCCTCTCCTCTTACACACACACACACACACACTAACATGCACCACACTATCACATATTCCGGGAGACCGGTTGGGAGCTGGGGCGGTGCCCCGCTGGTGGGAGAGTCCTGGTTAGGGGGAAACCCCACTAGCCGACGATAGGTCGGCGCCGGTTCTTGCCAACCAGCGGGGGAAGATCACCGCCATCTCCCGAGAAAAAAACATTCACTACACTAGCGGGACTAATGGCCGAAGGAGTGGACGCGCCCGGAAACACGAACAAATCAATCAATCAACCACAGCGGTTGCCGGCGCTGTCACTTCGCCCCAACACCTGCGAGTGCCAACGCGTCGCCCCCAGACGGGGCCAGGCGAATGCCGGAGCAGTACCCTACCAAACGGGCCACGGACCGCGCGCGATCTGTCCTTCCTCTTCCTTGTCCTATCCTCTCCTCTTACACACACACTTACACTAACATGCACTACACTACCACATATTCCGGGAGACCGGTTGGGAGCTGGGGCGGTGCCCCGCTGGTGGGAGAGTCCTGGTTAGGGGGAAACCCCACTAGCCGACGATAGGTCGGCGCCGGTTCTTGCCAACCAGCGGGGGAAGATCACCGCCATCTCCCGAGAAAAAAACATTCACTACACTAGCGGGACTAATGGCCGAAGGAGTGGACGCGCCCGGAAACACGAACAAATCAATCAATCAACCACAGCGGTTGCCGGCGCTGTCACTTCGCCCCAACACCTGCGAGTGCCAACGCATCGCCCCCAGACGGGGCGGAGTCGGTGGTTATCAATTACACTCGCAAGGCGGAGGAAAGTAGTTCTCGGCCGGCAAGGGGGCAGTCGATCCTGATATACAACTGACGGGTTTCAACCGTCATATTTTCTTGCTTATATTTATCTGTATGTTCAAGTGTTCCGCCGCACCTAGATTTACAGAGGTATGAATGCAATAAGTTTAATCCCTGGTCTGTAGGTCTTCTGAAAATATTTGTTACCTGACCCTTGTTCTCAATTCTTTGGCGAGAGTTGTGGTGTTCAAGTGGGCGTGGTTACATTCGATTATAAATGACATAGGAATTCCTTTCGAAGATTGTTAGCCCAACATCTGTGTAATATAGGAACTTGTTAACAACACTTCAATCTTTCTGGGAAGCAGAATTTTCGATGCTGGTTGTGGGTGAGATTCTTTCTATGCATAATTTTTCTTGAAAATTACTCTCATCAAGTTTCTGTATTCGCTCAGGAACGATCGCTGCACATTAATTTAATTTGTTTTAATGCGAATTTCTATTTCTCCAAAACAAATAAGTAAAGTAAGTAATTATTTTTGAATCTAGAACACTTACATCGATTTTCTTAATTTTCTTCTAATAATAGCTTGAGATCGTGCTTCAGAGATGTTTTAAAATCAGTAGAAGTCACATTGTATGTCATAAATATTGCCTTTGAAAATTTCATTGAAAGTTTTGCTCGGAAAGAAAAATTATTAGTTAAAATTATTGTAGAACATTTACAATAATTCAATAAAAGATTTTACTAATTAATATTTCTATCATATTTTGTACGCTATTGACTTGACAAGCAAACTTGTTTTTCATTTACACTACAGCCTCTAGGCTGTATTGTATTGCTAAAATGTATTTTAGACCTACCGCTTATTAGAGAATATCAGAAACTAGAAATTAATCAGAGCTCAAATACGTTTTTAAATATAGCATAAGTAACCAAATATATTGAAGATTCTCTTATCTTTTCTAACTGTAATTAACTGCATCAATAGAAAACACCGAGAAATCTGAGAATGTAGATTTTTTAATTTATTTATTGATTCAAGAGGATTACTTGATTCAATTTATTCTACTTTATCACATGTATTGGTGACTTAAGGCTACATTACTAACTAATTACTTACGGCTAACGTAAGAGGTTGAGGAAACATTAAGGTACCTCTGTTTATTTTGTTTTGGGGGATATTTTGAGGAATACTTGAAATGCATTTTTTTTCGTATTGTGGATTGGGTTCCTGCACAGCGTGAATTCATATAAGGATGGTATTTGCATAAGGCTTGTATAAAAGTTTGAGATGAGATATGTGATGTCACGAGTTAATTCCTCTAGGTTATGTTCTTTATGTAATTGTTTGTTTGTAACAAACCACGCTGCATTTATTGTTATCTTGAGATACTGGTTTTGAATGATTAGAACGTAGCTGACGAGTGCGAACATCCGCAGCACTGATTAGGCACAGAACCGACACAGAGCCGTGACTTCGGCCACTTTATGTCCGCAGCGAAACCCACCCCTCCACCCCAGCCCGGGCGCAGCGCATTGCCATCCCAGTCGGCTGCCAAACCCCCGCCACCCCTCCAACCCCCGGCCCTCGCACCGCCCCGCGCCCCGGTAATGGGCCGATCCTTCACCTGTAATTGCCGGCGCGGCCTAACCAGGGGGCGACGGGCGCAATTTATGAATCGGGGGTGTTTTTTACCCCCGCGGCCGCCTCCGCCGGGGCCGCCGCGCCGGGGGGTGCGTGGAGGGCGGCGGCGGGGGGGCGTGGCGGGTGGGGGCGGGGGCGGCGCAGGCGTGAAGACGCGGGCGAGAAGGCGAGGGCGAAGGGACCGATGGGGCGCGTGGCGGGTTGGAGTGAGGAAACGTCTCGTTGGGATGAGCAAGAGGCGGCGCGCGCGTTTCGGGGAAAAGGCCCAGCGACTAACAATGGATTAGATCCCATTCACAATGCAAACTTAAACGTAACGTAATGCTGTAAACGTAGCCGTAAAATGTACACGTGAAAACAAGCATTCACAATGACGAACGTAAGTTTTGCCTGAACCAATCAGAATTCAACTTACTGAAACTTGATCGATTCGTTTCTAGCTCGGTGAAAAGATCTTTTTACCATATTTTCTAGCTTTTTCTTCGACATTTCTATCAATTTGTCTTTATATATATATATATATATATATATATATATATATATATATATATATATATATATATATATATATATATATATATTCGAGTAGCGGTAGTAGTGCTCGCATTTTCTTCATCGTATAAACAAGAAGAATTCTCTCGTACCAAATTCACAAGTAATTCGTCGAACATAATTAGTTTATTTGCCATGACTTGTTAAAGTCACAATAACATTTGCCCAAATTTCTACTTTGAATTCACTACACGCATCAAAACTGTTCACAAAATATTTTTCTTCATTACAATAACAAAATGACATAACCACAAACTACCTCAACACAATCTCAAATCGACCTTCCACGCTGCTCTCTGATTGGTGTTCGATAGAATTCCGACGTAAACCTCACGTAAAACCTTGGAGCTTGTGAACGCTTAACTTTGCGGACTTACGTCTACAGTTACGTCAAGGCATTGTGAATGCTCTCGCGTAGTAACTCATTTGTAGGTTTTGCGGCTACGTTACGTTTACGTTTAAGGTTGCATTGTGAATGAGGCCTTAGGGATATGGCGTTTTACGTCATGGAAAGGTGGGATATTTTCCAGAGTCTTACAAAAATCGGTGTTTTGTGAATATTTGTGAGCAGCATCAAAGAACTTTGCGCTTCATGAGAGATCGCAAGTAGGTAATGCCTTTCTTAAGAAAAAAATGTTATTTTTGTCTTTATATGATGCAACCCTTTGTTTCTGCCAAATGTACGTATATTTTTTGTACTTGTTGTAATTCCACAGAGTCCTACAAAAAAGTGTTCTGGGACTACTTGTGAACAACATAACGGAACTTTGCCCTTCATCAAAGAACGCAAGCAGCTAATTCTTTTGTTAAGCCAAAATTGTTATTTTTGTCTTCACACGGTGCAATCTGAGAGCTGAAAAATAGATTAAAAAAGGTATTGTGTGATTTAAATAGAAATGTATCTGCCTCTATTAATGTGTTTGGCAAAATAATCTAGAATGTAAAGGCGAAAAGGGGCACAGTCAATGTTTTTTAACAGTATGTTAATATTGACCAAAATCATGATTTACTTCATATTTTATTTAAATACCCTGAAATATTCCACAAATTTTATCGTGGAAAATTAAGGAAATGGCCTGGATAACTTGTAAAAGCCAAAGAAATTCGTCGTAGAAGATATGTCACCATATGTTTCTTGAAAGTGGGCTTGTAATTTATATTCATCTACTATTTAGTAGTTTACTTGATATATTATTTACTTGACATACTATTTACTACTTATACTATTTAGTTGCATAAAAATAAACAATTTGCTGAGAAACATATTTCAGACGCCCTGAATTCCATTGTTATCCTTACGACAACTCTTATTAGGAGATACACCACCGGGTTATTCGACATTTTCTCGCGATTAAGCAGGCGTTCCGACATTTTTGTGAGAAAATCCTTGAATATGTAAAAGTTTTGAATGATATTCGAAGGAGCCAATGTAAGCTTTCATGGCTGATGCCATGCATAACTCATTGTTTTTCTTCCGATGAGCAGTGATTTAATGGAAAGTGTGTTTCCTAACATTCCCTTTATACCCGCGATTCGAAATAGAATTTCCGCTACACAATCATCCAGGAATTCAACTACGGCATTTGTGTTTTTCATTTTGGAAAAGAATACATTTCAATGACTGAAAACGAAAGTTACCACAGAGATGCCTACTAATTTGGTTGACTTTCGGAAATACAAATACAAAAGTAATACAAATTTTGTTTGTTTTGTCGAAAAATAATGTTGACGAAGAATCTCAAGTAGTCCATCATTACTAACTAGATTTTTTTATAAAATAAAGTTTTTATTTTATCCAGCTGTACACAGGAGAGAAAAATGCCCTTATTTTCTTTATTTACAAACTAATAAACAATATAATTTTGATGAAAAAGGTAATGCCGAAATTCGATAGATATAATTAAAAATTCAATTCTATTTGTTCTGATTGAATTTAATATTTCTTATTTGGAGTTGATAAGAAGGCCAACAGTTTATACAATTATGAAGTCCTTTATGTAAGTAAAACGCAAAGTTTTATTTTAGGGAGTTGGGAAATTTATTAATTTGGTCAGTGTTAGATAAACAATTGTATTGCACAAAACATTAATATCTTCTTTTCGTATTGAAATGAATATTTATTTTTATATAATCATTTTAATTGTGTATGTGTTTTACCAGGATTTCATCTCACAATAGTTGATATTTGCCATTTGAGCTTTTAAAAGAACATCTGATACGATCCTGAAAAAATGGAATGTGCATTTAAGAGTGAAAATAAGAAGATAAAATTTACTTCAATAATGTCAATAAATAATAAGGGAAATGAAATATTAAATTAAAACTATGGAATATCTTGTTATATTGTATTGTACATTTTGTTCAATAATTTATTATATGAGGGTCAATGTTTATAAAGAGTAACATTAATACACCTGTTCTGAGTGTTTTTCTCAACGTTTCGAGCGTGTGCTCATCTTCAGAAGATCTAAAAAGTAACATTCCTTTTTTTACAGTTATTACCCTGCCAATAATTAAATAAAATCTCAAGAGTTTAAATCTTTTTTATATTAAGTTTAAGAATTCAAGAAAACAGACCCACTTCCTAGAAGAATAAGAATATACTCAAGAATATATTGAATATCTTGTTATTATTATAGCATTTTTTGTTATGTGTGTAAAATTCATCCTAAGACAACTCGGCACAAAAGAAAGCTATGCGCCTCGTGGAACGGAATGAAAACTAGTGACGAGTGACAAGTTTGGCGACAACAACGCATCAGTCTCTTCTCAAAAGTAGAAGCCGTTGACACTTCGTGCGCCAACACGTTTATTTAAACCTATTTTTATGCAGTCTCGCATAGCAGGCGGCACAACAGTGCCAGCTCGGCACCGGCCACTCTCCGATGTTGCTGTCCATTGGCGACTTTTTAGTCCTCGATCACGAGAAATCTCTCTTATGTAAGCTTTAAATATATCTGAAATATTGTTTTCAGAGGGGTCTAATAGTTTATTTTACTGTGCAATAATTTACACATTTAATGTTATTGACTGAGTATGAATTAGATTTTGATTTCACAATTCAGCAAAGAAGTGACAGTTCTCCGAATATGTTGTGCAATAACTGAAAAACGATACGTCTATCAAGAATATTGTGCAGCAGCTGCAAGTCGTTGAAACGTCTAAAAAATAAATTATTTAATGAAGATAAGCGCCGTAAGCTCACTGATATTTTAAAACTAATATATTAGACATTTATTTGACGTTCTCATGGAATATTGGCAGCTTACTTAACGATGTTTAATGGAAGCATTTTATTACACAGAGTAATTAAGACACAACTAGGTGTTTAAATATTACCCCCGTCTCCATTCCATGCTCTCTCAGGTACCTCTCTTTCTTTCCTCTCTCTCTCTCTTTCTTTCCTCTCTCTCTCTCTTTCTTTCCTCTCTCTCTCTTTCCTCTCTCTCTCTCCTCTCTCTCTTTTCCTCTCTCTCTTTCCTCTCTCTCTCTTTCTTTCCTCTCTCTCTTTCTTTCCTCTCTCTCTTTCTTTCCTCTCTCTCTCTTTCTTTCCTCTCTCTCTTTCTTTCCTCTCTCTCTTTCTTTCTCTCTCTCTCTTTCTTTCCTCTCTCTCTCTTTCTTTCCTCTCTCTCTCTTTCTTTCCTCTCTCTCTCTTTCTTTCCTCTCTCTCTCTTTCTTTCCTCTCTCTCTCTTTCTTTCCTCTCTCTCTCTTTCTTTCCTCCTCTCTCTCTTTCTTTCCTCTCTCTCTCTTTCTTTCCTCTCTCTCTCTCTTTCTTTCCTCTCTCTCTCTTTCTTTCCTCTCTCTCTCTTTCTTTCCTCTCTCTCTCTTTCTTTCCTCTCTCTCTCTTTCTTTCCTCTCTCTCTCTTTCTTTCCTCTCTCTCTCTTTCTCTCTCTGATTCATCATTAGTTTTAAAGTATAACTGTATTCTTTAATTACTCTCTTGTCATCTATCATGCAATTCACAAACGACGACACAACAACAACAACAACAACAACAACAACAACAACAACAACAACAACAACAACCAGGAATTACATTACAACGGACGATCATACATAACCAATTCAGCTTGCTAATTAATTAAATACAAGGGAAACACTTGAACAATGATACTATTACTTGATGTTATAGATGGAACGCACCATAGCAGAAATTCCGGTGAATCCCAGGTGTTTAAATAAGGCTGTATTGACTGAAATAAGAAAAACGCAAATTAAAATTCTAATCTCTTTCAAAAAGATTTGCGAGGAATCTGGACCAGAGAGGAGACCAGTATCATGCGAGTTTCCCATCCGTCATATCTGCTGTTCCTGAAATAACTTGGCACGCGCGCGATGACATTAGCGCCGATAAAGGGTGCTGGTGTAATCGGTCGCGGAAGAGGACAGCGGTGGCCTCAGCCATGGACTCGTCCTCGCCCCCGCCCCGCTCCATCACCTCCAGAATTCTAACGGCTGCTCTCATCGGCAGTTTTTCGTGGTTTCTCCGATCAACACCAGGCGAATGCCGGAGCAGTACCCTACCAAACGGGCCACGATCTTTCTTTTCTCTTCCCTTTTTCCTAAACCCTTCCCTCTCCTGAACTCCCTTCCTCAACCCTTGAACACACAGGCTCTATACTTTCATACATGTCGGGAGACTGGTCGGGAGTTTAGAGCTTCCTTAGAGTCCGTCACCACTCAGCGAGGGGAAGATGACCGCCACCCTCCGAGCAAAAAACATGAACTACCCTTACGGGACTAATAACTTTAGTAGTTGACGCGCTGGGAATTACTAATTTGTCAACCTCGCTCTCTCCCCTGTTGCCCCCCACGCCCTCGCCCTTGTCCTCGCTCTTCACTTCGGTGTTCATCCGACGTCAGGATAAATTACGTTAGCGACATTATCCCTTGGAATAATAAGGCGTTGTCGTTGTCAACAATATTATTTATTTCACAAATAGCAGCTTTCGATGGCTTAGGCATCATCATCAGTTTTCAGATTAACATTGGAAAACCTGTACATTCATCTCAATAGTAACCTACTCAATAGTAGGTTACTATTGAGATGAATGTGAAGGTTTTCCAATGTTAATCTGAAAACTGATGATGATGGCTAAGCCATCGAAAGCTGCTATTTGTGAAATAAATAATATTGTTGACAATGACAACGCCTTCAATCATTCCAATTACGTAAATGTCAACTACACCTCACCACTGAATCAATAGACATTATCCCTCCTTGAAAGTTTCACATCCTCACCCTTACGTCGTATGAATATTGAAACATTTGTTATTACCGTTGTCGCCGTTAATATCTTTTGTAGTCCATAATTCGAATTCCATATACTAATATAATCCCCCAGGGAATGACAAAAGCCATTGCCTGAATTTCATCAATTTACCCCTACACTCGTGTAACCGAACTATTAAAGCTACTATACTACATGACGGTACATGCGCGTTGTGAATATTGTTAAAGTTTATTAACTTGGCAAAGCTTCTTAAGCTGCATGTAGTATTAAAAAAATATCTTGATAAGAATTTGAGAGAGTCTTATCACTTCAAAAATGAATGGAACAGAAAATTTCCTGGTATTGTATTATCCAGGATTAGCGAGTTCTTGACTTGGTGCAAGTATAAGACTGGCTTGTGATTTAACAAGTGCACCCGACAATTGTTCCACTCCTCCATTTCACACCAACTCCACCCACCCACACAATACCTAGCTGAGGGCACTGGTGGATCCAACAGGAGGCCATGGTCTCTCTCAAAAGGCCTGAAGTTTTCGATCACCTTCCTTTATTTGGCAAAATTGATTTAAATATGTTTTCATTTAGTTAACTAAACAAACTCATTAATTCCATGAAAAATCGTTGATTATCTCTATGTTAATAGCACGCGTGAAATTAAAATTCCGCCGTGCAATTAAAAATTCACAGCTACCAATCAGAATTCAGAGAGGAACGAAATCGTTTAATTAAGAAACTATAACACAAACGTTATATTACGTACCGACAACAACTATATGTAAACAACAAATGAATAAAACTAAATTGGGGTAGTAAATGGGGTAGTAAATGTTAAGCAAGCTGATTTATGGAACAGAAAATATTGAAGGTGAACATATTAAGTGTTTTCATGTAAAAATTTGGCCTTGGAAAATTAAACGTAAGTTCTAAAATGTATGTTATACCAATATGTATTTATGTTTTATGTATTTTGTATTCTCCCTCTTACCTGTCTTTCCTTTTCATGGGAAGTAATGTTTTCATGACTTTGTCAGCTTCTAATATTTTATCCGCATATGCTCAATACTTTCCAGTATATGCAAATATTTCGTGGAAACAAAAACAATGCAAGACCCACTAAAATATATCTTTTTCAAAAGCAATACTACGTAATGAAATGCATGCCGCGTGTGGAAAAAGATCTGCTTGGATTTTTTAAAATTCGAATTATTCGCAAATGGAAACGAAAAAATATTGAAGATAACATGCGTATAAAGGGGGATAATTGCACGCACGGTATATAATAAAACTAGCTCCTACCGTCACCTGTTTTCTTTAACATACCATTCATGCAATTATCCCCCTCTTTGTACACTCGTTTCGTTAATTATCCTAATTATATTCTAATTATTTAATTATTAAAACAATAATATTTATATTATATCTACAGTACTTACATACATAATATACAATATAATAACAAATATATTTATTACTTAACAAAAATCTATTATGCAACCCTCCTTTTAAATGATGGGCTGGATCCGCCCCTGCCCACTGGACCGTTGTGACGCGATGGCTTCGCCGATATATCGGATTTAAGGAGTATAGAATTTTTTTAGAGTGAAATGTGATTTAAGAGAGTTTTTGACTTCCTTGGTTTATTGATTTACTTAACGTATAAAAAGTGAACAATCGTTATGGTCGTAAAGTAACATCTGCGCACCTTTTCCTGTGCTCTGGAACCTATACCCCCTTCCTTTTTCCTACACTATTTTTTAAATTGAATTATGAAAAAAGGGAGCTTTTGGTAACATTTGATATATTAACTGATCATATTAATTCTACTAATGTTCTCGTCTTTGAAAAGAAACCTCTACAGTTTGTTATTCACACTAAAACTTAATTGCGTTAGAGACACTATTATGGCAATTTATGATTTCACGACTTATCATAAATTAACCGATATTGACGGAATATCTTGCCCAAAATCGTGATGATTTTAGAATATCTGTGCAAATCCTAACTATCCTTGGGCATTTATATATCTTTTCATTCTTTTGACATAAAGGGAAAGAGGCAGTGAAAAGAGACACATAACGTAGGAAGTGGATTTACTAATGACTGAAGACTCCTGGGAGATCCAAACTGAGCATGAAGATCATGACACCGGAAAACAAAGATCACTTCGATGCGTCACTGCAAGTCAGATGCTCGAGAACGGAAATGCTTTAGAAAACATTCCGTCATTCAAGGTCAAAGCGCCATCGAAAATGCAGCTGACACACATTTCCGTGTATCATGTGGTGAACAATTATTTACAAAAAATTATTTGAGGTAACTATACTCACAAATACAATAATGTCTAAGAAATGCCCGTAAAGCACATATTGACGATATAAGAAATATTTCAAAAGATATTTTTAATTTAAAATCCAACAATAAAACAATACATCACAATGGCATTTATACCATGTTATTAAGTCCATTTAGAACTATTCGTTTAAAAAATGTAAAGCCGAAATCTTGACCCCTTTCCGAGAAAATTGCATTTGAGCATTTTTGAAAATGCGGAATTTGGAGCTAGATACATTTACAATAGTATAATTATATTATAAGCAATATTATAAATTATATGTGTATACTTATGTGTTGCTCAATTGCCACCCATCTGTCGGGAATCAAGGCTGGGCAGACCTCATTTCGTCAGCACTTATTTATTGAAAAATATTATATGTTATTGAAAAAATGGCCAACTGTAGTTTGAGATAACAACATAAAGTTCACTTTTATACCCGTAGAACTCAGTCATGGTTTCTACGACAAGAATTTAAAATCATTCAAGTACACTAAATTTTTTAAAGTGCTCGGTGGCACGTATTAATATTGTTTAATCATTCCAAAAATTTGTTTCAGTTATTTTCTTATTAAAAGTAATTATCAGAAGAATTAATCGAAAAAATATACAGAGAAAATAAATCTCTGTGGCGTCGAAGACACTTCCGGGATATCTAGTGTTAAATCTTGCTATATAGCATTGCAGTAAAGTGGCTATAAAATAAAAAGTTGCAGATGTATGCAGCTACATGTGTGTTATTCTGATTAAGGGCATTCTGCTTGATAAATAAAAAAATATATTGAGACAGGAATACGCAGGATAAAAATTATAATCCACAATATACATGACTAACATTGTATTAGAATAAAATAGTTAAACACTTTTTCTTAAAAATATACTGAACTTATAGTTAAAAGTGTTTTCCATTCGGAAACACAAAAAGAATCTAAAGAAAAATAATTTAAACACTTTTTTTAATTTAACAAAAGTAGTCCAGAAGAAGCAATGAATTCACGTGTTTCGAGCAACGGTAACTTTACGAGACCGTAAGGACGACAAAAATGATTGAAATAACGTTCTGGAGCTAAAGTAGTGTGATGTCTTCCAAACGAAATTTGATAGGTCGGAATTCCGAACGCGGACTTTGAATTTCCCCATATGTCCAGGTTTTCGGCCCGATTCAACCAGTGTGCGGCGGGGTGCCCCGTCGCGAGGCTGGGGCTTCGCGCGTGGCGGCGCGTGTGTGGGACGGCGGCGCGGCGCGGACGCACGTGACGTCACGCCACGATAACCCGCGCCACGCCACGCCGCCGCGGCCCCCCCCCCCCCGCCACGCCACGCCACGCCCCCCCCCCCCCCCGCCCCCCCGCCGTCGCGGCTCCGGGCGATAACCCGACCGCGCGCGTCAGACTGCCGCCCCCCCCCCCCCCCCCCCCCCCCGCCCCCGCCCGCTGGCACGCCTGCGGCCACGCCAGCAGTCACGCGGGGACTGGCGCGGACAGTGCCAGATTACCGAACAGGATGAGTAGGCTGCAGCCTGGGGCGCGGAATTTTTTGGGGGGCGAACGAATTTCGTAAGGCGAACTGGGGACATTAAAAAATCGTACATTTATTAAATCAATATCGTGATGAGAATTATTTATAGATATAATAATTTATTTATACGTACACAATATTTACGTCGGTTACAAATATCGTACAATTTTTTATTCAAAATATTAAATAGCTTTAATGTTTAAGAAAAAGCAAATTAAAAGGGCGCTAAAACAATTGACAGCCTAGGGCGCACGTAAGTCAAAGTCGGCACTGGTCGCGGAGCTGCTCAGCACTTTCGGCAGCACCCACACACGCGTGATAATGAACAAGCCCGCTGCCCGGGACTGAGGGGTCGCGACTCCTGGAATACCAAAGAACCCCCATCTTTTCAATATTAAAAGAAATTTGTTATTGCGAAAGTGTTGTGTAGTTAAAAATAATTAGCGTACCTGTACGAGAACTCTCGCAATTCCACCCTCGTCCCTATTTTTCAATTTCCATATTAAGCCTGTAAGATTTTTTTATTCATGACCTTCGTATCCCCCGACACTACTTCTATATGTCTCCGTGTAATTGATAACAGTCAATACAAACTATTCTTATTTAACATTATTACCGAGCAAAGATGTACACCCGTGTAATTCAGTCGCGTAGAATATCAAGTAATTGGTTTAAATTTACATATAGTTGCAGATTCTACAGTTTCTGAAAAGGTGGTGTAGAGTCGATGAGCGTCGAACAAGCAAAAATGTAATAGAATGTTCAAAAATATCATGTTCGGTAGATTACGGTACGATGAACGTTTATTTGAGGCCATTGGCCACAATATTTCCGTTTTTAACGCCCGAAAACGCTTCTTTTATGAGTTATTTAGCAATATAAATTCGAAAATGCGTGTAAGTGTTGGGGGTTGCATTTGACATTTGATATTTATTACATTGAATATTTAAATGTGTTTTTTAAACAAAGACAATATTTTTGAAGTCAAAAGGCTCCATGAAATTCTCTTTCTTTAGAGACCTCATTTATAAAGATTGGTTGCGTGTGAGAGACGCAAAAGTTATGTATATTACTGAAATAATATAGGAGATGATTAATGGATTTTTTTGTTACAAAATGGATATTCAGCTATTATCGGTTCATTGTACTGTTTACTGATAGTGTTTGATTTCACTATACCGTTATGTACAGGAAAAGTAAGTGCTTGTCAAAGTAAGTGAGTGTCAGGTGGATAATACAAATGTAATTTTTTGTCGTGAATTTTCTACATGCAATTTATTTTTGTGAATGAATGAATGCCTTATTTTACGTGGCCAGACATGGGCCATGAGGCCTGCTCTTCCGTCTGACCACGCACATTTCATTACGCTCCTTTCATCTACATGGGGAGAAAGAAAGTATTACTTGGGCGGCGAAACAGGCAATTTGAATTTAGCTTAGAGGCTTCATTTAGGCTTGAGGATCTTTTACATGCAGTAAATCTACCAACATGGGACAGCCGGCTTTACTTCCCTTCCGAAGGAAAGTGTACGAAAGATTTTTTTCTCCCTTAAAAATCCACGGCTTCGATCGGGTTTGAACCCGCAAACATTTATCTATAACGTGTAAAGGCCTTGTCCATACAGATCATGCACCCAGGTAGAACCTATTCTGCATTCCACACAATATTAAAAAGCTTTCGTTTACAGTAGAAATGATTAATGATTGTGAAGTTTTGAGTAAGCAAACGCCTCTCCAAGACATAATTTTCGTGTTATCAAAGTGAATGGTATGCTTCCATTCACTTTGAGGAGAACGTTTTAAGAAGATTTCCAAAAGAGAACGATTGAAGCAATGAGAACAAAAGGACAAAGAAGGAAGATGAAATAATCATAAATAAAAAAAGAAAAAGGAAGCGAGGAAGGATGAAGGAGGGAAATGAAGAAAAAAAGAAGAAAGAAAGAAAGAGAAAGAAAAAAGAAAGAAAGGAAGAAAGAAAGAAAAAATTGTGAACGAATAAATAAAGAATGAAGAAAGAAAGAGAAAGAAAAAAGAAGAAAGAAAGAGAAAGAAAGAAAGAAAGGAAGGAAGAAAGAAAAATAGTGAACGAATAAATAAAGAAAGAAAAAATCTGAATATGAGAAGATCGTCCTTGCCCGAAAAGGAGACGAGATTTCGAGACGGTCTCACTCCAACCACTTGTGGCGGCTTCCCAACAGCCTAAGAGCCTCGCGATTCCAGATAACCCCGCAGACACTTTGCTCGTCGTTCCCCTTTGGCTCCTCCACTCGGTGGCGCGTGGTTCGACCTCCTGCAACTCGACACCGCTCGCAACCCCGGCAGCTGTTGGCGGCGGACGCGCGCACGTGACCGCGCAATAAACAACGACGCAGCGCCGCGGCCCGGGTTTTGTTACCCGGACTCCCCGCAGGCCCACTCGCTCCTCGTACCCGATTTCGTCATAAACGTTCCTCTGCCTTTCCACGACCATAACTCTCGTGTGATTTAGCGTCTTGCTTTGACAGGCATTGTTCTTGATGTTACACGAGTGCGTCGTCCCAAATGTCACCGTTTGCGAACATTCAAGTAAATAAAAAATCTGCCGAGAACAAAGGTGAATCATGCGGAAATAGTAGTATTATGAATCACAAGCAGTAAAAATTGGCATGGAAATGGTCTAGTACTTCGTATATTGCACGCATACTAATGAAATGGGGTTTTTAAATTGTGAGCATCATGATTTTGTGCCTGAACGATTTCTCCCACTTCTCTGATTATGAAAAGGTGAACAGTATGTTACTGAAAAGACAAAGAATGAGTGATGGGAAATAGAGAGGGGGAGGAAAGATAAAGAGGAATGCAAAGAGAGGAAGAGAGATGAAAAAATGCTGATAGAAAGTCAATGAAAGAAATGAAAATATGAAATGGGTGCAGGCAGAAAATTCAAAATTCTATTTCGCATTTGTGAGATTTTACAATACGATTGTAAGTTCGCCTGAAGCAGAGTCTAAATTCAAACCGCATAGCATCTCATTTGAATACTTTTGAGCCTGCACTCTCAACATCAAGACTCTCAAAATTGTACAAAAAAGCGAGGAATGAAATACGAAGAGCGAACATTACTCGACGGGCGTACTTATTCCTGTACAAACAGGTTACAGGGGTGTAACCTGCAGTAAACGAGCACGTCAAGCAGGAAGAGATGTCACAGCGTGCACTGCCGCAGCTTCACGAGGAACATATCACAAGTGAATTATGAAAATGAACACCCAATAGTTAACCATTCTTCATAATTCTAAAATCCAATTTGTTGAGACAGGAATCCAATTTGTAAGGAGGTTAGATTCCACAACCTTGCCATCGCAGTACACTCATCACGCAGTGAACCAACTTTCTCGTAACTCGAGTGCCCTCATCTCCGCTACGTCATTCCCCACCTCGTCCGACACACGCGGGCGCGGATATATCAGCGAGGGCGCCAGTTAAGCCGTGTCCTGCGTGAGCTACTAGTCGCGCGACTTTTCTTGACGTTTCCCAGCGCGGGGTGCGGGGAGAGGAGGCTTCTCCCGACGTCACATCCAACGGGTGTTGCCAACTGTAATATTATTAATACTATTCGCGCCTCTTTCGTTCTTAATACAACAGGACATTATAGACGATAAAATATAACAAATTATAACACAATTAATAGCAACCACAAGTGAAAATAATTAGATAACGATAATATTGCTTATTAAGGAGATATGATATTACCAAAATCCGAATCGAATGAATCACAGGGCACAACACTAACAGCGAAAACGCGAGAACTGAATTCATTTGAAAGCAGAGCTTGGCAGCCCGGACAATCTTGCCGTGCCGTTCCGTGTGAGACCAATGTTGTGACCAGACCGTACCGAGTCGTGCTGTGTTGAGCACTAGGGAGCTCAGACGTCAAGAAAAGTCGCGCGACTAGTACATCTTGCGGCAGCGACACGCGACAGCTTCAAGCCCGACCGAAGCCGTGGATTTTTAAGGGCGAAAAAAATCCTTCGTACGCCTTCCTTCGGAGGGGAAGTAAAGTCGGCTGTCCCATGTTAGTACATTTACTGCATGTAAAAGATTCTCAAGCCTAAATGACGCCTCTGAGCTAAATTCAAATCGCCTGTTTCGTCGCCCAAGTAATACCTTCTTTCTCCCATGATTGGTGCAAGGAGTGTAACGAAATTTGCGTGGTCAGACGGAAGAGCAGGCCTCATGGCCTGAGTCTCGCCACGTAAAATAAGGCAAATTCAATTCAATTCAATTCAATTCAATTCAATTCAATTCAATTCAATTCAATTCAAGCGACAAATTGCAAACACACAGTGCGCCCGTCCTACGTCGGCGACATCCGCGACGAAGCGACGAAAGCGCTACAAGCGGCGGCGTTTTGTTTGAATCTTGCCGCTACTTGTCGCCGCTTCTCGCTGCGTCGCGAGTATATTTTCGCTGCTTTGGTCTTCAATTTCCCATTTCAAAGATGTCGAATAGCGATATAACGGAATGTTTAACTGAAGATGTGAAAAATACAAGAGAATTATGGAACAAGAGATTGAATAACTACTACAGTAGAATTGTGAGCGGCGAATTGTGAAAGGAAGTGACGAAAGCACTGAAAATAACAAGTAAATTTATTTTTTATTGATTAAATTATGTTAATTTATATTATTCTTATTGAATTTGTCAGATGCTAATTATATTGCGTTGTACATACATCACAATGTATTATATACCAGTATTCCTGTAGACGTAAATGAGGTTAGGTTTCTATTGTAACCAAACCGGCAGGGCTATTGAAATAATTGCAAATAGTCTGTCTTATTTCACGGGCTTCTGTTGAGGGTGAATTAAACCTATTACTAACTGGCAGAGTGAATATCTGTGGAGCGTTTGTTGAACATAACAAAAATCTTGAATGTTTCCTTTGAAACATTTCGACTGTCACTGTCGCAGCCTCCTGTCGCTTACGTAGGACACCACGCCTCAGTCGCGCGGCTCGCAACTTGTCGTTGAAGCTGACGCAAGCTATCGCTTGTCGCTGTCGCCGGTTGTAGCTCACGCAGGACACGGCCTTAGGATTGCCAACAATGATCGGGTAAAAGGGAGGTCACTCGACTAGCCCCCCACCTCCGAAAAAAACAACCGAATCAAAACATTTCTTTTTATAGATATTTATTTTAGACTAACATCAGTTGTATTTATTTCTTCTCTCCATTTGCGATTCAAGCGATAACATTCCTTCACAAAATGCAGATGATGATGATGATCTGAGCGTCTCTTGCTTTTGTTTTAGTCGCTAGACAGAGACTCTATCATGCATGCTTGTGTCAGCGTTCAGAAAAAAGATCTTCATGTTTTCTTTTCTAAATTAAACAATAAACGATACAACGTAGCGGATGTTAGACATGTGATAAAATAAATGACAACAAATATTACAAAAATTTTCTAAAAAGAGGACATTTAAAATGCAAAGGAGGACGAGAGGATAACTGACATCAATGGAGCACTGTGCTTCCAAATGGAGGTTGGCAACCCTAGCGTCAGCGTTCAGAAAAAAGATCATGTTTTCTTTTCTAAATTAAACAATAAACGATACAACGTAGCAGATGTTAGACATGTGATAAAATAAATGACAACAAATATTACAAAAATTTTCTAAAAAGAGGACATTTAAAATGCAAAGGAGGACGAGAGGATAACTGACATCAATGGAGCACTGTGCTTCCAAATGGAGGTTGGCAACCCTAGCGTCAGCGTTCAGAAAAAAGATCATGTTTTCTTTTCTAAATTAAACAATAAACGATACAACTAGCGGATGTTAGTCATGTGATAATAAAATGACAACAAATATTACAAAAAATTACTGAATAGAGGACATTTAAAATGCAAAGGAGGACGAGAGAATAATTGACATCAATGGAGCACTGTGCTTCCAAATGGAGGTTGGCAACCCTAGCGTCAGCGTTCAGAAAAAGGATCATGTTTTCTTTTCTAAATTAAACAATAAACGATACAACGTAGCGGATGTTAGTCATGTGATAATAAAATGACAACAAATATTACAAAAAATTACTGAATAGAGGACATTTAAAATGCAAAGGAGGACGAGAGAATAATTGACATCAATGGAGCACTGTGCTTCCAAATGGAGGTTGGCAACCCTAGCGTCAGCGTTCAGAAAAAAGATCATGTTTTCTTTTCTAAATTAAACAATAAACGATACAACGTAGCAGATGTTAGTCATGTGATAAAATAAGTTACAACAAATATTACAAAAAATTTCTAAAAAGAGGACATTTAAAATGCAAAGGAGGACGAGAGGATAATTGACATCAATGGCGCACTGTGCTTCCAAATGGAGGTTGGCAACCCTAGCGCCAGTAGACACGCTGCCCCGCCGATCGCGTTTCGCAGACCCGCAACACGCGAGGTAAAGAAGGGGGCGGGGCCGGGGCGGAGTCGCGAGCTGGTGACATCACCGACTAGGCGATCATGGACGGTTTTTCTAAATTAAACAATAAACGATACAACGTAGCAGATGTTAGCCATGTGATAAAATAAATGACAACAAATATTTTTAAAAAATTCTAAAAAGAGGACATTTAAAATGCAAAGGAGGACGAGAGGATAACTGACATCAATGGAGCACTGTGCTTCCAAATGGAGGTTGGCAACCCTAGCGCCAGTAGACACGCTGCCCGCCGATCGCGTTTCGCAGACCCGCAACACGCGAGGTAAATAAGGGGCGGGCCGGGCGGAGTCGCGAGCTGGACATCACCGACTAGGCGATCATGGACGGTTTTTCTAAATTAAACAATAAACGATACAACGTAGCAGATGTTAGCCATGTGATAAAATAAATGACAACAAATATTTTTAAAAATTCTAAAAGAGGACATTTAAAATGCAAAGGAGGACGAGAGGATAACTGACATCAATGGAGCACTGTGCTTCCAAATGGAGGTTGGCAACCCTAGCGCCAGTAGACACGCTGCCCCGCCGATCGCGTTTCGCAGACCCGCAACACGCGAGGTAAAGAAGGGGGCGGGGCCGGGGCGGAGTCGCGAGCTGGTGACATCACCGACTAGGCGATCATGGACGGTTTTTCTAAATTAAACAATAAACGATACAACGTAGCAGATGTTAGCCATGTGATAAAATAAATGACAACAAATATTTTTAAAAAATTCTAAAAAGAGGACATTTAAAATGCAAAGGAGGACGAGAGGATAACTGACATCAATGGAGCACTGTGCTTCCAAATGGAGGTTGGCAACCCTAGCGCCAGTAGACACGCTGCCCCGCCGATCGCGTTTCGCAGACCCGCAACACGCGAGGTAAAGAAGGGGGCGGGGCCGGGGCGGAGTCGCGAGCTGGTGACATCACCGACTAGGCGATCATGGACGGTTTTAGATAGGCACGCGCCGCACGTCGCTTTCGCCCCCGCCCGGCGCCATGCCCTCGCTGTTCGACTAATCGCTGACACGGGTCGACCAGCAGCAGGAAAGAACGAGGACGCGGGACAAAAGACGTCCAGCTGCTCTGATACGTCACGCGGGCGTTGTCTGAGTCGTGACAGCGTTCCGGCGGCTCTATGTGAGTTAATCGAAATAGCTACCACGTGTTCGTTGGGCCGATAGTCATGGAACGAAGAAATCAAGCGCGTATGCTAACCTAAGAGCTGAGAATGTACTGACAGGAAAGATATACATTATTTGTTGTCGATACCTTATCGCATGTTGAATCTGCTGGGTTAAATAGAAATTCAGGTACCATGAATATACCGTAGCATGCAATTACGAATGGCAAAAAAGATTAAATATAATATATTATAGATCGATATCTCGTTATCGTTTTATACTTATTTGTATATATCGATAATTTTATCACTCTCCAAATTTTTTGTCTGAAATTGTTTTTGACCAAAGTTCAATTTTTGTGAAAAATTGGTACTTTCTTAGCAGAGGTATTTTATAATTTCGTAGTCATTTTGTTAATACATATTTATATTTTTGGCGAAAAGTAATATGAGAGTAGATGTGTCAGAAGCTATTCAATTCGACCTGTGCCTATGTCTCAAAAGGAGAAGTACATTTCTCAACAAACAGTTCTACTGGATCTTCCCTCTTCAAACAGTTCTACAGAGTTCCCGTCTTCAAATGGTGTATCTGAACTCCCCTTCTTCAAACAGTACTCTAATCTTTCTCTCTTTAAACAGTACTTCTGGATCTTCCTGTCTTCAAACGGTTCTACAGATTCCCCGTCTTCAAACGGTGCATCTGAATCCCCTTCTTCAAACAGTACTACTCAATCTCTCTTCAAACAGTCTACAGATCTCCCCGTCTTCAAACAGACCCTTCAAACAGTACTACCAATCCTCCCGTCTTCAAACAGTACTACAGAATCTCCCCGTCTTCAAGGAGTTCTACTAAATCTTCCCTTTTCAAGCAACATTACCGAGTCTCATTTCCGCGTGACTCTACAGTACCTTGCGCGCGCTTTCAGCCCCTTCCCGGCGGGCGCAGGGTGGGGTTGGGCGGTGGCGGTCGGAGGGCGCGGAGCGGAGCGGAGCGGAGCGGAGCGGAGCGGAGCGGAGCGGAGTGGGCTGGCGCAGGGCTCCTCGCGTCCGCAGGGCGCGCGGCGCGGCGCGGCGGCTCCTTTGAGCCCTGCGCGGACAAAAGAGCAGCACGCACGGATGCGGCGGCGGTAGAGGTGGAGGTGGAGGTGGAGGTGGAGGTGGAGGTGGAGGTGGAGGTGGAGGTGGAGGTGGAGGTGGAGGTGGAGGTGGCGATGCTGATTTAGGTGGCGGTGGCGATGCTGATTTAGGTGGCGGTGGCGATGCTGATTTAGGTGGCGGTGGCGGGCTAATTTAGGTGGCGGGGTGATGGGGGGAAAAAGGGGTGGCTGACGCGATAGTGGTGGCGATGATGATTTAGGTGACGGTAGGGATGACAAGAAATAAATGTGTTTAAAATATCGATATTTTCCCTCAGAATTATCGATATATTAAAATCGATGTTTTGTTTTCGACAGTTTCTTTTTTCAAATCGATACTATATTTTTTGGACATTTTTTGGAAAACATGGATGTTTTCCAAAATAGTTTGTTATTTTCAGATCGATACTATATTTTTTATGAAACATGGATGTTTTCAAAAACGTTTGTTATATTTTTCAATAATTTTGTACTGGTCATATCCTTAAACTGCATTTAGGACCTTCGCTGTATAGAATATTGATTAAAAAGTTAAGGTGGCCGAGTGCTTTAAGGTAGAATATTCTTTAAACTAATATTTACATATTATGTATTCTGGATACAGGACGTTTTACTTTGACATATGAATGAAACTGAAGAAATGTAATAATAGCAAAACACGATGTCCTTTATATTTTATTTTCCCCGCCCGCCCGAGGGAGAACGGGGAACTAAAATCATTTCGCATCAAGATCAATGTCGAGAAAAATAGATCCCCATGTATTAACTCAATATTCTAGAGTATTGTTGTGCTGAAGATTGTCTTAATTACTAGTGCGTTTTGTGTGCTGCATACTGTTATATTTCGTATGTTATTTGATATTTCCTGTTGTTTCGTATTGTTTCGTTTTCCGACGTGTGTCTTTCTTGCAATATCTTATTGGATTTAAGGCAGTTTCACGTTTTATCAATAAATTACAAATAAGGTTATTTATGGCAATTTAGAGTCTGACGCCATTTAAGACGCGACATGGGAGAATGTTAAATGGAACTGACATGTGCATTCCAAGCAATAAGCAGAAGAGAGTTTATTTATTATTATTTGCTTTCAAAACAAAATAATATGAATGTTTTGTATTTCAAAAAGGGAGAAATTGTCATCTTACTAATCAGCCTACAAAACAATGTGATCCAGAAATTCACAAATGCATAAGCAATTCAGGCTCTTGTACTGCAATATTCGTTCCGTAGATGCAACCCAATTTCTTACAAAAAATAGGTTTCTTCTATACAATTAATAATTAAATTAATAATAAAAATAAAATTCAATGGTATTCAAAGTCAATCATGTTGTACATAGCAACCAGAGGTCATCTCTGAGGGAAAGGTTATTGACAATGATCTCCACATTCCATCTAGCTTACAAGTGATCATTAAAAATCCCACGTCGAGAGTGTCATCCTTTCTCTTATCTCTATACATTTAAGCGCTCGTTAGGAACACAGGCTGAAGCTTGGAGCAAGCGTAAAATGATACCGATAGATTCTCTGTTAAAAATAAATATTTACTCCTCTTGCTATCTTAGGAACTGGGCTTTGGGTGATGTTGGGCAGGTTCGTGATACAGATACAGAAGACGTAGCATCACGTATTAACTCTGCGAGTAGAGAGGAAGGGTCAAAAACTTATTCATTTCCTCCCAAATTAGCATCTAGTTAAAAGATGATTATTTATCTAAAAAATCAAGACCGTCTGCAAAAGTACCTTTCGTTTTTTGCAACTCAGGTAACATCAGAAATTGTATAAAATAACCTAGCATTTTCGATTCTACATTCTATTGTCTTACAGCCACTCATAGTCTTTTGGACAAACGTATGCCTAAATCCTCGTAACAAACATTGCGAAATACAATAAGCGAAGATCCCGTTGGCATATTCGATAGTTTCCTGTGCATATCCGCGATGCACAGATGTTTTTAAAGAAATTGCGAAGCCCTCTGATAATTCAACCAATTAGAAGATACAAGGTTTCGACCTTCGAACTCTGTGTCAGCGATTAACAATAATATCCTTTAAATAGTCGTACACCGAATACCAACGCATATGACTATTATAAATAACAAAATTGCCTTGATCTCGGTATCAGAGCTGCTAAACTCTAATGAACTTTCTTGCCTCGTCATAACAATAATTCACGTCGAATATGCGGCCTTCGTTCTCTGCGATTAATCGCATTGAACTCTGAATCTGCTCAATGTCAAGAGAACTAAAATATTGTCGCAAATAATATGCACGTACGTTGTACGTAGGAACTTTCAAAGCGCACTAACCTGTGTTCCAATCACTTTTATTTGTACATCTATTTCTGTAATGAGGACAGTTCTTTCTAAAATGTGGTAGTTCCATTAACTCAGATGTAGCTTGTTAAGATTATTTGTTGTGATATCATACTATGAACTTACGAGTACTGCGCTTCTTCGAAGGATAAACAGTGAGCAATAAGACAATGAACTACAAGAGCACTCAGTTATCCTTAGTTCCGAATTACCTGTAGTCCTGTAGTTGAGTTTGCGTTCACCTGAAATCTAGTGGACAATTATCTTGTAAATAAAATATTTATTGCGAAATGAGTCAATGCCCCTTGATTTCAATGAAAGCTATCAGCCATCCTAACTGCTACTCCTTCTTTTTCACTATTAATATTCATCCAGTGTATAGCAATAGGCGAGAACTCTAATGATTTCACGACATTGGGGAACTTCGAAGCCTACTGCTAGCACAGGCCTAGTCACTGCACTGCCTCAAAACGGGAGGTCCTAGTGTTCGAATCTCAACGGTGGCTGGATTTTCGACACAACTTGGCTTGGTCGAGTTCAACCATTGTCTGGAGGAGAATTCTAGCCGCCCGCTGTTATGATCGGTAGTTTTCCATGGTTTCTCCAATCGCCAGGCGAATGCCAAACCTGAACAAACGAATCACGGAATGCGCGCGATCTTTCCTTCTCCTTCCGTGTTCTATTCTCACATTTCTCCTCACTTACACACATATATACACGTTCACATACAGTACCACACTTGTCAGATCATAACAAACCCCAATCTATCAAAAACCCCGCAAGCTGACAGAGAGGTCGGCGCGGAATCTGGCCATCCAGCTGGGGAAGAATACCGCCACGTCCCTAAGAAAATAAAGCCCTACATTTACGGAACGAATTACTTTACCATATCACGCGCCCTAAATCACTAATCAATTAATCAAAATTTAGTATAATTTCTCGTTACCAATAAACCTTTCGCCCTGTAAGGCCTCATTCACAATGCAAACTTAAACGTAACGTGCTGTATACTTAACCGTAAAATTTACACGTAAAAACAAGCATTCACAATGACGAACATAAGCTGGAACATAAGTTTCGCCTGAACCAATCAGAATTCAACGTACTGAAACTATCGATTCGTTTCTAGCTCGGTGGAAAGATCTTTCCACCATAGTTTCTAGCTTTTTCTTCGACATTTCTATCGATTTGTCTTTATATATATGCCAGTTACTGTGGTACTAGTGCTCGCATTTCCTTCATCGTATAAACAAGAATTCTCTAGACCCAAATTCACAAGTAATTCATCGAACATAATTAGTTTATTCGCCATTTCAAGTTCAATTCACAATAAAAATTGCCCAAATTCTTACATTGAATTCCCTACACGTATCAAAATTGTTCGCAAACTAGTTTTCTTCATTACAATAACAAAATAACATAACCACAATCTACCTCAACACAATCTGAAATCGACCTTCCACGCTACTCTCTGATTTGTAATTTTGTTAGATTGGTTTTGCGGAATTTATCCAGATGGGACAAGCATACAGCAGTAACGGAGAATGGTTTTGAATATTGCAATTGAGGAATGATATGGTAATGGGCTGTTTCTATAGATTAAAGGTTTTAATTGCAAGTAGTTTTATTTTAGCCTGTTTTATTTTTTCGTCTATGTGCTGTTTCCAATTCAGTTAAGTATCTAAGTTTAATCCGAGGAATTTAATAAGTTTGTTACGGGAATACAAGTTTAGTTTATTGTTATTTATTGTTAGGGGGATGATGAAGGTTTAGGATCTTAGTGTAAATATTTTTGCTGCGGTTTTGGATGGATTCAGTTGTATTTTAAGTTTGGATACCCAGCTATCGAGTACGTTGAGGTATAATTGTGTTCTATTTCTTATGTCAATGATAGAGTTGCCAGAAGAGAATATTGCTGTATCGTCCGCAAATTGGGCTATGTGAATGCTCGTTAATTTAGGAAGATCTGCAACGTGTAAGTTGAATAGTGTGGGTGAAAGTGATGAGCCTTCGAGGAGTCCTGCGTTAATTAGTCTAGGGTTGGAATGATGATTATTTACGTTAACTGAAAAAGTTCGATTGTTGAGAAAGCTATTGATAATTGATTTTATGTAGTATGGGGTGCCAATTTGTTTGATCTTGTACATTAAGGCTATAATAATATAATAATATAATATAATAATATAATATAATAATATAATACTATAATAATATAATAATATAATAATATAATAATATAATAATATAATAATATAATAATATAATAATATAATAAAATAATATAATAATATAATAATATAATAATATAATAATATAATAATATAATAATATATTAATATAATAATATAATATGTGAGGCTGTGGGAGGGGCGTGGCACGCCGGCACGCGAGGGTCTCGGCGGCGGCGCCCATCAAAGGGCACGTGTGATACCGCGCGGGCGACAGACTCCGCGCCGCCGCCGATAGCGCGGGGCGATGCGCCCGATAAGGGGCGATAGGGCCTCGTCGCGCCCACCCGGGCGGCGCCTCCGCGGGCGACAGGGCGGAAGATGGAGCGCCCCGCGCCCGCCCGCCGAAATTAGAGCCCGGACCAGGGGTGGCCCCTGCCGAATATTTCACGCGGCTTAATTAATTTCTGATATTTATAACTGGACCTTCTTGTGAAAGAAGGGTTGGAGGCTGCCGGGATTTAGAACCGGCCGTACTAGGCAACATTTTAGTTTTGTGTCTTTCATAGTCGTGTGTTACTCTATTTGTGACCTACGATCTGCGTCTAGTTAATTAATTGGTAAAAGTAGAGATGGTTAATTTCAGGAAATGAAGTTTACAATTCTGCAGATCAAAACTTTTTTATATTTATCGTTGGACGCGTTCTTACAGTCGTCTTCTGATGGTAACATTAGATCAGTTGTTTTTTTTTCATTTTACACCTTCAAAATACTCGTGCTTTAAATATTAAAAGGCACGTGCAAAATATTTGGCCTTTTTCTTTTTAAAAATAGTTGTTAATCAATAAGTTTGTGAAATGTTATTCATCTAACGACTTTCCGAGGTGCACTGTATTTTCCGAGATTGGGTAAAGGGCTTTCAGAGATTGAGTGTTGAAAAGAACATGATTTTATCTTAACAATTCTGCAACAAGTTCTACTGTTCTGGAAGAGAAGTACGTTCTTAATAATAGCACCCAACTGTTATTAATGAAAATGCTGCCCGCTGTAACTCTTCCTCAGTCTTGTATTTACCATCCTCCTAATGGCTGGATGTTAAATTTTACTGTAGCTTACCAACCCCTGTCGTAAAGAAGGCACGTGTGTTCATACCCTGCGGGACCTCACAACTCGAAAATACTCCAGTTCGAATTAACGGTCGTGTGCTAAGGTAGGGTGCAAGAGAGAGAAACTGTTCGGTAACACAATGGTGACATAAAACACAGTCTACCAGAAACCTCCTCGACATGTACACCCCTTTTGTGGGAGAACACATCTGCAGTGTATTTTTTCTCTTTGTGGTTGGACAGATTATTATTTAGTTTATGGTCTGAAAAATCTTTTGTAGTTCAAGGCGGCAATAGATTAAACGATACAAATTAGTGGTCAAAATTTTATTGCGCCGAGAAAAGCCCGAAGAATATCCGCAGCAGGGGAGCGCCCCGTCGACTCTCTGACAAGGGTGAAACACGGTAAGGGGGATGCTGGGTAGACGGCTTACGAACGGCTTCAGAAAGGTCAGGTCTTCGGGCGAACTTTATGAATCTGGAGAAGAATATTGACAACCAGTAATAATTAAGTGTAAATTTAAGGCTTCACCAAAATAGTCACGGGAAGAACAACGAACAATGAAACTTCAGTACAAAACGATCGATGGTTGTAGAAATTTACAAGAGAGGGTTGGTGGAGAAAGTTAAAAACAAAAAAAAAAAAAAAAGGAAAAATGCTGCAGGAAGGGATAAGATAATGAAGGGGAAAAGGGAGAGAGGGTGGTTTGAGAAGAAAAGAGTAGGAAGAGAATGCAGAAAGGAAGTAAGGGGAGAAGAGTGAGCTAGAAGGTAAGAGGAAATGAAATTCGTGGTAGAAAGTACTACTCGCGCAACTTTTCTTGAACGATGACCTTGCCTCCCCTCCCTTGAGCAATAAACAGTTGAAGACAAAAGCTCGCAGCGAGCACTGATGACAACATTCCAAGCACAAAAACTTGGTTGGAGCGAAACAGAAGCTAGTCAGAGCTAGTTGCTTTCATAATCTGAGGTAGGTCCAGGACCTTTAAGGAAGGCACCTTAAACTCCTATCTACTGTCCCTGCTGTTGCCTACCCAGAGCGATGACCTAGCCACACATGTAGAAGGTTTCACTTTGATTTTCCAGAGATTGTCATTACTGTAAATACTCTAGTGGCCGACTTTGTAACTAATACCCCCACTCCGCCCACATTTCTTCAATCTATCGTTCAAGAAAAGTTGCGCGAGTAGTAAAAGGTGCTTTAAAAAAGACAGTAACTGCTGAATATCTATTTCACAAACGCATAAAGCAATTCAAACCATTCACTTTGATTGATCTTTCTGAAATAAGCTAAGCCATGTATATCCCTTTACACAACACATCAGTCACATATTTTAACCAAATCTTTCTCAAAGAACCTTTACTACATATTCATGACGAAAGTACCATACTGCATATATTACGGGGCCTATGTGAACACAAAACACACATGCATCTCTGCTTAGGGGATAAACAAAAAACTGTTGAAGAGGACGCGAGAAAGAAAACGACAATCAGGTGTACGATAACTCAGGTTAGAAAAGATGGTGTAAGCTATTGAATAATTTATTAATATGCGAAGGGGCGTGCAGCGAATGTAACGATGCTATTTATACAAAAAGGTAACCCCCTGCATACGAGTCACGTACAGGAAAAATATCTTGATTTCAAACTCAAGTACTGAAATTACAATACAAGATTTGAATTAAAATTAATATGGAAAGGTTAAATTTTTTGTTTGTTCAATTTTTCAAGATTCAATCGAACTTTTAAATAAAGTGCACATGTGGGATATCTTAAACGTAATAAATATTTAGCATTGATTTAATATTCAGAGGAAGTAAATATTGAAAAGGTTTCCCAGGGTAGTTTTGCGATCACATGCACGTCAAAAAGATACGAGTATTAGCGCTTGGATTATTTGTTGCCTGAAGTCTCATAACCACGAACAAAATTATCGAATCCTGTAAAAAGGTCAAACGAGCGTGTCTAATGAAATGAAATCAAGAATGAAGTTACATTGAAAGAAGGCCCTATGAATTAATTTATTCTTGATAAATTTTCTTTTGTAGTTGAATTAAATGGACTAATTTACTCTTTTGTAGTTGTACTAGTATTAAAGTACGAATTTTTTTATATATACAAATTTCATCGGTAAATTGAACAATGCAAGAGACGAATTTACACAAAGTATCATAAAGTATTGCTTTTGTTCGTAATTTATACTATCTTAAGATTTTTAGAGATATTTGTAATGTGAAGAAACTAAATTCCACATGCCTAGGGAATGATTCCCTGCAACTTCCATCACTCTTTCCGACTCACGACCGTCAACTGAACGAAACCAACTAAACACCACCACCACCTCCAACGTCACCTCAATCAGCACAAAAGCCACAACTCCTTCCATCCCTCCCTCCCTATCACCACTACCTCGTCTTTTACTCCTTCCCCCTCTTCAACCTCCTCGCCACAAACTCATCGAACTAACGACTACCCCTTCCGTTTGTAGCATTTACCAGCACCGCCACCTCGGTCCCCGCCCCCCCAACCCCACCCCAGGAGCGCTCTGCTTTGTGCAGCAGATCGAGGGATAAAGCGGCGCTCAGCGCCTGGGCATTTGCATTTTAAAACGCTTCGACGAGGGTGCAGCGCGCCACCCTTAAACGCTGCACCCCAAGCAGGCGCAGGTGCCGCACCGCCAGCCGGCACTTCGGCATGCGGCGGAGGGATCCCCGTCCGAGGGATGCTTAGAAATGCAAAGTACCCCCACGCCTGACACTTATAAGACGAAATAACCTCAATTACAGAACTATTTATTTTGAGCTTCGATTGAAAGGCCGTGTTGATCCTTCGCCTGTCAAATACTGGGCTTCTGGGTTTCGCCGTACAAAGAGATCGTGGGGCAACCGTTGGAGGGATTTATTATCAACAAGAAATAAATCAGCGGAAATAAGGATGGAATAATGAGGCACATCGCTATTACGGCTTTCGGCATGTAATATCCATGAAATGGCCCTCGATATATTTCATGAAGACGTTGTTATGGGCCGACCGCTGAGTTTGGATTGAAACTCGAATTTGAATTTAGATAAACAGCCGAGGAACGCGTTGCGGGTTTCACGAGGGAGAGGCGCGGAGGAATCTCGCTTTGCGGGCGAAGCCATGCTCCTTCCGGGCACGCGCTGCGAATAGAAATCGCCCTAACGAGGAACCACGAAAACCACTGGGGGCCGTGACTCCGGCCGCGAACGCAGCGACGAGGGCCGGGCAGACAGCGGACCGATCGGGCGGACGAAGGGGTGGGCGGATGGGCGGTCGGTCGCTCGCTCGGGCGGTTGGTCGGGCGGTCGAGCGAGCGAGCGAGCGAGCGAGCGAGCGACGGGCGAGCGAGCGAGCGAGCGAGAGAGCGGGCGAACGGGTGAGCGAACGGGTGAGCGAACGGGTGAGCGAACGGGTGAGCGAACGGGCGAGCGAACGGGGAGCGAACGGGTGAGCGAACGGGTGAGCGAACGGGTGAGCGAACGGGTGAGCGAACGGGTGAGCGAACGGGTGAGCGAACGGGTGAGCGAACGGGTGAGCGAACGGGTGAGCGAACGGGTGAGCGAACGGGTGAGCGAACGGGTGAGCGAACGGGTGAGCGAACGGGTGAGCGAACGGGTGAGCGAACGGGTGAGCGAACGGGTGAGCGAACGGGCGAGAAAACGGGCGAGAAAACGGGCGAGAAAACGGGCGAGAAACGGGCGAGAAAACGGGCGAGAAAACGGGCGAGAAAACGGGCGAGAAAACGGGCGAGAAAACGGGCGAGAAAACGGGCGAGAAAACGGGCGAGAAAACGGGCAGGCGAATAGGTGTGCGGGCGAGTGAGTGGGAGGGTGGGCGAGTGTTAGCGAACGGGTGAGCGAACGGGCGAGCGAACGGGCGAGCGAATGGGCGAGAGAACGGGCAGAGAACGGGCGAGAGAAGGGCGAGAGAACGGGCGAGAGAACGGGCGAGAGAACGGGCGAGAACGGGCAGAACGGGGGGCGAGAAAACGGGCGAGAAAACGGGCAGGCGAATAGGTGTGCGGGCGAGTGAGTGGGAGGGTGGGCGATTGAGGAGGGCGGGTGAGTGTGAGGGTGGGCGATTGAGGAGAGCGGGTGAGTACGTGAGTGGTCGGGCGAGCTAAAGGGGGGCGGACGGGCGGTGAACGGACCACGAAGGGGACGAGGGAGTGGGCGAGCGAGGGGGGAGCTGGCAGGCTGGCGAGTGAGCGGGCGAGCAGGCAGGCGGGCGAGCGGGCGGGCGGCGGCGGGGGGTGAGCGGGCGGACGTTCGGCGGGCGGTGCGTTGTGTCCGCTGGCTTCTTCCCACGGGCGCGTGGGCGCTGCCACCTCCCGCCGCGCTCGCAACAGGTTTCCCCACACGCAGCGCCTCGGCCGCCTGGAAAAAGGCGCTCGGCGGGGCGCCCGCGGCCAGCTCACAGCGCAAATATTCGACCACCCCCGCGTGGGAACGGCGCCCGCCCACCAAACAACAATATTGCGGCGCTCCCACATCTCTTGACGGGTTGGGCGCTGTTCTTGTCGCTCGTAGGTTGGCCGGATGTTTAAAAAACCGACGTGTGGTTTTAATACCAGGAATGAACTGGCGTGTCTCCACATTTATGAGAAGCAAGTAGAATGTTTACATTTATTTGGAAAATTTACTTTTTAGCAAGCTTTTAAAGGAATCGTTTACATTAATTAATAATGACTATCGCTAAGCGTTTACATTTTGACGTATCGACTCACGAAATTACTCCAAAATAGTACATTTAGCAAAATGAATATTTAAGAAACTTCATACCAATGTTTATTGATGACCATCGTTACGGAAGAAGACATTTCTTGCTGATTTTATAGTGCACAATGAAAGAGAAAGTTGAAATTATGAATGTATAAAAACGCACTGTGCTTATTTGCTCATCCACATGATTTTGTGCTTTGTGTCTTCAAAAGCTGCAAGCAGCACGTTTTTCACAATCTTCCCATGGTGTGGTGGTATTGCCTTATTCACGTCTTGTTGGTCGTGACCTGTGCAACCTTTATTCATTTCATCGGTCTATGAAATAGCAGGTGTTTACACAAGATCCCTTTCACCCCTATGATGTAGTGCCTAAAGATTCCCTCTCACAAAGTGCTATTATTCATTGGATACCTCAAATTTTGCTATTTATTATTGGAGTCTTCTAAATATGATACACATGAGTCGATAACAATATGGGGTAGAGGTCAGAACAGCAGGATCAGAAACGAAAGAACTATGGTAAATGAAGGACAAATTTTCCAATCACAATGATAATTTCAGGATGTTCTCTGAAGTACTGTCGTGTAAGAAATATGTGTAATATAACTTTTCCTTTTGTAAAAGAGTGAACAATAATATATTTGCGGAGTGATAAAAGTGATTGATAAAAATAAATAATTATAATAAAATGATTTTTATACCAATAAAATCAAAAATCAAACATAATAAAATTATGTTCACTTTTTATCGATCCTTGTATCATCAATGTAATTCCGATACTAACTATAATAAAATGATTTTATAATAATAAAGGAAAAATTAAAAAATAATAAAATTATGCCTTGGAGTTTAGTTTTAATTGTTTCGGCTATAATCAATGTTATTCCGATTCTAACGGGCATTGACATTTGAAATTGTTCACTTGATATTGGATAATTTAGAATATCGATGAATTATTGTTAAAAATAGTAATAACAGAATTAAATACAGAATCGAAATCGAATCATATATTGCTTTCCCCCTATTATTTTCTCTATCGATCTCTTTTCAGGTAATCATTCTTTTACAATCTCCGGGAAATATTTCGGTTCGAGCTCCAAACTTTCCTTCCATATACCATCAATACTCCAACTGTTGCAATCTCACCTTCGTCTTTTTCACCGTCCACAAAGCAACCGGTATCACTCGGCCACTACTACCACCTCCGCCACTCCAATCCGCCTCGGCCGCTCCCACCGACCCTGCCACCGCCCCCGCCGCCTCTCGCAGACCCCGACGCGACCCTCGGAGATTCGTGCCGCTCGTCAACCCCAACGACCTCGCTCCGCTCCGTTCCCGCCACTCCCGGGGCCGCGCCCAAGCCTCCCGCAACGCGCACGCCGCCTCCGCCCGAGCTCGCCCTCATTGGCCCCGCCGCCCCGCCGCCCCGCCGCCCCGCCGCCCCGCCGGCCCGCCGCCCCGCCGCCCCGCCGCCCGCCGCCCCGCCGCCCGCCGCCCGCCGCCCCGCCGCCCGCCGCCCCGCCGCCCCGCCGCCCCGCCGCCCGCCGCCCGCCGCCGCGCCGCCCAACCACCCCACCGCCCCGCCGCCCCGCCGCCCCAGACGGTCCCACCGCCTCCGCTACCTCACCACCACCGCCACCCCCTACCACGCCGCCCCGCCGACCCGTCCGCCCCCGTCGCCCCCGCCGTATTCACCGCCCCACCACCCCCACCGCCCTTACCGCCCCCGCCGCCTCCACCGCTCTCGCCGCCCCGCCGTCTCCGCATCCCCGCCCTCAGACTCCGGCGCCCCGCCCTGCTCCGCCGACCCTCCGCCCCTCGCTCACGATCTCGCCTCCACCGTCCCCGACCCCGCCCTGACCTTGCCCCGCCGCCCCGCCGCCCCGCCGCCCCCGCCGTCCACGCCGCGGGTCGCGCCACCTGGCGATCCCGCGTCCGGCGCGGCGCGGCACAGCGCACCGCCCAGCATTCCACGGCCGCCTGATTAGCATCTCAATCCGACTGTCTGTCCGACCGCTTGTCCGCCTCCCGCCCGCGTGTCTGCGCCGCCGCCGACCCCGTCTCCCGCGCACCCCGACCTCAAGGCGTCCACTGTCTTACGTCCTTCCTCGGCGGGCGCGCGCCCCGCAGCGGCGGCGCCGGCGGACAGACAGACACGCTCATTCGGACTCCCGCCGCTGGATGCTGAATACTCCCCCTCTGACATAAATGTATGACACGTTGAATGTGTTACTACACAATGTGCATTGGCAGATGCGGGGTGCGATGCGAAGAAAGGAGAGTGGACAAACCAGAGAAAGAAAAAGGGAGTAGATGTAGTGAATGCCGACTCACAACTACCTTGCCAAAACATGGAGAAATTCTAATGTCAAAAGAACATGTGGATACAGAAAAACATCTTATCTACAAACGTGAGACATACTCAATGATTTGTTGCCACAAGCGGCAGCATACTATCAGAGGTGTATGTAGGTACTCTGGCGCCCACGACAAGCATAGAATTTGCGCCCGTGTCAGGATACTTCAAATTAAGATCGTTGTTGTTTTAGTGCGTATACTCTAAATAGTGCCCCTTCTGAGCCGCACCCATGGCAAGTACCATATCTGCCATACCGCAGTTACGCTTCTGGGCACTATGTTATAAAAGAACCTAAAATATCAGACAAAATTCACTAATTTATTATTATGCTAACAGCTCACTTTCAACATCGCTTGTAAAGTATGTTGCCAACAGGATACATCGCCACTCGATACATGTTACAAAACACTAGTTAGCTCCACGGTCATTTGCAGCGCCAGCCAGTGAACTTCAATTTTCCAGCACTCCCTTCCTGCTCCGTTTTCACGGCCTAGAATTAACATTATAACGAGATTTGTCAATCTGCTGACAGCTGCCCTCGCGGGCAACATCGAGAGGGGAATCAGGGCTTTGGAATATGGAGCGACCTTGGGGAGGAGGCGCGCGCGATTTTCTCGAACCTGCTTCTCGTGGCGTCTTAATACGGCGCCGGGGGTATCGTGGGCCACCGCGGACACCTGCTTCGCGCGGATCCGTGAGAGGGACGAGATGAAGCGCAGCAAAGCATGATGGGATGAGAGGGGAAAGGTGGAGAGGAATCGCGGTTATGGCAGGGTAGAGAAGGCATAGAGTAAAGACTATGGAGCAGGTCTTTAGATCCGTGAGGAGGGACGAGATGAAGCGCAGCAAGCATGATGGGATGAGAGGGGAAAGGTGGAGAGGAATCGCGGTTTTGGCAGGGTAGAGAAGGCATAGAGTAAAGACTATGGAGCAGGTCTTTAGATCCGTGAGGAGGGACGAGATGAAGCGCAGCAAAGCATGATGGGATGAGAGGGGAAAGGTGGAGAGGAATCGCGGTTTTGGCAGGGAAGGCTGGAACGGAGGAGAATGGAGGTGGGAGTGGAGTTGAAGCTGGGAGGAGGCGGAAGAGGCGGGCAGGGGAGCGGAGGGGGGGATGGGGTAGGAAAGAAGCGCAGCAAAGAACAGCAGGGCGATGAATTGCGGGGCGGGGAGAGAGTAGGGGAAGAGATCAGGGCATGATGGGACTTGGCGGGAAGGCTGAAGATTACTGGGTGGAGTGACATAACGGAACAGGCAATAAAGGAAAATTGGACCTGGGAGGTGCGGGAAGTTCGAGACAGAATTCGCTGGATGGAACGGGCGGAAAGAATGCAGATGCGGGGCAGAACAGGTCGCGAAAAGGCGGGGACAGGCATGGTTTGACGTCAGAAATATGGAAGGATGGAAGAGGGGGGGGCTGCAGTTCGGGAATGTGCGGGGGGGGAGGTGGGATGAACGGAGCAGAGTCGGGATGGAGGAGAGTTGGAGCCGGATGGAGGCGGGGCAGGGAAGGAATTTCGGAGTGGAGCAATGCAGGGCATAGCGAGGCGAATAGATTGGGGCGGGGAGATGCGTGGGGGAGAACGGGGAGGGAGGGGGGGAAGCCGGAATGGAGCGGAATTGGAAAGGGCGGGGAAGAGCGGAGCTTGCTGGATGGTACAGACCGTGACGAATGGTTCTGAACCGGGTTTGTGGCGGGGTAAGGTAGCTCGAGAAGAGGTGGGCAGGGGAACGGATTCTCGGTACAAACGGACCAGAATGGAGATAGGGGTACAGATGGAGCTGGATGGAGGCAGGAAAGGGCGGGGCAGGATGGAGCTCGCGGATTGTGACGAGGAGGGGAAGGTGAATCGGACCGCGGTCGTGGTAAAGCGGAGCAGGATGAGGAAAGGTGACGCGAGGAATGGTTTGGCTGCTGGGCCGGAGCAGGAGTTGGGAATGGGCGGGGCAGAGTGTAGCTCGCGGGTTGGGAGGTCGGGGGGAGGGCGGAACGGGGCGGGGCTGGCGCCCAGGCAGCCTCACCGCGCACGCTCCTCATTACAGAAGATTAGGGCTTCGCGGCCACTGCTTGCGGGCGCCGAATGATCGCTGTTATACACTCGTGGACGCTCCCAGACACGCACCGCACGCGGCGGCGGTGGCGGCGGTGGTGGCGGCGGTGGCGCCGGCGGCGGTAGCGGCGGTGGCGGCGACGTTGGCGGTGGCGGTGGCGGTGGCGGTGGCGGTGGCGGCGGCAGCTGCTGCTTCGGACGCCAGGAGGCTTTGACTGAAGCAGAGGCCGACTGTTTCGCGAGAGATCGTTTGCTGGGAGATCCGGGCACGTGCACGGAATAGTCAATGAAAAGGGAGGCCCTGAAAATAATGCGTGAGGGAAAGGAAGGTTTGACTACAAATTAATTTCTTTTTCAAGGAAATGAGGTACTTCTGAAGTGTCAGAATGATTTTGGAGGTCAATTCAATAGGTCAATTTAGGGGTAATTTTTCAGTATTTAAAATAGTTCGATGCATGTTAATAAATGTAATGAATGAAGTCTTTGGATGAACACCTTTTTAGCGGTGAGCACTTAATTTCAAGCGGGACAAGTTCGTTCTAACAAAATAACATATTTAAGAAGGGGAAACTGCAAAAAATACTTTCTTGATTAGTAAAATGTATACTATTTATTGAAAATGTTCTGGAATGCTGATCAGTATAAAATATTATATTATTAAAAGTGTAGTAAAAAGAAAATTATTCACTCACTATATCGGAAAAATTCCTCCAATGAGATAGTCAACGAGTGTATTAGCAGAGTGGAATATTAAATGAAATATTCTATAACACATGGTCTTATTTATTAAATTAAAATAAATGCAATATATAATCATAATAATAGAACGTGTATTAAATTGAGGCCTATGACACCTTACAAGGAAAAATTAAGGCATTATTTGAGGTATGCATTGAATAGGGGTCAATATATGGATTGTCTTAACGGTAAATCCCTATACTACGAAAACATTACATTGGGAGCCCATTACAGTGAATTGATTACTTCTAATTTCATAAAATGTCACAGAGATTTTTCATTGAAAACTTTTGTGAAAATGTCCGCTCTTAATAATATGAACAAAGACAAAAAGTCAGGATTATCGTTATTGTAACATTAATTAAAACAATAATTTGAAATAAAAAGTCTTATGTTGTTAGTTCGGAAACACGGTAAGGAAACAAACTTCCTGAAAGAAGAACATGCTCAGCGTAAAGAAATTATTAAAAACGATTTTAACTGCATTTGTCAAGGAATTGAAGAAGCAATCGAGTAATTTCTTAATCCATCACAGTGTTTTCATTTGCATTTCAATTCCAAGTGAGGTCGATGGATGGCTAGCAATCTATGTCACATCAAAACTATGGGGAATGTCCATTGAGCAGGATAACGAGATTTGAGTAACGGGGCACGACTTTCCACATTTACTACAGAAAGGCGTTACAACAACTCTCTGAATGACTTAAAAACACGCTATAATTCAAAACTCGCAACAAAATTTATTGTCCATTTCGACAGGCGAAGAAACACGGATGGCGACAGAGTCGAATTTTATCATTCGGAGGGAAAGCGTCGGATTGCGTCGCTTTGTTACATCTTGTCGTTTGTCGCCTTGTTGGCACCCGAAATGCCAGATGTGGTGAAGTGGGGATATATCTAACCCCAAGCCAGGACCGTAAGAACACGAAGTAAACATTTCAAGCAAGGTGTCAAAAGTCCCGATTCTACCTGGTGGAGGGGGAGGGCGTCTGAAGGAGGAATAAATTTCCGCCGCGAGGAGCCGTCGCTGCTTATTCCGCGCGCGTCGCCTCCCCAATTATCCGGCTCCCTGGCGTCGCACCCGCGCCCGAGCCAGGTGGCGCGCCGCGGAATGTGACGACCAAGTGGGGGGGGGGCGGAGCGGGGGCGGACGGCTGACGCGGCCTGCGAGAGGGGCGGGTGGGTGAGGGGGTGGTAGGATTTGATTTGCCTCCGGGTACGTCAACTGCTTTGGTTATTAGTCCCGTTTGTGTAGTGCATGTTTTTTTCTCGGGATATGCGCGGTGATCTTTCCCCGCTGGATGGCGAGATCCGGCGCTGACCTACCGTCGGTTAGTGGGGTTTCCCCCTAACCAGGACTCTCCCACCAGTGGGGCACCGCCCCAGCCGGGACAAGCTCTAACCTCCCGACCGGCCTCCCGGAATATGTGGTAGTGTAGTGCATGTTAGTGTAACTGTGTGTGTGTAAGAGGAGAGGATAGGACAAGGAAGAGGAAGCACAGATCGCGCGCGGTCCGTGGCCCGTTTGGTAGGGTACTTCTCCGGCATTCGCCTGGTGTTGATGGGAGAAACCACGGAAAAGTCCGATCAGAGCAGCCGGCCACTAGAATTCTCCTCCGGACAGCGACTGAATTCGACCTAGCTGAAAAGCTAGTGTCCAAAATCCTGCCATCGTGGGGAGTGTAACCTAGGACCTCCCGGTCAGAGGCGCTGCAGTGACATCAGTTGATGCACTGAGCTACCGCTACCGGTTTATTGAGAAGTGTTTCCGGTCGCTCTGCGACACTTTGACGTACGGTTGAGTGTGTGGGTGGAAGGAGCGGAGTGCGGAGGGGTGGGCGA
This sequence comes from Teleogryllus oceanicus, assembly GCA_964035755.1. Classification (NCBI taxonomy): domain Eukaryota; kingdom Metazoa; phylum Arthropoda; class Insecta; order Orthoptera; family Gryllidae; genus Teleogryllus; species Teleogryllus oceanicus. The sequence goes on along the minus strand of CAXIVR010000012.1, from coordinate 16,539,444 downwards.
AACGGACGGATAGGTGACTTGTTTGGGTCATTACTCCAGAAAGGAGAAAGTCGCTTCATTATCCGAGAGGAGGCGGTGTTCTTCCCTTGCTAAAACGATCCCTTGCTAGATGCGGCGGCTAAGACATGGAATGTGACGACTGAGTGGGTGGCGGGGGCGGAACATGGGCGGACGGCGGACGCAGACTGCGAGACGGGTGGATGGGTGGGCGACGTGTGGACGGAAGACTGAGGCTGATTGCCACACGTACAGTTGCGTAGGTGGGCGGGTGGTGGAGGCAGCGTACCAGACGCACGGTTGAGTGGGTGAGAGCGAAAGCGCAAGGCGGTGGCTGCCTGCCAGACGTACGGTTAGGGTAGTGCATTTTATATACCAGGAGGAAGCGGTGTTCTTCCCTCGATGAAATGATTCCTTACTGGATGCGGCAGCGAAACCACGGAATGTGACGACCGAGGGGGCAGGTGGCTTCTGCGAAGCGTGGGAGGACGGTGGAAGCTGCCTGCCAGATGTACAGTTGGGTGGGTTGGTGGGTGGGCGGGCGTGGGGGGAGCGGTGTGTTGGCGGACGGTGAAGGCGGCCTGCCAGACGTAATGTTGGATAGGGTGAGTCATTACACGAGGAATGGTAGTGCACTTTACGACCCGGGAGGAAGTGGTATTCTTTCCATAAACAATCCCTTACTGAATGTGCCCGCGAAATCACGTAATATTACAACCGAGTGTGTGTGGGGGCGACCTGCTAGACGTACGGTTGGGTGGGAGGTGGAATTTTGTGTTCCCGGGCGCGACAACTGGTCAGGTCATTACACCAGTTAGGGTACGCACTTTACCTCGCAGTTCTTCCCTTGTCGGGACGCCAGTGACATCGGTTTGTGGGGTTTTCCTCCTCTAGAAATCTACCCCTTGAGGAACCGTTCGCGCCAGATCCAGTTCTAAGTTCCCGACAGATCTTTCGACATGAGTTGTAATACTATGTGTGTATGTGTGTGTGTTACGGGAGAAAAGGGGCAAGGAATGAGAAAAATAACCCGCGCTATTCATGTTGCTTTGTTAGGGTAATTCTCCAGGATGCTGCTGGAATTGATAAGATATTGAAACTACGAAAAACTTGCGATCAGGGCTGCTGGCAACTAGGATTCTCTTCCAGACAGTGGTTAAATGCGACTAGGCTCTTATGACGCCCATTCAAAACCGCCATCGACGGAACAAGACCCTTACGATATCCCGGTCAACGAAACTACCGACGGAATAATGTACAGACGGCAAGAAAGGCGTCGCGGGAGATGAACCGTTAAGGAGGAAGAGATGCGGCAGTGATGGTTAAAACTGAAGCTTGATACAACTCTGTTAGGTTTGGAAATTTTGATTGAAGGATCAAGGGATAGGATTGCGTTCTATGAATAACGATCTTTGTAACAACCTCTCAGAAATGGTAAAACATGTGCACTGGGCTTTTCAAGAAAGAAGTAGACAAATCCACGTATGTGGATTTTACATCGACATGTAAAAATGTTCTCTTTATATATCTCAGATGATAATTGTCTAAAATACCTTCAACTTTTTGACTCGTTGAAACGTTGTATGATGCAGTTCAAAATTTACATTACAATTGAGCGGAATATATTAAACACAATAAAATAATAATGCTTTACATTCAATGTTCCATCTCGACAGAGACACTACATAACAAGATGTTTAAGATTTACTTTCTAAAGTTAAGGGTTGTTTGGGAAATTTAATTATACAGCCCAAATCCTTGAGATGTGTGCAATACGAATATGTTAATGCAAGAAAAATTAGGGGGAAAATGCTATAGTAGTTTTGTAGAAAAATCGGAAAGTGCTTGCGTAATTTGAAATCCGGGAGAAGTTAAAATAAGCGGTTACATTGTCATAATCTCCAAGAAAAATATAATTCCGGGAGCAACAAATCTACATACTAACGTGAGGAAGGCCACTGACGTGGAGCAATACATAGTGGCTTATTTGAAATACTACACAAATAAACAACATCGTCAGCAAAAGAAGATTGTCAGAATTATGGACGTATCCGGAACTTAAATGAACTATTAATTCTCTCTAAAATAAAAGAACACAAGGAGTGAACAAAAAGGTTTCTTAAAGCATGCATGTGACGTATATAACGAAGGCATGCGTCGTGCGGAATTCGTTCGTGTGAGAAACTGCACGGCTGCCCTGTGCAGTGAAGCCCATTTAAAAGTTATTAACGAAAACAAAATTATTGGAAATATTTTCGTAAATACTATGCGGTTGTTTACTATATAATTTTGTATCTCGTTTGTTTGAAAGAGATTATAATTCTAATTATTGCAATTAAAACTTCAAAATAAACGTATTTACTGCAATTAGCGTTTTTGAAGCTAATTTGTAGACAGATCGAAGAGCTTAACAATGTTCTGCCTCCAAAAGTGTTTTCACCTCGCACCAGTTTACCTCTGGAAAAGCAGCATGGAGGTTGGAAACTGAAAAAATCGTAACTATGTGAAGTTGTAGGACAACCCGAGGGGTAGTCGAAAGAGCAGTAAGATGGGAGCGATGATCAGGGGGTGGTGTCGTTGGGAGATGGTGAGCTAGTGGGTGGGGCGTGGAAGTGTTGGAAAGTGGCTGTGGTGAGTTAGGGGTGAGGTTTGGGGCGTGAGTGACATTGGGAGGTGGTGCCGGGTTAGGGTGGGGGGGGGGGGGGGGCGTGGTAATATCGTTGGGGGGTGTGCGGTGAGTTAAGCTGTGGAACGTGAGTGTGACATTGGGAGATGGGTGAGCTAGGGGTGGAACCTGTGTGCGTTTCTGGTAAGAATGTATGGTGAGGCAGGGGGTGGGGAGGGGTGGGACTGTCGTTGGGAGGTGGGAGTGGGGTGGGGAGGTGGGGGTGGGGCATGGGTGAGTCGTTGGTAGGTGAGTGCGGGGGTGGGATGGGGGTGAGGGTGAGGTTGGGGGGTGTAAGGGGTGTACCATTGGCAGGTGGGTGTGAGCTGGGGAGATAGAGGTGGGGCTTGGGTATATCGTTGGGAGGCGTGCGTGGTGAGTGCGGGAGTGGAGATGGGGGGTTGGACTGTCGTTGGGAGGTGGGAAGAATAATCTGAGGGGGTTGAAACAGCGGTGAGCTAGGAGGTGGGGCGGGGCGTGGGAGTGCCGTTGGGAGGAGGGTGCGGTGGGCTGGGTTGGGGGGGTCGTGGGTGCGTTGTGGGGGGGGGGGAGGGTCGTGGGTGCGTCGTTGGGCGCCGCCGCGGGCCGAGGCCGAGGGCGGGGGCGGAGACGCGGCGTGGATCGTCTCAATTTCCTCGTGCGCGTGCGCTTAACTCTTGGCTGACGTGGCGGCGGCGGCGGCGGCGGCGAGCAAGCGAACGGCGCGATTCTCCGAGATGCGAGAAACGCGGCCCCCCCGGCGCGCGCCCCTGCGGGGCCCGGAGGCCGGGGCGCGGGCGAACCCCTGCCGGGAGACCTCTGCCCGCCGCCGCCGCCGCTCAGGTGGGGAGGGGGCGAGGGAGGGAATAGGGGAGGGGAGGAGGCCGGACGCAACATTACGCATTCCTGCGTCGCCGCCGACGCGGACAATGGGAATCTATAAGCACGCGCCTAAATCTTGTGCGCGCCGCGCTGGCGGCGGATGTCGGAAGAAACGAGCCGTGCTTGAGGAGGCGGTGGGAGCGACGTGGTCGCGGGGGGGGGACGTCGACGATGCTGGCGATGGCGGCGACAATGGCGGCAGCGTTGGGGCGGTGGGGGTGGCGGCGGTGATGGGGGTGGTGAGGGTGCAGTGGTGGTAGCGGCGGTGGTAGTCGAGGCGGTGGCGGAGGTGATGGTGGAGGTGGCGTGTGGAACGGGGGTGGCAGGGTTGCCAGGGTCGCCGGGGTCAACGGGGTCAACGGGGTCAACGGGGTCGGCGGGGGCGGCGGGGGCGGCGGGGGCGGCAGGGGCGGCGGGGGCGGGCGGCGGGGCGGCGGGGCGGCGGGGCGGCGGGGCGGCGGGGCGGCGGGGCGGCGGGGCGGCGGGGCGGCGGGGCGGCGGGGCGCGGGGGCGGCGGGGGCGGCGGGGGCGGCGGGGGCGGCAGGGGCGGCGGGGGCGGCGGGGGCGGCGGGGCGGCGGGGCGGCGGGGCGGCGGGGCGGCAGGGGCGGCGGGGCGGCAGGGGCGGCGGGGCGGCGGGGGCGCGACGGGGTTGGCGGAAACGTCGGCAATGAGAAGGAAGGAGAGAGAAAAGTCGGTATTAACGAGAAAGGTGGCGCCTGGGTACAAGTGGGTGAGAGACAAGAGCAAGGCCATCAAGGCAGTTGCCGTGATGAGGAAGCTGGTTCGACGAGACTCGTAAATAGTATGTAAATTAGAGGTAATAGTAACAGTAGTACAGGACAATAACTAGTTGCTTCTGCTTGTTCTTTGATAATAGCTGCGGTAACAAAGGTCTATCCGATACTGGATTTATAAAGTGTTGGATGGCAGCCATCGTTGCCATTCATAATGTTACAAATAAATGAGGATTCACTGGATACTGGAAAATGTTACGAGGTTTAGTCGAAATTAGAAGAATCCATATGTGATTATTAATATTCGACATTAGCCTAGATGTAACGAATAATAGGGGAAGGAACTATAGAACTGATTTTATTTTGTATATTTTACATTAAATAATGTTTTCGTGTTAATATTTCTTGTCACCGACTCTTTGGTTAACTGAATTGAAGAAATATTTGGAACATGACAAGCTAAATGAAACAAAAGTCCTATTGTTAATCCACGTTCTGGTACTTGACACAAAACGAACTTCGCATGTTGAAGTATGATTCAATTAAGACATTTGAAATGAGTGTACGATATAACTATTCACGTAAAAAAAATCTTCTAGATCACTTCCATTATTAAATGATGCTTTTATTTCATGCTGGAATTTGGATTAGAAACTGCTACTTTCTCAATATCTTTTCAAAAATCAATATATTTTTATTCACTAACTGAAATCCTCACTCCCATCACTACGGGTATCAGAAATTTCTACCAAAATTATGTTGTTATTCTCTCGTTAAGTTTATTGACTCCACCTGCTCGAATCAATTGAATCAACGAGATCGTCGTGATTACTGTCGCTTATTAACTTGGAACAATTTCAAGGCACTTAGGCTTCCGAAACACTCTCGAATTCTGTTTACTTGGATTTTGACCCTCGTTTTCCGGACACAGATAGCTCGTTGTGAGCGTCTTCCCTTCCCAAAAGAGCCGTTGAAGAGAGAAGACGGGCGCCCCAGCAGAGCCACTATCGCACAGTGGGTGATGTCCAATATTCAAAGGGGAATTTAAATTTCTTTTAAGAAACTCGTCTCCTCCTTTAGAAAAAAGGAAGTAAATACATATTTTAATACCTATTTGTTGCAATTAATTAGTGTACCAAAAAGTACGTACAACTCTTTTACAAGATGCCACTGGTTTGAAATTCTTCTCTTCGGTGTGTCTTCTACTTGATATCAGATCGATGATATCGGTTGTTCGAAATTGCGGAAGACCGGCCGTTAAAAATTTGTGGATATAGTGTTGATCCCAACATATACCAAAAGAAATAGTAACAAAATGGAATTAAATAGACCATCCACGTTAGAGAGGAGTAACAGAGGAGTAGTTATCTCGAAAAGCGTCGGAAGTCGCAATCCTAGACGGGCATAGTTTCCCAAGCTGGTTTATAAAACAGGAAACACCTGAAGGTCGCTTCTTCCTTTTTGTTGGTATCAGATTCGACGAGCCGACAAGACTGAGCTATGATGATTCCTCGGATTGTGAAACCTTTTATTTCTTCAACCGCGGCCACCCTAGGTGGCTCAGAGCATCAGTTGATGTCTCTGAAATGTCTCTGACCGGATGGTCCTGGGGTTGGGTTCGAGTCCGGACGGTGACGGGATTTTCGACAGTAGCTAGGCCGAATTCAACTACCGTCCGCCGGAGAGTACTTGTAGCTGGTATCTCTGATCGGTAGTTTTCGGTGGTTTCTCCGATCAACATCAGGCGAATGCTGGAGCAGTACCTTAACAAACGGGCCACGGCCTGCGCGCGATATTTCCTACCTCTTCCTTGTCTTATCTTCTCCCCATTCAAACACACACGTACATGTACTGCATTATGCCGGGATAATAGTCGGCCATTTCCTGGCTGGAGCAGTGCACACCGGTGAGAGAGAAGTGGGGGGGGGGGGGAACTCCGCAAATCGACGTGCAAATCGGTGCCGAATCTCGCAATAAAGCTGGGACGATCACCGCGACACCCCATTTAAAAAACATGTACTACACGTACGGGACAAATTACCTTAATAATTGACACCCCTGGAATAACACATCAATCAAGCAATCAATCTACGGCGTATCCATGGAGTTCATGGGGGCTACCCCCCGCCAAATGTCCTAGAGTTATTTACCTTCCTTTATTTGGCAAAATTCATTTAAATATTTACGTATTTGTGTTCACATTATGTAACTATTTTAACAATAATATTGTAGAGCACCATATCAACAGTACATAAATATAAATTATAACATATATGTTTATTATTTAACAAAAATCTACGATGGGCCGTCCCAAAATGATTAGTTAGTTAATGCCTTATTTTACGTGCCGAGACTCGGGCCATCAGGTCCGCTCTTCCGTCTAACCACGCAAATTTCGATACGCTCCTTTCACCACCTAGCGGAGAAAGGAGGTATTATCTTCGGCGACGAAACAGGCGGAACTCATTTTTGCTCAGAGACTTCATTTAGGCTTGCGGATCTCTTAATGCAATAAATCTACTACATGGGACTACCGGCTTTACTTCCCCTCCTAAGGAAGGCGTACGAAGGACGTTTTCGCCCTTGAAAATCCACGGCTTCGATCGGGTTTCAACCCGCAAACTCAGGTACAACAGTCCGGTATGCTGACCGTTATACCACCGAATCCGCATGATCGGCAGGATCAATCCTGCCCCGAGCGCCGGAGCGAGCGCCCTGTGCCCACTGTACGAGGTGGGAGTGGTGCTCCAATTTCCCCAATTCCGTATCGACCCGTCGGGCGTCCGGCGCGGCATCGGCACTACCTGTGGCTCGTTACCGGCGCCGCCCCCTCCGCCACCGCCACCGCTGCTACCTGTGGCTCGTTACGCCGCGCGGCGCCGTCGCGTCCCCGCGCCGCCCTGCCCGCCGCCGCCCGACGGGCGCTTTTCACTTAGCGGCCCAGCCGCGCCGCGCGCCGCCGGTGCCGTTAGGTCGCATCGACCGGGACACGCCCCCCTCGAGTGGCGCCAGTGTGGAGCCCGGCGCCGCCCCTAAATGCCACGCCGTGCAACGCCAAGGGGCAATGAGCCACCTATTCAGAACAATGGCCAAAAGACTCGTTTCAGTGGAATCCCATGCCATGAGTACAGTGGTTATTTGGATGCAATTTTCGCTCTCTCTTGTAAGCTAGCGGACTGTCTGTAACTCAGCGGTCGGAGCTCTTGGTTTCTGTAAAATAGACTTGTGTGCATCAACCGGGGGACGCCCTTTCGAGTAACACCAGTTTGAAGCCCGGCGTCACCCGTAAACGCCACCCCAAGAGGCAAAGAGCCACCTAATCAAGACGATGGCCAAAAGACTCAAACGAGTGGACTCCCATGCGATGAGTACAGTGGTTATTTCCATGCAAGTTTCGCTCTCTCTTGTAAGCTAGCGGACTGTCTATCGTAGCGGCCAGAGAGCTCTTGTTTTCTGCAAAATACTCATTCGTGCATCGGCCGAGAGACCACCCTCGAGTGACGCTAGTGTGGAGCCTGGCGCCAACCCTAAATACCATGTCATGCAACGCCAAAGGGCAATGAGCCACCTATTCAGAACAATGTCCAAAAGACTCGTTACTCGGGTGACCTGAATCGTAGCGGTCGGTGATTTTATTTTCTCAAAAGGTGGACATACACGAGTGAGAGGTACTTGCGAGCTTGGTTGCAAGTCTGTGGACGTCGCTATGTTCGGACCACCTGCTCCGCTGAGTGTATAAAGCGGCGGGGACGGATTTCAACAAGCACGCTAAGTTTGCAAGTTCAGGTCACTTGTGTACCCTAAGAAATGAAGTTCAAATCATATTCATTCCTTGTGAAATTGATAGTGTGCAAATTGTCTGAATTTTTCAGGGCTCTTCCGTTTCCCTTATTTCTCCTCCACCCGCGCCATTGTTCCTTTCCACCATTCATTTCACTTTTCACCATTTGCCCTAGAAAATCTCAGAAACTCAAAACAGCGCGAGGTCCTGTCAAATACTTAATTATTTGGCTTACAATAACTGGATAAAATGTGTTGCTATATTACAGGAAGTTCAATGGAAAAATAACATTTTTTTCTGAAACCGAAACAATTTTTCACTATGGATGATTATGCACATTGGTAGAGACGGTATTTCTCTGTAAACGCGTCTACCGCCCAAAGATGCGACAGCGAGACACGGCCACAAGTTGGACTTATTAAATGTTCGCTTTGAGTCAATGCTCGAGGGCAAACATAGTTAAAATTTTTTCAAACCACTGCAATTTGTTCTATATAACCTTACACAAATATATGATCTATTAGATCTCTACATTTCACTTCACTTCAATCCAATCTACTTCATTTAAGATCTTGTAAATAGTTTTGGAGTTTGAAATGTTTCACCTACTTTACTACTGTAGTCTCAGGCCACCAGATATACAACTGAACTTAATAAGTCTTTCCTAACGTAATCGACCTTGAATGAGTGACACGACCTTCAATTTTTTTTTTAAAAAATCCCTAGATAATAAAAGTACAGACAGGCGCGAGGAAACTACGAGAAAAAGTTTCGTTGCTGTGGGACAACTATCCAGCTAGTGTTGAAAATCCTCCATCCTCGGGACGTTCAGAACAACTGCAATGGCATCAATTGATGAACTTAGCGTATATGTTAACTTGACGTAACAAAATATAACGCAGATTCATAATTTTGCATACTGTGAATCAAATATTACGAAAGTAATGTTTGTTATATTTTTGCGTTATAAATTCTTAAAAAAAATGATGCCCAAATAATGATATACTTTCAAAATACTTTACTTTACAGAATATCCAAACACGTTTTTTTTCCTGTCCGCGATAAAATGTAGCACAAATAAATTGTATTTGAAAGAATGTTCCAGGGCGTGCGCACAAAGCCGGCGCATGACGCAAGCAGTGGCTCTCTACCATATGGCCACCGGCGGGGCGCAGAAGGCCGCCTCCAATCCGCGCCGCTTAACCGCCATTGAGCGCAGCGGCGCATGTCTTCCCCATTCACGCGCCGCTGGCGTCATTCCCGGCTGCGTGTCCACCCGCCTCCACCTGTCGCCCGCCCGCCCGCCCGCCCGCCCGCCCGCCCGCCCGCCCGCCCGCCCGCCCGCCCGCCCGCCCGCCCGCCCGCGCCCGAACGCGAAGAGCAGAACGGAGCGGTTTGAAAAGAGCTCTGTCAAGACAGGAATTCGCTCAGTAACGTCAACTCTTGTCCCCGCATAATAGGGAGTTTTCACCTCGACGTTAAACTATCGATCTTCTGCGCAGTTCATGTTTCGCATCACTTTAGTGCATCTGCGTCTAGTAAAGCGTGCACAAACTCTCTAGTATGCTGATAGTAAGGAGTTTTTACACCTCGAGTGTTAAATCACTAACGATCTTCTGTGCACTTTAAGTTTCGCATTCCTGTAGTGCATCTGCGTCCCGTAGGTGTGCACAAACTCTCTATATGCTGATAGTAAGAGTTTTTGCACCTCGAACGTTAAAGCACTAACGATCTGCGCAGTTCAGTTCGCATCCCTTAGTGCATCTGCGTTAGTAAGGGTGCACAAACTCTCTAATATGCTGATAGTAAGGAGTTTTTACACCTCGAATGTTAAAGCACTAACGATCTGCGCAGTTCAAGTTTCGCATCACTTTAGTGCATCTGCGTCTAGTAAAGCGTGCACAAACTCTCTAATATGCTGAAAGCAAGGAGTTTTCGCATCCTCGAACGTTAAAGTTGTCGAAAGCACTATCAATATTCTGCGCATGCGCAGTTCAAGTTTCACGTCACTTTTGCGCATGCGCAAAAGATCGAGATTGCAGTCGATTGCTGCCCGCTAAGGCGTGAAAAAAACTTCCTAATAAGAGAAACAAGAGTGCAAATCTGTTTGGATTAGATGCTTGATTTATTGACTAATTAGTGATTCCATGCGCGTCAATTGCTAAGGTCATTAGTCCCGTTACTGTAGTGCATGTTTTGTTCCTCGGAAGGTGGTGGTGGTGGTGGTAGTGATCTTCACCCTCTGGATAGTGAGATCCAGCGTCGACCTTCCCAATCGGCTAACTGAGTTCAAACAGGTGTCTCTCATTAACGCGGTACCGCCTCAGCCGGGACAAGCTGTAAGCTCCCGACCGGTCTCATAGTGTGTGATAGTGTAGTGCGTGTAAGTATGTGTAAGTAAGGGATAAAGGAATGTACAAGGAAGTGGAAGGAAAGATCGCGTGCAGCCCGTACCCCACTTAGACTACTGCACCAGATTCGCCTAGTATTGATCGGAAAAGGCACAGAAAACTACGGATCAGAGCTGCTGGCCGCTAGAATTCTCCTCCAAGCAGCGACTGCATTCGATCTAGCTATGTAGCTGTATAGAAATAATATGTAGCAACATAGTAATATAAACATGGGTTTAAGATTAATATGTATAATCCATGCCGAAATATCAAACGCTGCGTTTACAGCTTTCTCGCTCCCTGTCAAATTAATATCAAAATTGGGGGCTACAAATTGATTGATTTTTTCGTGTTTCCGGGCGCCTTAACTGCTTTGGTCATTAGTGACGTTAGTGTAGTGCATGTTTTTCTCTCGGGAGATAGGGTTTCCCCCTAACCAAGACTCTCCCACCAGCGGGGAACTGACCCAGCCGGGACAAGCACTAAGTTCCCGACCGATCTCCCGGAATATGTGGTAGTCCAGTGCATGTTAGTGTAAGTGTAAAGGATAGAACAAGGCAGAGGAAGGACAGATCGCGCGCGGTCCGTAGCCCGTTTGTTAGGGTACTGCCCCGGCATTCGCCTGGTGTTGATAGGAGAAACCACGGAAAACTACCGATCAGAGCAGCAAGCCGCAAGAATTCTCCTCCAGACAGCGACTGAATTCGACCTAGCTGAAAAGCTAGTGTCGAAAATCCTGCCGCCGTCAGGCCTCAACCTAGGATCTCCCGGTCGCAGGTGCTGCAGTGACATCAGTTGATGCACTGAGCTACCGCTCTCTCCCTTTCTCTTTCAGTGCTTTAGTTTGAATCCGAGCTGCGCGCGTCGTGTCGCGTAGCAACCACGCACCGGAGATGGCGAATTACGTCGCCTCCGCCAAGCGAGACGCCGCACGCGACTGTTTGGAGTCGCAGGTGCGAGATAGGCCGTTGTTCCACCTGAGTGCGTGCGGTGGCAGTTGGCGTCTTACGCACGCGGGCGGCGAGGAAGTAGACCTGATTTCCAAGCATTGCCAGATTGCGAAGGAATGAATGAAGCTAGGAAACGCAAATGATATTCCAGGTTTTTGTGCTTTTTGGATTAGCATATGCGTGAAGCACTTAGGGAGATGTTGAATGATTATGGTCATTTACATAAATCACTCTAGTGTGACCAATGTATGCGCGTTTCCGTTTATTCATTCTGAAGGTTATATCTGAAAGGTCACTTGTCGAATTTTGGGGAAAGAAAAAATTATTTCAATTAACCAACGGTTTTTTTTTTTTTTTACATGCCTATTTTATAGGTTCATTTAAGTACTTCTTGGTAGAATAATTTTCAGAATGTAGGTGAAAAGGCAACAATTTTTACAAAAACGTAGAAGTTAGTCTTTTTTTCACAAATCCAATGGGACATGCTACATTCATAAAGTAAATTCAGCTGAAGATTTTAACACCAATAGATTTACATGTAAGAACACCTTGACGTATTTATCAAGAATGCTATCTGACACCTACATGCATAGACAACGTAATATTCTTCAATACTCCATTACATGAAAATAAATAAATAAATAAATAAATAATAAATAAAAAATAAATAAAAAAATAAATAAAAAAATAAATAAAAAAATAAATAAAAAAATAAATAAAAAAATAAATAAATAAATAAATAAATAAATAAATAAAATTTCTTCAAATGTTTGTTAAAAATATAAATGACTCACATTGTCGTATTAGTGATATGTAATTTCTATTTGGAAATAATACGATTACAAATAAGTTTATACAAAATTCAACCTCATCGAATGTAAATAAATTTATTAAGCACTTCTCCAAATATCTCAAAATAGAGCCAAAAGTGTTTCAATGGACGAAGTAAAATAGTTTCAATATATCCACATTTTTCCATTTGAGAACGAATATTATGTTGTTTTTTTAAAAACTTTCAATTTACGACCTTCTACATTAGTTTGAGGTAGCACGTCTATTGCAGACCTACCTCTGAAACTATTAGTGCTATAACAGTTCATGCTTTTTCACATTTCCCTTAAATTTGCAATTTTCGAAAATCCAGTGTTCAACGAAAATGAGACCCGTGCCATTGTTTTAAGCGAACATTTTTCTATCCGTGGAAAAAAATGTTTTTTTAATTGCAATAATTTCACGCATAAATCACGCTTTAACTACTCCCTATTTCAAGAATGTCTGCATTAATTCTCGTTACACCACTATTAGATGAAGTAATTTACTACACGTAGGAACAGAATGTATTCCTTTTTTTGATTCCACGTCCCGACAATATGAATTTTTCGGTCGAAAATTCGCAATTTTTTGGCGCAGGTTTACAATATATTCTCTTTTTACGAAGTAAGAGCGAAGAGCGGGGAAATAAAAGGAGTTTCCAATGCCAATGGATTGCCAAAAAAAAAAAGTTGATATTTCGGAACAAACATATTTTGCCTGAGAATAGAAAATAACGTTTGCAGACGATTTTATTCCTGTTTTAACTGAGGCATGGGGGGGGGGATACACAGGCTATGTGGTAAGTGCTTCCGTGTGGTATTTTTATGCTGTGCAAATAGCAAGACATCCTTCCATTAAATGGACTAGAAGATACATCTTGATGCTCTAAAACCAATATGGGGCTGCTACCGAGCATCGTTGGGTCGCAGGCGAGGGTGTTGCCGGCGCAGTGCAGGAGGGGCGACGGCGCCGGCGACGCGCCCAACGGGTGACGAGGAGGGTGTCGACACAGCCGACGGGCGCCGGGCGGGGGACAGCGGCCACTCGGAGACAAAGGGACCGGCCACGCAGGTGCGGGCGAGAAAGCGCGCGCGCGCCCACCGCCGCCCCCACCCACCGCCGCCCCCGCCCCGCCCCGCCCCGCCCCGCCCGCCCGCCCCGCCCCGCCACGCCCCGCCCGTGATTTACTCCCGGCTCGTCGCCGGCCGCTGCCCGCCGAGCCGGACTCCCCGCCGCCCCACCCCGCCGCCGCCGCCGCCGCCGCCGCCGCCGCCGTCACCGCCGCCGCAGCCGCCGCCGCCACCGCCGCCGCAGCCGCCGCCGCCACCGCCGCCGCCGCCGCCGCTGCCGCCGCCGCTGCCGCCGCCGCTGCCGCCGCCGCCCCTGCCGCCGCCGCTGCCGCCGCCCCCCCGCCGCCCCGCCGCCGCCCCCGCCGCCGCCGCCCGCGCGTCGCCGACGAAACAGGCCCCGCCCGGCAGGTGCGCAAAGGCGCACGCGCCCTGCCGAGCGGCGGCCGGGACAGGCAAGCGGGGGGAAAGCGGCGACACAGCCGACGAACACGGTGACCGACTGGCGGACGTTAAAAGTTCCCAACCGTTGACAACCCAGCAGTCATCAGGGACGGATTTACCAGCAACCAAGCATAAGTCAGGGGCCACCATTCATACCCCCCCCCCACTCCTGAAAAAAACAAAACAAAAAAACTTTAAGATATGTCAAAAAATATGTCTTTTATGTACAATATACTATGTTCAGTTCTGTAAGCAAGTTGATAATCTCAAATTTGTATTTATCAAGAGCCATTTTATTATAAAATTAGTGTTTTTCGTCAATCCGGTGGAATTATTTGTGGGGAGGGGAACCCAACGTGATTTTGTGCTTGGGGATTCCGCAGTACCTAAATCCACAGTTAAGAGTCACCACGATGGCCACGTGTATTTGATAAGACGGTGGGAAGAAAATTCGATAAGAGAAAAGGAGCTGTTAAGATGACGATCTTTCTGGCTTGCCGTTCTGAGGAGATAATGTTTTGAGGTTGAATATTAACCAGATCAATCTCCGAATATTCAAAACTTTTGTGTAGATAACATGTACGATAAATTAGAGAAAAGAAGACAAACGTTACTGATCGATAATGTTTTACAAGCAATGTCGATTTTTTAAATCAGTTTATGAAACGGTCTCGGTATTAGATGATCTAGTTGATAATGATGATGATGATGATGATCGAAGTTGATGTTCATGATAGTAACGTCCGAAATCTACCAGACGGAAGAGAAGATGGATATTGGAATGAAACGAATGAAGATGCGATAAGTGAATTGTATTTAAGAATTGTGAATTGGCTTTATGGGAAATTGTTCCTAGAAAGGCAATGGGCTATACTGTTTTACATTATCAAGCCGAAGCCGCCACCTTATCAAGCCGAGATTGGGAGCGGTAGCTCAGTGCAACAACTGATGTCACTGCAGAACCTCTGAGCAGGAGGTCTTACGTTCGAGTCCTGACGGCGACAGGATTTTCGACAATAGCTTTTCAGCTAGGTCGAATTCAGACGCTGTCTGGAAGAGAATTCTAGCGATCGGCTGCTCTGATCGGTAATTTTCCTGGTTTCTCCGATCAACACCAGGCGAAAACTGGAACAGTACCCTACCAAACGGGCCACGGACCGCGCGCGGTCTGTCCTTCCTCTTCCTTGTCCTATCCTCTCCCTTTACACACACACACACACACACACACACACGTACACTAACCTGCACTACACTACCACATATTCCGGGAGATTAGAGCTTGTCCCGACTGGGGCGGTGCCCCGCTGGTGGGAGAGTCCTGTTTAAGGGGAAACCCCACTAGCCGACGGTAGGTCGGCGCCGGATCTCGCCATCCAGCGGGGGAAGATCACCGTCATCTCTCGAGAAAAAACATGCACCACACTAATGGGACTAATGATTAAAGCAGTTGATGGCCCGGAAACCCGAAAAAATCAATCAAGCCGAAGCTGCCGAAGTCTTGGTCTACGAAGATTTAAATGCTGTGCCGATGCCAAATAAAAATGACTGTGCTGACTTAACAATCCTAAGGGCAGCAATACTCAGGGTGTAGATAGCAATCCTAAGGATAGTAATCCTGAAAGTGCAGATAGTAATCTTTAGATGTACCACTTCTGATGTTGAAGATAGCAATTAAAAACCAAAAAGTAATGCTGAGAGTTTAGGAGGCAATTCTAAGGGCGCAGATCATAATTCTAAGATTAGTAATCCTGAGCGCTGCAGCGAGAAAGTCAATTTGGCTGCCAGCTGTCACGTGGGTTGGACTGGCTGTGTCCGGTGCGACTTACACTCGGCCGACTGGCCTATGAAAAACGTGGAGCGAACGCCAGCAAGAACAAGTTATGCTTCCATACCGTTCGGATGGTGCCGTGGTCGGCTATTGAAGTCCACTTCAACGTCATATTTCGGTGGTCGAAAACGTGCGACTGACATGTTAACTGGGCCTTGGAAATCTTGTAACTTAAGCTGAGCTCGTAAAGTAACAGACGGACGTTTCTTATACATTTGTTTAGAACGTTAATAAGCAAGTTGCCATTTTCACTTTTCTTATGTGCATTTCAGACTGCATTCTTTAAGAATGCTGTCGCTTTTGCTCTTTTAGAACATAGTGTATAGTTGGTGTCGTTATATGTGATCAGTTTATGGTTCGACAACGCTGAGACAAATTATATGGGCGTAAATACAGACACAACTTTTCTTCGTGAAATTTAAAGACCCTCGATATATTATATTTGCACGTCCTCTCTTTCCTGTCGTGATGTAGAATTATCACGAAAATAACGGGCATTTCGAAAACATAGTCATATTGGAAACATAACATATTGGAAGTACATATTTCCCAGTCTGTTATTTGGTATAATAAACATGCTGCAGTATGTGAACTATAAAAAAGAATACATTTCGTGCGAAGCAAACCGAAATTAAAATAGAAAGTATTTTCCAAGGTAGTATTCTTCTGGAGCTTGGACGACCGACAAAAGTTTTGCATATGTTAAAATTTTCTTTTGGTATTTTATGTAGTTGTTGCAGTGCTTTGCGATACAATGAAAATGTTTTATTTATTTAGAGTAAAGGCTATTTCTATATGTAGTTTTCGCGTGTTTACGTCGGTAACTATTAAATTTTACATTTTTGGACAACACGAATCCCTCACGATACTACCCGTATCACATCGGGAATTTGATTCTCATTCAATGAGCCACTTATATCTTTATAGCTGCGGAGAATCTCTCGAATAGATAGAATGGTACTTCATACATCATATATTTCGTTATCAAAATGGAATATTTCATTTCATCTCTCTCCGCTCATTCCAATGCAGCTCATTTCAATAAAGACAAGTTCATCACATCATTTCTATATTCTTGTAGTTATCAAACCCTTTATAATGCATCATCAACGATAAAGCCTGTCTATCTTCAAACTATAAGTATTCTCACTACTCAGAAGCTACCTGACAATAACATCTGTTGTCATGACATTACTAGACACCGGATTTTTATGTAATTACATATTTTTTGTCTTTATTCTCGCCGCTCTCGAAATTTTAATCTCGGCGAATTGTCGCTGTCCTAACACATTATCAATTTTTTTCCGTTATATGTTTTTACATATTTGGTACTATATTGCATATTTTATATATTTCGCTATTTTCACAAAATATTTTTTTTATTTTATCAATATTCGTCGATTTTCTTGCATATTTGTATGGAAAGAGGTATTTTCATAACATTCAGCAATTCTTCCTATATTATTCCTGCGTACTCATCTCGAGGTACGCTACGTGAAGACGCGGTCGGATATTCTCACAACCCGGGGCGCCTGTTTCAGTTGTCTTAGTGGCGGGAAGAGCATGGCAGCGACAGACATTTTCAACTTTAGGTGTGAAAAGTATTATTGACGCCCAGTTTGACTAATTTTAACCTTAATTTGCAAGAAACTTTGTCGATTGCTGTCGTGTAACACTTCGATGAGAATATTCCATGTTGCAGTAATTGTTTGCTGGTCGTAGATATCGCCAGTTTGTACGATGGCTTCTATTGCTTCTAATCTGGCTACTAAACTACATATCTCGATATCAATTTGCGAGTTTTTTAAAACCCATGGGAAAGTTGTATGGTGCAAAGTGCAACAACTTGTGCTTTCTAATGAATTTTAAACCGTTTGATTGTTTTTAAAATTGCATAGAAATTTTTATAAAGTAATTTTATTAAATGTATTATAATATTGCATAATATACGATTTTACATATTTATTACATATTCTTACTGTTTTCATTACATATTTTGACATTTCATACAAAATTTTTCCGGCTTCTTCTTTAACTGTTTTTATATACAGAGTTACGTAGACAAACAAATCTGAAGAGAACGTGTGACTAAAGTGTAACCTAAATACGAATCAACTACAGAACCATGACTGAAATACATGCTTACGACAAAGTTTGGGAAAATTCTGTCCCGGACATTTTTGATTTTGTTTGTGATAAACAGAAGTCACCACACGTGTACCTAATTTCTTTTTGGCCGGGACATAATCATTCGAAAAGTTGCAAAGAACTCTTCAGCAAATCCTGAATAACTACTGTCTTTCACGAACCCAACTTCCTTTTCTTTTACTTTGTTTCTCCCACACTACACAACGCAGGCCTTCAACACGGGCACACGCGAAGCTTGACCACGAGCAAGTTGGAACTCGCCGATGCGGAGATTTCCTCAAGCCGCAACATGTGCCCGTTTTAATCCGGCGGCGGCCACGTGTAGCATCCTGCAGGTGCTGCGTCCACACGGCAGAGCGCGACGCGCGGGCCGGCCGGCCCCCCAAGGTTCCCCAAACCCCCGCCGAGCCGCCGCCGTCGTCGTCGTCGTCGTCGCCCGCCCGTCCGTCCGTCCGCACGCGCGCGGCGATCCGCTGCCCAGATAACGGGCCGCGCTCCTTTGATATCGATGGGCGAGCGATGCGGCGCGGCGTGGGCGGGGCGGAATATGGATGGGTTGGTTTGGTTTTTTTTTCGTGTTTCCGGGCGCGTCAACTGCTTTGGTCGTTAGTCCCGTTAGTGTAGTGCATGTTTTTTCTCGGGATGGTTCCGCTGGATGGCGGGATCCGGCGTCGACCTACCGTCGGCTAGTGGGGTTTCCCCCTAACCAGGACTCTCCCACCAGCGGGGCACCGCCCCAGCCGGAACAAGCTCTAAGCTCCCGACCGGTCTCCCGGAATATGGGGTAGTGTAGTGCATGTTAGTGTAAGTGTATGTGTAACAAGAGAGGATAGGACAAGCAAGAGGAAGGACAGATCGCGCGCGGTCCGTGTCCCGTTTGGAAGGGTACTGCTCCGGCATTCGCGTGGTGTTAATCGGAGAAACCACGGAAAACTACCGATCAGAACAGCCGGGCGCTAGAATTCTCCTCCAGGTAGCGACTGAATTCGACCTAGCTGAAAAGCTAGTGTCGAAAATCCTGCCGCCGTCAGGACTCTAACCTAGGACCTCCCGGTCAGAGGCGCTGCAGTGACATCAGTTGATGGGCGGAGGGATGGGGTGGGGCGGGGTATTTGAGGTGGAGAAGTGCACATCGGGATGGGGTAGGGGGGTCTGTGTGAAGTGGGATGGGGTGGCCTTTGATATCGATGGGGAGCGAGAGGAGCGGCGCGGGCGGGGCGGAGTAAGGCGGGATGGGGCGGAGCCGCGCCGGACGAAGCGGAACCCGGAGCGACGGGGTAGGTCGCGGTGGGGCGGGGCAGGTCATGGTGAGCTGGGGAAGAGCCGGCTATAGAGGGGTGGCGGATTGGGAGGGGAAGTAGTGGGGGCGGGACAAGGATGAGCGCGGCGGGACTTAGCATGGAGGTTGGGTTGAGTGGCGGTTCGGAGTGGACGGAGATGGTTCGGGTGGGATGTGATTGGGGAGGGCGAGCAAGGCGGGGCTGAGCGCGGCGCGGCGGGGAGGCGTGGGTGGGAGGGGGGGTCGGTAATGGGTGGGGTTGGTAGGGCATGCCAGGCTGCACGGGGCTCCTCCCAAGATGCGAGCGCCTCGTTTGGGAGATCCCGGGAGGATAATGGGCGGCGCGGAGGTGGACAATGGGCGCGGGCAGTCTCTCCAGGGGACGGAATGTTGGACCCGAGCGCTGATAGGTTTGTGTTTGTTTCCATCTCCAGACTTCAAAGGCGTGCGGGACTACGAAAAAAAACACATTCTCTTTTACAATTCCACAATTGTATGCTTTTTGAATGTCATGTGACCAATATTGTCTCTATTATTATTTTTGCCAAAATTCAAACACTTGTTTAGTATTTTCGTCATTTATTAGGCATGCGTAGCTACATGTAGAATACGAGAGGCAGAGAAGACTAGAACAATCCCCAAACTTTGTCGTAACGAAAAAAGGTTTTCCTCCATCTCATCAATGGACAATATTTTGAAATTATTATAGTGATGCATTTTTCAACTACAATTGTTGCATTAAAACGAAAACATGAAAACCATTTGTGTCTTGTACTCGTCCAAATACTGCATATTACAAATTATTATTGGAAAAGAAACCAGTCAAAATATATGCCTCCCTATGTAATGAAGGAAACTTTATAGTAAATATTTATAAATTGATTAATATAATAGTGACGCTCTTCGTTGTAATATATACTTTTCCTGAAACATTATTTTTGGTCAGCGTCGTTTCGCAACAACGCTACTTTGCACTGCGACGCCCTAAAATTTTATCTCTTTAGGAAGAACATTTTAATGAAAAGCTAATAGATAGTTAATTGATTTTCATAGGAAAGCACCAAAAATATTTTAGTTACCTCAAAGTTAATACAATTACTTTTAACTCACTTTTTTTGTTGTTTTTGCACAATATTTACTGACTATTAACGTTTGTGCTTGATGGGAATGGAAGGAGGGAGAATGTAAGACGAAGGAGATATAACACAAGGGAGACGTGTGAAGGACAAGGTAAATCTTATATAATTTATGGAGGATGGAAGTAGTCCTTTGGAAATCTGAATCTAATGTGAAAAAGATAGTAAGTGTTTATGAGATGAAATCGAAAGGGAATGGTTCTTGAAGGTCTAGATGTATTTGTGAATGAACCTAGGAGCTTCCAAGGGTTTTCTTATTTCATTGGTTTATCTGTAATACAGATAGGTTGGGGACACATTAGACTTGCAAAATTGGTTGATATTATTCAATTGTTTGCTTTGTACAATTTTCATTACATCCTTATCCGGAGTTCGTGCTCTCTCCATTCTTGATTCTGCATTGTCCTCTGTCTCTTAAGTATCGTAATGCTTCTTGACACCTTTCAATGACTCTTGTACTCTAAAAACACCATCACACTCGCCGAAGACCATTTCAATCGTCTAATAAGGCCCAATGAGATCCAATTAATTTACAGGACATATTCCCTAGGTTCACTATAACCGAATCATCTGATGTTTATTTGTAAGTGAAACGGTGACTTAAGTTCGCTATAATTGAGGGGTCCTATATCTGAGTTTACTACAACGGAAGTCGACTGTTGTTAGATAACTAGATCGAATTTGGTATCTGCGGGAAGGAGAAGTACAGCGACCGGCTGCTCTGGTTGGTAGTTTTCTGTAGTTACTTCGGTATCAGGCGAATTCCGCGGTATCCTAATAAACGGACCGAGAACAGAACGCAATCTTTCCTTTCCTTTCTTTGTCCTATCCTCTCCCCTTACACCCCTTCATACATCCACTACACTGCCGCACATACACCGGGAGAGGTCGCGCAGTGTATAAACTGATGTCACTGCAGTGCCTTTGACCGGGAGGTGCTAGGTTCGAGTCCCGACAATGGCAGGATTTTCAACACTAGCTTGTCAGGTTGGTCGAATTTAGTCGCTCTCTGGAGGAGAATTCTAGAGGGCAGCTGCTCTGATCGGAAGTTTTCCGTGGTTTCTCCGACCGACACCAGGCGAATGCGGGAGCAGTGTCCTAATAAATGGGCCACGGACCGCGCGCGATCTTTCCTTCTACTTTATAGTCCTATCCTTACACACACTTACACTAACACGCACTACACTACCATATATTCCGGGAGACCGGTCGGGAGCTTAGAGCTTGTCCCGGCTGGGGCGGTGCCCCGCTGGTGGGAGAGTCCTGTTTACGGGGAAACCCCACCAACCGACGGTAGGTCGGCGCCGGATCTCGCCATCCAGCAGGGGATGACCACCCCCACCTCCCGATGAAAAAACATACACTACACTTTCGGAACTAATGACCTCAGTAGTTGACGTGCTCGGAATTACTAACAACCAACCATCCAACTAACCACACACATCATGAGACCAGTCGGGTCACGGCTGGGCGGGTGCCCCTCCGGGGGAGAATCCTGGAAGGGAAATTCCCATCAACCCAATGTGTGGGTCGGCGCACCATCCAACGGGGGAGGAACACCACCATCTCCCGGGAGAGAAGACATTCACTGCGCTAATGGGCCTAATGACCATAGCATTTGCCTGGTCCGGAAGCATGAAATAACCTTTCAAACAAGACATTCAATATCTGTTAAGAAATTGTGTACCTGAAATATTCAGGTATCGACCTATTTCCACCAACTATATCCACCAACATTTCCCCCCCTACAGAACAGATGGATTTGCCGAGTCTGCTACGTCATCGGTAATTATGCAATAAAGATGTTGACTACGACGAAGTCGGATTCAATGTAATCATTTTACTTCACATTTGGTTTCAAACTGAATATTACATATAATATTATAATAGCATAATGTGTGAAAGCTGAAGTTAACACACACTGCCGATTCGAAATTGTTCCAGAGTGTTCTGCAGAGTTCAGATACGCTTTTGAACCAACATTTAAAAATTTAAAATGAATGTTGCAAGAGAATACTGAGACAACAACAGCAGAGTATTCACCTTGATAGGGAGAACATAAAAAAATCTTAGAACTGTTTATACTTTTTGTGAATGTAAAGTAAAATTCAAGCATGGGTCAGCCAACGATTAAACAATCTCTCTTCCCAGAAATAACAATTCTGAATTTTTTGATTGATTTTGAAGTGGATTAAAAAGTCTGAAAAGTTTTGTTGTTCTAGTGGACGCAGGTACTGTACGTTTTGGGGGACTCCTAAGACCGAACAGAGTACTCCGCTTCTTGTTTGATCACACTCCTATAAGGAAACGCGAACGAGTCGCGTTTTTCCCCCAGATATCGATAAAATTCTGCAGGAAGAATCGGCTAACGAGGAGAGAAACCCGCCCGCTAAAATACATCTCGCCAACACGAGTGGCGCCTTTTGTTGTTTCTGGTCGCGGGCGGCGGCGGCGGCGGCGGCGGCGGCGGCGGCGGCGGCGGCGGCGGCGGCGGCGGCGGCGGCGGCGGCGTGCGGAGGCTAAACTGACCTGAAAGTGCACATCGCCTAAACCAGCGGAGGGCGTCCGGGCGGGCGGGCGGGGGCGGGCGGGGCGGGGCGGGCGGGGCGGGGCGGGCGGGGCGGGGCGGGGCGGGGCGGGGCGGGGCGGGGCGGGGCGGGGCGGGGCGGGGCGGGCGGGGCGGGGAACGGCGCGGAACCGGGGCAGCGCGCGAGTCCCAAACAGGTACAGTGAGTGGCCTGAGGGGGCGGGAGGGGGCTCCGCGAGACAATGCGAGCGCGGTGGCGGCGGAGGCAGCGCACAGCATCCACGCGCCCGGGGCCCTCCGCTCCCCTTGGGAGAGCCCATCCCTACTCGCTGGCCGCGCGCGCGCCCGCCCCCCCTCCTGCCTGCCCGCCGCTGATTATGGGCCTGGGCCGCGGGCGAGCGGAGGCGGCGGAGGCGGCGGAGGCGGCGGAGGCGGCGGAGGCGGCGGAGGCGGCGGAGGCGGCGGAGGCGGCGGAGGCGGCGGAGGCGGCGGAGGCGGCGGGGCGGCGGAGGCGGCGGAGGCGGCGGAGGCGGCGGAGGCGGCGGAGGCGGCGGAGGCGGCGGAGGCGGCGGAGGCGGCGGTGGCGGCGGCGGTGGCGGCGGCGGCGGCGGCGGCGGCGGCGGCCGCTCGCTCGGTCGGCCAGGCGGGCGGGCGAGTCCACAAAAAACAGGACCCGGCGCGCGCCCGTGGCTGAGGCCGCCACCGCCCGCTCGGCCGCGCTCCGCCGCCCGCT
This sequence comes from Teleogryllus oceanicus, assembly GCA_964035755.1. Taxonomy (NCBI): domain Eukaryota; kingdom Metazoa; phylum Arthropoda; class Insecta; order Orthoptera; family Gryllidae; genus Teleogryllus; species Teleogryllus oceanicus. Next base: position 16,516,090 of record CAXIVR010000012.1, on the reverse strand, counting down.
GGGCGTCGGCCCTCCTCCCCCCTCCCTGCGCCCCGCCTCCTACCACCGCTCCCTGCACTTGTTCCCCTCACTCCGATTTGCCGGCGATTTCTCTAACGCCACGATTGTTTTCCTTTTTGTTGCGCTCTTTTTCACCTCCAGAGAGTTCCTCTGACGTCCGACCGAATGGCCGAATATGTGATATACCAAGGCCAAACATGTATATGCTTGAAAATGTGTATGTTATCATGTAGTATGCAATAGTACGTTGTACTGAGTCTCAATTGTCCAAAATGTCATCTGGCATTTCGCAAAGGACGCCTATCTTTCTCATGTAGAGATTCTGTTTTCGTGTTACGTTATACGCTTTTGAATTTTCGTGGAGAAACTTTTGTCTTGGTATCTGAAGGATAGATTAGGCAATGTTTTTGTCGATTTTACTACCTCCGTTGATTTCGTAAGAATAACGTACGAGAGCGAGAAGCACAATTGGGAAGAAAGATATTTTGAGTTTCATCTACGTACATCACTATGACTCTCTGTGACAGTTATTTCCTCTAAAAAATTAAACGAAAGAAAAGCTCTATTTCAGTACCCGCTATCCAGAAGGCTTGCTTTGAATTTCTTTTTCTAGCGTTTTCTCTTTCTTACGTTCAAGTTTAAAGTTTTAAGTAAGAACTATGATATATATTTTGTGCATTTTCAGACCCTTGTAAATGATTGTTTGATTAGATAATATGGCGAATTAGTATTTACGTACATATTGGTGTGTCCATTGATACATCGCAGAACCGCAGTTTATTTTCATACACGACAAATATACTCGCAAATATAAGAGAAATGAGCATTATAACTTTCTTGATAGCGTTATGTGTCATGTGAAAGTCCGCTTGTAATTTTATTACTTTATACTATAATATTTTGTAATGGTTCGTTCACACTCAACCATCTCCAGAAAGAAAGTCGTGGACTCGTCTACTCTTGGATTTAATTTCATTGGTGATTCCGGGCTCGTCAACTGCTAAGGTCATTAGTTACGTGAATGTAATGAATGTTTTTTCCTCGGTAGGTGGCTGTGATCTTCCCCCGCTGGATGGTGAGATCCGGCGCCGACCCTCCCGTTGTCTACCGAACTCGTATAAGCCTTTTTCGTGAACACACGGAAAGTGCAATGCACATTCACGCCCCTTCGGTGTGACCATTCCTTCCGTTACGGGCATCTATGGCCAATCCTGCAATATGAAAAGAAAAACAGAGGGTCAATAAGACTTTCGCCAACTAGCGCCTGCATTGTGTGTGCAGAAATACGAAGTTTATGTTTCAATTCTCATTGCTGTTCAGAATTCTTACTCCAGCAAGTCGCTAACGCTTCGCCCATTGGTCTACTTGATATGAAGCCATCTCGGAAATGAGTGTATTTTCGGAGTTAGCTGCTTTTTCAAAAGTTGCAATTGTTTTAATGTGATCTATGAGCAATGGCATTCCTAAATCGGGATATAAATCCGCTATAGGAATGTACCTAAGGGCACAGAGGGCGGCCCTGAGGTATTCATTGTGAAGTCTGTAGTGGGATCTATTCCTTTTTGTTCTTTCCCCTCCACAGTAACCCTGAGGAGGCGGGAATTTATTTCACCATGGTAATACAATTTGCGCTGCTGCCTTGCGGCTTAAGCAGCTAAGAGGGAGAGGTAAAAAAAAGCTAATACTAACTAAAGCTAACTTAATTCTAGCTTAAATCTAATTTAATAATTATGTGGTAGCACTTTGGCATACTTAACTTACACAAAAATTTTTTTCTTATTTCTAACTAATGTTTTTTAGTGTTTGCTAGTTGATTCTTTTTTTTGAATTTATTTTTCATTCACGCATTATTCATTCATTCGTTATATACATGACTATTCATTCGTTATATACATGACCATTCATTCGTTATATACATAACCATTCATTCATTATACACATAACCCTTCATTCCCACAGCACTATTCCAGCACTATTCCACAGCATCTATTCCTGGACTCAGCCGGGTTTTCCTCCTACCACGAGGTCTCACCTTTGTGAGAGACCGGTGCGCGGGCGGCGGCGGCGGCGGCGGTGCCCCCACCAAAGCGAGGGCGGCCCGCCCGCCAGCCCGTTCGGGTCCTCCCGCGCTCTCCCGGCCAGCCTCCCAACCTCCGCGAGGCCAGCCGACCGACACATTTCACGTGTAATGAGGCGAGTCCTCGAGATTTATCGATGCAATTTTAAATCATTTAGAGTATTCAAAGTTCGGGGCGACGGGCCGCGCGCCGATTCGTCTTCGGCGGCCGCGCCCGTGGCGCCCCTGGCGGTGGGGGCGGGCGACGCCGGGCCCATCCATCCGCATCGTGGGGCGCCGTGCTGTGCAGGGAACCGCCGCCGCCCCGCCGCCGCCCCCGCCGCCGCCCCCGCCGCCGCCCGCGCCGCCGCCCGCGCCGTAACGAGAACCATCCGCGCGCACGGCACGCTGTGCATCGGGGCGTGGGACGCTAAACGCGGGAGGTTAGCAGGTGAAGCATTGCTTTCGGATGTGTGGCGGTTTGTGAACGGGGCGGCTGCACTCGGTCTCGTTTAGGGGCGTGGCAGGGGTCCTTCTTGCCGGAGGGAATAGACTAAAAATACTCTTCAAAGGAAGCAATTCAGATATCGATTTATTCTTTTATTTTTATTCGCAGAAATGTACAAGTCAATATTTCTTCTACACTTGCTCTATGCGAGCTGTATGGTTGCGGTCACAGGAGCCGATTTTGGTCGAAATTTCTGGCGGTCGATGCCGGGCGTTGACTTCCGTTATGTCCGATTCGTTGATTGATTGATTGATTTTTTCGTGTTTCCGGGCGCGTCAACTGCTTTGGTCATTAGTCTCGTTAGTGTTGTGCATGTTTTTTCTCGGGAAATGGCGGTGATCTTCCCCCGCTGGATGGCGAGATCCGGCGCAAACCTACCGTCGGCTAGTTAGGTTTCCCTCTAACCAGGACTCTCTCACCAGCGGGGCCCGCCCCAGTCGGGACAAGCTCTAAGCTCCCGACCGGTCACCGGAATATGTGGTAGTGTAGTGCATGTTAGTGTAAGTGTGTGTGTGTAAGGGGGGAGGATAGAACAAGGATGAAGAAGGACAGATCGCGCGCGGTCCGTGGCCCGTTTGATAGGGTACTGCTCCGGCATTCGCCTGGTGTTGATTGGAGAAACCACGGAAAACTACCGATCAGAGCAGCCGGCCGCTGGAATTCTCCTCCAGACAGCGACTGACCGATTCGTACAAACACGTGGTAGTAAATGGACATGGGCATATTGAATCCCAACGACCCCTTCCGACGGTGTCCAGAAACATGGGCTGTCGGCCAAAGATCCGTTTTGTTTGACTCTGACGGTTCCATTTGCGCAAAATCCCAAATCAGCGTGAGAATCGAGACCACCTGTAATACGAAAACTACTCGCAATACGTGTTGAACTGTGGATGGTCTTGAGCGTGCTTCTTTTTTTTTATTTAAGTTTTTATTTCCTTGTTCGACATTATTATGTCTTTCAAGGGTTTGATGATACATAATATACAATTTTGTTGTAATTACATTTTGTCATGTATGAAAAATGGTAGAAGACTAATATTTACAATAACACAATAACGGCTAAGGATACCCAGGAAGGGTCCTTCAGAAAAAGAAAATGCATACAATTTGAATTTAGACATAAGTATTTAATTTATAAATGTTGGAACCTGCTTTACAGCTAATTAGGGAGGATGTAGTAGGTCTTTAGAATATCTTGATTTTATTCGTGGAAAGAGATTGGCTTATTTACCTAGAGTGTACAAAGAAGTGGCTGGGCAAGATGAAAGAGAAGAGTAGAAATTAGCAGAAAGTTATAAAATCCAATTTTTCAGAGGTTCTATAGATGAGCGTGCTTCTCGCAAATGTTTCTAACAATGGAGTGTGAAATTCGTCCGATTTCCGGTACAACGTTCGAGTGTTTTTCGGAGGAAATCAGGCGATGAGTTTCGCTCGCTGTCGTCCAGTAGAGAGCTACAGATATTTCGGCTGTACAGTGACCGTAGTCGTAACGACATTCGTAAGTTGGCACACTGCAGCATAGCCATGTAGTTCCCATAATCATCACTTCGCTACCTGTTGTGTCTGTTAAAACATTGTGAATGCTACTGTATAGTTACGACGTAAAATACCTACTTTTCTGGAAATGATGTTGAATAGCGGTATAAATGGAAGATTTTCTTAGCTTGTTCTTCTTCAACATTATGGCGGGATTTGTAGAGATTAGCAGCAGTTGCGTGGGGATGTACTGTATTTTCTGGAAGAGTAAAATAATTTGATATTCATCATTGTATAATGAAACTGAACGCTACTGATCTCTTTTGCCCTGATTTCTGATTTTCATGATATATTTACAAAAAACGTACGTTTCTGCATATATTACAGCCGCATTTCATTATATCCTAAAATATGATGGATTCTCCATATATCATATGAGAGTAATAGTGTGAGTTCAAGTTCAACTATTCTCGGTGCACAATACGTTATGCCAATTATTTAACTATTATATTTGAGTACTATTATTATCGTTAGAAGTATTTATATTTTTCTTGCCATCACAAGTTGGATGATTTATGTACGGTAACATTTGGGACGGTGATGTTACGTATGGCGACATAATGAGTAATTCATTATTTTTCTCGAAAAAAAAAAAAAAGATCAATCAAAAACTAATTTTGTTGCAATGACCATTGCCGTTGCTCGCAGCCCATTTCGTTTTTCAAAGTTTTCAGAGAAATTACGTGAACGCGTCTACCTAGCACCTGCTAATTTTTAATTGACTTTCAAAGAGAAAATACCTGTCCTGAAATTTGAAATATTTTCGCAAACAATCTGTTGTCTTACTTCGTGATAAGATTATTTCAGTTATCGGAATCAAAAGGATTTTATTAACACTTTTTGGTATTGGGCGAGTTTCAAGAACTTAAAACAATTTAATCTGTAATTTTGAATAATGAATTGTAAAATACATTATTTTGGTCCAATAAAAGATAGTGATTATTTTGTTGCAATAGTATTATGACCTTTTATTAAAACATACATTACATTATTATTTTTTAATAATTATTGGAAATTTGGTACACAAATATAAATTAAAGAATAATAAACAAAATAAAAATTATTAGCCAAAAATAATAATGTAGTGACTGTTTTAATAAAATGGACCGAATACTATTATAATTAAAAGAGATAACAGACGTTAACATATTCCTTTAAAAAGTAATTGTTTTGTTTCAACAACAGTTTTCAACGAAGAAAATATTAAAAATACAATAATAATAATGATAATAATAATAATAGTAGTAATAATAATAATAGTAATAATACTAGTAATAATACTAGTAATAATATAGTAATAATATAGTAATAATATAGTAATAATAATATTAATAATAATAGTAATAATAATAATAATAATAATAATAATAATAATAAAACGAGACGGTACAGTTCAAAATGGACCACCCACCATGCAATCCCGGAACTGTAGTGGGAGAGGGGGAACAACGTAATATTGATTTGCCATGCGATAATAAATGAATCCCAACATAATAAACCTTGGGAACGAGCGATGAAAGTAATCAATAACATGGAGTATATTAAGATATGAAACAAGGAGTGGCTCCATGAGAATACGTCACAATATACAGTCTAAGCAAGCGGGGACCTTGTGATTTTTTCTTATTGAAACTGGGTTGATGAATGCTTCATTTCCGTGAGGTGAATCGTAAAACAGGTACTTTATTACAGTGTTTGTAAATCGCCATTACTATACCGTCTAATACCATTATAGCTCACAGAGATTCATTAAAATAAAAGATTGAATAGAGTTATTTACTAATAGCTCGAACGAAAATAAATCGAATGGATATATTCCCTAATTAAAATACTAATTGCTGGATGAAGCACAATTACTAAAATGATTTAGGCAGGTGAGACTATACCTATAAATACGTATTTTAAAAACAGCCTTCTTTGTGAGTATTGTCTATTCAACTGTGACTTCTCAGGAAGAACGTCCAATTCTGGTGTTCCCAGAAACCCTTCATTGTGACAACGTGAAAGGGGGAGCCCCCACATGGATTCTAAGAGTATTTTTACAGTTCCCTGGCCCTTGTAATAAAAATATTATATGTTCCCGCCACACGTCACAAAGGAACAGCCGCGGGCGACAGCGGAACAAGGAGTTTAGGCGGCGGCCACGCGCCGACGCGCGGCTCCGGACAAAACGTCTTCCCTCCCCCCCACATGGACCGTGCCGGGCGGGGGGCGGGGCGGAGATGGACGGAGGGCGGAGGCCAAGACGGACGGTCGGACGGCGCGGCGCCGGGCCGCTGTCTGAGCCAGGGATTACAGCGCTAAGAGGATTGCTGCGACGCGAAGCGCGCTGCAGACGCCGCCGCCGCCGTCGCCGCCGCCGCTGTCGCCCACGAACATACCCGCGCCCTCGCCCTCGCCCTTGTCCTCGCCCTCGCTCTCGCCCACACCCACAGCCCTCGCCCACAGCCCTCGCCCCCTCGCTCACAGCCCTCGCCCCCTCGCCACAGCCCTCGCCCACAGCCCTCGCCTACAGTCCTCGCCCACAGCCCTCGCCCCTCCCGCCCTCGCCTCGCCTCGCCCGCCCTCGCCTCGCCTCGCCTCGCCTCGCCTCCCCTCGCCCTCGCCCTCGCCCTCGCCCTCGCCTCGCCCTCGCCCTCGCCCGCTCGCCCTCGCCCTCGCCTCGCCCTCGCCCTCGCCCTCGCCCTCGCCCTCGCCCTCGCCCTCGCCCTCGCCCTCGCCCTCGCCCTCGCCCTCGCCCTCGCCCTCGCCCCGCCTCGCCTCGCCCTCGCCCTCGCCTCGCCCTCGCCTCGCCTCGCTCGCCCTCGCCCTCGCCCGCCTCGCCCTCGCCTCGCCTCGCCCTCGCCCTCGCCCTCGCCCTCGCCTCGCCTCGCCCTCCTCGCCTCCGCCCTCGCCCTCGCCCTCGCCTCGCCTCGCCCTCGCCCTCGCCTCGCCCTCGCCTCGCCTCGCCCTCGCCCTCGCCCTCGCCCTCGCCCTCGCCCTCGCCTCGCCCTCGCCCTCCGCCCTCGCGCCCTCGCCCTCGCCCTCGCCTCGCCCCTCGCCCTCGCCTCGCCCTCGCCTCCCTCGCCCTCGCTCCTCCCGCCCTCGCCCTCGCCCCCTCGCCCTCGCCCTCGCCCCTCGCCCTCGCCTGCCTCGCCCTCGCCTCGCCCTCGCCCTCGCCTCCTCGCCCGCTCGCCCTCGCCTCGCCCTCCCTCGCTCCTCGCCCTCGCCCTCCCTCGCCCCCTCGCCCTCGCCCCCCCCCCCCCCCCTTTCCCCTTTCCCCCCCCCCGCCCGCCTTCGCCCTCCGTCACCGTTGCCCTCGCCCAGGCCCACGCCCACGCCTTCGCCTTGCTGTCGCTATCGCCGTTGGTGTCTCTGCTGCACAAGCCTCCATATTCCGCGTTTTCCGGCTTCCGCTCGCTCGGCGTTGGAGGCAAGACCACGAAAGACCTTACCCCCAAGGATGAGAACGTGGCCAGCGGAAGTTGGCAGCAAATGGGGATGGCGTCTACAGAAGTCCTGGAAAAACCCATTTTTGAAATTGATTGAATTTGAAATTTGGAACTTGCAATTGCACTCTCAAATAATAACTTTGAGGAATTGTCATTTGAATTGTCCATGATTGCTATGACAGAGAGAGACAGATAGCAATAACACACAATGTATGGCTATCCTGTCTCGTAGAATAATATGAATTACTGGACATTACCATTCTATTGTCTTTATTTTCTCCATTAAAAATTTAACTTTTGTGGAGATTTTGTTTTAAGCCTGCCGTTTAATGGTGATGATAAATCGGTATGAATTTGGTTTTGGGAGCTGCCCAAGTATATGCAATTTGCAACTCTGCAGCAAGCTCTTCGCTGACAAGTGATACGGATTTTTTGGGCTCAATTTCTAACCCGGGGGTACATTGACACGTCGTAACATAACTGGTGGGAAAACAGTTATATCGTTTCTCTATGATTAAACACAACAGCCCGTAACTTTGTTTTGAGGACCTACGTTTGAAATGAAGGAGTATGAACTTTCGCACCCTTCCCTGTTGCATCACTTCTCAGAGGTATCAGATGTACAGTATTCAGCAATATTAATTATGGCTTTGCACCTAAATGGGTCATGGATATTCCGTACCTTGTTCCAATTGCGTGTTGCTGTGTCTGAAACTTAGTGGCGAATATTAAAACTATATAAAGGCGGAATGGCTTTTCTAGTGAGTAGGCCTTTTGTATTCGCCAGTTCTGCACGATCCTGAGACAATCAACATGTAAAACACTGTGGTCAATTTTTTGTTTGAGAATAAAGTAATGCAGCAAAGCAGGCCTAACCCGTCTTTGAGTCACTTAAAATATATTTTAATAAATGATTTCCGTAATTTTATTGAATGACTTCAAGCTAATTTTCTACAGATTAGTTACATAATTTACTTCAAAATTAAATTAATGGTATGTTGCACTGTACAAACATTTATTCATACTTTTCTGACAATTGTACATCAGTTTATTTAATATTGTAATTGTAAAATATACTGTTTGCCTCACAAAAAATTCCAAGTTTTCATAAAAGTTTGGAAAGTTGGAAAGAGTAATTCAATTACGTTAGGTCATACACAGCATTTGATTTTTGAAGGACTGAATTTTCATTTGGTGAACTGAATTTTCAAATTTCGGTCATTCAAGTATACTTGTGGTATGTTTTTAAATAAATAAATAATGATATTTTACACATGCATATTTAGTTCTTTTCAGTTATCTTCCTCAATGTGTTTATTTATTTATTTATTTTACGTAAAAAAAACAGTTTAAAACTGCGTATGACGTGCTATGGGGAAAAGTGAATTGTGTGCACATTTTCAAAATTCTGGGATCCCTACACTGTCATATACTACTTAAATTTTGAATGTGAAATTTTGAATGTTGTAGTTACGAGCTCCGACTGCTACTGGTTGAAAAAAAAAAAAAAAAAGAAAACGAACATTTCGCTCACTTCTAAGAATAGGAACCATTTGTCATCAACCAGCCAGCACACGTCGTCCTGTCATTTCTGATCAGCCATTCTCCCACACGCACTAATGAACATCAGGGAGGTCGGAACCACAGCCACACGGGAGATCCGCAATAGCCCGAGAAGAGCGTTCCAATTGAAACCGCCATCCGTGAGCGGACTGTCGAGAGCTAACTGCCACCGTACAACACGGAGATGCGAGGGGCCCCTGTCACTCAGGAAAGCTGTACAAGGCTAACACGTGTTGCGGTGTGAGATGGATACAGTGGGCGGAAATTGGGCTAAATCTCTCGAATAAAAGATAAGAAAAAACGAAATTTGCTTATAAGTTTAGTTTAGGATGTTTACATCTATAGATGATATCAAATTTGCAATATGAAACATTTGGAGGAAGAAAAATCCGTTTAAACTGAACAACTTCGGAACAGTGAGCACACATAGGTTAAACAACGAATACCTTAGATTGCATGTCTGAAAAATGTTATTGTGTAAAAATCTTACGCGCGTATGGGGTTTAGTTTTATACTATTTTAGACACGTAGATTGAGAATAGAAAGGCCAGTTTAATTTTAAGACAATATTATTATATACAAAAATATAATAAAATGAAGAAAACAGTGAGATAGGAAATCGGTGGTTCTAACAATGACTAGTAAGCTGCCTATGGACACTTTCCAAACAAATTGTCATAATTCAGACACTTCGGTAAAATATTCTATCAAGAGTTAGATTCAAAATTTAGTAGCATAGTCTAGTTCCAGCACTCTTCTTTATGATCGTGCAATATCTACATGAACATCTTGTATATCCGGTTCATGTGATGTAATACGGCTGAAAGTTTCCCAATGTATTTTTACATAAGAAATGCTGTATGTAATTTAATATTCAAAATATTTTCAACTTAATGAACAAGTGGCCAAACACGAACATTGAAATAATTTTATTAAAAAGTATTATTGAAAACTATGTCATATTTTTTTTCTTTTCATTGTAAGTGCATTCTACAGATTACTTCAATTTTTTTATTACTTCCACCTTCGAAAGCAAGAAGTTATCAAACATATAATTAACTTCGAAGTAAAGAAATCTAAAGTGGCCATAGATGGTACTACCTCATCACAAATATTGCTAAAGAGAAATATAGTAATTTTCGTTTGCTTTGGAGATTCGCATGTTAACCTAATACACGAAAGTAAAAATCTGACAAGATTATTATGTCCAGCTGCTATATTTTTGAAGTACCAAGAATATGTTTTATCGCATTCAGTACACCGATTTGTTTTCCAAATTTTCTAATTAAATTAAATTATGCCTTATTTTATGTGGGGAGTCTTAGGCCATCAGCCGTGCTCTCCCGTCTGACCACACAAATTTCTTTAAGCTCCTTTTACCATCTAGGGGAGAAAGAAAGTATCACTAGCTGAGCGGTTTCTTTTAGGCTTGAAGATCTTTTACAAGCAGTAAATCCACAACATGGGAACGCGAGGTTTACTTCCCCTCCGAAAGAAGACGTACAGAAGAATTTTAGCCGTTAAAAATCCACGACTTCGATCGGGTTGGAATCCTCAAATTTGCGTATAACAACCCGATACCGGGAGAGGTGGCTCAGGGCATCAATTGTTGTCACTACACTGCATCTGACTGAGAGGTCCTAGGTATGAGACCCGATGTGGCAGGATTTTCGACACTAGCTAGAGAGCTACGTCCAATTCAGTCGCTGTCTGGGAGAGAATTCTAGCGGCCGACTGCTCTGATCGGTAGTTATCCGTGGTTTCCTTGATCAATAACAAGTAAAAGCCGGAGTTATACTCTAACAAATGGGCCAAGAACCGTGGGCGCTCTTTTCTTCACATTCCTGGTCCTATCCTCCCCCTGCACTACACTAAAACACATGCTGGGAGACCGGTCGGGACCTTAGAGCTTGTCCCGGCTGGGACGGTACCCCGCTGGTGGGAAATTCTTGGTTGGGGAAAACCCTTCTAACCGACAGTTAGGTCGGCGTCGGATCTCACCATCCAGCGAGCGAAGATCACTGCCACCTCCCGAGGGAAAAAATATGTCCTACACTTACGGGACTAATGATATTAGTAGTAGACGCACCCGGAATCACTAATCAATTAAAACAACCCGGTACACTAACCCTTTTAGGTCGGGAGCTTAGAGCTGGTCCCGACTGGGGCGGTGCCCCGTTGGTGGGAGAGTCCTGGTTAGGGGGAAACCCCACTAGCCGACGGTAGGTCGGCGCCGGATCTCTCCATCCAGCGGGGGAAGATCACCGCCATCTCCCGAGAAAAAAACATGCACTACACTAACGGGACTAATGACCAGAGCAGTTGACGCGCCCGGAAACACGAAAAAACCAAACCAAACCAAACCAAACCAAACTAACCCTTTTACCACCAAAGCCGCGCATCTTTTTCCTCTGCGCTCGTTTAGTTCCATTTGTTACCACTGTGCGTCGCGGATAGAAAGAGCGCCGGACGTGAATCGACGTCCACGGCACGGCGGAGCCTGGGAACACGACGTAACAGCTGCGCAGCGGGAAAGAACCTGCGGCCCGCGCTCGTAAAACATTGAAAGGAGTAATTGAACGTCATGTGATGGGTTTAGACCAAGACGAGTAGCGCATTGACGGGAAAGCATTATTGTAGATTTGTTGCAAGATCACTCACATCTATGGTCGGAACATGGTCAGTTCCTGGAACATAAATTGCAAACTTGGCGAGCCGTAGGGAGGCGAACAAAGATTGAAGCAATATGATGTGGCAAGACGTAACTCTTTCCCAACGGCAGAAGCTGTCATTTAATCACGTAGTAAAATAAAATGCTTCAGGGAAAGTGTAAGACGTGAGCTTTAGCTTATTTTTCTTTTATTCTTTATTCTTTTGTTACAGAAAAAACTGTGCGGAAATAACATTTTCAGATAACAAATTATTCATTAAAAATACATTTTATTACAGTATAAGATGATTTCTGTGCTTTACAACATTTGCATGTAAAAATACGGACCTCAATCACATTATACATTCCTATTGCTTTCTTTGAGTTTAATACATTTTTGTTCAATTAAAAAATATGCTTTACCAAAGTTTTGAAGAAAAAAAGGAACACCCTCAACTGTAATGAAGAGAGACCAGATATGAAAACTAATCTTTAAAGAATTGAATACAATCATTCTTCAATCGTGGCCGTAGAATTCCAAGCACATTCACTGCTGCCTTTGCTGTAGATATACAGATGTCATTCCCAGAACTTTGTGACTTTACAAACGTAGTATCAGATCACAGATCTGAATCGTGAATCGAAGACTTTGTGATCGAGATACGACTTCGCGTCAATCGGATGAGTAATCTCGGCGTGGCTCTTCTCACTTTCCAACAGCAGGAGTTATCGCCCTCTCACGCAGTCGTGTAGCTAGAAACTGCGCTGTAACTGACGCTCATGGAACCTTCTGCTCTTGAGAAACGCATGATACTACAACATTGAAACCGGTAGCGGTAGCTCAGTGCATCAACTGATGTCACTGCAGCGCTTCGGTCCGAGAGGTCCTAGGTTCGAGTCCTGACGGCGACAGGATTTTCGACACTAGCTTTTCAGCTAGGTCGAATTCAGTCGCTGTCTGGAGGATAATTCTAGCGGCCGGCTGCTCTGATCGGTAGTTTTTCGTGGTTTCTCCGGTCAACGCCAGGCGAATGCCGGAGCAGTACCCTACCAAACGGGCCACGGACCGCGCGCGATCTGTCCTTCCTCTTCCCTGTCCTATCCTCTCCCCTTACACACACTTACACTAACATGCACTCCACTACCACATATTCCGGGAGACTGGTCGAGAGCTTAGAGCTTGTCCCGGCTGGGGCGGTGCCCCGCTGGTGGGAGAGTCCTGGTTAGGGGAAACCCCACGAGCCGACGGTAGGTCGGCGCCGGATCTCGCCATCCAGCGGGGGAAGATCACCGCCACCTCCCGACCTAACCACATACACTGCACTTACAGGTCAAATGACCTTATCAGTTGAAGCGACCGGAAACACTAATCAATAAATGAATAAAAAATAATAAAACCGATATCTCGCCCATGCGTCTCGTCCCATGCGGCCACGGCGAGGTTTCTACCGGCGCTCCGCATCCGGAGCCACGCGCCGCGTAGGGGCTTTGGAGCGTTTCAAAGCGCGCCGCGCCCCGCCCCGCCCAGCCGCTTCGGAGGCCGCGGGCGCCGCGCCACGCCACGCAACGCCACGCCGCGCGACTAACGACACCGGAGATCGAATATGTTAATTCGAAAGAAGATAAGGCGCCGCGGGGCGCGGGGGCGGCCAGGGGCGGGCGAGGCGAGAAGCGGGCGGCGCGACGTCTGTGGCGGGAGGGGCAGCGACGGGTAGGCCCATGCAGCGACCACGAGATCGCACATAGTTAATGTTAGTTAGTTAATGCCTTATTTCACGTGGCGAGACTCAGGTCATCAGGTCCGCTCTTCCGTCTTACCACGCAAATTTCGCTAGGGTAGGATAGGCTAGGGTAGGGTAGGATAGGTATTATATCTTGGGCGACGAAACAGGCGGATCTCAACTTTGTTCAGAGGCTTCTTTTAGGCTTGAGGATCTTTTACATGCAGAAAATCTACTACATGGGACAGCCGGCTTTACTTCCCCTCCGAAGGAAAGCGTACGAGGGATTTTTCGCCCTTAAAAATCCACGGATTCGATCGGGTTGAACCCGCAAACTCGGGTACAACAGACCGGTACGCTGACCGTTATACCACCGAATCCGCAAATACCACCGAATCCGCTATGTTACGAACAAACAAATACATAATGTACATTTTTTTTCATGCTCCACGGTGGGCTAGCTATTTGTGAAGTTATTTTCGTTTCCATGCCTCTGGGATGGCTCATGGGCAGTGTACTAGCTTCCCGTGCTGTGGGCCCGGAATCGATTCCCGGTCGAGGCGAAAATAGAGTTGTAGCTTTCCTTTAAAATCGTCCCACTTTTTGTAGCTGTGTGACGAAGAGCAGCTCAAGCAGGCGGATCTTGCTAGTTAGGGTGAAGAGAATACGTCATGTTCGCCTCATGTCGCTCTTACCACCAAATATGGCAATTTAATTAGACCCAGGCATGCGGGACACCAGTAGCTGGCCGGCGAAGTCGGACTACTGACCCAATAACGCCAAATACATTTTCGTTTCTTCTGATATTTTACTATTGTCAAATCTGGATTCTATTTCAAGAAACATCTAATACTATGAAGGGAATTACTTCCACTGCTATTGTTAATATTCGTATTTCTACAGTTGCCCTGCTATGCTCATAAATTCTCTCAATGTTAACACTAATTTATTAAATTTACTTCCAATTTAATCATCGGTTCGACTTACATGGTATTACTCCTGTGGGCGTGTAATTCTATACAGCATCAATATTCCTAGAAGTTTTATTGATTGAAATCAATTATTAGATTGTTGGCAACTAATATAAATTATCAGCGTTTTTCAATAATAAAAAAATATTTATTCTTATATATATATTACAAATTCTATTGATCTCATGAGAATACTGTTTTCAATGTAGAACTTTAAAACACCCTAAGGGTTTGAATATAGTTCGTAAGCTTACTACAATATCTTGTTACATGGCTTCTCGGCTAACCTGCAGAATGTTGTCCACGAAATCCTTGGTATCCAAGTCTCGCTTTCTTGTCTAAATTAAAAATGTTCCAAATGTTCTCAACGATTTGGTTTTCATAGGATTTGATATTTCCCACAAAATCAATACGCGGTCGCGACTTTCCGTATCTGTGTTTCGTATGACCATCTACTCGCGACTGACTATATTAAGCTACTTAGCTTCTTATTGAAAAATTCTTCCATCTATGGAGCTACCCTAATAATATATATATATATATATATATATATATATATATAATGTGTGTATGTGTATGTATGAATTATGTATGTGTATGTATATGTATATTATATCCCCTCGAAACACGGAATCTATTTTAATTCTAAATTCCAACTACTACATTAATAAAATTTCCAATTACCATTTTATTACTACAATTTATACAAACCCCATACCAATCATAAATTCCCACCTCACTAATATTTAAATAATACTCAGCCTATACTAAAAATCCGATCGCTTCTCACCAACTACTTACGGGTGTTCATTTCAATATTTTTCTGGAGACTAATTCATTCCACCCTTTTATATGATCACGGCTTCCAATCCCCTCTGTACACCTTATGCCTATAATGTGTTCGATGCCGTGTCCATCAGCACAGCGCTATCACACCAAGCATGGAATATTAAACTTTGTTGATCGGTGGTCCTAACAACGCGTATTCTTTGACTTCGAATTTACATACAATGTCATTATTCCTAAGGCTGGATGCCGCTTTTATCATTCAAACTAAATCCGGGGTTCTTGGCTTTATCACAATGAAGAATTCAACCTAGAGCAAGAAAACCAAACCACGATACAAGAATTAAAAACAAATATCCATTTGATGTATTCCTCAAATTGTTCTCCGAAATGGATTAAACAGAGATGCCTTAATAGATTTCCGCAACCATTGCATAAGTTGTTAGAAATTAGTTATAATTTAGCCACCAATACATGTGACAAAATTGTAAACACTAATCTCTCTGTCTGTCTCTGTCTGTCTCTGTCTGTGTCTGTCTCTGTCTGTCTCTGTCTGTCTCTGTCTGTCTCTGTCTGTCTCTGTCTGTCTCTGTCTGTCTCTGTCTGTCTCTGTCTGTCTCTGTCTGTCTCTGTCTGTCTCTGTCTATCTCTGTCTGTCTCTGTCTCTGTCTTGCGATTTTTGATGCAACAATAAAGTATTTGGTATAAAACAAAAGCGTAGTCACAGACTCCGAAGTACCGATAGCAGCTGCAGTGACAGTGTAGTCATTGTGACTGTGAAAAACACCATGATATCTGCATCTTTCAGAGCGAAGTCCACAACAGTGATGCCACTGATTAGAAACATCGATGTCTGAGAACCAGATTTTAAGTCCAATTTTTTTAACGAAATTCGATTTCTCTTTGTGTGTTTTACATGTCCGTGTCTACATGTATGCATCAAACAAAATTGTAAATATTCCACTCCATGAGCTTGCAACAAACTGATTTCAGACAAACTTGTTCCATACTTACCCACTACATACAAAAACGTCAAATGGCTATCTTGAAAAATGGTTGGCCTGGAACTAAAGTGGTCTATGTAATATTTTGGATAAAATCCAGATTATGATAAATTTGATCTGAACAGGTGAGCATCTATACAAACTAAAGTGTTCTATATGTCATTTGTCGTTGTAGGTGCCACGTAATAAATGTACCGCTTTAGAATTGGCAGATGGTTTTAATGTTAGTCAATTTTTAAATGGTCTAAGTCACATTCTACCATAAGTATACTTATGGTGCAATGTGAGTTAAACGATTTAAGAATTGACTCCATTTAACTACATTTGTCTAGCCTGGAACTAAAGTGGTCTGTGGTATACCATATGCGACTTTAGTTCCAGGCCAAACAAATGTAGTTAAATGGAATCCGGTTCTCAGTTGTCGATACGGTACAGTCAGTAGGGAATGAGTCGGAGATGAAACAGAGGCTGTGGTGGTGTCAAAGACCGGAAAATAACGCCGGCAGCTGTGATAATAACGGGCGTAGTGGTGGTGGACGCAGCGGCGTTTGAAGACCGGTGCAGAGGCGGGGCCGGTCTGCGCATGAGTGGCAGAGGGGGACGGGGGGAGTCGACGGAATGTGATGTGAGTTAGACAATTTAAGAA